>OY755213.1:27897380-28497380 GCA_963576765.1 Draba incana
GTGGTTAGTGGTAATGTGATTAAATGACGGAAATGTTAAAGTCACTGCCTGTCACATTTAAAAAAGTAACAGTCATGACACGTAGACATGTATATGGGCGGGCCGAAATATTGGATTAGTGAGCCCAAAAGGCTTTTTAAATAACAGAAAACTTTTACGACGGCTAATTTTTAATTTTTTTTTTAATTTTAGGAGAATTGTATATTGAGATGATGATGATGATGATGATAGTGAATTAGTGATGATATACGAGAATCGAAAAGAGCAAAATTCTATTTGGTTCCTCCGTGATAATTCTCAAATCGCCGTCATTTTCCGATCTAGTTCTTTTTTCTGACTCAGGAACCACCATTGTGCCCTGAGAATTCCGAGATCGCGGATTTAAGCTGAGCGATACCTTTTAATCAATCGGAGTTTGTTTCCGGAAGTCGGAGGAATTAGTTGAATTTGGGTTTTTGGAAGATCCGATGGACAGTTCAAGTGACATCGAGGGTGATTGCGACGGGAGAAATGAAGGAGGATCTACATCGGATTATCGATTGTTGGGTCGCCAAGTTACGGTTCATCAGTTCATGGGCGGTGGCAAAGGCGAGTACTTTTTTCCGATTTGTTTTTCAATGATTGGCTAGTTTCCGATAATTCCATGTTGAAGATGATACTTTGAAAAGTTAGGGTTTCTGATTTTGCTGGGCTAAGTGCATTTCATGTTCTGAGTTTTTTTTAATGATTTTTGTTATCATTTGGGTAGTTTCCGGATTTACAGAACACAAAATGCATATTGAATATGTTACTTGGAAAAAGTTAGGGATTTTGATTTTTAGCAGGATGTGTGCAAACTCCATCTACCATTTTGGTATAGTTAGAAGATTGGGAAATTTGAGCAGGTGAAAGTTAGGTTAATGTTTGATCTTGAATGAATGAGTAAATAGTTTCAAGTATGGCCAAGCAAAAAAGTCTCTGTTTGTGAAGCTCTGGAAGCAACTCTCAACCATTTTTATATGGCTTTGTTCTCTGATGCAGCTGCTGACTTGCTCTTATGGAGGAGACGACATCTTTCTTTGGGGGTTATCATATTATCAACTGTAGCTTGGCTCATATTCGAGCTTTCCGGACTTCCTTTCTTATCCGTTTCTTCAGATGTCTTATTGATCTTGATCATAGTATCATTCGTCCATGCCCGGGTTTCTGCTTTTAGGAATAGGTGCGCATTGCCCTGCCTCTCACCATGCTACTCTTTTTTTTTTTTCGTAATTCCTTGCTGTTTAAGTGGCTGATCTCTACATTTATAAGCAGACAACCGAATTCGTTACCAGAGCTTGTTCTATCAGAGGAAATGGTGAATAGTGCTGCAGCTTCTTTCCGTATAAAACTCAATCACTTGCTTGTAATGGCTCATGATGTTACTGTTGGCAACGATTTTCGACTCTTCTTCAAGGTTATGAATCTAAACCCTTTCATGAAACTCACAATGATACTACTGTTTCACATTAGTCCATAATCATCTTAAGAAAATGGCCGAGATGTTAATGATTTGATAAATCTTTCTTTAGCAGGTGGTGATTTGTCTGTGGCTTCTTTCTGCTGTTGGTAGCTATATCTCTTTCTGCACTCTTGTTTATATCGGTTAGTATCTTGATCCGTAAATTGAAGCGAAAGAAAAAAAACGTTTTCTCTTCTTAGTTTCTTCCTCATTCATGACTTTTTAATTCCTTATCGTTGCTTGTTTATGTCGGTTAATGTCTTCCCGACGAGATTTCTGTTTGTTAAACTCAGTGAGTCTTATGGTGTGAACAGGGACGATCCTATCTGTAACAGTACCGGCTTTGTACAGCAAATATCAAAGCAAAGTAGACAAGTGTTGCGGGTCGATACACAAGCAATTGTCTCATCACTACAAGTTAGTGGACGAAAGTGTGATAAGCAGACTCTCATGGAGCTTATCCAAGTATAAAGAATCATGAGCTTAACTTTTTGGTGATTTTAAAATGCTTTTACTTGTTTTGGTTCCTAGTTTTTACTAGTTTTGTTTTCTTCTTGTTCACAATGTGTAGTATAACTAGACGACGATATTAAGGATGAATATAAAGATGGTTTCTTTTATTCAACTAAATCAACTGACTCCATTCTGTTGAAAAAGAGGCTTTGTACGTATATAGTTTTAGTGTGGAACAAGGCTGTAATTGGCTTCTGTAGGCTAAACGACGTCGGTTTTGGGATTGACAGGCCCATTTGCCCAATAGTCTACTCTTCACATACAGGTTTTGGGATTCACATATACAATTTAATTAGCCAGCACAATTATACTAGTCTTAACGTAAAAAAAGAGAGAAAATAGTACCAAGACTACAACGAGTGACTAGTATATGAATAGTCGGCAGGCACTTTTGTTATGTATGGTTAATTCCACAAGTATCCCATGAACACACTCTAGTACATACATGTTCCTACGAGTCTAAAAATGTTGTTTCGATCATATTTTCTTTCAACTACTATCATTTATCATTATATGGTATATAATAAATATAATTAAATGTGAAAGTGCGAGTGAGGCAATATAAAGTGCAGAAAATAAATGAGACAAGAGAATTTTTGACGAGGTTCGTTTCCTAATCCCCGGGACCACGTCCAGATTCAAATCCACTAGAACGAGAAAGCAAATACAACTTATTCGCAAACGCGTAAATCAAGTACACCTCTTAATCTACCGTTCTGTTCAATGACATGGATTCTTCAAGATAACCTAATCCTGAGCTAAACTCCTCCTGAGCCTAGACTTGTGTTTTGTGGAAGCTCCACACACTAACAACAACTGTCAGCAACAGCACGCATCCAAACGTCTTGTTTTAGCAAGACACAACACCAACGAACACTTGATCAGCTCAAGTAGCACAAACTGTCTCAGCAGCAGCAACACCAACCCGAACTGTACCACGACAGCAACAACACGAACTGTACCACGACATCAACAACACGAACTGCACCACGAGCAGTAACCACCAATACCACGAACAGCAGCAGCAACACGATCACAAACTGCAACAATACCAAACTGGTACAACACAAGCAACAACCACACGAATCAACAAAGATGCCTTCTTCTCTCAACAAGAATTCTGTATTTTTCTCTTCTAAAGGCACAAGAAAAACCTAGCCACGTTTCTCTCTTTATATACTCAAATCCTAACAAACTTCCCTTTTGTTGATAATGACAATCTTCCTTTTTCTTCTCTTCCATATATTCTTCATATACATCAATCTTCCTCTCCAAGTAAATATCTTCTCCCCTTGTTTAGCCCAATCCACGTCACTACCAAGGCCCATCATCACAAACTCACGTTCCACTTGGTTTGGTACTTCCTGTACTACTCTCTGTACTGTGTCAGACTGGTACAGACTGTGTCAGACTGGTACAGTACAAAAACACCTCTTCAATCTCCCCCTTTTTGACTATGTATGTGAACTCAACACTTCTCTCTTCTAACCACCAATAACCAGAATAGAAATCATCACCAATCTCCCCCTACTTGAGTCACATCATTGTCAAAACTAATTTAGAGCACGTCCTTGCTCAAATCGAGGATGAAATCTCATTGTACCACCTCCATAAACATTATCCTTCCTAACCCAAACATTCTTGAATCTTTGACCTACATGATTGTACCTTCGAACGACCCCAAAACAATTACGTTGAACATGTCCTTGAACTCCACACCGATAGCATGTAGGACCACGAAACCTTACATCATAAGCTTGTACCACTCGATTATTCTCCCTAAAAAACTTGTAACAATTCGGCCTAATATGCCCAGCAACTCCACAATGATGATAAACCGGTCGAAAATCTCGTCGATGTTCATTCTGCAAGTTTAACCCTCTTGATGCAGTACCTGTCACAATTCCAGGCTTCGTACCAGTTGCAGACTTTGTACCAGTTGCAGACTCTGTAACAGTTCTGGTCACTGTCTCTGTACCAGAAGAAGGTGCAGTCTGTCTCATCCCAGCAGATACAAATACATACTCGGTTTTCGAAGCATTCCCACTAAATCCAAGACCATGACGCTCCAATGGACTTTTCCTAATACTCAAAAGATGATCCAGCTGATCAGTACCATTATTAAGCATCCTCAATTGCTTTTGCGTCTCCTCAAGCTTAACTTTAGCATGCGTTGATTCTTCTTCTTTCTCTGATGCAAACTTTTATGCTTCAACAACTTCAGCTTCTAACTTAAGTTTCTCCTGAACCAATTTGAGCCAATGCTCATACAACTTCTCATAATTCGCAGCAAACTCTTCATCACTAACACTCTCAACATCACTATCACTGTCATCGTTGCCTTTCACTGAACCAGACTTAGATACAGTGACTGTTCCAGCGTCCGTTACAGCATCTGGTACAGTTACAGAACTTGAGACCAAAGTTGTAAGTGCCATAAAGTTCCTCAAGTCTACTTCCTCATCACTGTCTGAATCACTGTCTGAATCACTCTTCATGCTCGTCAACGCTTTCTCCTTGTGCTTCAACAAATTTGCACACTCAGAACGAACATGTCCGAAACCTTTACACTCATAGCATTGAATGCTCTTTGATGAATTCCTTGCCTCTTCTCTATTCTCTCTCTTATCCTGCTTGTGCTTCAGGTACTTAGAGAATTGTCTTGATAACAAAGCCAAATCTCCAACACCACCGTTCTGTACTACTACAGCATTAGTAACCTTCTGAACCTTCTGCTTCTCTTTGTCTTCATATGCCTTGTTCAACTCAAAAGCCTTTATAATTCCAACAAACTCATCGAACGGCATCTCATCAAGATTGTGAGCCTCTTCTACAACAGAAATCTTTGACTCAAACTTCGATGGCAGTGATCTCTTCAACTTCTTCAATAGCTTCTTATCCTTATACACCTTTCCAAGAGCGAATGACTCATTCGAGATGTCACACAACTTAGCACTAAACTCAGCCACTGATTCTGTTTCTTCCATCCTCAAATTCTCAAACTTGGAAGCCAACATGTCAAGTTTGGTTCTCTTCACACTACTAGTTCCCTCAAACATACTCTCTAAAGTCTTCCAAGCCTTTTGAGCTGAAGCACATTGAGAAATCAACTTGAAGTGGCTCGAATCAATAGCATTGTACAACGCAGTCTTAGCCTTTGAATTACAACTCGCTTCTTCTTCTCAAGGACAGTCCATTTGTCTCTTGGTTTAAGGCTCTCCACTCCTTTATCATCAGTAACCACAGGATGACTCCAACCAACTTCAATCGCATTCCAACAATCTTCATCAAGACCACTAATAAACGCTTCCATACGGACCTTCCAGTATCCATAATTAGTAGAATCAAGACGTGGTGGTCTTGTCATAGACGTACCTTCTGCATGAGAATCCATTAAACTCGATTTTCCAGTCTGTACCACTTCCTGTCTCAGCACCTGAACTACTTCCAAATCCTCTGTCTCAGCTCCTGACCTAGTTCCGAATCCTCACTCTAGATCTACCCGAAACAAGCCTAAATCTCTATCGAGCACCTGCTCTGATACCAAATGAAAGTGCGAGTGAGGCAATATAAAGTGCAGAAAATAAATGAGACAAGAGAATTTTTGACGAGGTTCGTTTCCTAATTCCCGGGACCACGTCCAGATTCAAATCCACTAGAACGAGAAAGCAAATACAACTTATTCGCAAACGCGTAAATCAAGTACACCTCTTAATCTACCGTTCTGTTCAATGACATGGATTCTTCAAGATAACCTAATCCTGAGCTAAACTCCTCCTGAGCCTAGACTTGTGTTTTGTGGAAGCTCCACACACTAACAACAACTGTCAGCAACAGCACGCATCCAAACGTCTTGTTTTAGCAAGACACAACACCAACGAACACTTGATCAGCTCAAGTAGCACAAACTGTCTCAGCAGCAGCAACACCAACCCGAACTGTACCACGACAGCAACAACACGAACTGTACCACGACATCAACAACACGAACTGCACCACGAGCAGTAACCACCAATACCACGAACAACAGCAACAACACGATCACAAACTGCAACAATACCAAACTGGTACAATACAAGCAACAACCACACGAATCAACAAAGATGCCTTCTTCTCTCCACAAGAATTCTGTATTTTTCTCTTCTAAAGGCACAAGAAAAACCTAGCCACGTTTCTCTCTTTATATACTCAAATCCTAACAAACTTCCCTTTTGTGGATAATGACAATCTTCCTTTTTCTTCTCTTCCATATATTCTTCATATACATCAATCTTCCTCTCCAAGTAAATATATTCTCCCCTTGTTTAGCCCAATCCACGTCACTACCAAGGCCCATCATCACAAACTCACGTTCCACTTGGTTTGGTACTTCCTGTACTACTCTCTGTACTGTGTCAGACTGGTACAGTACAAAAACACCTCTTCAAAATGGACATCCTATAACTATATAGTCCTCTTCTACATGTCCACTTATTATACAATTATCTTAATTAAAGAATGTTACGAGTTACGAGTTACGCATGAATCATGAATGTATGAGACCCGTTCCGATATTTCTGAATAAATCTTTCCATTTTTTTGTTCTTGTCAAAAAAGACAGATAAATATATTTTTATTTTGTTTTTAAATTGTTATTTATTGATAATTGTCTATTTTTCCTGTAAATTTTGTGATCATCGAAATTCTTGGAAATCTTAGTCCACCAAAAAAAGGAGAGAAAATAATAAAGAAGATGATAGTTAGTGAAAGAAATCTGATTTAGTCGAATAATGTTTTTGTGGATATTTTGAAATACTCAAAGTTAAGTAGTTAACTCATATGTGTTCTTAGAGAAACAAAATTATTTTCGTTGATTAATATTTATTTATAGGGATATGTATTGAGAATCCGAGCTAGGAATACGATAATCCGTACACCCACGATAGTCTAATAGTATAATTTAATTATTTAGTAGTAGCAAACTGATAATTCTATCGATTTATATATATTGTTTGTTAGTTACGTGATTGTAAACTCAAAAATCCTACATATATATATATCAAATCCCACACGAGAAGATTATAAAACCCTAAAAGATAACCAACAAAAAGAAGGAGAGATCATATAATGGAGACGAAGATGATGATGAGTAAAAATGATGCGATTGTATGGAGAAGAATATGGTATGCAAATGCAATGACTCTTCTCTCGAGCTAGAGACTCTTCGTTATTGTGCGGTTAGTGCCACAACATTCTACGCAGTGATGCTACTCCGATATGTCTTCTTCACCGGTCCTCCTTCCACTGATGGTGAATCCTACAAGACTTCCTTTACAATGAAAGAAGGGGTTCTTCGGCTTTTGTTCTCGGAACTCGCCTTAATGGCGGTGGTCGAATTAACGCCGCTAATATGTGATTTGTTGAACAAGGAAGCGTCATTTGTTTTGTACATGACGATATTCGCTGGCTTTATCGTTGTACACGGGAGGGTTAGGGCTGATTCAGCTATCTGAAAAGTTTAGACATGCTTTGTTGACGCTCTTGTCGAGTTGGTTGTTTTGTCTTTTATCCATTTTATCAGCTTTATATGGCAAGAATCATGTGGTAGAGAGTCATGTTTCATTCTTGGATTTTATTACTGTCGTTGCATTTGTTTCGGTGTGTATTATATTGGGTATACTCTCTCTCCGCTTCCCCACTTCCTACTTAATGTTTTATGATCTTTTGTTCAAAGAGAGGTAAAGCTTTGTTATTTTTAAATTTTGTTTTAGTTTTTTATGTTAACAATTCTCCCTTTCAACATTTATTCGAGATTAATGTTGCTATGAAATTACTCGTATTGATTTCCTTAACTTGGACTAATCAGAAGCTAGATGTGACTTAATTTTTCTTTCATCATCAAATGATTTTGGAAATTCGGTCATATGTAGTTGTATGTTTATGTTCATTATAACATGCATGATGTATCTATCTCTTGAACAAAGCCTAAGGATGGTATTTGTTTGTAAGTTAGTTTGTCCAGCTTGTATAGTTGTATATGTGTAGTTGTAGGACAATGTACCAAAACAATCCAAAAATCACACTTAACAACAAAGAAATATTAGGTTTGAGTTATCAAATTAAGTCTCAAATTGTTTTTCTTGTCAAAAATGACCTAGGTAAATATATTTTTTCTTTTCTTTGTTAATTATTATTCATTGATAATTGTTTTTTTTTTTCCGTTTATTTTGTGAACATCGAAGACCTTCTTGGAAATCTTAATTCCCCCAAAAAAGGAGAGAATGTAATGGAGTCGAATATATTTTTGTTGTTGTCGCGATTATCAACTCTTTTGTTGTCACGATTGTTGTTGAACACGATCGTGATG
The DNA here is from genome assembly GCA_963576765.1 of Draba incana. Classification (NCBI taxonomy): domain Eukaryota; kingdom Viridiplantae; phylum Streptophyta; class Magnoliopsida; order Brassicales; family Brassicaceae; genus Draba; species Draba incana. The sequence goes on from OY755213.1 coordinate 27,905,720, forward strand.
TGTTCTAAGAAAATAACTATATAAAAACCCACAAATTCATTTTCGTTTGTTATGATCAATATTTTTTTTTATAGAGATATATAGAGAATCCGAAGATGATATATGTATACCAACGATATAGTTTAATTTGTTAGTATTAACAAATTGATAAGTCTATTAATTTATATTTTTTTGTTTCGTAGTTACGTGATTGTAAACTCAAAAACCCCACACGAGGAGATGATAAAAATCTATAATAATAATAAAAAGGAGCTAGAGATCATATAATGGAGACGAAGATAGTGATCATGAGTCAAAGAGAAGTGATTGTAAGCAGAGAAATATGGTATACTATGACTCCACTCTCGCTCTTTGGTCTCCTCATATTGTTGAAAGGCTTTTTCAAGCCCATGTCCAACTTCCCAAATTAGTATGATATTGTCTGTTTTGGACCCAAATGGTAAAGCCCGCACGGATTTATCTTTGGTTTCCTTCCCAAAAGGCCTCATACTAATTTGGTTGGACTTTACTTATATATTAGACCAATCTTGTCTAATCTTCAGATGTGGGACTTTGATTAATATCCCAACATTCTCTCCTTCAAACCAAGGACCACATGACTCGTGTCCTCCCCTCTAGCTAAACCTTAAGTATCATCTTGTACCCATCTCGTTTGCTAGGGTTCTAGCAAAACCTTAGGCACCGTCTTGTACCCATCTCGTTTGCGAGGTTATCTTATAAAGAGTCTGCTCCCACATCATTTATTTTGTCCATCCACTTCTCCAGGTCCACTTCTCGAACTGCTCTGATACCATGTTGAATTGGGTTTTTTTTTTTTTTTTTTAACGCACATGTCCAACTTCCCAAATTAGTATGATATTTTCCGCTTTCGGCCCAAATGGCAAAGCCTGCACGGATTTATTTTTGGTTTCCTTCCCAAAAATAACAAATTTAGCTTTGTAAATAAAGAATAACTCTCTTTATTAAGGTTTAGAAAATAGCTCAAAACTAAACACAAAGCTCTAATGCTCTCTTATGATTCATCACAACTCAATGATCATATATTTATAGCTTAGAATTTCCTTTTCCTAAACTAATTTCCTTTATCCTAGAAATAGACACTTACTATTTCTCTTAGGATTAACATTAAGCCTATCTTGTCCTAACCCACTTGGTTAAGGATATCTTGGGCTCTAAGTTAATGTTGAAGCTTATCCAACATTCACCCCCTTAAGCTTCAAATCTATCTTCTTGAGGTCTTGAACTCCAATTAAGTCTCTCATTGTCTTGAACTTGATCTTTGCTAAAGCTTTGGTTAGAATGTCTGCACATTGTTCTTCACCCGGTACAAACTCCATTTCAATGTAATTTTCTTCAACACACTCACGGATAAAATGATATCTTTTGTGAATGTGTTTACTCCTTCGATGGAAAACTGGATTCTTTGTCAAAGCTATAACACTCTTGTTGTCTATCCGAATGGTTGTCTTCTCACACTCATTTCCAATGATTTCTCTCAAAAGATCTTGAAGCCATATAGCTTGTTTAGCTGCTTCTGTTGCCGCCATGAACTCGGCCTCACAAAATGATAAAGCAACACTCTTTTGTTTTTGAGAACACCAAGTAATAGGTGTATTGCCGAAGTAAAACACATGACACGTAGTGCTTCTTCCGTCGTCTATATCTACGTTATGACTACTATCACTATAGCTAACAAGTTTCTTTGTCCCACCACGTTTAAAAGACAAACCGAAACTTAATGTACCTTGTAGATATCTCAAGACTTACTTTAACACCGTTCCATGTGATTCTCTTGGAGAGTGCATATATCGACTTAAGATTCCTACTAAGAATGTTAAATCTGGTCTAGTATGCAAAAGATACTTAAGACAACCAATTCTTCTTCGATATAGAGTAGCATCAATCTCTGGTTCTTCTTGAGCTTTAGACAACTTTAAACCAAACTCCATTGGTATTTGAGTTGGATTACAAGTATTTAAACCAGCTTCTTTTAGTATCCGGCGTGCATAACCTTCTTGTTTAATCTCAATGCTATTTTGGTTCTGTTTCACTTCTATGCCCAAGTAATAGGTAAGCTTACCAAGATCAGACATCTCAAAGTTTGTAGACATTCCAACTTTGAACTCTTTGATGATCTCTGTTGAATTTCCACTAACAAAAAGATCATCCACATACACGGCCATAATGAGTAACTTAGCTCCTTCTTCCTTGCGATACACCGAACTCTCTTTAGAACACTTCTTGAACTTCATACTCTTCAAAATCTGATCAAGCTTAGTATTCCAAGCTCGTGGTGCTTGCCGTAATCCATATAAGGCCTTTGTAAGTTTGAAAACCTTATGTTCTTCTCCCTTCTTTTCAAATCCTTCTGGTTGAGAGACATAAATATCTTCGGTTAATTCCCCATGTAAGAAATCCGTCTTGACATCTAGATGATGAATCTCCCATTCTTCGGAGGCTGCTAAACCAATCAACAATCTAATAGTCTCAATACAAGCTATGGGGGCAAAGACTTCATCAAAATCTATTCCAGATTGTTGCAAGTAACCTTTAGCAACTAGTCTTGCTTTATACTTGTTGATTGATTCATCGGCGTTTCTCTTTATCTTGAAAACCCATTTAAGACCAATCACCTTCACTCCAGCCGGTTAAAAAATGAGAAACCATGTTCTATTCTTGTATATTGAATCAATCTCCTCAATACATGCGCTTGTCCATTCAGTAGATTCCTTTGCTTCTTGAAAGTTCAATGGTTCATCATTAAGAGATAAGACAAGCATCTCACATTCCAAGTCTGCCAACAAAACTTAATCTTCAAGGTAGCTTGGTAGATGAGTTTCACGTGTTAATCTTCTAAGTTGTGGTTGAGCTGGAGTATGAGAGGCTGAGACACCTGTATTAAAACCATCAATCTCGGCTTGCTCTGTTTCGAAAACAGAGTCGTTCTCTTCTTGTGAGCTACTAGTCTCAAACGGTCCTTGTCCATCATTTGTTACTTCTCCCCATGTTAACCGAAACATACCAGGCTCACCATGCTCCTTTGTATCTACTCCCTTCCAATTCCAACTATCCTTCTCATTGAAAACCACATCTCGACTAACAATGATTCTCTTCGTTGTTGGATTATAGAGCTTATAAGCCTTAGAACCCGGTTCTATTCCTAGATGAATTAGAGTTTGAGAGCGATCATCTAGCTTTTTAAGATGAGTTGAATCAACTTTTGCGTGAGCTAAGCAACCAAAAACTCTAATATGATCAACGTTTGGCTTTCTTTCTCTTACACATTCATAAGGAGTTTGATTCTTTAGAGCTCTTGTAGGAACTCTATTAATAAAATACGTAGAATGACCAACAGCTTCACCCCATAAGTAGTTTGGAACACTCATTGCCTTTAGAATACTTCTAGTCATCTCCATCAAGGTTCGATTTCTCCTCTCCACTACGCCGTTTTGTTGAGGGGTATAAGGAGCCGTCAAGTGTCTTTTGATTCCATGTTTACTACAAAAATCTTGAAACTCCAATGAAGTAAATTCTCCTCCTCTATCTATCTGTACGCAATGTTAATATCTTCTTGTCAAACTCTCTCTCAACAAGCGTTTTGAATTCTTTGAACTTTTCCGAAAGCATCACTCTTCTCTTTCAACAAAATAGACCACATATATCTTGTATGATCATCAATTATCACAAAGATATATCTATTCCTCACAGGTGTGGATGGAGTAATAGGACCACACAGATCAGCGTGTAACAACTCTAGAGGTTTAGATGATCGATATTATGAGGCCTTTGGAAAAAATTGTCTAGCTTGCTTTCCAACCTAGCAATATTCATACACTTGTTTTTCTCCATTGATCTTCGGCAAACCATGAACCATCTCGTGATCCCCCATAGATTTCATAGCTCCAAAACTTATATGACCGAGCCTAGCATGCCACTTCCTAGTTTCCTCTTCTATCTTAGTGTGTAGATACACCGGTTTACCAACCTTGAGACGAAGCTTGTAGAGCCAATTTGGAGATCTTGAAACTTTTACTAGTAACCTACCATTCAGATTTCTTAGTGTTAGATAATCTTTCCTCATTCTAACATCACATCCTTGCTCGGTGGCTTGACCTAGACTAAGAATATTACTCCTTAACTCCGGAATATAGTAAATATCTTGAAGTAGTTTTTGTTTTCATGTTGCAGCTTCAAACATAATCGACCCTTTGCCTTTGATATCAACACATGATCCATCTCCAAACTTGACCTTTCCTATAATATTTTCATTCAATTCTGAAAAATAAGAATGTTCACCGGTCATGTGATTACTAGCACCATTATCCCAGAACCAAAAACCTTCTTCTTTTTTGTATTTTTCCGGTATCACTTTCTCTTCATTCAAGAAAATACTCTCATGCATATACAAAGCAAGGTATGCTTCCTCTATTTCGGTTTTATTGAGCTCTTGAAGTTTCTATCTTCGTTCAGGACAACCGGAGGCAAAGTGCCCTGTTTTATCACATCTAAAACAAGTTATATGCGACCGATCCTTCTTCTCCTTGTTTCTGTCTTGAGAATTGAATCTTCCTCTGCCTCTTCCTCGATATCCTTGTCCTCTTACACCAAAATATTGTCCTCTACCTCTGCCTCTACCACGAAACCCTCTTGAATTCTCATGCGACTCTGTTTTTGAGAATAACAAATTTCCTTGAGTTTCGGTTTGATGATCTTCCTCGGATATACGCTCTTCGTAAGCTTTAAGTCTCCCAACAATATCTTCAAAACCAGTAGTGTTTAAATCCAAGACTTGTTCAAGTGACGCTATAAGGTGTATGTATTTGCTCCGAGGTAAACTATTCAAAAATTTCTTGATAAGTTTCGATTCTTCAAGAGTTTGACCTAAGGCTGCGGATCTTGATGCGAATTCGGATAACCTTCCTGCAAATAAATCAATCGATTCTGAATCCTTCATCTTCAATCTATCAAACTCTGACATAAGAGTTTGTAGTCGAGCTTCCATAACTCGTTCGGCTCCTAAGTGCCTTGACTTGATTGCGTCCCAAAGTTTCTTGGGTGAGTCTTGATCACCAACTTGTAATATAAGACTCTCTGGTATTGACTGGAACAACAACGCCGTGGCAATATCGTTCTTGTCGGCTTCCTTTGTTCCCGGATGAATAGCTTCCCAAACTCTGTGAACACGCAAGGCAATCTTTATCCTCATCAACCACACGGTGTAGTTTGATGAGTTGAGCATCAGACAAAGTACAGCGGAAGGTCCATGTTCCTTTGCTTTCGTGGTTTAGTTTCATCCATAACTCGGATATCATAAAGATGTCCCAAACCTATAACTCAGGCTCTGATACCAAATAAAGTGATTCAAGAACAAACTTAGCTTTGTAAATAAAGAATAACTCTCTTTACATATCACTCAATTTTGTCTTGCCAGCTAGAGACTCGTCGTTATCGTATGGTTTCCTCAGAGATGGTGCGGTTAGTGTCACAACATTCTATGCAGTGACACTACTCCGATTTGTCTTCTTCTCCGATCCTCCTTCCACTGAATCCTACAAGGATTCCTTTACAATAAAAGAAGGGAAAATTTGGTTTGTGTTGTCGGAATTTGCCTTAATGGTGGTGCTCATAACGCCCCAATTATGTGGATTATTGGGGAAAAATGTGTCTTTTTTGTTGTTCATGTCTTTATTCACCATATCGTTGTACACCGGAGGGTTAGGGCTTATTCAACTATCGGAGAAGTTTAGGATGGAGTTGAGACATTCTTTGTTGACACTCTTCTTGAGTTGGTTGGTTTGTTTTTCAAGTATTTTTATAGCTTTATATGGCGAGGGTCATGTGTTAGTGTCATGTTTTATTCTTGTACTTTATACCTTTCGTTGCCTTTGTTTTTGTAGGTATTATCTCCCAACTAGAACAAGGATTTGAATTCTCTCTCCGCTTCCCCACTTCCTACTAATTTGGCAAAGCCTTTTTTTATTCAAACCAAAAGCTTCATTATAAAGGAAAGGGGAACTACATCAAGGAGCCATAAGAAGAACAAGTGCTTCTTTGGCAAGTTTGTCCGCAATTACATTATCTTTGCGTGAAACATAACGGAAAGTGATATATATAGAATAGGAGCTCACCAAACATCTAATGTCGTAGAGAATGCTATTCAGTTCATTGACCACCTTCCCCTAATTGAGGAGAGTGATTAATGTTTGGGAGTCCGAGAAGATACAAAGATCTCCGAAGTCCGCGGTCCTAGCTGCATATATAGCGGCTTTTAGAGCCAAAGCTTCGCCTACAAGTGCTGAATGCACAGAGATAAATGTAGTAGAGCCTTGGAGCAAGGTAACCTTGCTTTGTGAGTTGAAAATCCATCCTGTGCCACACTCTAGAAATGAGGCCTTCCAAGCGGCGTCAACAAAATAGAGGATTGTATTGTGGTTAAGGCCAGGGTGGTGAGTCAAGCGAGAGAATCCTTTGCCCGAGACGGCTGGTAAGAGACCTTGTGCACCTTGCCAAGCTCGTGTGTCGAAGATCACTTTGGAGACCACCTCAATTTCTGAGTACGCTTTGTTCTCAAACAAAAACAAGTTTCTAGATTTCCAAAGGTGCCACATTATCCAGGGGTGGAGAGGGGAAATAATACCTGTAAGAGGTAGAGAGCACATTCTTCTTGCCGTGATCATTAGGGCAGAGAGGGTTTCTATGTCATCAGGGTGAGGTTTTGAGCATGTAGGGGTAAGATCCCATACTTTACGGGCAAAAGGGTATCTAAACAAAATATGGAGCTCATCTTCTTGGCCTCCACAACGTTTGCATCGAAGATCCACAGTAACTCCCCTTATTGCTAAATTGGTTCCCACCGGAAGGGCTTGGTTCTTGGCTTTCCACATGAAAGTCTTGATCTTAGGAGAGGTATCAAGCTTCCAAATGTTGTTCTACCAGTTAAAAGGTTCTCCAATAGAAGAGGGCACGTTTGATTTCATGAAGTTATACCCAGTTTTTGTGGTGTAAGTACCTGAGTGATCAGGTAACCAAACAAGTATGTCCCTTTGTCAGAAAGAGCTAAGAACAAGTTGTTTGATGAGTCCCTCATAATGAGGTTGGTAAAGTCAAATTTTCTCAGAATCCCAGGCTTGAGTTTCTTTGTTGATAAGATCCGACATTTTCAGGTTTACATCTTCTCTATTTGGGGGACCTATAGGCGTAGAAGGCAGAGACATTGAGAGTCAAGGGGCAGACCAAACACTGATTTGGGTCCCGTTACCTATGATCTAACCTAGACCCTGTTTTAGCAAATCTCGGCCTGTCAAAATACCTTTCCAGCCGTGGGAAAACTTTCGTGGTAGAGAGGCGTCTAAGATGTTTAAGTTTTGATAATACTTTCCTAAGAGAATACAAGCTAGAAGAGACGTAGGATCCTCGTGAATACGCCATTCCAGTTTGGCCAATAGAGCATCATTGAAGAGGGTGATACCACGAAATCCCAGTCCCCCTTGGCCCTTAGGGAGGCAGAGCTTTTCCCACGATACCCAACATATCTTCCTTTTATCCGGTTTCTCATCCCACCAAAACCTAGTGAGAGCGGATTGGATTTTGTCACATAGCAACTTGGGGAGGTTGAAACAAGACATTGAATAAGTTGGTAGCGCTGAAAGGACTGCTTTTAGAAGCACTAGTTTCCCAACCGAGGATAGAAATCTAGAGGTCCAAGAGATAGCTCTTTGATAGATTTTATCAACGATGGATGTAAAGATATCCCTCTTTTTCTTTCCAAAGAATTCTGAAAGGCCGAGATATTTTCCTAAACCTCCTTTGTTTTGGATTTTTAAGGATCGTTGAACTCTTCTCTTGATAGATAGAGGGGCTCGTTTAGAGAAGGTTATGGTTGATTTAGATAAATTGATCACTTGCCCTGAGACCTCTTCATACTTCTTGAGAATGTTCACTAGAGCTTTGACACAACTCAGTTTTGTGGTAGTGAAAATAAGGTATCATCGGCAAAAAGGAGGTGGTTTCGGCTTCCATTTGAAACTTTAATCCTCGGTAGAGACTGATCCAACTCTCCTTGCTTGCATAACCCGGATAAGACCTCCGTACAAAGGATAAAGAGATACGGTGATAGAGGATCGCCTTGGCGAAGGCCTCTAGAAGGGAGGGTATAGCCCCTTGGTGCTCCATTAATCAAGAAGGAGTATAAAACAGTTTGGACACATTCCATAACCCAAGCTATCCACGTTTGGTGGAAATCTAACCTTTGCAAGACCGCTCTTATAAAACCCCACTCAATCCTACCATAGGCTTTACTCATATCTGTTTTGACCGCCATAGAGCACCGCTTTTGAGCTTTTGAGGTGTGTAGGAAATTTAGAATCTCATGTGAGATAAGAACGTTATCGGAGATGGCTCGATTTGGTACAAAGGCCGATTGATGGGGCGAAACAATGCTTGAGAGGAATGGTTGTAATCGCTTGGTAAGAATTTTTGCTATGATTTTCTAATGTGTTGAGCAAAGGGCGATTGGGCGATAGTCGGCCACCTTTTTTGGAGCTAGGATCTTAGGAATGAGACGGATGTGAGTTTTGTTATGGCGTCTGTGAAGATGGTTTGTTTCAAAGAAACTTTGGACTTCAAGCACAACGTCTTTGCCAATTAAATCCCAAAAAGCATGGTAAAAGGAGGCTGGGAAGCCATCTGGGCCCGGGGCCTTTTCCCCATGGATATCAAAGACTGTGGCCATGACTTCCTGAGCACTAGGTATAATAATAAGTTTTTGATTCATAGAGGGATTGATGCAGGGGTGTAGAACTTCCTCAACCAAGTGGAAGTCTTGGTTCTGATTTGAGGTAAATAGATTATTGTAAAACTTCGAGATTACTTCTGCAATTTGGTCCTCCTCAAAGACTGCAGTACCTGAATCATCCTCAATCATGGATAAGTGATTCAAAGCTCTTCTGCCTCTAGTTGAAGCGTGGAAGTACCCTGTGTTACGGTCCCCCACTTGGAGCCAAGTGACCCGACTTCTATGGCTCCAATGATATTCTTCGTTAGTATAAGATTCATGAAGGTGATCAGTGATGGATTTAATAAGGTCTTGATCTTCCACGTCTGCAGACAAAGCTCTGTCTAGGGCTTTCTGGGCTTCGTTGATGTGCAAGGCGTTATTAGTTTTGTTCTCCTTCGTCCAGCTTATAATTTGAGCCCTGGACCTATCTAGCTTCCTTGTGACTGACTCAGGCAATGAGCTGCTCCAAGTCACATTAACCAGGTTTCTAATCTCTTCCTTATGACAAAGAGCCCTATCAAACCTAAAGCTCCCCTTGGTTCTCTGCTTTTCTCCTCCAAATAAAGTGACAAGTGGTCTATGATCCGAGCCCTCAAACATGAGGTATTGACATCTCCATGACGGGTAATTATCCATCCAAGCATAATTCATGAGCGATCTATCAAGTCTCTCTTTGATGGTGTAAGTACGATTTTTATATTTTCTCTTACCTCTCCAAGATAGCGGGTTACCAGAATGTTTGACGTTTATGAGGCCCAATTGGGAGACATAGCTACGGAAGTCCACAAAGGAGTCTTCAAGTCGTATGGCTCCTCCCCGTTTCTCTTCCTGAGCTAGGAGTTCGTTGAAATCGCCGGTTAATAACCATGGACCTGCTCTGTTTTGAAATTGAACTTCTGATGGTGCCAAAAGGAGGTTCTGTTTTCTACCACTGGTGGGCCATAGATGAAGGATACAAAGGTGGCCTGATTTTTATGTTTGATCCTAGTATCAATGAGATGTGGAGAGGAGTACAGGATATCCCGTTCAATGGTATCCGTCCAAAGAAGAGCCAAACCTCCCCCACGGCCAATGGGAGGTACTATAAAAGAATTTACAAAGGTTTTGTTTTTAAACTCTTTGAGTACCGCTTCCTCTTGGTTTTTTGTCTCGGAAAGAAACATTACATCTGGGAGAAAACGGCCTCGGAGCTCCTTAAGTCGTCGAACTGTTGGGGTGCTCCCTATCCCCTGACAGTTCCATGCCACTTGGACTAAGGAAGAGGGTTCTTTTGAACCCGAAAATCCACTTGACCTCCCTCAGGGGTCGGGACGAGAACCATAGATGTCGCAGGAAGAACCTCATTTACCGAGGTAGTTGAATTAACAAGATTGCTAGGTCCAGGGATTTCTTCACATCTTCTTTTCCTAGGGGAGGTATGAGCCCTATTGACAATCCTCTTTCTCAGGTTAAGTGATCTGAAGGGGTTTGGGTTTATCTTCTTACTTGATGGGGGTTTTGAAACCTTTCTCTTAACTTTCCTTGGAGGAGCTGTTTGGTGGGCGTTGTTGCTTTCCCTTCTAGTGGAGTTTTTAGTTTGAAGTCCCAACCGGCTCAAAACGGGTCTTCTAAGATCAGTTGGGGGATCTTCCTCATTGCTGGAGGTGAAAGATAATCTTTGAATGACTAGAGGAGAATTATTTGTCTCACACTCTTGGAACAGCCTGTTCAAGTGGAAACTTGAGTGATGACCCTCTTCAAGACTCTTTGTGTGGGCTAGAGGCAGGGGATTATCACCATCTTGAGGTTGGGATAACCTTTGGAGGGCTGAGAGTCTCTCAGGTTCCAGAGTTGCCTCTTGTACTTTATCTAGGAGGCTCATTCTTTCTAGAGCTGGCCTTCTTGATTTGGGAGGGCTGTTCACATCCCTCAGACCTGAGGTAGGGGTTCTATCCATAGGTTCCCTAACGGTTTCTGGGAGAAGGGGTTTTAGATTCTATGGCTTGATCCCCCGTGGATTCCCTATCTACCTGGTCATGGTAGTTCTTGGTCCTTGAGTGAGACAGGCCCGAGTGGTCAGGGGGTCTCCCATGAATAGAGGTGCGTTCCAAGCCACGTTGGCCGTAATGAGATTGGTATGGCTCTCGTCTGAGAGGGGCAGGATGCTCAGACGGGGCTCTAGCCCGGGTCCTATCTATCTCCCTCCATGTTTCTCTTTCTAAAGGTCTACTGCGGATATCCTTAGATTGAGCATTGGAGTAGTGAGTGGATGAATACCTAGGGTGTCCAGAGAGACTTACCTCTCGCCCCCTTTGTTCTCTAGTCGCATCCAGCCTAAGGGGAGAGGAATCATCCCTGCGGTGAGGGCCTGGTTCTTCTTATCCGTCTCTATTTGGGAGAGAGTATTATGTTGTGATATCCCTAAGCGGTGTGGGAGAGTCTTTGAGGGAGAGATCCTTTGGGGGCAAGTTTTACTCTCATGAAAGAGGGAGAGGCAGACAAAACAATGTTTGGCAAAGCCTTGTTTTCGTTTTTGTTTTTAATTTTAATATTGATTTTTGATTTTATATGTTAACAGTTCCTTTCAACATATATTCGAGATTTATCTTGCTGTGAAATTACTCGTATTGATTTCCTTAACTTGGACTAATCAGAAGCTAGATGAGACTTAATATTTCTTTTTTCATCGAAAAAAAATTAGAAATTAGGCCATAGTGGGTTTTTTTTTTTTTTTGGTGAATAGCCATAGTGAACAAGACGTAAATAAACAATTATTCTGCAGAAATTAATTCAGATTCATACCTTCATAATATAAAAGAGACAAGAAACAACACCATCATGTTCTAGTTGACTAGTTTGTGTTCATAACATCATCTTGAACAAATAAAGAGGATATTTGTTTGTAATTTGCGTGTACCGAAAAAAGTCAAAAACAAACCAATCACATCTATAAGAGCTTCATAAAAACAAAGAAATATTAAGTTTAACTTATGATTTATGAAAGTCTCACATTCAAGTTTCCTTTGCGGATTGAGCAGCCCATTTGCCCACTAGGTCACGTGTCCACCACGTCACATAAGTTTTTGCTTACACGAAATAATCAATAGAAGAATCTCACTTACAAAATTTAATGGACTACTTAATGCTACAAGTCTGACGTTAAAAAAAAAATTGTATTAAGTCTTCAACTATTGACTAGTATAACTTACATATGAACTAGTAGCCTAGTAGGTGGTCACTTTTGTTAATATATCACATACGCATACGCATTGGTGGAAACGAAGTCATCAATGTCGTCAGCCCAATCTGCGTCCATAAAGCCATGTAAAAAGATAGTGTTCTTTGATGAGAGAAGAATACCGTGTTTTAGTGTACCCGCTAAATAGCGAAGGACCCGTTTAGCAGCCTATAAGTGTTCATCCGTCGGTTGATGCATAAGGTGGGATAAGTGATTGACGGCATATGCAATGTCCGGACGTGTAAATTCAAGATATTGCTGATGAATATATCATTTTTATGTTTAGTATTTACTAATCTTTTCTACCAACTCGAATTAGTCATGGATGTATATGTTATGAATCTCACATTAGTTTATCTATATAAATACAAAAGAAGTACGAGTACCTTAATTGTCTACGAGATCCGTATGTTGACATAAAAAAATTGATAATATGAGAGTACCCTTATCAACTTTCTATTCTACCCAAGCATATATGATATATAAAAATAATTAATACATACACGATAGATTCGTCCATGGGGTGTTATTAATGGATCTCACTCGTTGGAGTGTTGTTATCAACTAATGGAACTATTGAAGCTAAGCGAGACAAGTGTTGCAGTTGTGTTTTTTGCGTGAACTTGTTTGTATTTCTATTTAATTTAGTGTGTTTGAATTGGACTTCTTACGTACTTGTGGACCCGTAAACGCCACATGAATTTTTCATGCACCATTCAATTCGTAAACCAGTTACATACACATAAGTTTTCATCATCGGAATATATTTCTTGAAATGGAATATGGATTGTTCTTCGGATTTTGCAATACATCATGCGATATTTCATATTTGTAATGACCAAGCAAATGGAAAATCCATTGACCTTAATCAACTACACATATATGGTAACCAAAAACTCTATATCTTTCATTTCTTTTAAGGATAAAACCATTATACACTACCTAACGATTGAAAACCATTTTGACTATCAATTATGTGTCCACCCACAAGAAAACCAAAAACATAGAATAATTATATGATATGATATGTTAATTTATATTCGTTATGATTAGTTGGGAATATGATACCACAACCATACAGTTTATATAATCATATATTTCTTTTCCACATCAAATCTCATTTGTAGTTTCTTCTAATTTGAGAGCTAATTCCTTTTAGCTTGATTCCAAAGTTCTTAAAACCACTAATAATGAGTTTGTTAGTTGTCAATTCTGATCTCTACTAAACTAATTAATCGTTTTCTTCTTTGCTATAATTTTTTTTTTTTATCAAAAATATGCGCACCGATCCAACAAAGAATTGAGCGAAGTCCTATTAATTAAATAAAGATCAAAAGGATATACCATTAGAGCCTCAAAACATATTCTAATTTGTGTTTTAGCAGAAATCTCAAACTTGAATTCATACTAATCTCAAAGCAAATAGCATATGCTTTGCAGAAAAAAAAATTAGTATCGGCCAATGAAACAATAACATGTGAAATATGAACATTAGCTTTTCTTTTTAATTTGTGTTTTGCTTCTGTTAGCATGAAAACCACTAATCTCTCTCCACCAATATGTATATAGGACAAGAAAATTGAATTTGAAAGAAAGAGTAAAGATTAATAGTGAATAGAACAAATAGAAATCGACCCCAACGAATAAAAACAAAACTAAAGAGTGACAATTCACTTGCTACATATATAAATAATAAATTTAGATTTTTACCAAGAACTTCATGGACCAACCACTTCATCAATTCTCTATAACTCTCTAAACAGAGTCGCCAATAAATCCATCTATGACTCTTTTATCACAACTATACACTTTTTTTGCCTTCATTCATATTTTACTCACAAGTCACGAGAACAAAAAAATCAGAAAGATTTGATTTCAGATCTAATCAAAAGATCAAACCTCTAAAGGAAAGAGTAAAGGAAACCAAAAAAAAAATCCTAGGTTCTTAAAGCACATGAGAGATTTTGGTTCCCTCTTCTCCATCTCTTTGTTTATCCAATTTGACTAAGAAGACGAATCTTGAAGGTGAAATTATTCAAATCTTCTTTTCTCCTCTGTTTCTCAAAAGATGGGTCGGATTTTACTTGAGCCACAAGCCAACCCACCCGCAGAAGCAAACCCTAAAAACAGAGGAGGCTACTTCGACACTAACATGGTCATTATTTTAGCTGCTTTACTTTGTGCTTTAATCTGTGCTCTTAGCCTCAACTCCGCTTTGCGCTGTGTGCTACGCATCACAAGGAGATTCACTTCGGATGATCAAATCACAAACGCTCCAAACGCGAATTCGGGACGTTTAGCGGCTACAACGGGTCTCAAGAAAAGGGCGTTGAAGCAAATCCCCGTGGGATTGTACGGATCAGGGATCGTCAACATGAAAGCAACGGAGTGTTTGATCTGTCTCGGAGATTTCGTGGAAGGAGAAAAAGTTAGGGTTTTGCCAAAATGTAACCATGGATTTCACGTGAAGTGTATCGACACTTGGTTGCTTTCACGTTCTTCTTGCCCTACTTGTAGACAATCGCTTCTCCTTGAGCAACCGTCGCCGCCGTCGCTGGGTGGCGGTTCTCGGCGGGATGATGACGTGGCAGACTCCGTCGTATAGAGAGACATGACTTGCTTGATGGTGATTTCTGTAACTTTGCTCTGTCTTAGGTGAGTTTGGTTTTTGTTGGTTGGTTGGTTGGTTACATAATTTTATTTTTATATAAATTAATGTGATTATTTTACACACGTATCTATTTTTGTGCTTTAGTGAAATTAATGTGATGGGTTTGGATTTTGTAACCAAGCAAGTCTTTATCAATTTTGTATATATTTTAAAAATTTTGTTCAATTATTTCATAATTACACAATCTGATTTTTCTCAATAATCTTTATTTTTAATATAAACTGGTAACTATAGTTCTCAAGATAGGGAATTCGCGTACGAACTTTGGAAAAACACTAATTAACTTGATTTTTTTTTTTTTGTCGTCAACTAATTAACTTGATTTAATTCTGTTTTGAGGAGATTATTTACATGGAGGTTATAGGTGTAAGGTCTAATGCTTTTTCGAAAGGGCAATTCTAAAAAATATCACACTATTAAATTTTGTTTCTAAACTACCATTTTTTCAAAAATTTCAAAAATACCACAAAATTAAAATTAACTTTAAATATTCAAAACTAAACCTTAAACCTACACCCTACCCCCTTAAACTATACCCCAATTGTACAATAGTTAACTCAAACCAAAAAAATTAAATTTTAAACCTTTAAAAATCAATTTTTTTGTATTTGTGGTATTTTTGGAACTTTTGAATTGAAAATTTGTCGTATTTTTGGAACTTTTGAAAATAAATGGTATTTTTAGAAACAAAACTTCAAATTGTGATATTTTTCGATCATCTCAATTAACCCAGAATCCCTCCTTTGGGCTTAGGACTCTCCTTCTGAGTGAGAAGGTTTGATATTTCAAAAATAGAAAGTTGCCGCTTACGAACATCGGCGAGAGTAGGATTCACAAAAGTTTCAAAGGTTTTACATATCTTTTGGAAAGATTTTTTAGGGTTTTGGTGTTTTCTGTGTTTTTTCTTCGAACTCAACAATCATCTACGGCGGCGCTCAAGAACACTAATCTCCTTTGGGGAACATCGGCGTATGGAGGTTGGTTTAAACAAGATTATGAAGTCAATGACGATAGAGGAGGATGATGAGGCACCTATCATTATGCCGGATTGGCCGGAGTTCAAATCGACCGAGAGAAATAGCTTAAGCATAGTGGGTCGGTTGGTGAATCCCGACTGCTAAAAGGTCTCAAGTTTGGTCTTAGATATGCCACGGAAGTGGGGTATGATCAATCGCGTGCGTGGGGTGGTGCTATCCAAAGATAGATTTCAGTTTATCTTTAAATACGAAGAAGATCTAAGGGATATATTGAAACAAGTGGTCCACACATACAATGATTGGTCTTTGGTGTTGGAGCGATGGATAGATCCTTTCCCAGAAGACTATCTTCAGTTTATGATGGTGTGGGTTCAGATCCGGAACATTCCGGTGAACTTTCACACAGGGGAATCAATTAAGTATGTTGGGAGTTTGTTAGGCGAAGTACATGGTACGGATTTTGACCCTGATAAGAGTAGGACCAGAGACTTCTTCAGGGCATTGATTAAGTTTGATATCACACGGCCCTTGAGAAGAGCTAGAGTTTTCCAATTTCTTGGAGGAATTTCTTCTAATATCTTTTATGATTTTGAGGAGATACGAAAACGGTGTTTTACTTGTCAACGTTTAACACATGAAAATACACTTTGTCCGGATAAAAAACTGAGTATCAAGGACATTAAGGGCAAAGAAAGGAGTAGTAAGTAGGGGCTGCAGGATCCATTAGTTGGAGTCTTATCACCTGAACAACTCGCTATAAATCCTAATATAGGAAAGCCAAGGATACATCCAGATGTTTTGCATGAGATGCGTCAAAATCTAATGGTTCAAGATGCGGGAGAAAAAAGAGCAAGAGAATGGCGCATTCATAAACAAGTTAATGAGTTGGAGAGTGATCCAGTGAAGCGGCGGCAGTTTTTGCTTTTAGAATCTGAATTGGATTTAAGTATGGAGATAGTTAACAGGCAAGGGAGAGCGCGTCTAGGGGATGAGCAGGAGCAGAGTGCGGCTAGATGTGCAAACAATGTCAAAGATGCATTACAAGATAATGTCATTGAGTTAAAGGATAATGCTAGAGATGGTCTTGGTTCAGCTAATTTGCAGTCATTGGAAAGCCAACATAGGACTACTTTGAGGATTGGAACATCTGGCGCTAAGATAATTGAGGACCAGGATCAGGCGAATGAGGCAACATCAGGTCAATTAAGAGAGAAGTTCCCAACAGATAATGCAGGGAAGGGGATATAAGGTATGGGAGATGTTGTTACACCGAATCAAATTAGCACAATTCCAAAGCCGAGCGTGGCATCTAAATCAGGTCCTTCTAATGTCAATCCCTTGTTAAATCAGTTAACATTCAAGATTGGTTTAACTAATGCAAGTGTTGCGGTAACAAGTGCGAAGAGTAAGGACTCTAAAAATTCGAAGTCATGGACTATAAAGAAGAGACTAGGTAATGGTTCATCTAAGGAGATAGTCTTGGCGGCTGATGGTGATACTATGGAAGTTAGTGATCATGTGGTAAAACGGAAGAGTGTAGATGATGGAGGGGTCCCCTCGAAATTACTCAAATGTGAAATGGGTTTGATGGTTCGCCAAAACCATCCAATTTTCAATGACGACGCTCAGTTGGAACTGTCAGGGATTGAGGAACAAACTGACAGTTCGACGCCTAAGGGAAATGTGTCGTGAACATTCCCCGAATTTTCTGTTTCTCCTAGAGACTAAAAACTCTAGTGCACGCGTTGGTAATCTTCAAAGATCGTTGGGTTATGATCATCACTTCTTGGTGGATCTAGTGGGTCTTAGTGGAGGGTTGGCATTGTTTTGGAAAAACTTGTATGAGGTTGAAATACTTTACTCTGATAACAGATTAATAGACACTAAAGTGAAGATTGGCTCAGTGGTCTATTTCATGACATTTGTGTATGGAGATCCGGTGAGACATCGGAGAAGAGTGGTGTGGGACAAGCTTACTGAGATTGGACTTTATAGAGATGAGGCATGGTTTTTGGTGGGAGACTTTAATGAAATTCTAAATAATTCGGAAAAGCTTGGTGGGGTTCAAAGATCAGAGGTTACTTTCTATCCATTCAGATCATTGGTTAGGAATTGCCGAATTAAAGAGGTGTCAAGTTTTGGAAACATGTTATCATGGGCAGGAAGAAGAGAAATTATGAATACGAATGGAGAAAAAGAGAGAGTGTGGATCCAATGCCGCTTGGACCGTGCTTTTGGAAACTCTGAATAGTTTAGATTATTCCGAGAACCCATTGTGAATATCTGCAGCGTTATAGCTCTGATCACAAGCCCATTATTACGAGATTAGCTTCTGGAATTGCTAGAGCTAAAGGGAGGTTCACTTTTGATCGACGTTGGTGTTCCAAGCCAGAGGTGATGGAGGTCATTCACAATGGTTGGAATAAACATCATGGTCTGGGCAGGAAAACTATATCGGATCGCATTGCAGATTGTAGAAAGGAGTTATCTAAATGGAAGAGATCACACCAAAATAATTTATTGCTCATTATTAAGAAGCTGCAGTGTGAGGTAGATTTGGAATCTTCTAAAATACGGCCAAACTTTGATAAGTTGTTACAACTAAAGATGAAGTTGGAAAAAGCATCACTAGAGGAAGAAGATTTTTGGAAGCAAAGGAGCTCAGAGAATTGGCTGTTGAATGGTGATAAGAACACTCGGTTTTTTAGGATAGGGTAAAACAGAGGTCAATGAAAAACCAAATCACATCACTTCGTGATTCAAATGGTGTTGAACAGATTACTGAAGAAGCAAAAAGAAATATAGCAGTGGGTTACTTTACGAATCTGTTCTGAACATCGTCTCCGGTGGCAATAGGAGGCGTTACTTGGTTTTGAGCCAAAAGTTACGCAACGTATGAACACAGCTCTGACCAAGACAATCACTACATCAAAAATCCGTAAAGCAGTTAAGGTAATCAAAGGGGATAGTGCACCCGGTGCGGATGGCATGACCGGTAAATTCTTTCAATCTACTTGGGGAATTACACGGGCACAAATTACCGAGGAAGTTAAAAAGTTTTTTAACACCGGAGAGCTTCCTAGTGACTGGAATTTTACTCAACTGATCTGTTACCCAAGATACCCAATCCAAAGGACATGACAAATCTTCGACCAATAAGCCTGTGCTCTGTGTTATACAAGATAATATCGAAGGTGTTGTGCTCAAGACTGAAAAAAATTCTTCATCTCCTCGTTTCACCTACACAAGGAGCTTTTGTTGCTAGACGACTCATCTCCGATAATATATTAATAGCTCATGAGATGATACATGGATTGCGTACCAATCCGAGATGCAAGGAGGAATTTTTGGCGATTAAAACGGATATGTCCAAGGCGTATGATCGGGTGGAATGAGACTTTCTTGAGGAGCTTTTAATAAAGTTTGGTTTTGATTTGAAGTGGGTTAAAAGGATCATGGTGTGTGTACGGTCGGTTTCTTATACCATTTTAATTAATGGGCAAGCACATGGGCATATCAAACCGGAACATGGACTATGGCAAGGAGACCCGTTGTCCCCATTTCCCTTTATTTTATGTGTTGAGGTTCTTGTGCATATCATGAACAAGGCTGAGAAGGATGGGAGGATTACCGGAATGAGATTAACAAAGGATTGTCCATCTATTCAACACTTGTTGTTCGCCGATGATAGTTTGTTCTTATGTTGTGCTACGCTCAAGGAATGCTCAGATTTTATGCGTCTACTGAATTTGTATGGTGAGGCTTCGGGACAAAGGATTAACTTTCAAAAATCCGCTATTACTTTTTGCGCTAACGTGGATCCATATATGAAGCGAGTGTTTGGAAACTTATTGAATATTGATAAAGAAGGCGGTGTGGGTACTTACTTGGGCTTGCCGGAATGTTTTAGCGGTTCGAAGCGATAAATTTTAGCTTTCATTGGTGAAAAGCTTAACAAGAGACTTAGTAGTTGGTTTGCCAAAACGTTTTCCCTTGGAGGAAAGGAGGTCCTTCTCAAGTCTATTGCTATGGCCTTACCGGTTTATGCGATGTCATGCTTTCGACTTACAAAACATTAAGTCAAGAAGATAACTAGTGTTATGAGTGATTTTTGGTGGCAAGCATGTAAAAAGAAACGAAAAATACATTGGGTCGCCTAGAGTGACATGTGTAAATCCAAGGAAAATGGTGGAATGGGCTTTCAGGATCTAAGTCTTTTTAATCAATCGCTTTTAGCGAAACAGGCATGGAAAGTGTTGAATGAGCCACAAGCATTATTATCTCAGTTGTATCTAGGTAGATATTTTGCAAAGACAAATTTCTTGGAGTATGGTAAGGGATTTCGACCGTCGTATGCATGGCGTAGTATAATGCATGGATGTGAGCTGATCCAACAGGGGCTCATGAAATATGTTGCTAATGGGGCAAATACAACGGTTTGGTTGGAACGATGGATCATGGATAAGCATCCGAGAAGACCTTGTAATAAACAGAGACAAATGGATATTAACTTGGATGTCTCTGCATTGATTTCACTAGAAGGAACATGGAGAGAGGATTTGGTACATGAATTGTTTCCCACCGAAGATGCAAAGAGAGTAATGCAGACTCCAATTGGTCTAGGGGAGGATCGCTACATCTGGCCATATTCAAGCCACAGATCGTATACGGTCAAAAGCGGCTATTGGTTTATCTCCACATTCTCTCCCCTACCTCCCCTGCAGATATCGATTTTAACAAAGCGGCGGATTAGTCTGAAGCAACGGATTTGGAAACTTCCTACGTTACCTAAGATTAAAATGTTTCTATGGCGAGTAATTGTTGGAGCGTTAGCGGTGGCTGAGCGCTTGAACACTCGGGGTTTAATGTTGGATGCAAAATGCAAGTTGTGTGGTCAAGGGAACGAATCAATTTGTCATGTCTTGTTTACATGAGAAGCTGCTTGGGAAAGATTAGAGATTGCAGAGGTTCCTTTTCCCACTAATGGTTTCTCTGATTCAGTTGAGGAGAATCTTTGTTTCTTGTTTGATATAATGGAGAACACAAGTTTTCCAGAAATGGTGAGATAGAAAATTCTGTGGATTTTGTGGACTATTTGGAAGAACCCCAACGCCATCTTATATGCAAATTCACAAGAAGCTCCAATGTCACAAATTCAAAGAGCGACTGATGAGGCCATTGTGTGGTCCACAGTAAATCAAACGGTGATACAAAACAGAGCAACAACGAGCCGTACGTTGTTGGAGAAATGGCAGCCACCGATACAAGGTGCGATTAAATGTAACATTCATTCTAATTGGAGAAATGCCACCTTACATAGTGGTGGAGCATGGGTTGCGAGAGATTTTGATGGGAATGTAATATACCATGCACAAGATGCATTGACGAGCTCACGTAATCGGAATTTGGCGGAGCTAAGGTGCATTTTATGGTCTTTACAAAGCCTACATGATCTGCATATAACTGATGTGATTTGTGCGTCGGAATGCACACCGGCGGTGGAAGCATTAATGAAACCAACCATGTGGCCGAGATATCGTATGATTATGGAGAAAATCTTGCACATGAGGAATGAATTTGAAAGTCTATCCTTTGAAGTGGAAGATCGAAACTCAAATTCGGTGGCTCGTGACATTGCGAAGAGTGTACTTCGAGATGGTAGGTTTCAATCATACCTTGCGATGGGGGGTCCAACATGGTTAGCAGAGCGGATTGCTCGGGAGGCATTACTCTAACATCTTTTACCCTTCCTTTAGGTGTTCGATGTTTTTCCATTGTTTGTATGCTTTTGGTTTGCTTTGAAGTTTGGTCTTTGTCTTTCAAGTTTGTATCTTCGGCACGTTTCATATTTTCAATACAGTGTTAAAAAAAAAGTGATATTTTAGGAAATTTCTCTTTTCTAAAAGGTAAAATTTAAAATGTAGAATAGTACTTTAAATTTTTTTTTATCATGTTTTATTCATACATGCTGAAACATAAGAAATATAATTGACATGAATAGTATGGAGGTTATATGGAAATCTAGTAATAAAAGTCTTCCAAGGCCTTGATTTGGAACCACTGGATATCCTCATGCAAGCGTTCAATGAATATAAAGGATGGAATGAGGCTCAAGTACAAGCTCATAACATGGCAGAACAAGTCCATATAGAGATCCAACTTTCAGTGGAGGTGCGATGTCACGTTGATGGGTCATGGAAAGATACATATATAACACCAGGATTAGGGTGGATTTGTCATCATGAAAATCAAACGGTATTACTAGGTTCGAAGGTTGCATTGATTGAGGTCCCCTTTGCATTCAGAAATAGAAGCTCTCTTGTGGGCGATGAGTTGCATGGTGGAAAATAATGTGCTCTGTCAGAGTTTCGAGACCGATTGTGTCGACTATATTCAAGTTTGCGTAGACACTTGAGGAGTGGCATTTGTTAGCCATCCATGCAAGTAGATTTGAAGATCTCTGTGCATACTTCCCCTTATTCTCTCTCACACTGATTTCCTGCACAAAAATATTTAAAGGCGGATTCTTTAGCCCGGTCTGCTCGGTCAAGAATACTATGTTTTTTTATGTAAACAATTTACCTCCACTTTGGGTAATCAATCGTGAAAGTTTCATATGATTAAATGTTCTTGGAAAAAAAAATTTGTGTAATGTCCAAAAATTTTGCTAAAAATGTAGAATATTTTTTTTGAAAACATGTTTATAATACATGCTGAAACAGAAGACATACAATTCAACATGCAATAGTTACATTCAAACTAGGATTTGACATACTTAAAATCCCGGTTCTACATAGAGAATATGGTTATTTTGTTGCCTCTAAGTTTTTGGTTAAAAGTATAATACCAAAAACTAAAGGGAAATTAGGCCTACTAACCAAGAAAAAAACTATAATTCAAATCCTAACAATTTAACTTAAATCTAATGGCCAAATTTGAGCCACATAGGTTAGTTTTAGTTAGTTTACTAATTATTAATTTTTTTTTGGTTAGATTAGTTCAAGAGTTAATTTGCTCATTAGCCATAAAAAATTATAATTAGTAAAGTAACCAAAATTAGCCTATGTGGCATAATGAAGTCCATTAAATTTAGGTTTCTGGTTATGATTTTAGTTATAGATTTTTTTTGTTATTCCACCTTCCCCCTTAATTCAACGACCCTTCACGTGTATGCATTCAGTGGCAGCTTTCACAACGACTCGCTTAATCTACTTACTACTTCATTCTCTACTTGACACTTGGGAGTGACGATCTATGGGCCTTGTTGGACTTTCCGTTACACGTTCTCTTAATGGCCCACCATAATCGTGTTAAATGGAACGGATAATAGCTGCATGTTAAAAAAATAATTAACGGTTACTTTTTTTTTCTTGTTTTGTATATCTGATGATATATTATAATGATTGGATTTAATCCATAAGTGAGTAACAACAATATAAAAACCATAAGTCGAAAGGCGAAAAGATTTCCAGAGAAACCTAAAACCAAACGGACACTAGATAATACAATAAAGGAGAAAAGAGATCAGTTGTAAAAAAAAAAAGCAAAGTTCTCGTCCCAAGCTCAAACCACGAAATCAAATTCACACCCACAATCTAAACCATACAACATAAAGATGTCAAAACTGAGCCAAAAACATAAGATGAACATAACCTAAATCTTGAGGCACACCAAGACTGGAAGACCAAAACGCGGTTTTATACCAACTTAACCAGCAAAACGAACCAGCGGCGAAGAATGCAGGGAATAATGATAACATAGCAACTCCAATGGTTACAAAAACTTATTTTTTATTTTTCATTGTTGCTTACGTATAAACAATTTTAGAGCAACTCCAACGCTTAAAGACTCACTTAAGTTTCTTATCTATTTTATAGTATTAAAATAATCTAATTAATTAATTTAAATTATTAATTACAAAAAATAGAAGGAACCAATTACAGTTGAACATGTGCCAAAGTGAGTTTCTTAAAAAAGTGTCTGAAACTCTTAAGATAGAACTTCGAGAAGCGGTTTCTTTTTCCCTCTCCTCCTTTCTTATTAATTTTTATTCTATTGGTAAAATACTCAACTAAAAATCTCCAATGGAGGTGGTCTTAACATTCTGATCATCTCCAAACTAATTTGCTTTTGTTGTTTTGGTTGAACAAAAAACACAAAAACTACACGTTTTGCGTTGCACCTACCGTTTGTTATCTCTAGAGTTGGTTTTTGCCGATTAACAAAACAGAGTAAAATTCCACACCTAGTTCACGGATTAACATTTCACAAATAGCATACCGGTCAAAATCGGAGGCATTTTACCTGTTTATCACGGACCATTACTTTTTTTGTAACCAAGTTCCTTAAACAAAAAAGACACACATGGACGTGGGTGTTAAAAGAATATATATATATATATATATATATATATATATATATATATCCATGAACTAGATAATCTATAATATGATTCGTGCTTTTTGTTAAAGAGAGCAAGGTCAAGTGAAATTCATAGGTAAAAAATAAGACGATTTAAGAACCATTTAAAGGAATAATTAAGTAAAAGTCAGGTTACCAAGCTATTTCATTGATTTAAGTTCCCCCTTTTTTTTCCAATTCTTTAAATTTTCTCACATAAATGATGTCTTTATGTTGGAAGAGACTTTGTTTTTACGTGAGGAAAGTTGAATTCATTTAAGTTTGGCAACCTAAATATTACAACCATAAAATCAAACGTAAAGATGAGCCATTAGCTTATGAGCTGATTTAGGTCATAACCTGTTTTCATTTAAGTTTCTAATCTAGGTTACGTTTGTTTTTGTTTTTAGTTTCAAAATTTTTAAGTTTCCTCAAATTAAGTGAAGGGAAAATGGGATTAAAAGGTCTTTTAAATTTAAACTTGTCTATTTACACCTTTATTTGACATTGCCAAAATTTGCCACAATTACCCTTTTAATATAAATAATTATTTTTTTCAAACTTTTTTTTTCAAACATGTAACAAATGAAATAATAAGATTTTTTATCAAATGTGAAAATTTTATTTATAACCAATAGATTAAAATTTGAATTTCTAAATTAAATATATTTTGTACAGAATGCACATTCTGTTGTCTATACATGTTCCTAAAAAGTTTAGAAAATGTAATCTACCGATTGTACATGTTCTGCAACTTTTAGAATTTGTATTTTTAACTTTGCTCTTTGTTCTAAAAATTTAGAGCACACGCACATTCCAAACAATTTAGAACAAAATATTAGAATACGTCATCTGCACATTGGTCTATGTTCTAAAAAATTTAAAGATCCACTAATATTCTAAAAGTTTTAGAATCAAATTTCAGAATACATATTCTTTACTTTGTTCTACGTTTGACAAAATGTAAAATATGTATTCTTCACTTTGTTCTGTGTTCTGAAAAATTGAGAATACCAATTCTAAAATTAATTTTCAAATTCCAAAAATTTAAGAAATCAAATCTTTCAGTTAAGGAAATCAATATTCAGTTATACTAGATTCTGCATAATAAGGAAATAAGATTTAAAATCTTTTGAAAATGTTTATATATTCCAAAAATATTTATATATTCTGAAAATATTTATATTTTAAGAAAATAAGATTTTCCGAAAATTAATATTTATATTATAAATCTTAAAATGTTTCAATTAATGTTATTAACAAATAAATGAATTTTCAGAATAAAATTAAAATAAATCCGAAATTTTATTATAAAATAAAATCAAAATAAAATTTGAAAAACAATTTTCATTAAGAGTGTTTGAATATATATATTTTTCATTTAATGTAATTATAAAATAAAATTAGAATATAAAAGTAAATCCGAAATTAACAAATCCAAAATAAAGAAGAGTAAATGAATTTTCAGAATAAAATTAATATAAATCCAAAATTATTAAATAAAATCAGAATTAAATATGAAAATCAAATTTCAAATCGTACAATTAAGGAAAAAATCTTATATTTTGGAAACAATTAATAAATTTAAGGGTATTAGAGGATTTTAATTCCAACTAAAATATATGTCACCAATCTAAAAAATAAAGGTGTAGATCACCAAATCCAAAAAAATTTGGCCTAAAAATCCAATTTTCCCAGAAGTAAAAGTTAGATTACCAAGTCAGATAACGAAGTTGTATTATTTTAGTGGATAAATGTGTTACAGGTGGAAGTCGTCCACTAAAACCGTAAGAGAAAGAGAGAGAAAGAATAGTTTATATACAATAGAAATAGAGAGGAGGAAGAAAAAGAAAAGGAAGTAAAGTGAATGGGTAAAATTGTTATTTCAAGTAGCACATGTGGTAGATTTCACAAATTGAAATCTTCCGGTAGGTTTCATAAAATTTTTGGAAAAAATGGTACATTTCGTAATTTCTTTATATATAATAGACTGATTTATTTTAAAGGTTTTTTTTGTAACTATAATGCTCAAGTTAGTGACCAAAAAAAAAAAAAAAAAAAGCTCAAGTTTATTTTGCATTTTGAAGGCAAATAAGTTAAATTCAAGCTTTGATGAGCACCATGAGAGGCGATTATTTCCTCCGTTGGCCTAAACTATTCGTAAAAACTCTTATGGCAGAGATATATATGTATATACCTGGTTCAGTGTGTAGTAAAAAAGTTGAATAAGAGATGTTGATATCCAACTAACATTGTTTATTAGTTGTAATTAAATTATATTTTTCATCCGTATTATTAAATGAGTTCAAAATCTATATATAAGGGCTAATGCATGATGTAAGAAAACACTCACAATATATAAAAGAAACACACTTAAAAGGTTTCCAAAGAGTTAAAGAAACTATGTCGCAAATTGCTCGACAAGCTTTGATGAGGACCGTGAGAGGGGAGAATGTTGCGCGGTTCCGAGAGGTGGTGCAAAACATGGTTGCGAACCACATCTCTTTGCTCCGAGAGAGTACATGGTGTATGAAAATGCAAAGAAAGCGGCGGCGGAGTTTGGTCTTAGCGATGACGTGGTCCGGAAGTTGGATATGGAGTATGGAAGGGTCTCGTGGGAGTGTGAGCACACGGTGCATACGCCAATGCCGCCCCCCGGCAAAAGGAAAGGGCGAAGGAGATTCTGGTGACGACCACCACTCGGTACATGGTGGTGAAAGGAGAGTGCAAAGATTGTGGCTTCCGAGCCATGGTGGAAAACATGGTTCGCAACCATGCCTAAAAAATAGCCAAGAAGGCGGCTATGGAGTTTGGTCTTAGCGGTGACGTGGATCGCCAATGTCGCCACCGGCGAAAAGGAGGTCAAAGCAAAATCCGGGACGACGACGACCCGTTTACATGGTTGTGAAGGAGAGCGCGAAGATTGTTGCATATTGTAATTAGTATATGTGGCATATTGCAATATTTTCATTGGCTAATAGTTGTTTCCGAAATTTTGAAAAAGTTCTATATCAAATCTTTATTTCGTAATATTGAATTACTGATATCATTTATATAACATATAACAAGGCATAGGGATCTTAATTTGGTTAGAATATCCTTTTTGATCATATAAATTATCAAATAGATCAATATATATCATTACTTTGATTTTCTAAGAAATTACATTAAGATGAGGATAATTGGAATCGACTACCACTAAATATTGACAATTAGCTCAATTCAACTAATACCTATAATCAATGGAAGAAAACATAATTTTTACCTACTTTGATGACTGATATCAAGGAAAAAAGAGAAATGATTACAAGAATTAAAAGTTGACCATATAAATAAACCCAAGTTGATTAGGAAGATATCAATACATTGACCATGATGATAAGTTACAAGAATCTAGATTGACCAGTGAGAATAATTAATATACATATTGGTAAAATTAACAATTAAAATAAATATTACAAAATACTACTCCCTCCGTTTCATATTAAGTATCATTTTGAAAAATGTATCTGGTTAATATTTGAATGTATTTAACTCAAAACACATCCATATACATTTCAGATACATTTTATCAAAACGACACTTAATATGAAACGGAGAGAGTATGTATGATTATTAAACATCGATTAATGGAAGGTGATATTCTTTAAAATAAAAGGAGAATTCTATTTTCTTATTAGTCTCAAAATAATAATAATTTTTTTTTTTGATTTATTAACTTTTATGGATGTGACGTGTACATTTATGTAAATCCACGAATTAGTGAATGTTCATGCATGGTTGTGATTGAAAGAAAGCACTTATAAACTTGTACTCTATATATAAAACTCATTGAAGACACATATACAGTGCACCAAAACAATAACAAAGTAAAAAAAGAAAATGAAGAGTTTGTGTTTGATCGCACTCCTAACGATTGTGATCGCACAAAGTTATAGCGATCTAGGAGTAGAAGCTAAGTCGAGTGATGGGTTCGTGAGTAGGAAAGGCGTCCAGTTTATTCTTAATGGTAAACCATTTTACGCCAATGGTTTCAATGCCTATTGGCTCAC
Source organism: Draba incana (assembly GCA_963576765.1). NCBI lineage: Eukaryota > Viridiplantae > Streptophyta > Magnoliopsida > Brassicales > Brassicaceae > Draba > Draba incana. The sequence continues at coordinate 27,933,813 of OY755213.1, forward strand.
GTACGAAGCCACCGATCCGGACACAAGGTTTAAAATCACTTATGCTCTTCAAAACGCGACCAATCACGGTTTGACCATCGCACGAACTTGGGGGTTCCGCGATGGTGGTTACCGCGCTCTCCAAACTGCCCCTAGTTCCTACGATGAACTAACGTTTAAGGTAAGTACAATCTATATAGATATCTACCCAAAATATCATATTTATTGCGTCCATTAGTGATAATGGATTTTAATTAAACAATAAAATATTGAGAAATCTATCTATTCCATAATTAGAATTTTTCTTTGGACGCTAGAGATGTTGTAAGGGAAAGAAAATCTTGTTCTTTATAGGAGGTTTTCTTCGGTCTAAGATTTCAGTTAACAAAATAATAACGTATACATTTCAACGTAAATTTTCCAAATTTTCAAAGATAAAAAATACGCACATTATATCTCCTTTTCTTCTTATATTTTTTCAAAAAAGCTAGATTGAGAAAACTTTGGAGATTATGTTATGGGATTCATTTTCACTACAAATATATTTTGAGTTACTTTTTAATAACACAAATTTCTTCATGATAAACTCGTTATAATTCATCATCAAAGTTTGACATATTTTGTCTTTATTTTGCTATATAACATGATTCTTAAAAATAGAAGAAGGATAAATGAAAATTTTCTTTATGCTCTTTTCTCTTCTTGTCCTTTTTCTTAAGTCTAGATTTTCAAAATATCTGATTTTTGGGTGAATTAATTTGTCTTACATTTTTCTTGTGGAAAAAGGGTATGGATTTTGCAATAGCCGAAGCAAAACGACTCTGTATAAAAATGATAATCACCTTCGTCAATAACTATTCCGACTTCGGAGGAAGGAAACAATACGTAGATTGGGCTAAAAGCAAAGGCCAAAACGTATCTTCCGATGACGATTTCTACACAAATCCTCTCATTAAACAATACTACAAGAACCACGTCAAGGTAAATACATAAATTTAACCCAATCTTCTTTAATGAATAATTTTAACATTCATAACATTTTAGACTCAAAATTATATAACCTATGATCTTGTCCTTGTAGACTATGGTGAATAGAGTGAACACATTTACCAAAGTTGCATACAAAGATGAACCAGCCATTATGGGTTGGGAGCTAATGAACGAGCCACAATGCAGAGCGGATCCAAGTGGAAAAACTCTTACGGCTTGGATTACTGAAATGGCTCCTTATGTCAAATCACTTGACTCAAAACATCTACTCTCTACTGGTCTTGAAGGCTTTTATGGTGACTCTTCTCCTCAAAAAAAGACTACCCTAAATCCGGTTGCAGCTAACGTTCTTGGAACCGATTTCATCGCTAATCACAATCTTGATGCCATTGATTTCGCATCGATCCACGCTTACCCCGACTTATGGTAATAAATTCATGTTTTTCTTATTTGCTACTTGCTTATCAAGTATTCTTTTTTTAGGTTTTACAAGTTTTTTTTTTTTTTTTAAACTTCGGTAGACTTGATTAACCATTCTAAGCTTTTTTGATATTACAGGTTTCCAAACTTAGATGAGAAAGCTAGATTGGACTACTTAAGAAAATGGATCGAAGGTCACCTCGAAGATGCGCAAAACATTCTTAAAAAGCCTCTAATCCTAGGAGAATTCGGGAAACCATCGAATACACCAGGCTATACTCAAGCTCAAAGAGATGCCGTCTTTACCGTAACGTTTGATACCATTTACGCGTCTGCGCAAAAAGGCGGTCCAGCCGCAGGAGCATTGTTTTGGCACCTTATTAGCGATGGTATGAACAATTTTAAAGATGCACTTGCCATTGTGCTTAGTGACAAAACCTCTACCGTCAATATTATTGGTCAGCAGTCTCACAAACTGCGTTTGATTGGTGGTAAAGGCAAGTTAAGTCGCAAAATCAAAAACTAAAATTTATCATTGGTCTTTCTGTAATAGTTTATGCACTCCTTCTGCGATAATTAATCCTAAAATTTTCTGTAAGCAGTTATGTACTCTTTCAAGAAAAATTATGTAAAACTTAAGAAGATGATGTAACCTGTGCTTACCTCAAAGATTATAAAATATATTTTTTATTATAAGATTTTCAATATTTGTGTTCATACCCCAAATAGAATCCAAGATAATAAACCAAAAAACCATGATCTATATACTCTAATAAAGATGAAATTAGATGTTAGTTTACATCATTCAAGGACATGCCTAGTTCTCTTATACAATACATCCATTGTTAATTGTTATTGCTTGAAATTGATCTTACAAGTTCTATGTACCTGCTCTTGTAATGATCCACAGAGAAACAGAGTTGTCTTATAGCCTTTCTTTTGTCTTCCTCTCTTTCTGATATCACATTTCTCTGCAACTCCACTTCTTTCTCCAGCTCTTCAATTCTAGCTCTTAGTTCTTCTTCATCAGCGACATTTTTATCGGTTCCTGATCCAGATATAACCTCAGTGTCTTTAATACACACCTGGTTCAAATGCTCTTCCATTTGCTCTATTTGGATATCTCTTTCTCTCAACTCTTCTCTTAAGCTATCTATATCGGTTTCCAATTTCGCTTTCTCGATCTTCCAATCATTCCACATTTCCATCAGCTTTTTAACCTCAATTTCTGATACTTCTAAAAACTCTCTAGTCGTCTCGAGCTCGCTTTCTAAAATCTCAATCTTGCTATTTGAATTTAATACCTTACTCTCTAACTCGATAACCTCTCTTTTCTCGGTTTCAATGTCAATATTTCTTGCTTCTAATTCTCTCAATGCAGTTTCAAGCTCGTCACGGAATATATCAGCAAGTAAAAAAGCAGATTGGTTCTTGTCAACCTCACAATTTGGTTTCGAGCTACACACCATTTCGCTACTCGTTTTCTTCCCTGGTGAGACCAAATCTAACTCCTGAGAATGAGATTTAAAAGAGCTCGAATGCGCCATTGAGTCATTGTCGTGGTCTGAACGTGACGGTATAATATTGAATTTGAGGAGGCCATTGAGAAGCTCCTGGTTCAAATCGTTGTAACGCTCACCGAGAGACTGATATAAGGAAAGAAATTTCTCCGCTGACACAATTTCGTTATCATCTTGGATCAATCTTAGCATTTTTTTGACATTCTGATTTATATCTGTAGATGCAAACATATACTATGTAAGTTGTTTGTGGATTTGTGATCATAATTGCTAAATTAAGACACACAAATGAAATCTCTATACCTGTTAAAATATCTGCTAATGAGTTCGAAGTACGCGGCCATAGGGACGAAACAACATTCTCTGATCCTGTTTCTTTGATAAAATCCATCTGAAAATATGAACAGAACAAAATTGTTTTAGAGACGTTTATGAGTGGAAACAAAACAAAAACCAAACAGAGGGTTTTTAGACTACAGAGGATTTAGCATGTTTTTGTGTAATGAAATTGGAATTTCTCGAGGTTTTTGGATTAGTTAGAGAATTGAGCAATTTTGGGAAGATCCTAGATTCCAAAAAAAAAAAAAAGAATACGATGATCTATCCGAGTAAACTGTGAAATTAATGAACTAAGCAAAACAAAACAAAATTCAGAAGTAGATTTACAAACCCTAATCAAATAAATAGGAAGATCTCTCCACGAATACTCCAATTTACTGACCTGAAGTTGAATTTATGGAGAGAACGAAGAAACCCAGACTTTCTCGATTACAGGGGAAATAGTATGAAGAGGTTTTAAAATTAGGGTTACGCGACTTACGATGCGAAAAGCTGAAAATATTTGTGGAAAATGGCGGTCTTAGTGGATTCAAAATTTCAAATACCTGGTAATGTGTAATTGTGTATGTTCGTATATTATATTGTCGAATTTATTGATTTTAGTGAGAATTTTTTTGTTATACTTAAACAATACATGCTATTCATCTAAAATCAAGCATTTCATAGCCATACGAATATTCTATCTTTTTGGTCTCCCTTTATCTTTTATAATTTTGTTCTTTCTTTTCTTTTTTGGTTTATTACTTTACATCAACTCACCAAAATAATTATCCACTGTACTAGACTATAGTATATATCGAGAGGAAATAATTATCCAGTGTTCTAGTCTTCTAGACTATAGTATGTGTGTGATATTATAGCACTTATTTGTGGTTTGGTGATGAAGTTTGTATGTAATTCCAAAGATATGGCGTAAATTAGCGTCTACCGTATTTCATTGGAAATGTATATAGAGAAAATTACTCTAATTACCATAATTTTTCAATTCCTTCCCAAAATTATCATAACACACAATTTTTCTTTAATTTCATACCACAACACCATTTAAAATTATTAAATTATCCCCATCTTCTTCCTTCTTTCTTTCATCAATCTCTCTCATCCTCATCTTTTTCATTCCTTCATCAATCTCTCTCATCCTCATCCTCATCCTCATCCTCATCCTCATCCTCTTATTTTCTTCATCAATCTCTCTCTCTCTCTCTCTCTCTCTCTCTCTCTCTCTCTCTCTCTCTCTCTCTCTCTCTCTCTCTCTCTGAAGATTGTGCTATGAGGAGACAATGACGGAGACGTCAACAGTGGATAAAAAGAGAGCTGGTGATAGAGACGTCGACGGTGGACAAAAACCGAGTCGGTGACAGAGACAAAGATCGTAAACGAAAAATGGATCTGGTGACGACGACGGTAGACAAATTGGATTTGGCGTAGACAAAATTGGATTTGGCGTGGACAAAAAACGATGTCGACAACGAAGACAGTGGACAAAAATAAAGCCGGTGGATCTGGTGACGGAGATGGTGACGATGACGGTGGATGATGGACAGAAACGACGGCGGATGGCGGTGGACAATATAATGAACTGTTGTGGATAAAATCAAGTTAATATGTCATAAGTGATAACAAAGACAAAATTGTCTTTTTATTTTGTTGTGGTATGAAATTGGAGAGATGTTTATATTTATGGTAATTTTGAAAAGAAAATTTCAAAATTATGGTAATTTTGGTAAAATTCCCATGTATGTACATGGTCAGATTGTTTTAATTGAAAACCTGATGGGTCAATTGTTTTAACCGTTTTGTTCATCAATATTACATCATTTACATGGTTAGCAAAAAAATGATTATAGCATGTTTAAAAATGATTTTGACATGTTAAATAAGGTGAAAACTTTAAATGACGTCTAATCTATCAACTTTTTTCTTTAAAGTATTAGGATAGGAGATATATATATATATATATAGGTGTTATACAAAACAATTGTTCAATTATTTGTTCAATTAAAATAGAGAGTCCACAATGATTGCACAGTTTTTTATCAAAATAAAATTAAAAATAAAAAATATGATTGTACCAACTAGTTATAAGCATCACTGACTCCCTAAAGAACTTTTCAATTTTCAGACAAGGGGACATGGCTTTTCTCCACTTTTTTTTTTTTTTTTTTCATCTAAAGTTACCTTATAAATATATGGCTTTAGCTACATCAGTGGATCCCACACCAGGACACAAGAGTAGAAACAGCAAGACGATCCTAGAGATCTCCACAAGGGTCAACAAGACCAAACAAAAGACATATGTACAACAAAAAATGATCAGAGGAAAGAAACACAGAGGATTACTCACTCTCAACTACAAACACTTGTTCCAACCAAGAAGGGAAACTAGCCGAAACATAAGATTGACACATCTCATGAATGGTTACACTTTCCGCAATGAGACATGCTCCTCTGTTTTCTTCCTTTTTCTCCAAAGAGACTTTCCAAAAAATTATACCTTCCAAAGCCTTCAATATTTTTGCAGATTGATAACTAAAGGAAGGCCAAGCTTTGGGTCTTGTTGCCGCTCCCACCAACTCAGGGAATTGGGTAGAGAAAATAACCTTATTAACTCTATGAAACCCCATACTTTCCACTGCCCACAAGAAAACAAGCAACCTACTCTCCTCCACATTGTCATGCCAAGCAAAACATCTTCTACTATGCAACAAGACCACTCCTTTATCATTTCTCAAAACCCATGATCCTCCAATGAGTCTCTTTTTCTTAGAGATAGACAACCCAATATTGCATTTGACCCATGAATCCGGCGGTTTTAACCACTTTATAAACTTTGCCTCTCCCTCTTCTTCATTTCTGGCCTTTGCTAGTGCCTCAGCCACGTGAGCTTCTTGCCAGCAATCTCTTTCTTCTCTTGCTTTCTTAACCACTTCCGTGGTCAAAAACATCACTCCTTCAAACATCCATCCATTTCTATTCTTCCAAATAAACCACACTATCCAAGGAATAAGCCTCCTAACCTCCAAAGAAATCCTAGAGTTATTATAAGATTCAACAAGAAGGAAATATTGGGGTATAGACCCTGATGATGAAAACAATTTTCAGGAAACGGCAAGTCTGTTAACGCCCATACTTGTCTAGCTAAAGAACAAGAGAAAATGACATGGTTAATAGATTCTCCTTCCTCTCCACAAACATGGCATCTTGAGTCAATGCTCATTCCTTTCTTGTTTATTAAGTCTGCCACCGAAATGGCTTCACTCAGAATTTTCCAAAAAAATATCTTAATCTTTGGGGAAGTATGAAACTTCCAAATCTCTTCTTTCAAAGGATTAATAGAGGGTCTGATTTCAGCTTGAGTAATAGCAGAAGAGTGATTGACCTTGTTGATGACCCCGTAACCGGATTTAACCGAATATTCCCCACTTTTTGTATGTTTCCATACCCAAAACTCATTCCTGGCAGTCATCGGTTTCATCCTCTTGATCCTATCAATATCCTCTTGATAAAACACTTTCTTAAGAGTTTCCTCATTCCATCTCCTGGATCCATTGTCAATCAACTCATTGACTCTCATATCCAGGTTAATGATAGAATTCTTTATCAAAGGCATTCTCCTACTCTCCCCTTCAATCCACTGATCTGACCAAACCAAAAGAGATTTCCCATTCCCCAATTTCTTCTGCAGCCCTAGAAGCAACAACTCTCTCCCATGAAGCAAGCTTTTCCATCCAAAGGAAGGCCTTTTTCCTAGTTCAGCATCCAGAAACAAATCATTCTCAAAATATCTACTTTTTAAGAACTTAGCAATGAGACTTTCCGGTTCCTGCAGAACTTTCCAAGCCTGTTTACCAAGGAGAGCCTGATTAAAACCTCCAATATCCTTCATCCCTAGCCCTCCCTGATCCTTAGAAAGACACATTTTCTCCCAACTCACCCAATGGATCTTTCTCTTATCCTATCTTGCATTCCACCAGAAATCAGACATTGCACTAGAAATCTTAGTGCAAGTAATCTTTGGTAGACGGAAACATGCCATAGCATACACATGAAGGGCCAAAGCTACAGATTTAAGAAGAACATTTTTCCCTCCCTGAGACAGAGTCCTAGCAAACCATCCACAAAGTCTACCTTTTAGCTTTTCATGAATAAAGCTCAACATCTCCACCTTAGAACCACTGAAACATTCAGGGAGACCTAAATATTTTCCTGCACCCCCTTCATTAGAAATTCCTATGATCACTTTGATTTCCTCTCTAATACTCTTCTTTATCAAGCTGCCAAAGGTTAAAGACGACTTATTCAAGTTGACCACTTGCCCTGTAGCCTGACCATAAATCTGAAGGATACTCTGAACTTTTCTCCACTATCTAGCCCAATATATTTGTATGGGGAAAATATCATATTTAGTGGCCATGTTATTGGAATTTCGATATTCAGTGAAATAATTTTGAGTGATCGAGAACTCGAGATAGTTTTTAGGCGTGTAAAATATACAACATGATATAGTAGTTTAGCTAAACTAAATATTAATCATTTATAATGAACTAAAAGTAAAGTGATAATCATTTAGTTGTAATCGTCTAATTATTTTGTTAGAACTACATAAATTAATTTTCTCTAGACAACCGTTTATTCAGAATTTTTCAGATAATCATGGAAATGAATCCGATTCTCTTGTCCACAAAGACACTGACAATTGGCAAAGGCTTTCCTTTCAGCACATGACTCTCCCTCTGACCATTTCGTTTGTCACCTCTCACTTTATAACCAATCACTTCTTCATTTTGGATTTGCTTGCTTATTTTCTTCGTAACCATTTTCATTTTGTACCGTATTAAGAAGTTTTTTTTATATAGAGATTGTCGTAAAGTATTATTTATTTTGAAGACATGGCTGAATTACCTATTTCACACACAAATGTATAACAATAGTTAGAGGAGAAAGGCGACATGTGTACAAAACCCTCATAATACGGAATAATTGAATACTTGCAAAAAAAAACAAATTGAATACGTTAAAAAAACAAGTTGATTTATTATTCAAAAGTCATCTATGTCATTTTCATACACACGTTGGTTTGATTCACAAGTTACAATATAGGTTACAAAATAAACCGAAAATTAGGGAGATTTGGAAAAAAATAGAAAAATGGAAAAAGACACTTTCGTTACACACTGGAAAGGAGGGGATCATCTTCATCTTTGTTTGCGACACTTCTCCTTTTTCACTTTTCAATCAATTTTTAATTATTTGCATTCTTTTTCTTTACTTTAATCAACTTTAATTTTTGAAACTCTTACATAACAAAAAGCAAGTTGTTACGAAAGATAACAAAAAAAAGAGTAATATTCTAGAACGTAAGGTAAAAACTTAAAAAGAGTAGGTTTTATTTTCGAACAACGATTATAAACTAGCAATTCGCATTCTCATTTCCAAATGAATTACATATTCGTTATGAAAGTTGCACATTGACTCAAATAAATTCATACACTGATCATAGTCAAGAGGTAAATAGTTTTGATGGCGTAACGAAATATGTATATTGATCGAATGAATACATACACTGGTCACAGTCAACAAGTAAATAGTTGTAAACTGAAAGCTTTAAATTAATTATCACAACCGTATTTAAACTTCATTTTTGGGGGACAATTCATATGGTTTATAACTTTAGTTAAAAATAATTTGTTTCTCGTAAGCTGTTTGGTCTTTCTTTAAGTCAACTTTCGAGCATTAAATTGGTCAAATGCAATATCTTATCTTTGCAGTAGAAAATATTGACTGGAAGTTGTTTTACAATTACTATCCTACATACAAATTTAATTAGCAATTGGATAAAACTATAATCAAATTATAACATTAATAATATGTCTCACACGTGACATACCTGAATCTATGTAACATTTTATAATAACGATGACCTTTAGTAGTACTCTATTTTCTTTATCATATCTAATCGAATCCAGCTATCAAATGGATGTTCTTTTATTGGTCTTAGATTACGATAATTATATCACCGTTTGGTAATCGTGTTTCTCGAAAGCAATCTGAACTTTTAAAATGTAAATGCGATCAAGAATTGTTTATATGGCATGCATGTGATAAATTGTCTATTTAACAAAAAACCAAAAGGCCATAACTTGCTTAGACGATGGAAATGTAATTAGTGCGGATAAAACATAAATACACCAACTATATAAGAATATAGTCAAAACAGACAATTATTACTCATTGACTATCCCAACTATAAGAATATGCAATAATCCAAGTGACCATATACAAAAGGTGGATCCACAACCAAAACGATAAATGAGTATGTTTTATATAAAACAAATACTTCACACTTTTTAAAAAAAATCATTTAATAAACGCAAATTTAAGATATGATCACAACATACGACTAACGACTGCATCAGATTTAGAGATTTAACCCCACACACCCACCAAAAAAAATTATTAGTAATGGGTCTAACTCATTCACAAAAGCTAGCTCAAAAAAAGAAGATTACCACACAAAAGTTAGCTAAAAAAAAGAAGATTACCACACACTTATATGTTACCCAAGAATCATAAACCAAACCGATGTAGAATATTTAACAAAAACACATGTAAAACTTTTTTTACTTTGATAATCATGGGTGATTCAGATGAATGTAGCCGTCGAGTAATACAATCTCTTAATTTTTTAGTAGACCGTAAACGTAATACCATTTCGAGTGATAGAATAAGAGTGGTTTTGGTGATAATAAAGTTTATTCTTTATATAAAAATCTTGGTTCCTTTTTTTGAAATATCTTTCTAATACAGTACTTTTTAATATTCGATAAGATATTTTACCAAAACATTTTGAACGTATTGGTTGCTCGTATTAACTTTGGGCAAAATAGGATTTGTTGACCAAAAAATAAGACGAAGAAGGAAAAATCGTACAAATTTCACGTAATTACGCATACTATTCCTTGTTAGGTTTATTTCTTGATATATTAGAACATTTATTATTAAAAAAAAAAAATCACACGACTGATATTCAATAGTGGATTCTAATTCAAGTGCAAAAGATTTTAAATCTCATTAGATTTTTAAAGACTTGATTCATTTTAAATAATTCATTATTGATTTTGAAATCCAAGATTGACAACTTATCAATAACACTAGATTTTTAAACTCTTTTAATGAATCTATCATTGAATTAGAATGGATTATGTTTGGATTTAAACTCCATCACAATCCATCATTGAATAACACCCCAAAAAAAAAAAGTTTATCTTCCACTATATATGCGCTTGACATGTGTGACAAAACCAAAAACACAGAGCTGTCACCGGAAGAAAAACCATAAAAATCTCCAACGAAACTCCGATGTCGGAAGAGAATCAAGAAGAAACCCTAAAAATGAAACCAATGAAAAAACCACCACCACACTTTGTGCTAATACACGGCATGAGCTTAGGATCATGGTGCTGGTACAAGATCAAGTGTCTCATGGAAGTCTCTGGCTTCACTGTCACTTGCATCGACCTCAAATCCTCCGGTATCGATTCTTCCTCCGCTGATTCGCTCACTTCCTTCGACCAATACAATCAACCACTCATCGACTTCCTCTCCTCCTTACCTGAACAAGAACAGGTCAAACTAACACCACACAAAAAGAAACCCCTAATTTCTTTCTTGAATCCGAAGCAAACTCACTCTGTTTTTGTCATTAGGTGATACTTGTGGGTCAAAGTGCAGGAGGGCTTAGCGTAACCAGCGCGATACATCGATTCCCTAAGAAGATTTGTCTCGCTGTTTATATCGGAGCTTCGATGCTTAAATTCGGGTTTCAGACCGATCAAGATTTGAAAGATGTAATCAAATAACAAATTTCTTTAAAATCTAAATTCAACTTGTGTGTGATGGTAGGTTATTTGTCATAGGGAGTGCCTGATCTATCAGAACATGGTGATGTCTATGAGCTTGGTTTCGGTTTAGGACCTGAAAATCCTCCGACTAGTGCTATTATCAAACCTGAATTCCGACGAAAACTCCTTTTCAATATGAGTCCTCAACAGGTTTTTACTCTCTATTTCATTTTCATATATAAAGGCTCAAAGATTCAAGATAAAATGTGTTTATGGCAGGGGTTATAGTGTTTAGTGGATATCCAAATTTTTTGTGATATTTATGATTTTTTTCCTTTATGTCCTGCTCAACACTTTTTTGGTCTCCATCCGCTTTAGAACTAGCTGAATATTTGGTGTTTAGATGTCTTGTTAACATCTAAATATTCGAATCTTGAAAAATAGAGAATAAATAAAAAAAAATGAACATTTCACAAGGATCATTTACAATGTTCATAACTATTTTCAATTTAATCGTACTATGATTAATTTGAGTTTTAATATATAATATAAGGAAATAATCTTATATCCAAAGTGAACGATTATTCATATTTTAAAGTTTGATATTTTGTGATTTTGTCTGCTTTACGTAGATTTAGTTTCAGTCAAGTTTATTGTCCTTGGATCAAAATTTTTTAGACTTAATACCATGAGTTTTAAATGTCTGTACCAACTACTTTGCAAAAGGAACACAAACAAAAAGTTCTATCATTTTCCATGTAAATCATTCGGTGCCAAAATAGCTATCTTCCAAGACTTAGCCTATTGGCATGATCTAAAGATTACTATATGGTGTGCTTGTTATATATATATAAAAAAAAGTAGTTATTGATTTGCCTCTGAAAAATTATGCTTGTCCGGATGTTACATATTGGAATTGAAGTGGATAACATAGCAAATCAAATATTAGATATATTTTACGTACCATAGATCCAAATTTAGTGTGTATTGTCCTTATATACTCTGTTTCTTTTTTTTCTTCTTATTGGTGTCAAGGAATGTGCATTGGCTGCATTAATGATGAGACCAGCTCCACTTCTAGCGCTCACAACAGCAAAAGTTGAACATGAAAAAGGACAAGAGGAAGATATGGAGAAAGTGCCGCGCGTGTACATCAAGACTATGCACGACCGGGTCATTAAACCGGAGCAGCAAGACGCGATGGTTAGACAATGGCCACCGAACCAAGCTCACGAGTTGGATAGTGACCATTCTCCTTTCTTCTCTAACCCTTTAGGTCTCTTTGGTTTACTCATCAAAGCTGCGGTTTCCTTTGGTACAACAAAGGATTGTGTTTTTTGTGTTGTTGATTCGGAAACTGGTAAGTGATCGGTTTTGGTAGGGAGAGTCGGAGAGAGCACTACTTTATTTTTGGATTTGTATGACTTTTTAGTATTTTACTATTGGTTTTGCACTAAGATTGTTTTCAGTCTAAAATAAGAACATTCTCTTGTATCAAATTCCAACGTACCACTAAACTTCTAAAGCTTTCAGTTTTTCAAAAACAGCCTGCTTCGAAACTTCACCATCTTGTGGATCATTAGGGTTTGGTCCTAGAACACCATACCTAATTATATTAGACGTGGTTGATATCACCTCCAGATTCAAAACTATAATAAATCTTCGAGCGTGGGTGCTCTTGACACATGAATCAAGTGAGCCGAACAATAGAACCTGTTTGAAAAAACCCTTGTTTCACAAATGTGTCGAGAGTATTCCCGAGCACTCCACGTTGCAAGTGCGTCCCGTCGGATAACGACACTCTCCACATTTCTTGGTGCGTGGTGATCCTGTGCTGATACGATCGGATGATGCAGATTTGATAACTATTTCCGACGATTCGGTGGAAAAGTTACGATGGAATCGGAAGGAGAAACGACGGTATGTATTTAGCTTTGGGTCTCTTCGTCTTCATATAGCATGCAGAATCGTAATTGGGTTTCTTAATTTGTCTTTAATTTCGACGAGTTTTTGCAGGGGAAGCTGATTGGTGACCAGATTTGTCAAATATGTAGTGACAATGTTGGAAAAACTGTGGATGGAGATTTCTTTGTTGCCTGTGATTTTTGCTCCTTCCCAGTTTGTAGACCTTGTTATGAGTATGAAAGGAAAGATGGAAACCAATCTTGTCCTCAATGCAAGACTAGATACAAGAGACTCAAGGGTACTTTTCATTCTTTCTTTGATGTTTGTAATTTTGCTTCCATATATCTCCGTGAAGTTAAAATTTGGGCATTGATATTGCGTCTAGGTAGCCCTGCCATTCCCGGAGATAAAGACGAGGATGGTTTTGTTGATGATAGTGCTGGTGAGTTTAGTTATACAGAAAACTCACAGAAGGAGAAGATATCAGAGCGTATGCTTGGATGGCATCTTACGCGAGGGAATGGGGAGGAGAGTGAGCACTCTGAGTATGACAAAGAGGTCTCTAACAATCTTATTCCTCGTCTCACTAGTAGACAAGAGGTAATGCGTTAAGGATTCTCCTATAAGCTTGAGTGACCTTGTGAATGTTGGGATCTGATTTTTTGTTGTCTTTCGCTTGTTGATAGGTTTCTGGAGAGTTTTCAGCTGCTTCGCCTGAACGACTGTCTGTATCTTCTACTATAGCCGGTGGAAAGCGGCTTCCCTACTCATCTGATATCAATCAATCACGTAGTTATCCTTTTCACTATATGCGAACATACCTAAGCTTTTCAATTTTTTTCAACACTAAGCTTTGTTGTTTATTGTCTTGCAGCAAACAGAAGGATTGTGGATCCTGTTAGGGACTTTGGTTCAACAGGGTTAGGCAATGTAGATTGGAAAGAGAGAGTTGACGGCTGGAAAATGAGGCAGGAGAACAAATCTGGTCCTGTGAGCACTCAAGCTGCTTCTGAAAGGGGTGTAGGGGATATCGATGCCAGCACTGATGTCTTCGTTGATGAGGCTTTGCTGTAAGTACTAGTTTTGTTATCTCTTTGGTCGGGCATTTGGTGTCAGTGATGCTACATTTTTTCACTCTTGACACGGCTCAGTCGAGCTTGTGGTTCTTTGTCACACACCAACCTTATTTCATGGGCATTGATGATGTGCTGACTCAAAAAAATTTGAATCGAATTTGTGCAGGAATGACGAAGCGCGGCAGCCTCTATCTAGAAAAGTATCGATTCCATCATCACGCATAAATCCCTACAGAATGGTTATAATGCTGCGGCTCGTAATCCTGTGTCTCTTCTTACATTATCGTATCACAAATCCAGTGCCAAATGCATTTGGTCTATGGCTGGTATCAGTGATATGTGAGATCTGGTTTGCCATATCATGGATTTTGGATCAGTTCCCCAAGTGGTTTCCTGTTAACCGCGAAACGTATCTCGATAGACTTTCTTTAAGGTATGTTGTATTTCTCTGCTCTGAAGCTTTAATTCACTGCCATTTGGCCCTTTGCATTATGTTTGAGTCTGGGGATATCTGCTAATCCTTTACTTCATCACAGATACGATCGTGAAGGTGAACCATCGCAGTTAGCTGCTGTGGACATATTTGTGAGTACCGTTGACCCCTTGAAAGAGCCCCTCTGGTGACAGCCAATACAGTACTCTCGATTATGGCGGTTGATTACCCGGTGGACAAGGTGTCTTGTTATGTTTCTGATGATGGTGCTGCTATGTTATCATTTGAATCACTAGCAGAAACATCTGAGTTTGCACGGAAATGGGTACTTTTCTGCAAGAAATATAATATTGAGCCCCGGGCACCAGAATGGTACTTTGCACAGAAAATTGATTACTTGAAGGATAAAGTTCAGACATCATTTGTCAAAGATCGCAGAGCTATGAAGGTAAGTTTGTAGTATAGTCATTTGAAACGTCCCCAATTACCTTTCTCGCATGCTATAACTACTTGGCATATTTCTGGTAGAGGGAGTATGAGGAATTCAAGATCCGAATCAATGCACTTGTTTCCAAGGCTCAGAAAGTTCCTGAAGGAGGCTGGGTTATGCAAGATGGTACGCCATGGCCTGGAAACAACAGAAGGGACCATCCAGGAATGATCCAGGTAAGGGAGTATAGGAATAGTGTTTCCAGTGGTGTTACTTATTACAATCATCTCTCGTTTGCGTGGTCTTGTATTAACTTTGTTCCCTCATTCTTAAATGCTAGCTCCTTTTGAGTCAAGGTGTTACTGAGGTATCTGTTGTTGAGTGCAGGTTTTCTTGGGACAAAATGGTAGGCTGGACGCAGAGGGAAATGAGCTTCCACGTTTGGTCTATGTTTCTAGAGAAAAGCGACCGCTTTTCCAGCACCACAAAAAGGCTGGTGCCATGAATGCACTTGTATGTTTCTGATCAATGAACTTCTTCTTTCCGTACTTATCTATTTTCGCATCTAATGAGCATACTCCCTTCACTTGAACAGGTTAGAGTTTCAGCAGTCCTTACTAATGGACCTTTCCTATTGAATCTTGATTGTGATCATTACATAAATAACAGTAAGGCCTTGAGAGAAGCTATGTGCTTCCTAATGGATCCAAACCTTGGGAAGCAAGTGTTATGTCCAGTTCCCACAGAGATTTGATGGTATTGATAGAAACGATAGATATGCTAACCGTAATACCGTTTTCTTCGATGTAAGTTGCACATTCCACAATCTGTGTGACTGTGTCTAGCAAAAATGTCATCAACTCAGCCTGATATTAATTTTGTTATCATTTGTCCATGATATTATGCGCTGCAGATAAATTTGAGGGGCTTAGATGGGATTCAAGGACCTGTATATGTGGGAACTGGGTGTGTTTTCAACAGAACTGCATTATATGGTTATGAACCTCCGGTGAAACCAAAGCACAAGAAACCGAGTGTTTTATCTAGACTTTGTGGAGGATCACAAAAGAAGGTTTCCAAATCTAAAAAAGACTCTGACAAAAAGAAATCTGGCAAACACACGGACTCTACAATTCCTGTATTCAACCTTGATGATATAGAAGAGGGAGTTGAAGGTAAACAAGTTTCTCTCCTCTTTCAGTTATCTGTTATACGAATATGTGAATTTTGAGATTTAGAAATTTTCCACATTTGCAAAATAGGTTCTGGTTTTGACGATGACAAGGCGCTCTTGATGTCGCAAATGAGGTTGGAGCAACGATTTGGACAATCCACTGTTTTTGTTGCGTCTACCCTTATGGAAAATGGAGGTGTTCTTCCCTCTGCAACTCCAGAAAACCTTCTCAAAGAAGCTATCCATGTCATTAGCTGTGGATATGAGGACAAAACAGAGTGGGGAACAGAGGTATTTTCCCACTTCTACTCTACTTTTACTCAGAGGTGTGTTCTTTGTCTATATTCTGACCTATGTTTGTAACCTTCTCTTTTCATTATTCAGATTGGATGGATCTATGGCTCTGTTACAGAAGATATTCTCACTGGATTCAAAATGCATGCCCGTGGTTGGAGGTCGATTTACTGTATGCCCAAACTACCTGCATTCAAAGGATCTGCTCCAATTAATCTTTCTGATCGACTGAACCAAATGCTCCGGTGGGCTCTAGGTTCAATTGAGATTCTCTTCAGTCGGCATTGTCCAATCTGGTATGGTTATGGAGGGAGGCTGAAATTTCTCGAGAGATTTGCGTATGTCAACACAACCATTTACCCAATCACCTCCATTCCTCTCCTCATGTATTGCACATTACCTGCCGTTTGTCTCTTCACCAACCAATTCATTATCCCTCAGGTTCGCTCTCTCACTCGTAAATGTTAGTTTTATCTCACCCCAACTATCTCGGATGCTGATCCACTTTGTTGTCTTTCGTGTAGATAAGTAACTTGGCAAGCATATGGTTTCTGTCTCTCTTTCTCTCCATTTTCGCTACTGGTATACTGGAAATGAGATGGAGCGGTGTGGGTATGGACGAATGGTGGAGAAACGAGCAGTTTTGGGTTATTGGTGGTGTATCAGCTCACTTGTTTGCAGTCTTCCAAGGTCTCCTTAAAGTACTCGCCGGTATCGACACCAACTTCACAGTCACCTCGAAAGCCTCAGACGAAGAGGGTGACTCAGCCGAGCTTTACTTGATCAAATGGACGACGCTTCTAATCCCACCGACGACTCTGCTCATCATAAACCTTGTAGGAGTGGTTGCAGGAGTCTCTTATGCTATCAACAGAGGATATCAGTCTTGGGGACCTCTCTTTGGTAAGCTCTTCTTTGCCTTTTGGGTGATCGTTCACTTGTACCCATTCCTCAAGGGTTTGACGGGTAAACAAAACCGGACTCCAACCATTATCGTGGTCTGGTCGGTCCTTCTTGCTTCCATCTTCTCCTTGTTGTGGGTTCGGATCGATCCGTTTACCTCTAGAGTCACTGGTCCGGACGTTCTGGAATGTGGAATCAACTGTTGAGATAAGCGTTCTGGGCAATATATAATGTCAAATATTATCCTAGTTATTTTCTTCTTCTTTGGTGTTGTGCAGTCATTTGTTATGGGTTATGGTGTTATTAATATCAATGTTAGTGTAAAGAAATAAAAAAAGTCTAAATGTGAAGCAAAACAGTGTCTCTAAGATTGAAAACGCAAGCCTAGCGTTTGTGTTTGCATTTGACTTGTTTTATGAGAGAACTTAATTAGATATAAACTTTCCATAACAAATTAAAGAAAGATGCATAATCAAACAGTAAGGGGGGTTATTGGTTGATGGATTTTTATAGATTTTTAGAATTTGTAGAATCCATTGTTATTGATTTATGGATTATGATATTCTTAATGAAATCCCTTGTTATTGGTTTGATGATTTTTACATTCCATTTAAAATTCATTGTTATTCAAAAAGTTTAGTATTTATTGATTCTATAAATCTATTAGAATCTAGTGTTATTGGTTGATGGATTTTGTACAATTTTACTCATAAAACAAGATTTTGAAAATACCTCATAAAACCATTGGATTCTTAGAATTCCAAATAACCAAACTTTTCAAATACACAAAACTCTCTACAAATTTAACATATCTATGGATTTTAAAAATTCTAAAACTATATAAGAATCTATCAACCAATAACCCCCCTAAGTGTCATGAAATCAAAACATTTATTTGACAAAAGAGTTGCAGAGAAACCGATTCTATTAAGGAAAAAACTGGCTTCCATACAACGTCATGTAGAAAAGGAGTGAGTTGATGCTTCAGAGCATAGAACCTATGCTCAAGTTTCTCCTGTTCCTTGAAGTACTGAGCATACCTGCATTCATTCGTGCTTGCAAAGATTACGAGAAATTAGAGAGTGTGTGCAATATGGTTAAGCAGATTGTTCTTTATCTATTCATGGATGTAAAACTCAATACTCAGTTTCAAATCAAAGAATTTGCATGGTGGTTGTACGTTTTACAATGTTTTGACATAATTCAAAATTCATGGTTTGAAAACGATTTATACAGAAATGAAGAACCCTAACTCCATTAGTGCGCACAAGCTCTCAATGACACAGAAACCTCAATCGAAGAACAATCACACAATCACCAGATTAGAAATTATCCAGTGAGAGAGAATATACCAGTAGGTTCCGACGACTGGAGTGACGAGGAGAGTGGTGCTGATCCAATTCTCCGTCACCTTGTGATGAATCTTCTCCGGTAGATCCTTCCAAAGTTCGGTCATTATTTTCTGCTGAAACGGCGAAAGTGCGTAAATCACCGCCTTCAACTTCATCAGCTGCTTCCCCATTTCCGACGAATCTCTCGACAATCCACAAATTCCACACCAATCTCCTCAAAAACGAATCAAATTCTCAGATGGTGTTGAGAAGGAGGAGAAAAATCTCAGATGGTGTTGAGAAAATTAGATTTTTTTTTGTTTTTTTAATAATAAAAATCGAATGAAAACCCATTTCTGTCCTCTATAGTTCATATTATTTACAACTAAACCTACCCAACGAAAACCATTTGAAAACCCCAGACCGAAACGGTTTCCCAAACCGAGACGGTTTCTTTCCCAAACCGTCTTCGATGGTTCACTTCTAATTAACCCCCAATTCAACTGCTTCTTCAACACACTTCTTCTCCTCCGACGATATCTCTTTTCTCTGTTCTTCAATTTCTTCTCCAACTTCTCTTCCTCTTCGAATTTCTCTCTTCTCTTCCTCTCCATTCTTCGATATCCTCTACAATGCGGCCTAATACCAAAAGTGGGAAATCCCCAAAGAAGGCCGAGAAGAAACCTCGGGATCCTCCTCCGTCGAAGCAAGCTCCGGCTGCGGCGGCGACGACTTCTAAAGGAGGTGGGTTGAAGGCTGGTAAACGTAAAGCGGCCGAACAGCAAAGCGAGGGTCGCAATGTCCGAAAGAAGATAAGCACACCGGCTCTGTAAACGTATGTGGCGGTTCCGTCTCCTCCGCCGTGTGCACAATCGGGATCTTCTTCCTCTTCTCCGACTCGTGCGGCGGCGCGAAGTCCTCAGCACAAGCAGTCTCATTCTCAGTCTTCAAATCTTCGACTAGGGTTTCCAGATCTGGCGGCTGTGCCACCTCCGCAACCATCTCTTCAGCCTCCGGCTCCGGCCTTGGCTCCGGAAGGTTCAACGTCGCAAAGGGTAATAGGATTTTTGTGAATATTTGCTATATATACTAGTTGTACTGTATTTGCTATTTATACTAGTTGTACTAGTTAGTAGGATAGTTTCATTTGTACTAATGACTTGAATTTGGCATAATGACTTGAATTTGGAGAGTAGGAACTAATGATTTGTTGAATTTGAGGTTGTTTAGGAGATAATAAGAGATAGTAGTAGTCGTAGTTGTTCTAGTTGTATCGGTTTTATCAGTATTACTAGTTGTTCCAATATTACTAATATTACTAATAAAACGGGACAACTAGCACAACTGAAGTCCCAGAACAACTACATCCTATTTGTGCTAGTAGTTCCAATATTACTAGTAGTACTACTTAATCAGTACAACTAGAACCCTAGTTGTCCCAGTAGTTTTAGTAAGAGTAGTAATAGTAGTACAACTGGTCGTATTGAAAAAGTTCTAAAATTGTTTGTTTGATTTGTTTTCAGGTTGTTGACGCAATGAAACCTGAAAGCTTTGTCTTTCCACCCGAGGACTACTCTCATTCGTTAAAGCTCGGTGCGAAATGCCATGTACACCGATTCCAAAAGGAGTTTAAAACTTTGGGTTTGGAAGACCACGAGAAGAGGTGGTTTGAAGAGCACCCGCAGTTCAAGCACATCCTGCACATGCCTGCCCAGCAATCTCGAAAGCTGAAGTCTGTCAACATGTTGCTTCTGAGGACAGCGAAAAGTGAGAAGAAGAACCAGGCATGGTTCGTGGTTAATGGAGTACCCATTCGATACTCCATCAGGGAGCATGCATTACTGACTGGGTTGTTCTGCCACCTGTACCCGGCGAATAAGGAGAGGCTGGGAAAGATGAGGTTCGTGGAGAACCACTTTGGCAAGGTGAAAGCCCGAAAATCCATTAATGTAGCAGATGTCCTTGATGCGCTTAGAGGGATGACAAGTCTTCATGGTGAGAATCGCCTCAGAATGTTGGTCCTCTACTTCCTAGCCACGGTATTAAAAGAGAGAGCAAAGGATAATGGACCCATTGATCCATTCCTTCTGAGAATTGTGGATGATCTCGATGCATGTAGAACGTTCCCATGGGGACGTTACACATTTGAAGACTGCATCAATCAGATACACTCCGTAGGGGAGAATTTTGGAGGAAGTATTCCAGACGGTGTGAGCTACACATTTCCTGGGTTTATCAATGGTTTGGAGGTAAAATCGAATTATTTTTTGCAATTGTAATAATTGATATTATGGTACAATTGGTATAATTGGTTGGACAATATATGCAGATTTTGGCATTCGAATGTATCCCAGCTCTGGATGCTGTGTATCGAAAACCAGCAGATATATCATACGGTAAGGAGTGTCCCAGAATGTGCAAAAGGCAGTTCAAGAAGACTGGGACCAGTGATTTAAGTCTGGCGGCCATCTACCGCACGGTTGGAGATACAAAGGTATGTAAAAAGTTCTATTCGTACTAGTATTTCTAGTAATAGTGGTATGACTAGCTTTAGTAGTTCTATTTGTACTAGTATTTCTAGTAATAGTGGTACGACTAGCTTTAGTAGTTCTATTTGTACTAGTAATTGAAGTTGTTTTTTTTGTTTCTATCCGGATATCACGAGTGTTTTGGTCCCCAAGGACGCAGAGCACAGACTTCTGTCAAACCTCTTGGATGAAATGACATTGTTCGACCATGAGCTTAAGGATGATAACGATAAGGATGACATTGTTGTTGACAGTTGGAACAAGTTATTGATGAGGGACGAAGTGAAGATATCACGAGTGTTCTTGATACATGTGAACTAGTTTTTTGAACCTGTTCTTACAAACACAAATAGGTCTTACAAAGTTACAAAACACACAAACAACATACGCAACAAGTTAAAAGTTACACAAAACACAAATAATCAGCATCTCGAGCTCTCACCTCCATCGGATGGTCCTGAACTCTTCTTCTTTTTACGACCTTCTCCAACGGATGGCCGTCTTATCGTTTCTAATCTACCTTTCTTTGGAGAATAATATTTAGGTAGGACGACCTTATCTAGAATCTTCTGTGGAATATCCCAAGTAGTATGATGTGGCACTGGATAAACAGTCCTGCAATACGTTAAGCTCCATTGCTCCATCCAGTAATATTTATGGCAATACTCACGTATATCAATCGGTACCCCTGTGTGTTCTGTAACCCAGTCGATAACAGCTATGGCATGTATACATGGGTATCTGTCAATGTCAAAATGGTTACAGCTGCAACTTTTCTTTTTTAAATCAACCACATATCCTTTCCCATCATCACCATTCACTTTGTACTCAAGCAGAAAGCTATTCAGCTCAATGACACCTAACGACTTTGCTTCCTTACACAATTCTTTAACATGCGGCACCAGTACTTGTGCCTCTTGTACTGCTGTGGATTCGTTCCGATAATAGCGGCAGCTCCCTTGCCTCTAACAGAACATTGTTCATTGATTCAACACAATTAGTGGTGTCTACGTTGTACCTCTCTCCTGGAAAATGGCTTCTTGCCCATCTGCTCACGTGAACACTCTCGTCTAGATACACAACACAACCAGGATACCTGTTTTTGAAGTCAGCATTATGTTTCTTGAACTCAGACTTTTCGTAAATCTGAGCCAAATGTTTGAACTTTTCTGAACATATGTCTTTCCTTTGGCCCTTGGTTACGTGGGCTTTAACATTCTGAGACAAATGAAATATGCAATAACCATGCGCGGACTTTGGATAAACCTCGCGTACAGTCTTTATGATGCTTTGATGTCTATCAGAAACAAAAACAAGCTCTGGATCATCCGGAATTTGTGTTTTCAACAAATTCAAAAACCACCTCCAACTAGCATCTTTCTCACCATCAACCACACCAAAAGCAAGAGGATAATGGTGTCGATCTGGATCTTGAGCACAAGCAATAATAAGCACTCCACCATATACAGTCTTCAGGTGAGTTCCATCAATAATGATGACTTTTCTCATGGCTTTAAACCCTTCAATGCAAGCTCCCACAACGATGAAGAGATACATAAACCTTTTCTGCTCATCCACTTTCACTTTTGTCTTTGTACCAGGATTCTTCGTCTTTAAAATGTGCAAGTAAGAACGAAGCATAGAGAAACCCTCCTCTGGAATGCCACGCACATCACTGAAAGCTTTCATTTTCCCTCTCCGAGCTGTAGAATATGAAACTTCAACGCCAACTTTTCGATGCACCAAGCCTACAAGTTCTTTTGCAGTTGGCGTTTTGAATGAACCCGGGTAATCTTCATGCAGCACAGATGCAACCAAGCGTGGTGTGCCTCTCGATTTACTTTTCACCGTAGCCATTTCCAACCGAGAGCATGTATGCATCTTCCGATATGTTGTAACCGAGAATATATTAGAATTCTTAGGAACTAAAGCTCTTAAGTACCAATTGCAACTAACAGAACGACATTTTATCGCATATACCGCAGGTCTCGTTTCCACAATACGAATCTGAAAACACTCTTGATGCATAGCTCTCTCCACTGCCCGTATCACTTCCTGCTTAGTACTAAATTCTTGACCTAGGGTCAGATTCAAACCATCTTCCCTTTCAGCACTTACAGCCTCTCCTCGTTCAATAGGTGTAATGTCAAGTTCACCAGAGTTAAACATGATAGAATTATCCATATCTGAACTCTGACGAATAGTCACCAACTCACCAAGTGCAACAATACCATCATCATCTACTCTAACATCACTAGCTGCAACAATATCATCATCATTAGCTCTAACATCACTAGCTCCAACAATATCACCATGATTAACTCTGCCATCATTAAGAAGCTCCTCATTCGTACCAAGATACTGATTACTCTGCTTTTTTGAGACAACTTCAGCGAGTTCCACATGCAAAAGACTCCTACACTGATCTTGATTAACTTCCATCAAATATCCTAACACATCTTCATCATCCAAGATATATGATGGACTTCTAGGATGCACGATCAATGGAATGTAACTCAGCCGAAGCTTCGTAGTACCTGCATCTACCATAAGCTTCCCACAAATTCTATTAACCAGCCGAAAATAACTAACGTCCTCCAGAGTTCCTTTCATCACAATACTAAAAATCTTATCATCTTTATTATTCCATACCACTCCATCTGAATAATATCCCCCATAATCAAAATGTACGACCGTGCCACGATTACTATCCATTGTCCCCTGAAAACAAACAACAAACATCATTATCAAGATTCAGTTGTACCATTTATACTAATTGTACCATAGTAGTCGTACTAGTTATACTAGTCGTTCCATTCTCACTACTCGTACTTCATAAAAGTCGTACTAGTAATTCTAGGTGTTCTAGTTTTTAGTTGGACCATTTATACTAGTTGAACCATCGACACTATTTGTACCAGTAACGTATTAGTACTACTTATCCTAGTTGTACCATTACAGAGTTTTACCATTTGGACCGGTTGTTCTATTTGTACCCACTACCTAGTTATACCATTTATACTAGTTGTGTCAAGCTATACAGTCTGTAGATTATCAATGTAACACGCTAGTGAATGCTATTACACTTCGAAAACAAGTTAAATCAGCCAAAAACGGTTTCTTAAATAACAAATAAACGGTGAAGAGAAGGAAGAAGAAGAAAAAGGAGAAAGGAAGAACATTGAAAAGAAGGAGGAAGAAGAAAAAGGAGAAAGGAATTAAGAACATTGAAGAGAAGGAAGAAGAAGAACAACATAGAGAGAGGAAGAACAAACCTTGGCGAAAGAAAAGGAAGAAACGAGGAGAGAGAGAGAGAGATCCGAGACGAGGAAATGAGGAGAAAGAGAGATCCACTTTTTTCTTCTTTGGTCGGCAACGAGGAAACGAGGAGAGAGAGAGAGAGAGAGACAATTCATCATTGAATTAAATTGGTGGTTGAATGGTTGATTTGAATTAAATTGGTTTGTTTGATTTTGAGAAAAAGAATTGGTTTGTTTGATTTTCAAATAAAAAGAATTAGATTCATTAAGGTTAGTCTATAACATGTGACCACTATAGGAACATATAAAATAAATGAGGAAAAAGAATGAAAAAATGAAAAGGAATAAAATTTGAGGAATGAGAAGTAACTGTAGAACGAAATAGTTCATCTTGTTCCTTCTCAAATTTGATTAGGAATATTTTTGTTCAATAATTATATGCAAGAGGATGAACAGAGGAATCATAGTTACCAAATGTTCCTTATAAATGGTATAATTTTGATGGAATAAAGAGGAAATCAATGTTCATCTTCGTTCTTTCCCATTTTATTGGTCACCATTTCAAACCTTAGAAAAGACTTTTCCAACCCATCAACACCACGTAGAACACCATCCGAGAATTTGATTCCTCAAAAACCTAAAAACAAACAAAATTCAATTCGATTTTGATTTATACCGGATTATCTTAATTCATTTTGGTTTGATTCGGTTTGTCTAAACCGAATTGGATAACCACACTAGCCTAGTGATAATAATGATCCAGCTCGATTTCAGATTACAACGATCGATCGGAGAAGACGATGAAGATCTTCCACGTTCCTTGCTTACAAGACAACTACTCTTATCTGTGAGCGATTTTCGATTTCGTTTCTTCTTCTCTGATTCGGTTCAATTCTCAATTTTTTTGGATTGTTGTTTCTTCAGGTTAATCGATGAGAGCACCGGAGACGCGGCGGTTGTGGATCCAGTTGAGCCGGAGAAGGTGATTGCATCGGCGGAAGAGCATGGTGCCAAGATCAAGTTCGTACTTACCACGCATCATCACTGGTAATGAACTCGGTGACTTAATCAAATTTCTGCGATTCTGTTGGTTCCAATGGTAGATTTTGATCTTGATATCACCTAGAACAGATTTCAGAATCATATGTGTCAATTCTCAGTTTTGTGATCAAATCTTGCGATTTCTAGGGATTTTCCACCATTTTAGGCTTTCTATGTTACCGTTTTGAGCTCACCTAGTGATTAATTGAGTCATTGTTGTAAGTTGGTGTATGTTAATGCTAGGTTTCAGATGTTTGGATAGTTTCTCAAGTAAGGGTATTAAGTTTCACATCTTGAAGAAGGAACTAGAAAGTATGTGTCATGTTATTAAATTTGTTTCCCTAGTATGTGTTAACTCGTGGTTTCATTTTACCGAGCATTTTCTGATTGGTGGGTTGGTTTTTCCTTGAAAGGGATCACGCTGGTGGAAACGAGAAGATTAAGCAGTTGGTGCCTGGAATCAAAGTGTATGGAGGTTCTCTGGATAAGGTCAAGGGATGCACTGATGCGGTCGATAATGGTGATAAGCTGTCTTTGGGTCAAAATGTGAACGTATTGGCTCTCCACACTCCTTGGTATGTTCCATTTTATGAATATAGATGCATGTAATCGAACTTTGATCTTATTTTCTCTTGTTACCGCTGATTCGTCTGATATATGTTACTGCATGTGTCAGTCACACTAAGGGTCACATTAGTTATTATGTGACCGGCAATGAAGGAGAAATTCCAGCTGTGTTCACGGGAGATACACTGGTAAGTGGTAACATAAAGCTAGATCCTCTTGCTCTATAAAGATCGAGAAACAGATCATACCATAGACTGATAGACACTAAATGCTCTCCATAGATCTTCCGGCTATTTTATGTTTACATGGAGAAAGTTATTAGTTAAAAAGGTGATCGAGAATAAGATAATAAATCATGCTAACGAATCTATGAAGGCTTTTACATTAGTGACAGAAATCCTCAACACTTTTTCTCATGTCCTAATGAATCATGAATCTCTGTTACGAATAGTCTAATTCCTTATAAACATTGAGTTTACTTTAATTCTATACAGTTTGTTGCTGGTTGTGGAAAGTTTTTCGAAGGGACAGCTGAACAGATGCATCAGTCGTTGTGTGTGACTCTGGCTTCATTACCTAAACCAACACAGGTTTATTGTGGCCACGAGGTAAAAACAATAGCTTAAATATCGTCTTTTGAGTTCTGAACTCAGTGAAATGGATGCCTATAAAAGGAATAACCTGATATTCATTTCTTGCGATTTCTCAGTACACTGTGAAGAACTTGGAGTTTGCTTTAACAGTGGAACCAAACAACGAGAAGATACAGAAGAAGTTATCATGGGCCCGTCAACAGCGCCAAGCAAATCTTCCCACAATCCCTTCAACACTAGAGGAAGAGCTCGAAACCAATCCATTTATGCGCGTTGATAATCCAGAGATACAGGTTATTAACTCCATTCCATGAACAAGATTATAGAATACTTTGCATGCATACTCTTGTTTATTTCGGTTTGATGATCAGTTATCACTGTTCAGTAACTCATATCGATCTTTACTCGTCTCAATCTTGGGATCGAACTTGTTATTTTCCAGGAAAAACTCGGTTGCAAAACGCCAATTGATACACTCAGGGAAGTTCGGAACAAGAAGGATCAGTGGAGAGGCTGAGAAATGGAGAGCTTCTTTCCTTAATGCTTTTTATGTGTTTGTGGACCTTGTGGTGAACCTGTGAAAATGTGTTTTAACCGGTCATGTTTATATACTGTGTTCTGTGTGAAACTGGTAGCCGGTTTGGTAAACAAAACCGGACCGACCTGTAAGCCGTTTTCAATTTCCAGTTTATTGTGGATAATAATTCTAGTGTCTAAAATCCGTTGGGGTGTTTTGATTTTTCCGTTTTAGTTCGCTTTTGGTGGAAATCGAATTAATACTAATTCACAGAGTTTATGAATAAAAAGCGTTTAAATGATATTTTTCGTAGTACTACATGCCGATACATTTGTGATTTGAGAGATTGTATTATGACTTAATTTAAGAATTTCGAAATGCAATATCAAATATTTTTCTTGACCCATAATATTGCCAAGTGGCAATAATCCGAGAGTTGGCTTTTTACGTTTCGGTCCTTCTTCTTCCTCGTCCAACAATCGTTCTTTGTCCAGTAGATAACAAGAGACAGAGAGAGGACTGTGAGAAGTCGGAAGAAACTTCACAATTTTTTTTTTTTTTTTTAATTTTCAAGAAAAGATACAAACACAATCTCGAGACCCATAACTCAAACTTTTGTACTTTTTGACCTTTTATCATATCTTGTCTGATAATTTAAGAAGAAACAATGAAGTTATTAAATACCACAGGCACATGCATCTTCTTGTTGTACCAACCAAAACAGATTCTCATTACTCCCTCTTCTTTATCTTTCAACAACAAGTTTACTTTTGCTTCTTCTTCTACAACCAATATTCACATGTCTCAGTCTCACCGCATCTCCGGCCAATCCCCTCGCCGTCCGGCGAACCGTTTCTTCGTCTCCAATGCTGCTTCTCTCTCTGGC
This sequence comes from Draba incana, assembly GCA_963576765.1. Lineage (NCBI taxonomy): Eukaryota > Viridiplantae > Streptophyta > Magnoliopsida > Brassicales > Brassicaceae > Draba > Draba incana. The sequence goes on from OY755213.1 coordinate 27,961,840, forward strand.
TCTCCAGGTTCTAAAAATTGCTCATTTCTCTTTACTTCTTCTAAAAAAAAACCAGACTTTAATTGATGAATCTTTCTGGGTTCTTCAGAATTTGTGTTAAGTCACTTAAAAAGTCAAATCTTTTTACTAAATTTGAAACATTTTAGATTTCTAGTTCCAAATATAGATTGATTAAACACAAATTGTGTGTTTATTTTATTTGTTGAAGATGTATTTTATATGATTAATCTAATCTTCCTGATTATAATGCTATCATGAACTTGCTAGATCAATATTTAGATGCTGGAGTTCAGAGTAAAGAGGAGATTGAGGCAGTAACAGAACAAGATCCCATGAACTTAGCTGATCCAGACAGTTGTTTCTGTGAGTTTCAAGGTGTTCATATACACCACAAAGTGTTTGATCCACAAACAATCTCTGATGATGTTCATATCACAAGCCAAGATGATCAAGAAACACGAAAAGCCGAGTTCCCGATGATTCTATTGCACGGTTTCGGCGCTTCTGTGTTCTCTTGGAACAAAGTTATGAAGCCTTTAGCTCGGCTTGTCCGTTCGAAAGTTCTCGCCTTTGATAGACCCGCATTTGGCTTGACTTCTCGGATTCTTCACCCTTTTAGCGGTACTCCTAATGATGCAAAACCGTTGAATCCGTACTCCATGGTGTATTCCGTGCTCACTACGTTGTATTTCATCGATTTTCTTGCTGCCGAGAAGGCGATTCTTGTGGGGTAAGTTAGTAGACACTTTGCGTTTCTTCTTCAAAAACCTGAGATTGTGTTTTTCGTATGTTGTAGGCATTCTGCAGGTTGCCTTGTAGCTTTAGATTCTTACTTTGAAGCTCCTGAGCGTGTTGCTGCACTCATTTTTGTCGCGCCAGCTATATTCGCTCCTCGTTCTGTGAACACAACTGGTGCTGGAGATAACCGCAAAGAAAAAGATCCCAAGAGAAAAAACTTTCTAGGGACTCTAGTTGAGTTAAGCGAAGTCGTTATAGGAGCAATTAGAAGACTGGTGACGGGAATGGCGAGTATGTTGAGTTCTCTCTACAAGAAAGCTTTAGCAGCTTTCCTTAGATCCTCTCTTGGAGTAATGCTGGTATCGCTTTTTGCCTCGCTTCATTAGTCATATGTTCTTTAGACCAAGAAACGTCGGTCTTAGAGAACCTCAAAAGGATCTTACTTGATGTGTTTATGGTGATGGGTTTTTTTATTAGGTGAGGATGGCAATCAATAAGTTTGGAGTAACAGCTGTTAGAAACTCGTGGTATGATTCAAAACAAGTGACGGATCACGTCGTGGAGGGATATACGAAGGTGAAGTTCCTCGGTTTCTCGGATTAGTTGATTTCTTCTGCATTGTCATGTTGTGAAACTGTTTGAAATTTGATTTGTATCTGTTGCAAACAAAAAACAGCCTTTAAGAGCCAAGGGATGGGACAGAGCTCTTGTGGAATTCACGGTCGCTACATTAACCGATAACAATGGCTCAATGAAGAAACCTCCAATATCGAAAAGGTTCCAAGAAATCAAATGCCCTGGTAACATCTCTTTCTATCCATATCCGCAATTTCATTAAGACAAACTGTGTTTCCATTATATGTCATGACCCTTTCTTCATGTTGGTAAATAGTACTGATCGTGACGGGAGATACCGACCGGATTGTGCCAGCTTGGAATGCGGAGAGGCTGTCACGAGCCATACCGGGATCGGTGTTCCAAGTGATAAAGAAATGTGGTCATCTTCCTCAAGAGGAAAAGCCAGACGAGTTCATCTCTGTTGTTGCAAAGTTTCTAGGGGATGTTTTTGGTGGGTCACAACAACAACAACAACAACAAATGGACTTAAAGTTCCAAGGCATTGTGTCATGAAATGTTCACTAAACTCAAACAAATATAGGGGCTAAAACTTTAGAGAATCTTGATGTTATTGGACAACTATCTATTTTCATTATGTTTTGTTTAGTGAACACATAAGAAAATGAAACCAAAAGAGATTGGTATTATAAACGAGAAGCAATCTATGTACTCTCAGGCCGACACGACCCTAGCTTTGAAAAGAAACCACCACTTGGAAACAGAATTACCAATCCTGATGGTCCATGCCCTAGTGGTTGATCCGGTGTAGTGATGCATTCCTTCCATGCCATATATACATCAAGCATACCTAACCAATCCTGATAATCCATGCCTTTTCTATGAGTAAAACATTATAAACCTCTGTGGCAGTATCAAGAAGCAATCAACAACTTGGCTACCATGGTTATGATGGAAACAAAGAGAGTATTTAACACATACATAAAAACAAACACATCTCAAAAGGCAATGAAAATGATGATAAAGATCCATCTCAAAAACCAACACAAGACTTTTATATTATCAAAAGATTAGTTTAAGCAACACCAAGAAAGCTAGTCATCAAAGGATTAACTTACATTTCACAAAACCATAGGACTGTCTACATGATCGAAAAAGATATCAATGTCATCCGAGTTAGCTCCAACTTTTTCGATCACAACTCTTTTGGCATTGTTTTCCTTGAGATCGTAAGAGATATAATAGTAAGGGTTTATGGAAGCTTCCGTTGCAAATACAAGCTCGCCGGTACTTATTGCACCTTTGAACAAGAACGAGGCACGCCCAACTAAATCACTCCAAGAAGGAACCACTGCAGAAACTTTAGACCATTCTTGTTTGCCCGCATCATCTAGAACCCGCAAGTCAAGTGTACCGTTAAATTTCCAGCTCGTTAAAGCTACCTTTCCACTGTAGTTCACCAGATTAGTAAACTTATCTAAAATTCGGACATCCTCAGGTAACTTAATGACATTAAACTCTTCAGATCTCAGATCAAAGCTTATTATAGATCCAAAACCCTTAACCCAAGCATAGTAATACAGAACCCCATTCATACATACCACTGGTTTGTGATGAGGATGAAGAAGAAGATGGGGATGGTTACACTTGATCATCCTCCATGATTCATTTTCTTTACCTCCTAAAGTGAGAACTTGATGCTCCTCCGACACAACTCCTGAACCACGTTTTGCAGTAACTCCTTTCACAGTCATACACAACACTTTGTATACATGATTAAGCGGTTCATACCCAAAAAACGAGTATATGCCTATTCTCCTTGTTCTAACGCTAGGCAAATTTACGAACTGACCCGTGCTAGGATTCCCAATAAACAGTTTAGTATCATCTTGACCGCAGATTAAGCCCCGGACCGGTGGAGAAAACCCGTAATAGAAGTTCGAATCCAAAGAAATGCTTACTCGCTTACTACGATCATGAGACGGATTCTCCTGAGAGCATGAGTGAAACAAGTGCAAGCTTAGATTACGGTGGGTTCTGAAAAGAAGACGCGGCCGAGTCATGTACAGATCAGTGAACTCTTTGCTGAGAATTGTCGATGCCAAGTGCTTAGAAACGAATACGAGCTTCGCTACGGATTTCACTGGCAATTTCTTGAGAATCTCCATGTTGAGATCTAGACTAAGCCTACAAAATGGGTCGTTTGATTCATCGCTTTCCTCTTGTTTCTTCTTCTCCTCAACGCGACTCTTCTTCCTCCTCATGACGATTTTCGATCTCTCTAAACCCTAAATCGATTTGGGGGAACTGCAAATACAAAAACCCTTTAACGGCGATTCCAGTTCCTGTGTGCTCTTTAATATTTGGGATTTGCAAATTAACCCCCTTAATTTCAAATTTTGAAAGATAATCCTTTTCTTTTTCAGTGTTTGCGTTATCGATGACTTTAATACAGTGTTTTTAAAACCGGACCAGCGATCGAACCGGAAAAGTTTTCGAATCGTGGGTAAATATAGTCCAACCGAGTTTAATAGTTTTTTTAAGTATTAGTTTATACATATTTGGTCACATATTTTTTTGAGAAATTCTCCAGGATGCCACCAAACAAAGTTTTTGTTCCTTATATACCATTAATTTTTAAAAGTTTCTTAGATACCATTTAAAAAAATCAAAATTTCCAAAAATACCACAAACACAAAAATTGATTTTTAAAAGGTCTAGAATTTAAATTTTTGGGTTTTGGTTAACTATTATACAATTAGTGTATAACTTTAGGGTGTAGGTTTAGGGTTTAGGGTTTAGTTTTGACCATTTAAAACTAATTTTAGTTTTGACCATTTAAAACTAATTTTAGTTTTGTGGTATTTTCGAAACATTTTAAAAAAGTGGTATCTAGGAACTTTTAAAAATTAATGGTAACTAAGAAACAAAAACTTAAAAAAGTGGTATCTATGAGAATTGCCCTATTTTTTTCTATTCATATGTCCATATTTATCCAAATATCAAATAAAACATATCAATTATTACAAACATTTGAAAAACAAAAATATTTCAATAGAAAAATAAAACTAAATTATAGATACTAACACAATTATAGCAAATTTAAGCATTTTGGTCTAAATTTTTAAACGTTTTATAATTTAAAAATGTTTTATATGAAAAGGTTTACAATTTCACTAGTTTTATAAAAAAAATTTGGATAAAAATTTATAACTAAAAGAAAATAAGATATATATAAAAAATTTAATTAAGAAAATTATTAAACCCGGTTTGATGCGGTTCCGGTTCGATACCGATTTTCGGTTTTTTGCCGGTTCAATCCTGTTTAACTATAATTGAGGTTTTAAGTTAAACCACACCGGACCAGTGGCCGGTTCTCGGTTTAATTTGGTTCGACCCCGGTTCGGTTTTCAAAACATGGCATATTACAATGTGGAAGCTTCATTTTTTGGAATTTGCACAACGACTTATTAAATACTAGATTTAAACCCCTCGCGATGCGAGGATTAATTGATTTATAGTAAATAATTATGGCTTAAAATATTTTAGAAAAAACATACCATATTCTTAATTTAAACCTTAATTTATTATATACTATATTCTTAATTCAAATGCTAACTTAGATAATGTAATGTTTTGACAAAAAAAAACTTAGATAATGTAATATTTCACATTATAGGTTCATATGTAATTTGACAAATATAGTTTCATAACTCATATAGTTTGAAGAATTTGGAAATTACTAAAGTATACATACTTGATATATATAAATATGATTTAAATCATTAAACAATTTGATATAACAACTAAACCATTCGTATATGTTTTGACGATCCTTCTTTGATGCTATTTCGTAAACTAAACACACCACTAACCAAATTTTCTTTATCTTTATTTTATGCTTGTGTAGATTTAAACCTCTCGCGATGCGAGGATTAATTGATTTATAGTAAATAATTATGGTTTAAAATATTTTAGAGAAAAAACATATCATATTCTTAATTTAAACCTTAACTTATTATATACTATATTCTTAATTCAAATACTTAGATAATGTAATGTTTTGACAAAAAAAAAAATTAGATAATGTAATAATTCAAATTATAGGTTCATATGTAATTTGAAAAATATAATTTCATAACTCATATAGTTTGAAGAATTTGGAAATTACTAAAGTATATATACTTGATATATATAAATATGGTTTAAATCATTAAACAATTTGATATAACAACTAAACCATTCGTACATGTTTTGACTTCTTTGATGCTATTTCGTAAACTAAACATATTACTAACCAAATTTTCTTTATCTTTATTTTATGCTTGTTTATTTTCCATTTTAATTTCTTCCTTTTCGAGTAACTAACAATTTTGGTATTGGAAAATTTACATATTTAAATAATTGACATGTGTCACAATCTAAACAACAACTTAACACGTGTCGCGATCTCGTGAGTTACAATTATAAGAACTCTCCTTTATATAATAAGATATAGTTCGTTCGACACGCGTAATATTATATGTTCCAATTCGAGAAGTGAATGATAAACGATTTTAGATTAATGAATGATTTATATATACTCTCTTCGTTTAATTTATATACCGTTTTAAAGGTTAATTATATTCCTTTTATTTCAAATTATTTGTCACTTAAATTTATTTTACACAAATTAAAAAGATAACTAAATCTATTATTTTATTCTCAATTAATATACTAATGGACCGGTCAGTTGTACCATAATGTTGACAAGGAGAAGAGAATCATTTTATAACAAATCAAAGCCTTGATCTTGTTCAATTACATAGACAGAAACAACACGTTTATTCTAACCAAGACCTCTTGAATCTTGGTCAATCACAAACAATAACATAAGGCATAAACATTGAAACAGAACCAAATCCTCCACATACATCTCAAAGCTCATCACTCTTGATTGTGGATGGACGAGTCCCTTCACTTAGGAATGCTTTATAATACTTGGCCGATTCTTTTTCATGACGAGTGAGGTTATTTTTGAAATCAATGTAATAGAGTCCGAATCTGTTCTTGTAACCATCTTGCCACTCGAAGTTATCCAACAATGACCATATAAAGTATCCCGTAACATTTACCTTGTCGATGCTGCAGATTTTACACAAATGTGTTTATTAGAATCTTCGATATTATAGTTACTTGATCATATAAAGAAGATAATAGGACTTACCATATAGCTTCCTGCATACTCAAAAGATGCCTCTGAAGATAATATTTCCTGTTATGATCGGCAGTACCAACCGCAACCGAATCTGTGTTCCCAAGCTCTTCTCCATATCCTAAAAAGCAAAAAACAACATCAAGTTTAGCATTTATTATTTATTTTGAAAGTATAATCAACCCAAACAAAAATACAATAGTTAGCAATAATGCAATCTTTAGTAGTTACCATTTTCCATGATCATAATTTCCGGGTTTGCGTATTTATCCTTGATATACTTCAAAAGACTTCTAAAGCCTCTCGCGTAAACGGTCAATGCAGCGGTCAAAGGCTAAAATACAACAAAGGGGGAGACAAATATATAATATGTGTCTAATATCATAATTTCAAATTGCAATTCTAATTAAATGTGTACCTTGCTACCAATGCTGTAATTTTGCGCACTCTTAGCTGAATAAAAGATAGATTTTGATTAGTACCAAGTTACACAAACCTTTTCCTTTGATTTGTTCGCATCAATTTTCTTGGTTCCGTTTTAAGTTAGAAAAAGTCAAACTTACTTTCCCAGGAAATAAGAGAATCTTGAAGAAATCTTGGTTTAGAAGAATCTGGCTTCTCCAAATAGTTTGAAAACGTCGATGTATAATAGTTGAGCCCTACGAAATCGCACGAGTTTTTCAATTTTGCTTTCTGCTCAGTAGTAAATTTAGGCAATCTATGTCCAACAATATCTTTCATTGTTTGTGGATAATCTCCAAAAGTAGTCGTGTCCAAATGCCTACAAACAACGAAAATTTAGCATATATATGTACAAGAATTCATTTCCGTTTAAGTGTTTAATATCTTAATTGATTACCATCCCATCATAAAGTCAAGTGCACGGTCAATGGACGCACCATCTTGTGCATCATTTAAGTCATGTGGTTCAAACCAAAGTGGGCTATGTGCGATTCCAACCTTCCCACCTTTACACTGCGGCCATAAGCATAACACATAAGAAAGAGAATAATTACTTATCAAACAAAAAACCAAAAAGTTGGTGATTTCAATTTTTGTGATTAATATATATGGTACTTTTTCGCATTTTCGGAATGCCTCAACGGCTTCTGCGTGAGCGTTAAGGAGGTTATGGCTGACGAGGTAAGCCTCATATCCTGATCGTCCCTCCTGACATTTAGGATTGACGTAAGGAGAGCAGCGTCCTGGTGCTTTCTTTCCTACGTCATAACCGGCGTGAGAAAAAACCCATGGCTCGTTGAATGTGATCCAATTTTTCACTTTTCCACCATATTCTTGGAAAACAAAGTCTGCATACTCCCGAAAATCTTTCCTGCATTTTTTCCAAAGATATTTAATGTTATAAATTCCACATCAATTTGTTATATGGGGCTTGTCACCTAAATTGTATACATTTTTGTCACCTAAATTGTGTATATATACAATTTATTTATTGATAATTGGTTTTGAGTTGAAAACCCACCCGACATAATATTGAAATTATTATGTAGTTTGTGACTGATACTTATTTACGATCTGATATTTTGAAAAATGAGTATTAACTTACACAATCCTTTCGCTTAAGAAGCCCCCGTATTCGTCTTCTAAATTTTGTGGAGTGTCCCAATGAAAAACAGTCACAAATGGAATTATACCTATATACAATAAAAATTTAAATGAGATAGCCTTTTAGAAAATATAACTAAGTGTATATATTTATTTTTGAAGTGTATATAAAAATAGAACCATTTTTTAGGAGCTCGTCGATGAGGTCGTGGTAGAATTGCACACCAGCTTGACTCACTCCTTTCTCTTTTCTCCCATCTGATGAAAATATTATTTTTCTTCATTAATGTTTTGTAACAATCATATAACACTAAGTTAAGTGAGTGATCCGAAGCACATGTACTTACGAGGAAATATTCTTGGCCATGCGATAGACATTCTAAAAGCGTCTGTATTAAGATTCTTCATTAGTTGAATATCTTCCTGCAATTTTTTTCAAGATGAGACAAATTAACTGTCAACATCTAGTACAATGGACTAATCGACAGAATAATAGAATATTTAGTAGATATACATCAGAAATAATCTTTTCATCATATATGTAAATACATTTGATAAATAAAGTTTTCAGTCTGAATTAATATATGTACCTTATAACGATGAAAGAAATCAACAGCCACATCACCATTATCGTTATTGCATCTCTCTGTAATTTAAATTTTTTAAAAAAAAATCAAAAATGATCCACAATAATCAATTACTTCAGTTGAAGAAAAAAAAAACAAATGTACAGAGGGACTCACCTGGATATCTCCTACAATAGATATCCCACAAGGACGGTCCACGACACGTTTCATTCACTGCACCTTCAACCTAATTAATGACGTAACGAAAAAAAGGTGATGGTTTTAGCAATGATATATAAAATAGGGGTTAGTCTTTACAAACAAAATATGGCTCAATTTGATGTGTAACTCATTAAAGTAATATTATGTAAATTGTATGATACTTACTTTGGTGAGATTGTTATATTTAGTATGTATATAAATACACAATATTTACATGTAAGTTACATGGAATATTTTATGGATTGGTATAGTTTTCTGTTCTATGTATTTTGTGAAACACGATGTTGATTTGATAAACATGGATATAACGGTGAACTACGTTTACCATCTACTTCGGTGAGATTGTTATATATAGTACCGGATTAAACAATACTTATTGGGGTACCGGATTAAACACCCGTTACCATGATCCGATTGAGGACTAAATCGATCCGAATGTCCCGAGGAGATCAGGAAGATGGGCCAAAACGGATTTTTTTGGCCCATTTTGAAGATTGAAGCCATAATTCTGTTCAGCTCGTCGACTAAGTGATACTTGAGAAATAAGGAAGAGACAAGCTCGAATATTGAGCGAATCTCAATATTTAGGGTATTTTTCATATATTTTATAGGATTTATTTGACAGACTCAAAGAGGTATAAATATTTAACATATTGATCATTGAAAGGGATCCGTAACTTTTATTCAATACGAAAATCTCTTTGGAAACCCTAAATACAGTGTTATTGAGCTCTTGAGTTATTTTGTTTTAAAAGCTAAATCCCGACTAGTTTGGGGGTAGTTTACACGAGCCGGATTCGCCATTTACATGTAAGTTACATGGGATATTCTATGGAATGGTATAGTTTTCTGTTCTATGTATTTTGTGAAACACGATGTTGAAATGATAAACACGGATATAACGGTGAACTACGTTTACCATCTATGTTCACTTTTCCTTTATATTTATATGTATATTTTGTATAGATTTTTTACTGTATTGTTTAGGTATATAAATGGATTTGTTTTAAAATGAATGTTTATGGAGATTCGTATTGCACCTGATATGACGCAGTAGCCGTGCCAAATAAAAAACCTTCAGGAAAACTTGCCCGGCTAAGCTTGGTCGTCGGAGGGCAAACTGGTCCATCGGCAGTTGCCGGAGAGCTGGCGAAGGTTAGAAGCAAAAGCAGCCCCAAGAAAAGAAAATTTTGCAGAGCCATCTTTATTTTTAGCATTTTGTTTTCTTTAAGAGAAGAAGTTTAGGATGTGTCTATTCCATCAAAGTGGAGCTCTTTATATAGAGGGACTACTGGAGTAGTCTATTTTCACAGCGACCTTGATTCAATGGTTAGTGTTTCATTTTATTTTAATATGCCAATCTGGCCTCATTAATCAACCTTTTTTTTTTTTTTTTGTATTTTTATAGATCCCGATCTTGTTTTATATCAAATCTTAATACTAAAGCGGATGTCTACTTGATTACGAGTGACTAGACTACTATCGTTTAGTAAAAATAGTTTTATATCGCGAACTAATTAATAAACCTGTACTCAAACCACATCTTCAAACTCACATTCCAAACTTCAATTTCTGCGGTTTTGAGAGAAAGAATTCCAAGACTCTATCTATCATAATTAAGCCAAACCACTCACAACTTAATTACTTAACCAAAGTGACAAAAATAGAATTAATCAGGGCTATTTTAAGTACGCTAAATCACATATTAGAGTAAGCTTCATTGTTCGAGTGAACTTTACAAGTTGGATGAATAGTAATAATTTGGTACGCAATTACTGTTTACTTACTAACATAGATTTTTTTTCCGTCTCAAAGTGATACGAAGTAAATCAGAGAAAAATACGAATGGTATAAGAAAGTATGGATTGTTATGAATTTACTCAGATCTAAAATGGATTGTGTAAGCATTCAAAGCCTTTAACAATAACTGAAATGAGAGAACGCAAATTTGTAGTAAAGTTATCTAGATAAATTTTATTTTTACCCATTGCTGGATAAGTTTGCTCATGAGTTTTTAATAAGAATATGTAAAAACATAAGTGAAAAAAATATATGTGCCGCTCAAAAGAAATTTAAGGGGCACATCAATTATATTAAGTTATTAACCAATCAAAACAATACAATGAATTATATATACCATAGTAGAAATTTCTACATACTTTAATTTTTTGTTAACATAAACTGTATAGATGTGTTACAAATTTAAATCCAACTAAAATTTAAGATTTCAATATTTTAAATGCTATATAGCACTGCCGAATTTTCAGGAATTTATGGATCATGAGGATATAACGCGAATCAGAGGTCTCGAAATTAGCCCAACATTTATGGAGGATAATTGGATTTTGGCACTTTACGAAATCTAAGAATTATACGGTTAAGTCAGGTTATCAAGTTGCAAAAATGATCCGAGATAAGGAAGTAGTAGCAGAATTAAGGGAACACAGTATCACGGTTTTGAAGGCTCATGAGCAGAATCATTTAAGAATTAAGAGAACACAGTAGCAGAATTAAGGGAACACATGATCATGTGTGACGTATTTTATGCCAACCTAAGATTCAACATTTCATATGGCAAGTTCTCACTCGTTCAATGGCAGTGATGACGCGGCTGAAACAGAGAGGCATTGATTGCCCTACGATATATATAAGGTGCGGTATCGAAGATGAAACGGTCTATTATGCGTTGTTTGACTGTCAGATAGCTCGTAGTACAGTAAAACCTCTATAAATTAATATGTTGGGACTATAAAAATATATTAATTCAGAGAGTTATTAATTTATCGGTAAATTAATAATTATTAATTTAAAGAGCGATTTTTCTAATCCATAAATTTTTGAAATTTTTTCTATATTTAAGATAAAAAAAACTTTACATAAAATTTTATGAAAATTATTTTATTTGGATTATTTAATTGTTTATATATTTTCTACACATTCATCCTACTCCATATCATGTTATTATTCTCAGTTATCATTATTTAAAATTTTTAGAACATGTATAGACAACATAATTCATATTCTAAATAAAATAGATTAAATTTAGAAATCTAAAATTTAATCTACTGGTTACAAAACAAAAATTGCACATTTGATAAAAAAAAGTCTTATTATTTCATTTGTTACATGTTTGAAAGGGTAATTTTGGAAGAAAAAAAATTAATGTCAAAAAAGGTGTAGATGGACAAATTTAAATTTAGAAGACTTTTTAATCCAATTTTCCCAAAATCGGATTTGTTTCGTGAAGAAAAAATGAGAAAACGAGAAAAATGACTTTTCACATAGAAAAAGAGAGAGATAGAAAAAAAAAAAGACTTGTTTATCTTTTTCAAACTAGATAATGAAATGGTTGAAAAGTATTTTAAAACAGTGGCATGGTTGATAAATAATTTGACATGTGTAGAATATTTGTAATTGTCTTAATAGATTATATATCTCATATTTTTGATATACTATTGAAATCACATCAGAACTTTTGATGTTGAATTTTTAACATGTTCTTTTGAGATAAAGTTCTTCCTATCTTTTCAAGTCGAAATTAACTTTAAAACCAGCAATAAATTTATTGGAAGATTTGATGAATCAACATACTAGATTCTAAAATTATGTCAAGTTTTAGAAGATTTTGACCCAACAAGCTAGACTCTGCTAATATTATTTTTTATTTTCAACTTAAAACTAACTAAATCACAATGAGTGTCTCATATTTATTCAATACATTTTAATATTGGTTGTTCGTGATACACGAGAAATATTATAATGCTTTCAAATGCGAACAAGTTAAAGTCTCATCTAAAATTATTGGAGTATAAAATATTGAGCCTCCACATGCAAGCATATTCAATACGAGCTACAGATTAAGAGGGCATTGTTATAATCATACTACACATCTGTAGCTCGTATTGAATATGATTGCATGTGAAGGCTGAATATTTCATACTCCCATAATTTTAGATGGGACTTTAATTTGTTCGCATTTGAAAGCATTATAATATTTCTCGTGTATCACGAATAACCAATATTAAAATATAGGGTTTTATGCTAAAAAAAACCTTCAAGTCGTTAGGGTTTGCGACTATACCCTTGAGGTTAATTAAATGTAGATCAACTCCCAAGGTGATAGTTAACCTGCAATATAACCCTCGGCCGTATATATGTGTATAAGAGCGTGTATTTTTTTAACGGTTTTCAAAACTACGTCATTTTTTACTTTTAAAAGAAGAAAAAAAACTGTATATAAAATAGGGATTCGATCTCACAATCACAAGGACTTTGCACAACCATTTGAGCCGAAGGAACTAGTGCTGGGCACATATACCCATTATCCGTCCTTTTTATTACTCGGCTCGTATTCGTCTCGAGAAAAAGGGTACCTATCATCTCCGAGTCGGGTAAAGGGTACTATAATTCAATTACCCGCGGGTAAGGGTCAAGTATCGTTTATCAGTTTTTTTTTAACTACTCGTCTTATTACCCATCGTATAACTCGATTTGTTACCCGGCCCGTAATACTAATATCCTAAATCACTTATATTTGATAGATTTAATTATAAAGTAAATTATATGATATATAATAGTATAGTATTGGAGTTAAAAACTTCTTTTTTGATAATGAGTTTTAAAATATGAGCATATAAATAGTTGAAAGATCCTTACAACATGAAAGTTTACAACATGAAAGTTTATGTCAGTGAATTGTCACTTATAATTTGGAAGATAGTATTACAAGTTCTAAATTTTGAAATTTATAATATTTTTTTTATAAAAATACTATATGTTGTATGTTAACGAATTTTTTTTTAATGACTATTTATCTTTCGGTATATAATTTTTTTTAATATAATACTTTATAAAATAAATTATATTATAATCATCTGGTAAGGGTAAATGGTTGGGTATCCGGCGGTCAACGATTTTTTACAGGGTACTCGCTTTTAGCGGGTCAGGTACGAGGCTTTCTTTTCAAATACATGTTAGGGTCGGGTCGATTACCAGGTACTTCAAAATCTCAGGGTACCCGTCCTATGTCCAACCCTAGAAGGACCTAATGGTACTTTATCTAACATACATAATTATATACTTAACCAGATAAATTCTAAAATCTCGATCACCATCGTGAACTTTGAACACCAGTATTCCACCTTTGTCAAACCATAAAGAATTATATATCTAATTGAAGCCCTCTCAAAAAAAAATTTTAAATGCAGTGTTAGAATTTCAAAATTTCAATGTATGCGGCCGTAAATCCTCTTCGAAGATTCATATTCGAAAATCAAATATGCTCTGATTCTAAAATAAACTATTGGGCTTTCTTAATTATGGTCTTACGAGTTTGGAACTAGTCTCGATTTTTTACGATTCATCGTAGAACTCCAGGAATTTCATTTTAAAGTTTGAGAACGAAAACTTCTCGGTGATATATATTGCTACATATCGTACTTTGATTAAAAATCTGCCATTGATGCATCTCAATCTCCTAAGTATGAGCAAAACAAAAAAAAATTGAGATTTACGAATGGAAATGTGGATATACCATGAACAGAAATTACTATTTGTGAAAGAGGTCATGGCAGCGACGTTCGTGATAGTGGTCATAGCGGTCGTGACGGTGGTGGTGTACGAGATTTTAGAATTTTTTCTCTTAAGCTATACAAAAATGTATGTTGCTTAGTTATCATTAGTTCCTTCAGGCTCAAATGGTAGTGGTTGAGCAAAGTCTTTCATAAGATTTTGAGTTCGAGTCCCAATTTTACAGTTTTATTTTTCAACCAAAAAACGATGTAGTTTTGAAAACCGTTAAAAAAATACACTCTTATACGGCCGAGGGTTATATTGCGGATTGACTATCACCTTAGTAGTTGACCTACATTTAATTGACCTCAAGGGTATAGTCGCAAAACCTAACGATTTCGAGGCTTTTTTAGCATAAAACCCTAAAATGTATTTAATAAATATGAGACATTCATTGTTATTTTTTTTTTGAATTGAATGTCAAATTTATTCAAACAAAAAAAAAAAAAGTTTTTACATCTAGTGCATCATTAGGCTAAGGATTTGAGATAAAAAAACAACTTTTAAGTTGGAAAAAGTATCATCTTGAAGCAAACCATACTTCCATCCCGTTACCGACGATCTCCCATATCTCGTATTGTTGATAATCTATTCCGCCTATTGTGTGTTGTCGTTAGAGAGGACTCCCAATGTCGCCTATTGTTTCGTTCCCGCCATATAGTATGAAGCGTAGTTTGAAACACGAGTCGCGTCAAGAATTGAACGGTTTCGTCGTGAGCATCATCCACTAGTAGCTCCAATAGATGGTCTCAAACAATTGTGTACCTATTTTCGAGAAGATTCCGAGTCAAATTCCCCCAAACTTCCTTCGAGAATTGACATTCAAAATAAAGGTGATTTCGAGTCTCTTCATTATATTGGCAGAGACAACAAGCACAATTAGCTCCCACGTTCCACTTAAGCATACGATCTCCGGTAGTTAACCGATCATGAATCGCAAGCCATGAATGGAAAGCATATTTTGGTATATTGTGTGAGAACCACAATCCTTTCCAAAACTTGACATAATTTAGAATCTAGTATGTTGATTCATCAAATCTTCCAATAAGTTTATTGTTGGCTGGTTTTAAAGTTAATTTCGACTTGAAAAGAGATGGAAGAACTTTATTTCTAAAGAACATGTAAAAAATTCAACATCAAAAGTTATGATGTGATTTAAATAGTATCAAAAATATGAGATATATAATTTATTGAGGCAATTACAAATATTACACACTTGTCAAATTAGTAATCAAACATGCCACTATTTTAAAACACTTTTCAATCATATCATTATTTAGTTTGAAAAAGATAAAGAAGTCTTTTTTTGGGAAAATTTGTGACGTTGACACTTTCTGGTGAAACCTTTGGATTTATGGCACTTCCATGAAAATGGTACCCCTTTAGCACTTTTGGTTACTATTCATGACATTTGCCACCTTATCTACATAGATAATTACAATTGTGCCATTGATTTTTCTTTTCCACCCTTCTACGCCAAATCTTTTTTCTATTTTAGTTTTTTTTTTCCTTCCTACATTTGTTTTATATTTTTTATATCTAAATTCATATAAAAAATATTTACTTTAACTTTTTAAACATCACTTTTATTTCTTCATCTTTTGACATCCATATTACCATATATTTTTTGCATATACATATTCCTAATTTGTAATTACTTACCATATAAAAAATGTACGTGTACATAATTAAAATCTCATATGTTGTATATGTGTCGTTAATTGAATATGTCTATACATTTCATACAACATATCATATATATGTGTACATGTGTACACATACACATACAACACGTACATATACATCTACATAACAATTTACGTGTACATATCTATTTGTATGCGTTCATATGTACTAGACATCATGTGTATGTGTACGTTTATGTGTGTACATATATATATATATATATGTGTGTATGTGTGTACATGTATATGTACATATGTTTATGTATGTTTGTGAATGTCTGTACATACGTACATGGACACACACATACACATAAATATGATGTGTTTTATATATGTACATACGTACATGTATGTACACATACATGTAAGTAGTTGTATATACATGTACATACGTACATACACATACACATAAATATGATGTGTTGTATATATGTACACCGTACATGCATATGCTCATACATGTGATGGAAATGTAAGTAGTTGTATATACATGTACATACGTAGATAGACACATACATGTACACATAAAATATGATGTGTTGAATATATGTACACCGTACATGCAGATGCTCATACATGTGATGGACATGTAAGTAGTTGTATATATATGTACGTACATGAATACATACACACACATACACATAAATATTATATGTTGTATATATGTACACACGTACATGCACGTACACATACTTATATGTATACTTTGATGTGTATGTGTGTAATTATATTTTATATGTGTACATATACATTTATATGTGTGCATACAACACAATTATAAATATGTTCATACGTTACGTGTACATGAATAATACATCTTATTTCTAAAATAATATAATAAATATAATAATATGGAATAAAGAAAAATAAATATTAGTTGAATCTGAAATTAAAATATTTTTTGTTTAAATAAAATATAAGATATACTTGTATGTAAGAAAAAAAAAACAAAAAAGAAGATACGTAAGAAGAGAAGTAAAAATAAAATCAAAAGAAAAATCAAAAAAAATAATATACAAATTCGTGGAAGGGGAGATGAGATGAAAATTGGTTGATGAGGGTAGAATAAGTAATTTACGTTAGAAAGAGTTAAGTCCACAAATGATCCGGAAAATGTGCTAAAATATGTGTGAGTTTCGTTAGAAAGTGTTATACGAGCCCATTTTTTCCCTTTTTTTTTTCTCTCTTCCTTTTTCTATGTAAAAAGTCATTTTTTCTCATTTTCTATTTTTTTTTCTCTCTCTATTTTTTTCTCCACGAAACTAATCCGATTTTGGAAAAATTATATTAAAAGGTCTTCTAAATTCAAATTTGTCCGTCTACCCCTTTTTTGACATTGCAAATATTTTCCACAATTACCTTTTTTATATAAATAATTAGGTTTTTCAAAAAAGAAAATTTAAACTTGTAACAAATAAAATAATAAGATTTTTTATCAAAGGTGCAATTTTTGTTTTGTAACCGATAGATTAAATTTTGGATTTCTAAATTTTGGATTTCTAAATTTAATCTATTTTGTTTAGAATATATATTTTGTTATTAAATCTTAATAAATTAAGGGTAAATTAGGTGAATAATATGTTTTGGACAGGTAATTAGGTAATTAACATGTCAGAAAAAATAATTAGGTAACTAAGTGAGAGAATAAAATAAATGATAAAAATGCCCTTACACTATATTTAAAGAAAGATAAACATAAAATCCCTAAAATTATTCTATTATTCCGTATTTGGAAAAATTACATTGAAAGTTATGTAAAACGTAGATATTCTCTGCTAAAGAAAAAAAATGGATTTGAAAAAAACATAAGGGAAGAAGATGGCAAAAACAAATATGTTCTAAAAACTACAATTTAATAACATAGTTGATTATCTTTGAAACTACATGTTCTATTGATCTCATAAGATAGTTAATTATCTGACACTATTTTGTAACTATCTAATACATAAAACATAGTTAACTATTTTCCATAAAATAAAAAATATAGTTAACTATTTTCAGAGTGTAGTTGACTACTACTCTACCGATTTCATAAAATAGTAGACTACATGAAAATATTGTTATAATAATTAGCTATTTAGACAAATATAGTTAACTATGTTTGAAACGAAATATAGTTAACTATTTTCAGAGTATAGTTGACTACTCTACCGATTTCATAAAATAGTAGACTACAAAAAAATATTGATAGTCAACTATTTTCAGAGTATAGTTGACTACTCTCCCGATTTCATAAAATAGTAGACTACATGAAAATATTGTTGTAATAGTTAACTATTTAAACAAGTATAGTTATATGTTTCAAACGAAATTACAGAAAAGAAAAACATACATAGCTAACTATTATCACAAACATAGTCCACTATTATTGGAAACATATTTATATGGCTATTATACTAATTTTCAAATATAGTTAATCTACTATTAAATATTTTTGATTCATGGCAACGAAATAAGAAAAAATGATTAGAGATTTGGTTTTGTGGATCACCGAAGAGAGACGAGATGCGCTTTAATGATTGTGCCAAACGAAGAAAAAGTATAAAAAATAATAGAAGAAGAAGATTTAGAAATGATGGAAGAAGAAAAGAAGAAAATAAAGAAAGAGAGGGATACGGCAAAGAAGAAGAGAGGAATGCATCTAGGATTTTTGTAATCAATTTTAGTATCTCTAACAAATTCTTTTTTTTTATTACAATAAGAAAACTGAATGATAACATAAGGGTATAATCAGAAATCTAGGTACACTAAAAGTTATATACTAAATTATGATTTAGTGGATGTTAGATGTTTAATTAAAGTTACAAATACTAATATACATGCTAATTATCGGTGTAACAGCTGTTAGAAACACCTCTTATGATTCAAAACAAGTGACGGATCACATCGTGGAGGGTTATACGAAGGTGAAGTTCCTCGGTTTCTCGAATTAGTTGATTTTTTGTGCATTGTCATGTTGTTAAACTATTTGAAATTTAATAAACATCCTTTAAAAGTCAAGGGATGGGATAGAGCTCTTGTGGAATTTACGGTCCCTACACTAACTGATAACAATGGCTCAGAGAAGAAACCTCCATCGTTGAAAAGGTTCCAAGAAATCAAATGCCCCGGTAACATCGATCTCTTTTCTATTCGAATCCGCTATTTTCACCAAGACCAAATGCTTTCCATTATATGTCATGACACTTTCTTCATGTTGGTGAATAGTTCTGATAGTGACGAGAGATACCGACCGGATTGTGCCAGCATGGAACGCAGAGAGGCTGTCACGAGCCATACCGGGATCGGTGTTCGAAGTGATTAAGAAATGTGGCCATCTTCCTCAAGAGGAAAAGCCAGATGAGTTCATATATGTTGTTGCAAAGTTTCTAGGGGATGTTTTTGGTGGGTGACAACAAAAACAACAAGAAATGGACTTGAGGTTCCAAGGTATTGTGTCATAAAATGTTCACTAAACTCAAACAATAATTTGGGCTAATTAGAGAATCTTGATGTTATTGGACCACTATCTATTTTCATTATGTTTTGTTAAGTAAAACATAAGAAAATGAAACTTAAGAGAGATTGATTTTATAAACGAGAAGCAAATAAAGTTCTTAAATGACCAATGCATTCATGGTGCTCCTTGTGATTGTGGTCGAGTGTTCCACAGTCCGCTTCTCGATCACGATCCAATTCCATCCTTCTAGTGCCAACGAGTGTTCCACAGAACACTTCTTGATCATCTTCTTTGAGCTCGAAGCAACGTCCACGCTCCAATTCCTCGAGCCAAACCAAAGTATTTGGATCAAGAAAGCGGCCAATGTTGTCAGCAAAAACATGTTGCAAGACCGGCAAGGCGTCGCACTTGAACTTCTAAATAGAAGCATCATCATCCAAATTCGCCATGAACTCCCTGACCATCTCGTGATGCGCCAACCAAGGAATGCATCTCTTTGCAACAGTATAGATACACGCAAGAGCATTCAACTTAAAGGACTTTAACAGGTCCAGAGAAACACAATCAGTGTTCTTGTCCAGAAGCTTCACATAATCGCTGGAGATACTGCTTATCACATCTTGTGCAATAGAAGAGTTCTTCTAGACATTGCGCGTAGGGATGACTGAGAACGCTAGCACAAGAGGAACTAACTTTACTGAGGCTAGGAAACTCCTTCAGGACCTTGGAGAACATGTCTGAAAACATGTACTCTGCAGACATGACCGTGTCATCGCAGACAACTTCTGGTTTCTTCAGCTCCGGGAGAGAAAGGATGGCTTCAACAAAATCATTCTCATTTGGAAGAACACTTATCTTCTTGAACATCCATTTCTGCACAAGTAGTCAAAAGGAATAATAATAAAAGAACAATCAATCAACTCATGTCCATATAGTGACATAATGTACACATCACAAGAACCTCAAACAAAGACATAATCATATCATAATTTCCCAATTTTCTGTTCCTCACACAATGGTTTGTCAATCAACTACACAAGGTCCGAAATTTAGGGTTTTAATTTGGTTTTCAATCTAAGAATTTACGATTGTATCCGACAGTAATCTAGGTTAAGTTTCCAACAGAACGTTTTCTCCATGCGGTTTAGCAATCTATTTATACCCCTGAGGCTGACACAAACCTAGCTTCGAAAAGTAACCACCACTTGGAAACAGAACTACATATATGTACTATAACCACTAAACCAAAACTTACTACTACCACAAAGACAAGGAAGATCGAAGAAGCTTGGTTGAGACTTGGGAGGAATCCAGCGAGGACGAGGGAGGCAACTCGTAACCCTAAAGATTTATCAATCTTATTATATTCCATCCTATATATATCGTTTAATTTTTTGTTTTAGCTTCCAAATTAGTCATATGGTTTGCTTGCCGCACAAGTTAGGTTTAGAGATGGTCAAATACAAGGTTCACTTTAAGAAAGAAATGGAGGAGGAAAACATCTTCAAGAAGATAATTAAGTGAGGTTCCAAATGAGAATGTTTTCCTTCTCCATTACTTAATTTTCATTCTCATATATATATTACAATCAATCAAAAGAATAATTTAAGAAAGAGCAATCAATCAAATCATGTCCATATAGTGACATAATCCACATCACAAGAAACCTCGAGCAAAGACATTATCATATCATAATATATAACAAATCTCTGCTCCTCCCACAATGGTTTTGTCAGTTTAGGGTTTTGGTTTTCAATCTACGACTTTACGATTTTGACAAGGAAGATCGAAGAAGCTTGTTTGAGACTTGGAAGGAATTTAACGAGGACGAATGAGGCAACTCGTAACCCAAGGAATTTATAATTCTATTAAATACCATCCTTTATTGTTGACCTTTTTTTTCCAAACCAGTCAAATGCTTTGCTTGCCGCACAAGTTAGATTTAGACATGGTCAAATACGAATAAGAATAACCATTTATTTTTTTCCCCATTTACAGGTTCGCTTGTCATAAAACCGGACCAAACCGAATATTCACTGGACCGGAAGTACCAATAAACAATTAGAACAACAAAAAGGGTAACAGAGATGAGGTTCTATCTGCAAAACAAAAGAGGGTTCCTAAGAAGTTTATGTTGGATCTGTCAATGCACTTTTGTTTTATGTAATACGCCGGTGAATGGTCATATTAACTGTATAGAATATGTCATCCGAAGAAAACCGGAGCTATCTTCGCGAGGGTCTCTTGAGTTGCGGTTTATGAGCTTTACTTTGCTTTGGGATCGTTTCCAGTACTTGTATCGTCCTCTGTCTCTTGGCTGTCGAAAAATAAAAATAATCATCATCAAGAATGTATTGAAAGAGTAGGAATATTGAAATCTTTAAAGAGAATTAGACTAACCATTCTCATGTTGTTGGTAGCTTTCTTGGAGTTTCCGCTTTGCAAACTCAAACCTTGTGTCCGGGTCTAGATCTTTAAGTTTCTGATAACAACAAGAACAAAAACAAATCCTATCAGAACACACAACATGAGAATCGAACATTAAGGCTTTTAATAACTCACACACTCACATCTTGTTGAGATCCAGCAAGTTTCCGCTTTTGCTCAGCAACAACAAGCGGCTTTCTTTGGCTCGCGGGTACCATTTGTTCTATACTTTGCTTTGGTTGTCGTCTAGGCTCATCAAAATCGGTGGCAGAGTGCTTCATAGGTCTAACATCAGCTTCTTCTCTCCTCATCTGTTGATCCTTGTTGTACCTCCCAGCCACATTGGCTTCATTTGTACCCTCGATCTTCCTCCTCCCGCTACTTTGCAATGTTCTTTCATGTTTGGATTCCCCACTAACACGAAGATCTGAAACAAGTATCCGAGGAAGGACTCACCATCATGAGTGTCAACATAAAGAAAGAGTTTCAAGCACTAGACATAATTACAAAAAGAGAATAGTAACTCACTTCCATCGCAGTCCAAGCAATCCAAGATCTTCAAGTGACCCAAAATACGAGAAAGAAACTTGTCAGGATAACATTTCATTTATGCCCCATATATAATACGATGGGAGGGAAGGATATGTGTATATAGACCTGAGAGAGTTCAAATCCATTGCCTTCAGGTGCAAAGAAATCTAAATCATGTGGAGGAGAAGGAAACGCTTCTTCTTCATCAAGTACAGAAAGGTTTGCAGACTCTGGTGTCCCTTCAGTGCCTGCACAAGCCAATTACTATAAATCCATAACGAAAAAGTTGCTCGCAATGACTAGTCAACAAGAGGAGAGAGCTATTACCAGCAATATCTTTTGGAATGTTCATCCATTGGTCCACCAGCTCCTTCCACTCTCTGCCCATATATAAAAACAAAATCTTTATACTCGGGAGCCAGAAAGTGCGAAAGAGTAAATATTCTCTTAAGTATTCAACTAGCTCAAGAGCAGCTCCCTAATGATCAACCAAAAAAGCCTATCTAATGACATCCTATAAGCACACAAAAGAGAAGATCAAACTCGTACGCGAAAAGAGTCTTTGCAAGATTGCTAATCTTATCGGAACTATGTCTCCTTAAGGTATTGACCGCCTTTCCGATTTCAGTATCCTGCAAGAACACAAAACCCGAAACGGTTCAGCTTATTCTATCTACTACCAAAATGATAACATTACCAAAAGCAGCACTCATAAACAAACCTTGAGAATGTCCACACTCATAGACATCGACTCAAGCCTTCTCAAGTATTCGAGTAACACGACATTTGACTGCAAAAAACCAAATCCAAACAATCAAAAACTAAAATCCAAAATCACCACAATTCCCTAATGTAATTCAAGCCAAACAAAAACCTGTTCTTTGTTCATCAAGATTCTTTTGATCCTCATGACTTCATCAACAAAAGCTTTCTTCTCATCTTCCTCGCCATCTCCAGCTGTCTCCACCGTCTTACTTCCATGGTTAGCCTCTTCTTCTCCGGTTATCGCCAGCTCGGAGTGGTCACATTCGATGCAGTGGCTCAATTTACAAGAGAAGAGAAGCTCGGCGATTCTGCCTCTCCTGATTTTGAACTCATTAGGCCAATCAGCTGCAGCCACCATGATCGCATGATCGATGATTCCAAAAATATCAGAATCTCCTCGCCGGAAATAGTCCCTCCAGTTCTCCAACGAAGCCGACGGTTTCACGTCTATCGTCATTGAAAAAAATCGATTCCTAAATCCGATCTGAAAACCTAATTCCTACTTGAAAAAACCTTTCGAATTCTGGAAAACTAATGAAATTGGGTTTCAAGCGAGAAACTGAAATTTCCTCGGGGAATGAAGAATGACGGTGAAATCTATTGAAAACCCAATTAGAAGAAGAAAAAAACCCAGGAATTTCAATGCTGTTTCAAAGATTGAAGAGAGAATCTAGGTTTTGAACAAGCATTTTCCGATCATTTCGATTTGGATGATCAGAAAAATCGGCTAAGTAAATTCTGTAGAGTTTGTTTTCTATCTACTGTTTAATTATTTCCCCCCTGAGAATCTGACAGAAAAGTCCACAAGAATTTTCCCGAGAAAATAGAATTAAAGATATAAAGGAGTAGCTAATTAAGAACTAAGAAGACACAAAGGAGAAGACAACACAACTTGGAACATGATTAACGTTACTTTTTTTCACTAAAATAACTCACAATTTTTTTTTTGTTGGATTCAATAAGATAAGAAAATCCTCTCTGTTGTTATTGTGAAAATGAGATCTAAAAACCAAAAGAAGGGTTGGTTGCTATTTATATTAACTAGGTTACTTCCCGCTTATATTACGATTTGTATAATGTTTGTTAATTTTTGTTGTTTTAAAAGTATCCATGTGATTTTAAAATTAATTATAAAGTGAAATATATTTTGACAATTCAAATTTTTTTTTTTTGTAATTTATCTATACATTCCTATTTATTAATACAGTACAAAATAATTAAATATAAGTTTATGACAAAATGATTATTTGGTCATTTGTAAATGAGACTATATTCTGTTGCTTTCTTAAATGACATATAATCATAAAATAACACATGTCCTAAAGTCAAATGGGATCAGAGATTTCCTTCAAACAATATATACTCAAAAAGCTAATATCCAGAAAAGGTTAGATTTTTTACTATTTTTAGTACAAATAAGTTGAAGTCAATTTCATCAAATTTATTTCTTCAGATCAAATTAATATTTTTTTCTTTTTTTAGGAATTTTAATTTAATGACAATAATCTAATTATATACATAATTATTATATAAACATGGCTAAATACGTTGATATATACTATTGAAATATGTTTTTAGTGCTTTATATAACATTAGTTTTCAGTCGTAGTGTTAAAAATGCAAAAGTTATACATATCAGATTGATCTTAGTTTACTTATTTTATCGTATTTTGTTCTACCATTAATATTTTTCTTACAAATATTATTTAAAAAAAGATCAACGAAATATAGATACATGTCAACAAATATTAATTTGTTAGAAAATTGTCAACCTAAAATAAAATTAGTAATATTCAAAATTTATTTCTAATTTTACTAACTTTGATTTGTATATTATCATTTGATTTATTACCTTAGTTTCTAGTCAAATAAAAAAAAAGACAAATCTTAAATTAAAAATTTTGGCAATAAAACATGATGTATTGCTATATGATAAATTTATAATGACGACCTTGTTTCATTTTGATTTTCTATATAAACCAATATTATTTCGAGAAAAAGAATTCTTCAATAAGATATAAAGTTTCATAATATCAGATACTTGTATATCTTTCTTTTTTTTTAAACACGGATACTTGTATATCACTTCAAAAGTATTGTTCATTTGGTCTTATAAATACTCCATTTAATAAATAGCGTTACACTGACATGATTTATAACTGTTGTTTGTTCATTTAAAAGATAGTGTTACAAAAATAGTACCTCAACTTTTTGTAGTTTTCCACTAAATTTCTAGTTAGTTCCTAGCTTTGAGATTCTTTGACTAGTTAGTTTTTCACTCAATGACTTGTTCCGTTAGAGCAATTGCAGCAATGTTATTATGGTGGGTATCAAAGCCCAGATATTAATAAAAAACACATTTGAAACTCAATTTGGGCCTGATCAGTTTCAGTGAGCTGAGACTCATTTTCTAGTATCACAGGACACGTGGACGATTCTCATTGGACGGTGTTATTATTTTCTGGGAGAAAAGAGAAAAAAAAATCATTTGTTGAAAAAATTTAAAAACAACACGATTTCTTTTCTCTCGCCGGCGATTCCTCTTCACCTCTCCGTCCGGTGATATTCGCCGGCGATTGATGTGGAAGACGAATCCATTCTTCACCCTTCGTCGACTGGAAACGATTATCAAATCGTTCTGAGGGTAGATCGATCTGTTCCATGTCCAAAGAAAGGAGAAATCGATCGGTTGCTTTGTTGAATGTGGAGAGAAAGGAGAAATCGGGGACACAATTAACCAGATAAGTGGATCTCTTGATTCGTCTCTTCTCTCTCTAATTCGTGAATAAACGGAGTCGATCTAGGGTTTGTGTTGTGTGTGGGTTTTGTTCTTTGTTCTTAGAGATGAGTTGAAGAAATTAGGCGTTTTTGATGTTTAATTATCTGGTAAATTGTGTATTAGACCAAATAGTTCAATTGAGTTTGAGATGTTGGTTATTGTAGCACAAACGATTCTCGTTAACAATTTTAAACAATTATAAGGACTGTTAATGGTCGTAGTTTATCTTTGTGATGTTGTGATTTTGGAAGTATGTTGTATATTCAGTATCATGTTTCATGTTAGTTGAAATTTTGATGTTCATACTTGTTTGTGTTATTTGGAATCTAAACCAAACTGTGTGTGCTTTGGTCCAGGTCAGAATATGGGCCTGATATATGAACTGAAATGTCCAGGTCATTGTGGTGAGAAGGTCCAGCTCAGAACACAGTCCTCGTGGTGAGAAGGTCCAGGTCAGAAGCTACAGAATCTGCAGTGGTGATAAGGTAATCCTGAAGTCTTTAATGTAGTAATAGAGATAGTTGGTTGAGAGTTTAGAAATTGTTTGAATTAGGAATTTATGGTGATAGAAATAGTTGGTTGACACAGTTTACAGACTGAAAAAACTTTATGGTGATTGACACATTTGGTTGTCTGTCTTAAATATATGAACTAAAATGTCTATCAACTTGAAGTGTACAGTTTATCTCAACTAGAAGTGAACTACAAGGCTCTGTAATACACAAAGAACTGAAATGTTTGGAATATAAAATGATCTATAACCTTTGTCTAAGTTACTAAACTAAACCAGCTACTGAAATGACACACAAATTAATGTCTGTGTGACTTAAATACATATTAGATGGATCATTATGGAGGATGTGGCTATATAATTACTATGTGCTTCTTAATTATCTTTGAAACTCAATCTGAAAATCCAAAATCATTCTCAATAACCAAACTCATTCTGAAAAACCAAACTTCTTATTTATCTTTGAAACTGGTTAATGGAATCCACAGATCCTTTTACCTCTTCCCAATCTTTTACAAATCTCTTGTTCAGCGAACAAGAGATGACAAATCCCGATTGTTATTCACCTATGTCACCTCCAACCCAAACTGAACCAGCTACTGTTAGAGAACCTAAAGCTAGATGGAAACCTACGGAAGAAAAGGCACTTGTAAGTGCTTGGTTAAATACTTCCAAGGACTCCATAGTCGGCAATGAGCAGAGAGGAGACAAGTTTTGGGACAGGGTTGCAGCATATTATGCTGCATGTCCTGCTGTTTCAAAATTGTCTATCCGAGAGAGCAACACTTGTAAGCAAAAGTGGCAAAAGATGAGTGGTGATGTAATGAAATTTGCTGGCTGTTATGAGGCTGCATCACGTACACCTCGCAGTGGATTACATGACAACGATGATATTCTGCTAGCCCACAAGCTGTACTTCCAAGATCACAAAGTGAAATTCTCACTTGACCATGTTTGGAGACTGCTAAAGGATGAGCAGAAATGGACCACATTCAGCAAGTCTAAAAGCAAACCAGTGAAGAAGAAAAGTAAACTTAATGATGGTGCCAGCTCCACCACCAGTACAGCCTCTAAGGTAGATGAAGACACAGAGGAAGACACAGTCCAAAGGCCTATGGGTGTTAAGACAGCCAAGGCTTTAGCCAAAAAGAGGGGTAAGGGAAAGACCAAAGACTATGAGGCCACTGAACTTAAGTCTCTTTGGGTGGTAAAGGAGAAAGACTTAACATTCCAGGAGAGACTCTCCAAGCAGAAGTTCCTTGATAGCCTCATTGGAAGGTCTGGATCACTGTCTGAGCTTGAAGAGAGCCTTAAGAACAATTTGATCAAGCAGATGCTGTCTACTTGGAATGAGCCTGTGCCTCAATCTGATTCTGATATCTAGGTATGTGTATATGCATAATTTTGTGTACTGTGATTAATTCTATGTATATGCTTAATTCTAATTATCTTTCTTGGCTTAATTATGTGCAGGACCCTACAAGTGTGTCGGCAAGGAATAAGTTGTTGGAAGGTAGTGTCATGTGTGTTTGTTGGCAGGGGAGAAGTTGTTGGAAGCTAGTGTCATGTGTGTGTAATGTACTAGTGTCATGTGTGTGTCGTGTGTATAATGTACTATATCTTTGTCTTCAATGTTTTGTAATGTAATGTAGTGTAATGGTTCTGTTTTTTTCTTTGGTGGTAGGTCCAATGTGTTTTGTAAGAGTTTCATGTGAACTCATTTATATATATGGACTCGGATAGTTTCCTTGTAAAACTCATTTCCTTCTAAAAAACCAAACTCATTTCCTTCTGAAAAACCAATCTCCTATTTACTTTTAGCAAAAAAAAAACCAAGCTCTTCTCAATCTAAAACACCAAACTATTCGGTGAGACGTTTGATGAAAAAATGAAGGAAACGTTTGATGAAAAAATGAAGGAAACGTTTCAAAATTGTTTTCAAGATGGTGTAGAGGATGTCGCTAAACGTCTTGCAGCAAAAAAAAAAAGAACAAAAAAGTTACAATTGAAAGAGAACGCGAGGAAGGAAATGTTCGATTATGGAACGATTACTTTTGCGACCAGGCCGTTTACAATGATGGCATATTCCGACAACGATTTAGAATGAGCAAGCAATTGTTCTTGCATATTGTTCAAAATCTATGTCAATTTCCATATTTCCAACAAAGACAAGATGCTACCGGGAGATTTGGTCTATCTGCTTTCCAAAAATGTACAGCCGCAATTCGTCGTCTGGCATATGGTCTTGCAAATGATGCGATGCACGAATATCTCCGCATGGGTGCAAGCACTGTGAGTGAATCCTTAGAACATTTTGTGGATGGAATTATACATTTATTTGAAGATCAATACCTGAGAAGGCCTACACCGGAGGATCTCCAACGATTACTCAATATTGGAGAGCAGAAGGGATTTCCCGGGATGATTGGAAGTATTGATTGTATGCATTGGGAGTGGAAGAATTGTCCTAAGGCTTGGAAAGGCCAGTTTTCACGTGGACATGGAAAACCCATTATCGTTTTAGAGGCTGTGGCTTCACAAGATCTCTGGATTTGGCACGCTTTTTTTTGGAGCTCCGGGAACGTCTAATGATCTCAATGTTCTTGACCAATCACCGGTCTTTGATGATATATTGCACGGTAATGCACCACAAGTCAGTTACTTTGTCAATAACCGTGAATACCATATGGCATATTATCTCACAGATGGTATATATCTGAAATGGGCAACATTCATCCAATCAATTTCCCGACCACAAGGTGCGAAAGCTTCATTATTTGCTAGTTGTCAAGAAGCTGCTAGAAAAGATGTCGAGCGTGCTTTTGGAGTTTTGCAAGCTCGGTTTGCTATTGTTCGAAACCCAGCTCTATTTTGGGATAAAGAAAGAATAGGCAAAGTAATGAGAGCATGTATCATATTACACAATATGATTGTAGAAGACGAACGAGACCAAAAGACTCAGTACGATTTATCTGAATTCGTACAAGGAGAAGGAAGCGGGACTTCACATGTTGACTACACGTTTTCTAGACAATCATCTGTAAATGAGAACAATATGATGCTCAATCGAGCTCGAATTCGTGAAGAAAGAACGCATCAACAATTAAAAGAAGATTTGGTTGAGCATATTTGGCAACGATATGGCTCAAGTTAAGACTAGAACCGACTTATTTGTCTTTTCATCATGGTTTTTTAATGTTTTTTTTCAATTTTACGTTTTTTTTTTAGTGAATTTTACGTTTTTACGGATTATAATATATTTTTTTTTTACAATCTTCTATTTATATATATATATATATATATTGCTTTCATTATTAGCCATTTTGCAAAATTATTTTTTATGATACCGGTTTCGGTTTTATCACTGCAGACAAATTTATAAACAGTTTCACTTTGAGTCTCAAAAATTAAACTAATATTAAATTTAATCATAAAATATAACTTTTGATACCCCCACAATTTTAGAAGCTGGCGTCTATCTTCCGCAGTCAACATCATCCTTGACTCTATTTTACGTGTTAGACTTTTCATCTTCTTGCATATTCACGAATTTGTCTCCTTCGATTCATTTTGATTCGGGGTAAGCGATATTTTGATTCGTTTTTTTATCTAAACACAAATTACATCGTTTATGTTTATAGCTTAATCTTTGACTAGGATCTTAGTTTATTCATAGCTTTGTGTTTGGTTTGGATCTCATATCTGTAGGCCTCTCTAATGGATTCCTTATCTTTAACTCAGTTCGAAAGGATCACTTTGGGTATCTAAAATTGTACTTAATAGATTAGTGAAACTCTCAGCTTTCACGATCTATGATTCGATTTACGATGTAAATAGTAGAAAGAGATTGGCTTCATGTTATACCACATGCTTAGAAGATTTTCTTGCCTTTTCTTAATCTGCCATAGGCCTGGTGTTTTATATCTTTCAAGTTCTGATTTGTTGTGTTTTTGCATGTCGGATTTTAGCTAGTTGCTTAGGGGTTATCTTAAATTCTAACACCGATTTTTTAATTTTGCTTACCAAATATCTTTGGTCATTTCGCTCAAAATCTCTTTGTCCCGGATACTAGAGTAGATCATTTTAGCTACCTTTGCAATGTCAAAAATTCGAACTCATGATCTTTAGACTCAATAAGTTTGAAAGGTTACCTAGTATACCAATATAATTACACGCGATGTGTAAATTTCATCTTTTGGTTTCAAAGGTTTCTAAGAATGCATTTATGAGATTGAAACTCTTGTTCTTCTTTTTGGCAGATAAATGACTAGCCGAAAAAACACACATTGGTGTAATATTTGCAGACGAGGAATCCGTCTTCAAAGAGAAGGCATAAGAGGAAGAGGAGCTTGCATTCATTGTGGTAACACCTTTCTTGAAAAGCTATATGAGAATGTGGAACTAAGCCCTTTTGATTTATTCGGATTAGCCATCGAAGAAGCTCGTAACCGTGGTCGCAACAACCGAAGATTGATTCTTGACAACCAATTGAGTTTTCGAGAGTTGTTTAACCGGCTCTCAGCACAAGACCATCGTGGTCCTCCTCCAGCTTCACCAACCACGATTAACTCGATGCCAAAGATCAAAATCAAGCAAAAGCATCTCGGTTTGGATCCGTGTTGCCCAGTTTGCCAAGACCGGTTTGAAATCGGATCGGTTGCAAGAAAGATGCCGTGTAAACATATTTACCATACGCAATGTATAGTCCTTTGGTTACTCCAACATAATTCATGTCCGGTCTGTCGCAAAGAACTGCCACAAGACCGGAATCATGGCCGGAAAAATATGCTGTTATACTTGTGGCCGTTCAGATCGTCTGGTTCGGCCTCAAGCCATAATATATAACCTTTTCATTGAGATGTACGTTTGTGTCAATCTACATAGGACATATACTTTTTTTTGTTTTTGGTTTTAATATGTTAATGTACAAAGGAATTTGTAGTACTTCTCAAATATATATATTTTACATTCTGTGTATTACACATACCCTAGTCTAAGTATATAACTCTCTAAAACTCTCTAAACTTAATCGTACTCTCCAAATTTCTTATTTCCTCCATCGAAATCATAGTTTCAATATAAACTGAAGAAACCTTAACATCACATGACATAAACAAAAAAATCACATCAATTAAGATTGTTATTTTCTGTAAACAAAATTTTATAGAATTTATTCATTTGTCAAGGTAGTTCGAACTCTTCAACACTCTGTCGGTAGTCTTACCCAAACTACCAACCCTAAATAAAATTCCCAGTTTTCAAGTTGTATAAATATAACTATGATCATTATTAATGAAAACATTAGGAAATGAAAGTGAATTAAGGAAATATATATGTGGCAAATAAAGTTAGCTAAGAAATAAATATATGGTTTTGTTCGATAATGGTAATACGGAGAAAATCTTCAGTGCCCAAATCCTTTTATTATTATAATCTAAAAAAAAAATAAAAAAAATCACTTCACTATCTCCGGTTTTGCGTTTTCTTTTTCAAATCCCGAATTACGGAATTAAGAACAAAAAACCTCGATTCGATTATTCGAAGCACCCTTTTGCGAGAAAATTCTTCATTTCTCCGAATTCGTAAGGAATTTGTTAGCTCAATCTGGTGAATTAGGGTTTTTGTTGAGCTTTGGAGGAAGCTTTAATGATGGGTGGTGTTGTACCCACCGATTGGGAAGGTGGGATTTCTCGTAGCTATGGTGTATTTTGCTGAAACCTTAGTTGCTTTATCATGGGGAAAACCGAGGATGATGGAAACCTCCGCGCCGGCGATGAAGCTATCGGCGATTCGCCGGAGGGGAATACTCGGTGTGGTTGTTGTGAATGGATCTCGGGCTTTTTTGGATTCAAATGTCTCTTCGTGTTGCTTCTCTCCGTCTCTTTGTTTATTTCGGCTCTGTTTGTATTGTTTCCGTTTCCCATGGATCGTGAGGATTCGAATCTCGATCCCAGATTTAGAGGTAATTTTTTCCTAATTTGGTAGTTCCTCTTTTCTCGAGAAAATTTCCTAAATTGGAGTCTATGTTTCATTCTCTGTGGTAATTACTAGTGATAAAGCTATTTTGGAAATGAGATTTTGACAGTGAATTGTGCTTAAATGTCAAGGAAGAGTCAAAACTGCTTTCTCTTTCAAAGCTTTGAGATAGGATAAATTTTGGTTAATGGGGAGCAGAAATAAATGTGTTCAATGGATTGTTTCATATAGTTATTGTTAAACCTACCTCAAGAGCTTCTTAGCTATCCTAAAAATCATTGTTTTGGGATATGGTTTTTGATTGTTCCTTACATTTAGCGTGATATGATCTCACTCTTGATGCAGGTCATGCTATAGTAGCAAGTTTTAGCGTCAATAGACCGGCTTCTTTTCTTAATGATAATATCTTGCAGCTTAAGAGTGACATCTTTCAAGAGATGAGCTACATTTCGATAAACGTATGGTTCTTCATTTCTTCCCTACCCATTTATTGTTATTTCTGATTCCACTTATCATCTTGTTTCTCTTCTGATCCATCTTGGTTCAAAACAGGTAACTATCCTGGCTATTGAACCGTCGGATGGATTGAACATAACAAAGGTTGTGTTTGGAATTGACCATGATATGGGATACCGAGAAATATTACCTCTGTCCTTGAGTTCCATCAAAGAGATGTTCGAATCGGTGCTGATAAATCAATCCACTCTCCAGCTTACAAAATCCTTGTTCGGGGAAACCTTTCTTTTCCAAGTGCTAAAGTTTCCAGGAGGAATCACTGTGATTCCACCGCAAAGTGCTTTCCCTCTGCAGAAATTCAAGATTGTTTTCAACTTTACCCTAAACTACTCCATTCATCAGTTACAGATAAACTTCAATACCCTTGCTAGTCAACTAAAGAATGGGCTGAACCTCGCACCATACGAGGTTTGTTCTTTCATTTTGAAGTTAGGTACATTAGCAAGAGTGATTGCCTTAAGTTAGATGGTTCTTAACATTGTTTTTTCCTTCTGAATGCAGAACTTGTATGTAAGCTTATCGAACTCAGAGGGGTCGACAGTGTCTCCCCCTACAACTGTTCACTCATCGGTTTTGCTGAGAGTCGGGACTTCAAATTCAAGCTCTAGGTTGAAACAACTGACTGATACCATCACAGGTTCACCTGCGAAAAACCTCGGCCTGAATAATACTATATTTGGTAAGGTCAAGCAAGTTCGTCTATCGTCTTTCTTGCCAAACAGCAGTGATAGTAGCTCCAAATCTCCATCACCCTCACCTCTTCCCCATCACCACCACCACCATCATCATCACCATCAACACCACCATCATCATCATCATCAACACCACCACCATCACCACCACCATCATCACCACCACCACCATCATCATATCCCGAATATGGCTCCCGAGATTTCACCTGTGGCCTCTCCTGTTCCTCAGAGAAGTCCTAGAAGAACTCCATCTGCACCTCCACCCTGCAACTCAGGGAATGGAAAAGGACAAAGGGTACATTTCAAGGCGAAACACTTGCATTTCCCATCTACACCTTCTCCTGCTCCTTCTTCTTCACCTTCCCCTGCATCATATCATTCTCCTCGCTATTCTGCTCGGCCACCTCATCATCAGCTGCACTCACCGTCCCCAATTCCTGCAACCAAGTCTCATATAGTTCCAGTCTCTGCACCTCTACCACATGTGGTGTTTGCTCATGCAGCTCAACCACCCAAAACCAAACCAAGTGAGCCGCCTGCAAACAAAGTTCCTAATCCTCAACTGCAGCCGTCTTCATGTAAGTTGCTATTTAAACAAGTCATCCAATTCAGCAAGAGATATCAAATCACTGAGTACCAATTCTAATCAAGAGGCTTCTTCTTTCTGTTTTTGTTTGCAGCTAATATGGGTTTACCGGCTATGCCATGGATTGTTCTACTCATGCTGATAGCGACCGGGCTTAATGCATAAAGGCATTAACATGTCTAGTAAAGTGTATCAAAACCTCCTCCTCTCCTTCAACCGAATACTCGAAAACTTAAGTGTATAAAAAATGAATTCATATGGAAACTAGAAACAAAACTGGAAGAGTTGTTATAGAATGTTGCTGCACAAAAGTGTGCAGCCTTCTACATAAATCCCCAATTGAAGAATATATGCTCTAAGAGCTTTTGTATATTATATTTTTCTAAATGAGAAAGTTCAGTAGTCGTCGGATGTGTTTTTCCAGCTTGAAACCACTCTCAGTCGCAGGTAGTGTCTACAGTAAACCAAGGCTTGATTGATTCACTATGTGGTAGTCTTAAATATTGATACACAAAACCTTTAAAACATTGAGTTTTTACAACACGGGAAAAAAGTCAATAAGGTCAATGTATAAACAAGTCAAATGTTCTTCTAGTTTGAGTCAAAATGAGTATGAAACGAGCTAAAGTCGGATCAGGTGGCCACAAGATGGAGACCTGTCCGGGGAAGAACGCATGAGTAAGTAACATACTTGACACTGTCGAGAAGCACCACCACGAAGATCCGGGAAAGTGATTTCGGGTTTTGGGGAAAGACCCTGTCAGTTTCAGGGTCAACGATCTCTCTTGGATCAAGCAACACTGAGACTACCATGGAGGATGATGATGTGGGTTTGTTGTTAGTCTTGTTTTGAGCGTCTTTGCTTGGCGGGGTATCGGTGACGTTGAACTCAGACGCCACATGTGAAACAGGAAGTCCCTGGAGAGTCCTCCTGTTCTTCATTCTCTTGTCATGAGTAGTGACATTTTGAAGATGCTCCCGTGTAATGTTGGAGACTGACAATGGGACTATAGCACCTGGAGCAACATCAAACTGGAAAACCTCGGTGCACATGCTGTAATCCATTAGTGTACCTGCAAGAGATGATGCACTAAAGAGTAAGCTTCAAGAATATTCCATTTAGTAAAAAACTGCAAGAATAGCACCAGAATTACCTGAGCCACCTTCATGAAACCATTGGTGAAGTCTTTTCCCTTCTGTCGAATGCAGAAGCAATTCTCCATTTCCCCTGACCTCAGGGACAGCCAATGCAGAAGACGGGGCACCGGGAATAGTCAAACCAGGTTCTTTGCTTTTTACTGTTTCAGAGACATTCTTCTTCCCAGAAGCCATTGCTTTCTCGCTCGCCAAAACAGAATGAATTATCAAGTTCCCGTCAATCTTCACAAGCCCATCGTTCCTTGGAACATAGAGAGAAGCAAAGAGAGGCTCACTAGCATTTCCCAACGGACTCGGTCTTCCTTCCACTTTCGAATGAGCATTATAATCTACACCACCACAACTATCTCTCTCACCATGACTCATCCTACTAGAATTAATATTTCCTTCAGATATTCCACTTTCTCTTCTAACATCAGAACCATCACCAACCATCAAAACCTTCCCTTTATGTTCATCATAATACCGACGACCCTCATAACTAGACAAACCACTAAAGCTTCCACTCTCTCCTACATTCATAAACGGAACCAACGTACCAAACAAGAAGATAAAGAAGAGTAAACCAATAAAACTAATACTAGCAACCTTCTTGATCTTGCTTTTACCCTCATTCTTCTTACTCTCTGCTTTCTTAGGATTCAATTTCGGAATAGGAACCAATGGAGTCTGTGATCCATAACCTCTAACAGGGTAAGGTGGATATGGCATCCATTGATACGGTAATGGTGGTCCAGCCATATAAGGATTCATAGGAGGAGCACCAGAAGCAACAGCCATTTGTTGCCTTAAAGCTGCATTCTCAGCCATAACATAAGAAATCTTACCATTCAATTCAGCAATGGTGGTATTCATACTCTTCACTTTCCCTTGAAGCTCCTCAACGTATTGCTTCTTCCTTAACCTCGAAAGCTGTGCGCTTTCACGGTTCCTAATCAGCCTCACCTTCTTCTTATCATCGTCTTCTTCGTTTGTAGCGATTGATCTATCGTCCGATTTTTGGTACTTGAAGCTTCTGTATTCACCTCCTGATTCCTTCTTCCTCTTGCTAACAGACGATTTCTGGGGATTGTTCGAATCAGGGGAGGATAACGCATCGCCGGAGATATAAGTCTTCGAGCCTTGAGATGAAACCTGAGAATGAACGGAATCAGATCGCTCTTCCGATGAGCCTCTATCGCCGTTCTTAGCTTCCGAGGAGTCCAGATTCGCATGATTTCCGATCGCTTCTGGACTCTGATCTACGGATGTTCCGAATCCATTTGGGATCGCCACCGCGGGATCCGCGTCGAGGTTAAAGTTGAAGAAATCATCGGAATCATCAAGTGTGAAATCGAAATCCCCGAAATCTCCGTTCTCGTCGTCGAATAAGAATTCGATATCGGAGATCGGGTGATCCATTGAAATCGGATCAGATTGGTAAAAAGGATCTAGCGGCGGAATTGAGATCATACCGGAATCTGAAATTAGATTAGGGTTCAGATCAGAAATCTCCGGTGGGTGAACAAGGACAGATGTGGATTCCGTTTGAATTTTTCTCTCTCTCGCTTCGTTTCTTGATTGTTTGTTTCTACACGGTTAAGGAAGGCTTTGAAGAAGACGACGACGAGGTTGACGAATATACTAAAATAATGGATGGGCAAAAGAATGTTACCTTCACGCGCCTGGACGCGTGTGTATCCAACTCAGAACACGGAGTTCGAATCTTGTTTAACACGTGTGTCTAGGCTGGGCAACCGGATATTCGGTTCGGTTTCGGGTCGGTACCAATCGGTTCCGGGTATATCGAGTTTAGATATTTTATACCCATATAGGTACCCACTGAATTACGGTTCGGTTTCGGTTCGGTATCTAGCAGTTCCGGGTCGGTCTCGGTTATACCCAAAATATCACCAAACATAATATTACGACAATACTGAAACAAGTTCATAATAAAAATGCAAAAGCAACTTAATAATTTTGAAACAAAATTACAAAATTAAAAGTTGAAATCCTAAGATAGGTAATTCTCCTTGCCTCATTAAAAAACCTTAATGTGAAAATCACATTGAAGGAAAAAGAGTACAATTCGAATTACCTATTGTTTTGAAACAAAGTACCAAACTTAAAAGTTGAAATCCTAAGCAAAGTATACAAAAACAATACAAAATGACACAAGATTTGAGTTATCTAGAGAGATATTCCCTTTCTATAAAGTATAACACAAGATTCGAGAGTTTACAAACAATGATATTAAATAAACAAAATTAAAGAGTTTAAACCTATTCAAAGTAATAAACTTTATAAGTTTCAACTCAAACATTCAAAATACGAAAATAACGAAACAAGTTGTGAAACATCAAAGTCTTAAAAGAGTGACAGATACTAATTTCGGTTTCGGTTTGGTTCCGAGTTTTTTTATCCAAAATACTCTAAATTATCCGAAAAATTGCTTTTAATAAAAAATAAAACAATACACTTATATTGGCTATTTTTATCCGAACTTACCTACTAATAGATAACAATATTTGAACTAACCGAATTAATTGTAAACATAACAAAAAAAAATTGTAAAATATACTCAAACTATGCATACATATTTGTGGATTAATTTATGTTTCGGATATTTCGGATACCCATTCGGTTCTCGGTTCGGTATCGGTTCGGTTCCGGTTCTTTTGGTTCTAACAAAAAATATCCATCGGGTATTTTTTGAAGTTCAATTCGGTTTCGGTTTGGATAATTACGGGTTGGTTTCGATTCGATTTTTCGGTTCCGGTTATTTTTGCCCAGCCCTACGTGTGTCCAGTATGTGTTTCCTCTGTTTGTTAAATTGATGTTTAAAAAAAAAAACACAATTCAAAAGATTGATTATTTACAACCTCAACATATTCGTCAAAAAAAAAAAACTCTAGCCTTCTAGGTTTATCTGAGAGGTGTTGGCTTTTGGATTGGTATAATATTTTGTGATATTCTGTAACTCTTCTGCTCACTATTGTCACAGCCTGCACTAACTTGAAAACCATGTCCTTTTCCTTTTCTTCTTCATGACTTGTTTCTCTAGAAGAGATTTTCGTTTGGATACATATATGAATTCTAGGCCCGTGATGCGAGGAAGCGAATGGTTGTGGTCTATGGATAATCTAAGTCGGCGATGTAGAATATCACTTATCAAGTCATAACTCCGAACCAAGTGTTCCTCTGGTTAGGACTAGTGGTAGCTGCAAATAATTGGTCCCTTTTTTTCTAATAATATCCTATGGTTGGACTATAATGTGTTTGGACTATTAAAATCTTTATCTCGACAAAGAAAAGCTTATTAGACGATTTTTTTTACTCAATCTGTTGTATCTAAAGACTCTTCTCCTACTTTGTGACTGAAACCAAACACTAACATAGGGAAAATTATATTTGAGTACACATGTTTTGTATAAGGTTTGACTTTTTTTTTTTTTTTTTTTTGGTTTTAGTATTAAAAAGGAGGAAAATGTTCCAAAAATCGGAAAAGAACTGTTTGGAAGAAACAAAGAAAAATGTTTGGGTCTGATGGATTTCATTTAAGCCCAACAACAATTTAATGAGACCGACGTAAAATTAAAATTTAATGTATCTATTTCAGTTAACGTTCACTAAATATCTTTTAAAAATCAATTACTCTTTCTCCTAATTGTTGTTTTCTTCATCTCGCTTCTGTTTCCTTCTTCTCAGACTCGTAAGCGGTTCAGAGATTTTTTTCTTCAACGACCACCATCGCCATTAGGTTATTTCTTCCTCTAAACTTGTTAGGGTTAGTGTATTATACGCATCTCTCATTTGATGCGGTGTTTTGTTTTATAACTTTCTTGATTGTGATTTTTCTTCCCGGATTTCACGAATCTCGTTTTGTTTTTGTTTTGCTTAAACTTTCGATTTAATTCTTGGTTACGCTAATCCAATTTCTTTCTTATGTCATGTTTTTGCATCTTAGGGTTCTTCGATTTCACCTTTGTTGTTCCAAATTAGGGTCTGTTTAGTTCATATTCGGCTTTTGATTTGCAAAATTCCTCTTTTTGGATAATTTGTTCTTGGGCTTTATCTTCGTTTCTTAAAGTCGAAACCTTCTTCAGAGTTTCGATTAATTTTCAGTTTTACAAACCAAAAAAACCCTCTTTTGTCTCTCTTTTCATATATCTTAGAGTTTCGCTTATACTGTTTTGATTTAGGGTTTATGTTTATTTCCGGTTTTGCAAATCAAAAGCCCTCTTTTGGATCAATGTTTTCTTGGATCCTTGAGATTTCTTGTTTTTTTCTTTGATTTAAACCCAAAAGAAAGAGATGGCTACATCATATGGTTGTTGTCTGTCCGGTTTCTAACTTGGGAAAATTGGTCCCGATGTTGCCTAACACAAGTAAGGTATGCTTGAATCGGAGATAATGTTCTTAAATAAAGCTTGTCAAAACTGGATGTTGCCTATCACAAGCAAGATATGCTTGAAGCGGAGATAATGTTCTTAATAACAAGACTTGTCAAAAATGTGTCCCAAATTACTATATATCTTGCTGAGCTGGGAGAGCTTGATATATATAAACTTCAATTTCTGCAAAAGATCTGCCTTTTAAAAAGGTTTGTATCTAATGATGTCCCAAGATTGGGAAAATTCAATTCTCTGCTCAAAACTCTAAAGCTAGCTATTGCTAAAACAGTACTATGATAGAAATTTCATAACTTCTGCATATCTATGGAGAATAAAGTCCTTTAATAAGGCTGCTCTATCTAATGATGTCCCAAGATTGGGAAGATTCAAGCCTCTGCTCAAAACTCTAAACCTAGCTATGCTAGGGCAGTATGATATAAAGAGAAGCAAGATATGCTTGAAGCGGAGATAATGTTCGTAAATAAGGTTTTGTCAAAATTGTTGAGCTGGGACAACTTGATCTAAACTTCAATGTCTGCGAAGATCGGCCTCTTAACAAGGTTTGAAACTTGGGAAATCCAATTCTCTGCTTAAAAATCTATGTCTAGCTATGCTAAGACAATATGATATAGAATTCAAAACTTCTGCTTATTTATGGAGAATAAAAGTCCTTTAATAAGGCTTGTATGTTCGGAACTTGAAGTATTCAATTTATCTGCTTGATTAAGGTTAACTTGCTGAGCTGGGACAGCTTGTTATAAACTTCAGTTTTCTGCTAAAATCTGCCTTTTAACAAGGCTTGTGTATGTCTCAAGATTGGGAATAATCAGGTTCAGAAATGGGAATATTCAATAATCTGCTTGCTTAAGATTATCTTGCTGAGCTGGGCAGCTTGATATAAACTTCAAATGTCTGCAAAGATCTGCCTTTTAACAAGGTTTGTGTCTAATGATGTCTCATTATTGGGAAAAATCAATTCTCTGCTCGAAACTCTAAGCCTAGCTATATGCTTGGACGGTAGGATATAAAATGAAGGAGATATTGTTGGGTGTGAGAAGCATCATGTATCTGCTCAAGGATAAAATATTCACTGATGTCACATAATCTCTGAAATTCAAGTTTCTGCAAAAAAAATATAAATCTTGCTAGACAACAAGATACAACATTCAAAGATATCCTGAAAATTTTGAAAATTCAGGTTTTGCTAAAATTGCTGAGCCCGGACCGCATGATGGGATAATACTATATTCTCTGCATCCCTCTCTAGTAAAAGCATCAAGAAAGTCAACCTTCTGAGAAGACTTTATGAATAAAGAATTAAATCCATTGTCTTGATGTGCTTGGATAATGTATAGAGAGGATATTCAAACTTCTACATAATATAGAAGAACCTAGCGTCTCAAGAAGTAGGTATGTAATTCACATCTCTAACTAGATTGTACTCTTTTGTGTAGTTTCTTGTTAATTTATGTGCGTCAAACCATCACAATGTTAAATTTTAGCTTTGGTCTACATACACATGTTAGGTCATTGAAGAATATATCAATCTATGTTTGTGTCATTCTGTTCTAATTAAATTGATTGGTTCTTAACAGGGAACCGGAGTATTGCAGAAATCAAGTTTGGGGGTGATATATTCCCGCCTCTTTTATGATCATGTATTTTTCTTAGCCTTTTCACAAAATCTTCTCTTGTTGGAGTTTCTGTTCTTTTGTCAGTTTACTTCTTATTCAGCATTTTAGCCTATATTTTCTCTATGGCTCTCTATATTGTGGTTTCAAATATTTAGTGTTATTGGTTGCATTTGAATTGTTCTAGTAGTAAGAGTTGTGTGGTAGAGTCTCTAATCCTTTATACGAAAATTCATATGTTTGTTTCTTAAAAGATTCGTCTCTGGTTGAATACTCTCCTTTTGGCCAGTTTAAGTCATACTCGGCATTTTAGCCTATCTTTTTCTCTCTCGCTCTTTCTACCTTGGTTTCAAATATTTAGTGTCATTAGTTGCATTTGAATGGTCATAGTAGAATAAATGTTATTGGTTGCAAAGTTCTATTTAGAGCACTCCACATCTCTGCCGAGCACCTGCTCGTGCAGGGTGCTCCCACGAAAGGTTATGGGTGGATTAAAATTTTCCCCAAAGCTTACACTTATCGGAAATTAGGTTGATCCAATGTCATCTCAAATTCCTGTTTGATATTTAATCTTGACTTTTAATTTCTTTCTCAGGGGTTTGATGTTCATTGGGCAAGACTTTTTCAAACCATATAAGACACCGCAACTTTCCAGCAAGTATACTCTCTTCTCTCTAACTTTTGAATCATTCAACTGGTATAATCATTTAACTTTTGCATTCTCCCCCATAATAAATTAAAAAAAAAAGGATAAATAAAGGGGGAGAAATTCAAAGCAACATGCCCAAGTGACCCAAGGGATGATGCGTAAACCCGTATCTCTTTTGGGACTCGCGGAAAGCATGTTGTAAGGGAAACTAAAAGAATCGAAGTGAACCAAGGGATGATGCGTAAACTCGTATCTCCTTTGTGACCTCATCAGATTCGTCCCATAATAAAACTTCAAAGCAACATGCCCAAGTAGCCAAAGGATGACGCGTAAATCCGTGTCTCTTTTGTGACCTCACGGAAAGCATGTTGTAAGGGAAACTAACAGTTTCGAAGTGAACCAGGGGATGATGCGTAAACCCGTATCTCCTTTGTGACCTCATTAGATTTGTCCCATAAAAAAATAATAAAAAAAAAAGTAAATAA
Organism: Draba incana; assembly: GCA_963576765.1. Taxonomy (NCBI): domain Eukaryota; kingdom Viridiplantae; phylum Streptophyta; class Magnoliopsida; order Brassicales; family Brassicaceae; genus Draba; species Draba incana. Next base: position 28,004,476 of record OY755213.1, read on the forward strand.
TAATAAAAAAAAAAAGTAGTTGAGAAATAGAGTACGGGAGAGGGTCTTGGTTAGGAGAAGTCGGCACCCCTTGAAACGATTCCCCTTGGGTAAGATCACTGTACTTTCATTTTCATTAATTGATTAAGAGATGATATTGAGGATTCCGAGGTTTTGCTAAGTTGTGAGTGAATAAGGTTAGGTCGTGGTACATGTTCTAAGGCTAAGTGATGAAAGTATGAAGTCCAAAGATTTTTCCAACAAGCGAGTGAATTCCATGCGATCTTCAGACACTCTTCTGTCCTTGATCTTGTTTTGTTTGAGGACAAACAAAAGTCTAAGTCCGGGGGAGTTGATATATTAGGATTTTGGCCTCTTTTACTTATTGTTTATTATTGTTTTTCGAGTCTTTTTAGTTCTTTTTGTGTCTTTCTCAGATTCTAGGAGGCTTTGGAGCATGAATTGGAGGTTACAGGAGTTCATTGGAGCAAACGAGCGAAAACCGGAGATTTCAGAGATTTGGACCGACCGGTCCAGGGTGGAGACCGAAGGCCAAAGTCCCTGGGATCGGGACCGACCGATCCGGCACTAGGGACCGACCGGTCCTTCACCCGAAGACTCGATGCCAAGTGAAGACGGGACCGACCGGTCCGGATGAGAGACCGACCGGTCCGGCCATGAAGAACCAAGACCAAAGCCCCTGGAATCTGGACCGACCGGTCCGGCACACGGACCGGCCGGTCCCAGCCTTGAAGAATCGAAGACAAGACGCGTTTCAATCGGGACCGACCGGTCCCATAACCGGACCGACCGGTCCGGTCTCCAGATCTGATTTTAACCTGATTTTTAGTATAAATAAGTCAGAGCCGCCTCTGACAAAAACATTCTGAAACATTCTAAAACTCATACACGTTTTGTTCTAAGCTTTTGGGAGATTCTTTCCATTTTGTTCTACACTTTCTTTTGGATTACTTTGAAGATTTGGAGAATCATTCCACAACTTGTTTTGAGAAGAATTCTAATCCATATTCTCTTTTATATTATGAATTCTCTTGATTGTATTGCTGCGTTTGATCTCTCCATGGTCGAGTAGTCCATTAGCTAGATTAGGGGAATTCAATGGTGATTTAGGATTGATTAGTGATTGAGCCAAATAGAACAGATTATCATGTCTTCATCAATTGAGATTTGTAATGCTTAGGCTAGCGTGGCTGCCTAGTCTATGATTTCAAGTTTAACTTATTCACGACAGTGCTCTAGGTTGCTAGATAAACCATTGGTGAGCAATTGGTGTGTAACCAACGACAGTTGATTGTTACCATCAATTGTGAACAAATTGAACCAATCCGTTAATGCTTGTCAACATCTCTAAATTCAAACGACAGTTTAGGCATTTAGGTTGTTAGATAAAGATATTGATGCATCACGTCAGTGGGGCAATATTACTTTTATGTTTGAGTTCTAGACCGCGCTTAAATTGAATCTTGAATAGTTGCTCAGTCCTTAGTCTGAAATCACCGGCGAATGACCTTGATCTAGTGCTTGTTTTTAATTGAATTATCATCGTTTATTTGCTGTTTCGTTTGTTTGTTTCATTACAACCAAAACCATATTTTATCTTAGCTTTAAATTAAAATCTCATAATTTCATAGTGTAACCTTGGTCTCTGTGGATTCGATACCCCTTATACTACTGCGATTGTCTGTGCACTTGCAGCTTTATTTTGGGTTAAAACTTATAGACATCACTTAGCAAAAGGGATAAGGGTTTCAAGTGAAAAAAGAGATCTTGTATCAAGTGCTAAGGGTAGAGAGAGGTTCACGATATCAAGTGTGATTCGTGAACAAGTGAGGCTAGGATTGGGTTGAGAGTGATACGTGTAAGTATTCTAATCAATCAATACTAGTGATTTCATTTGAGGAAACCCTGTGTGTTGTGTTCTGTTTCTGCATCAGTATCAAAATAAGTCTGTAGTAGTAGCTAATACATTTTCAGCAACAATATCAGCCCGAGTGGAAACGTGTCAATGATTTTGTTACCTTCCACGTTCAAAACTTGGAGAAAAATGCAGTTGATCAGAGACTTGGGAAGTTCTCCCGATAACTGGTTGTGACCAACATTAATTGACACCAACCCAAGGCTGATAGACTCCTCCGAAAAAACCCCTGAGAGGCTATTATTCTGAAGATGCAAGACATTAAGAGTAGTATTCTGAAAACACCGAGGAATAGAACCACTGAAGTTGTTGTTGGATAAAACAAATGCCGTAAGATCATACAGTTCACATATTCTTTTAGGAATCTCTCCCGAAAACCGATTATCAGACCTTAAAAAGACCTCTGTAGAATTTGGCAACATAGTTAGTTCTCCACTGAATGAATTATTAGAAATGATTACATACTGATATATCATGGTTTTTACCTATTTTCAACCATGATATAAGTCCATGTTTTAGAGTCTTTTGGTGTTTTCTATGTGTTTTTAGAGTCTTTACAGGAACTAGATCGATTGGAGCAGAAAAGATGTTTACTGGAAGTTTTGGAGCATTGCGGAATGAAGCGTCAAAAAAGTCAAAATCTGCCAGCAGAGCCAGCGTCGATCGACAGAGATTTGCGTCGATCGACAGGAGGTCTGGTGAGACAAGAAAATTTTCCAGAGAGTGCAGCGTTGATCGACAGGAATTCTGTGTCGATCGACAGGAGGTCTGACGAGCCAAAAAGCCCAAATTGAAGATTTCCGTTTTTGCGAAGGAATTTCCAGATGTTTACTTTTCTTTTCTAGTCGGTTTGGGACCTTATAAATACGTTTTTAGGCCATTGTTTAGCCTTCATGCTTTATTTTACTTAACTCTTTGATATATCTTTTAATAAAACCATGTTTTCTTCATTCGATATGTCTGAGTAGTTTCCTTGTTAGGTTTAGGGATTTTCAAAGGTTGTTGATGATTTGCTAGATCTGATCATAATTGCTTAGGATTAATATCATTAGAATGTTCTTCATCTTAACTTGTTCTTATTGCTGATTCTTGATTAGCTACCTTGAATCTGATCTTAGGGTAATTAATAGAAACGACAGTTTTATTGATTCCTTGAACTAGTTTTTGATGAGCAAAACTCCTATTCGCAAAGGAATTTGGCTTAAGGTTTTGTAAACAATTGAACCTGAGATTAATTCTTGTTTAGATTCATAGGATTCGCAAAGGAATTTGGTTTTCTTGAATTTATTCATAGATAATATTCGCAGCTGAAGCTGGTTTGTTTTACTTTTGTGTTCATGTTTAGGAACTGAGCTTCATAATCCTATTGCTAATTGATCATCTGCATATCTGATTCACCTGAGATTTCCCTGTGCCTGACTCTCTTTTAATTGATTTTCACAACAGTTTTTATTGCTTTGTTTACTTGCATTTAATTCATCTTGCCTAGCATAATTTGAACCTGATAATCTATTGTGTTTTTCCTGATTCCCTGTGGATTCGATCCTAAAGTACTATAACAGATCTCTTAATTTGAGAGAGTTTAGCTCTAGGTTAATTTGAGCTTATCACATACCCCAACTGTGGCAGTCTCCCAAGCCACTCCGGTAATTGACCTTCAATTTGATTGGCAGAAATGTCTAAATACCATAACTGGGTTTGGTTTTCTAGAAACTTGGGAAATGATCTTCAAATGAATCCCTGAAAGATCCAACTCTTGAAGTGATATGAAATGTGAGAAAAGACTCAAATCAACAATATCCCCTCCACTGAAATTGTTTCTCCAATGTTTAAGGTTTGAAGTTTTGATGGGGAAGAGATATTCCCAATCTCAAGAGGGCCGCTGAAGTTGTTTCCACTCAGGTCAAGTTTACTCAACGAAGGGATCATGAAGAGAGAAGAGGGAATGGATCCAGAAAATGAATTTCCATTCATAGAAAAATACTCCAATTTTGAGAGGCTACTCATGTTAGATGGGAGTGTACCTTTGAGCTGGTTAGAACCAAGGTCGATCGTTTTGAGCGAGCTCAGTTTGAGTAGCACAAGTTGCAGATTTGGTCCTTCACTGGTGAAATCGTTATCAGAAAGATTAAGATCAGCGAGGTAAGACAGATTTCCGAGTGAAGAAGGTATTTCCCCATGGAAATTGCAACGACGACAACTAAAATCACTCAAATATTTGAGGTTGCCGATGGAATCTGGTAGAATACTCGAAAAGTTATTGGAGCCAAGACTCAGGCTCTGAAGATGTTGTAGTCTGAACAGACTACTATTAGATCTCAAAGGACCGTTGAGACCACTGTACGAGACGTCTAACTCAACGATCTTGCCGGTCTTAGGATCACAAGAAACACCATCCCAAGAACAGCAATCAGTGTTGTTCCTCCCCTTCCTTTCATAAGTCTCCTCACCGGAATCAACATAGAACTCGTTCTTGAATTCCCAAAGAGCATCTCTCTAGTCTGGTAGACACAATTGTTCCGAAGGAGAAGCAACAACACCAAGTATTGAGTTAGAAAGAGCAAAGAGTAAACACAAGGTCCATATTATCATCATCTTCCTCTCGTCACTACAAGAATGTATCATACTTTCTTTCTTTTTCTAATTTGAAATTTTTTTGTTCGTCTATGAAACGAATTTGATCATTGGATTGTCTCTTACATTTTGTGGAGGAAATGAAAGCTTGACTTAACAAGTCTCCAGTGAAGACAAGAAAGATGAGATCTTTCACAGATTTTCTTAAACGTGTTGTGTGGGTTTAGTATTTGAAAGCAATTCATTATTTGTCATAGCTTAAGCAAGATTTGACTAGTCTCCATTACTGATTTCTTAGGGATGGAATGAAATGAACTTCTGAATTTTTGTTTCGCCTGTCATTTACCTATTATTTACGCTTGTAATGTGTTTGAGAAACTTTGAGTTATGCATTTTCTTCTCTCTTGTTGGAGATGGATTGTTTTCTTGTTACTTTATGCTCTTAGTACAATTCAAGACTTCGCGTAAGAAGTGAGAACAAACTTTTTTTTCCGTTTGTTTGATCTGTGACCCTAAGAATTTGGAAGCAATTAATGTTATCTAATTATTGGGCCTGAGCCCAATTATTTACTTTATGGGGCCCAAATGTTAATTACGACTTATTTGAAAACATGTCCCGAGATTTATTATTATTCTGCAGCTAAGCAATTTATTCATGTGATTAACGAGTCTTCCTTATTGCAGCTAAATCTAGGAATTTTCCTTATTTATGTTTTTTCTGATTCCTTGGAATTATCAGTTCATGCTACTACGCTCTTATCTCGGTCTGTTTGCAAATTTTATCTGTTTCGATAGCAGTTTTTTTGAAGTATGCAATGTGCAAATCAGGAAGAGCTTTATGGTTATTTTCTCCTTTGTAAAATGGTTTGGAAGGAAGAAAATGTAGATTGCTCACTTCACTTGTCTAGTTTTTTTGAAGTCTGGAATCAAATTTCTGGTGAAGTTGTGAACTTTTAATCCGTAGGGGTTAGACGTTAAGTTTAACAAACAAGAGTAAAATCTACAACAAACAAGAGTAAATCTACATTACATCACACGTACCTGACTCCAGCTACCAGGTGAAGCACATAAATCTACAAGGCTCATCCAGATTTTGGGCCTTATGCACAAAAAATTTTTTAATCTAGCTTTGGTACTAATATGATCAATTAAAAAGTTGAGGGCCTTTTTTATAGAAATTTCAGAAATATAGGACCCTAATTTGCAAAGAAAAAATTGAAAAACATATGGAGTCTTGTGCTACTGCACAGCCCGCACAGTTCTTGGGCCGGGTCTGTCTACAACCCTCTTGACTCCTGCATATTATTAGGAAGTTTTACATATCACATTGTTCAGCTGAAGATTCTTCACTATAAAGTAGTAGTGTATCCATTCATTTGGTAAATTCAAATGAGAAAAAGATGAAGGATTCAAAAATGTTGAATTCTTCATCAATCTGAAGAAGCTTAAACGCACTTCTCGCACGCCATCCCTCTTCTTTAGCTACTTCGAATTTATACATCTTATTGATTCGGAATCTTCTGGTGATTTCTCTCACAAAATTTCCTTCTCTGATTCGATTTCCAAGTTCTTGTGTGTTGGAATTCTCAATTCATGCTATTACGCTCTTATCTCGGTCCGTATGCAATTTTTCCATCTGTTTCGATTGCAATTTTTTTTGAAGTATGCAATGTGCACATCAAATTCATCTGATTCTTGTCTTTTAGATCAGGAAGAGCTTATGATAGTTGATTCCTTTGTAAAATGGTTTGGAAGAAAGTGTAGATTGCTCACTTGTCCAGTTTCGAATCTCATTGCTTTTCAGATTTCTTGTGAAGTTGTAAGCTTTTAATCCGTAGGGCTTACACTTTTAAGTTAACAAATCTTTGATGTTTGCTTATATATATGATGGTTCCAGTTTTTATATTTGGTTCTAATTTGCTTCATTGGGAATTTGGTTCTAATTTGCTTTTAGTACTTTTTTTTTTTTTTTTTGCAGCTCCTGAAGCCAAGGATCTTCTGCTTCATGCCATCTTTACCAGGTAACATAAAAAAAAAAACTTTTTTTTAGACATGTGAAACGAACAACTCTTTAAAGAAAAGAGTTCGATTACAACACGGAAACAAAAATGTTAGGGTTTTAACCGATCTAAGTGCTTTGATCTTAACTTGACTTGAGATGAACTTAAGCAAAACGTAAAAGACACACGAAACTTTTAACCCAGTTCCCTTTCGGTACCTCTGGGGAGGGGATCTTTTGCCCCTCAACTTCACTATTAATTAAGAGCGTTATACTTCCTCTAATAGAGGTTTCTCTCTTTGTTACAGTTTTGGGAATAACAAAGGAGAAGAAACTAGAAGGAAATTATAATAAAGAAGCACCTTAGAAGAACAAAAGACAAGACTCGAACTTTCTTTGTTCTTCAACTCTCTTAGCTTCTTATTATCTCTCTCTCAACTTCTCTGTGTTTCTCTTGCTCTTGTATCGGATGATTCTCAAAGCCATGAGACATCCTCCTTATATAGCCAATGTCTGCTTCACCGTTTCCTTTTTACACTTGACATTGCCTCTTTCATAATTTCCCTTTTGCTATGGGAACCGACCAAACAAGAATAGGAAATACATGTATTGGACTTTTATGTTTGGTCCAAATAAAATGATTTAGGCCCATATGATTTACAATCTCCACCTTGGGCCCAAATCACTTTTCTCCTCTCCTCCTTCTTCCTTCTTCCTTCTCACGACCTTTCTTCGTCGCTTTCCCATGGAAAATTTGAAAATCCAGATCAACATCTCTGCAACTCCGGTAATTGATCTTCGTCGCCGTTTCTAGTAGCTCTCACTTTCATCTCCATCGATCTGAGATGGCAATCGACGCTGCAGCGTCTCCACCTCCGACTCGTCTCTCAATGGATGTGGTTTTGAACAAGATTTCCGATCTGTAAATATAACTCCGGCGATACTTCGTCGTTGATCTCCATCACTGGGTCCAGGTTACTTAAGAGAGTTCGCGACTCTCCCTCAAGCTTCCTTTCTCGATGGCTCTCATTCTCAATCGCAAAATCAAACCCAAAATCATGACGTCTATGCTTCTTCCGGTGACTTGTCTTCTCCACCAATCTTCCGGTTCCTCTGTCGCCTAACTCAGGTAAGTTCGATTCTCCGTCCCACTCTTTGTTTTGATGACTATGAGATCGATTTTTTTCTCTGAGATTTCTTCTGCGAAGTCTAAACTATTTTGCATCCTTTCTTTCTTAGCTTCTCCAATGAGAAACATAAGCTCTTTCCCTGTCAAGATGAGTTTAGGTAACCCTTAACCCTTGCATCATCTTCTATGTCTCTTTATCTCCTGATTTCAGTACCCTATGAAATCCAGGTTCTGATTTCATCTTTCTTCGCAGCTTCTAGAACGACCGTGTTCGTCTGCTCCTTTGATAGATTCAGGTAACCTGAACCATGAATCATCTCCTTTGCCCGTGTATCTTCAAGCCTTGATACAGTAACTAACTTAGTTCCGTTTTCCCTTTCTTAAGCAGCTCCACCTGGAACCAAAATCAACCCTCCATGATTTCTAATTCCTCCTTACAGGTAACATATCTTCTTCTCCATTCCCTTGGATTATCATTTTCGAATGACAAGAGCTCTTAGAAACCAAACGTGTTTCTTTATCTTTTGTCTTGCTAGCAATTATTTCGACAATGAGATCACCTTGAAACCTTGACTGCTTCTGGAACATTAGTCCTTTGATGTCAGCTTCTTTTGACTAGAGAGATCAACCTTCTCTCATGCTTCAGATTATCTTCAGGTAACTCCATTACCTCTGAGATATCTAACCTTTTTCGATTCAAGAACATATCATGAAAAAACTAACTTTTCTTCTCTTGAATCTTTCTGTCCATAGCTCCACCTTAAGCTGATACCTCTATGTCTCGCATTCACACACTCACAGGTAACTTCCTTTAACTCCTTTTACTCTTGAGTTTTCCATTATCACTAAAACTATAACCAGAAACTGACTTGTTTCTTTTCTTTGTCTCTGCGAGATTGAGACTTGGATAATGGAGTTACCTGGAGTGTCTACCTTCTTCAGATGATATCCTGAAGATCGCAGCAGAGAAACTTCAAGCCAGGTAAAGCTCTTGTTCTTGAATCTGTTGTAATCTTGCTTAGATGAATCTTAGGTTGAACCATAACTTCTTTAGCAACTGTCTCCATGTTGTGATTGATACTCTTATCTGGTCTTGTTTTAACAATCCACATTCTTTTAACACCCTTCTTCTTAGTTGACTTATGCTCCTTATTTTTCCAATTCGTCTCTTCTACAGTAGCAAAAGAATAAGCCACAGTATCATCCTCTTTCCTTGCATCATCTTTGACACACACATAGTCATCTTTTAAAAATTCGGTCCCAGCTTCCTCATTATTCTCCTTAGACTTATTTTCTTCTAAAATTTCAAATGAAATTTCAGATTCATTTGATGAAGAGTCTCCACCTTGAGATGATGAGCTTTCTGTGTCAAAGCCATATGAAGTAGGTCCCTGAATTAGATCCTCACTAAAGGTCACCTTCTTTGACTTCTTCTTTCTGATTACGTTTGCATTACCGCAACCATTCTCTGCAGCCTTAGAAACTCTTCCTTGCAGATAATAAAGTCCATCGTGATACTTTCCTGATATCACTTTCTTGTTTCTCTTGTAGAACTGCACCATGAAGTTGCTTCCCTTGTTCCTGCAACCTGACCGCTCTAGCATTCCATACGAGATCAAGTTTCTACTCATCTCAGGTATGTATCTAACCTTTTTGAGAATCACTTCAGAACCATCTTGATTTTGAATTCTGATTTTACCAACTCCTTTGATGTCACAGTAGGTGTTGTTCGCCATGAGAACCTTCTTACCAGATACTTCCTTGAAGTCAAACAAGACTTCCTTTTCTGATGCGATATGGTAAGAAGTACCTGAATCCATGATCCATTCCTTTGATGTATCTAGAGCACAAACTGTCAACACCATAGGATCTTTAATCTCCGTGGCAATGTTAGCAGTATCTTTAGGTCTATAAGATCTCCTTTCTGGGCATTCTCTCTTCCAGTGATCTTCCTTTCCACAGATAAAACAACCTTTGTTTGTTGTTTTATTAAACCTGCCTCTACTTTTAGACCTTCCTTTCCACTTCTGGTTGCCACCATTATCATGCCTCTTCTCTGATCTACCTCGTGCCTCCACGTACAGCCCTTCACCTATTCCTCTTGAAAGTTGTCCACTTTCTGTCAGTTCTCTTTCTTTAGACTTAGCTGCTGCTGTAACTTTGTTTAGGCTGAGGCTATCTCTTCCATACTTAAGTGTCTCTTTAAGTTGATCATATCTGTGAGATAATGAACTTAGTAGCAGGATAGCTTGAACCTCTTCAGACACATCCACACCTAAGTTGTTTAGGTCTGCTATTAGCTTAAGGAAGTCATCAACATTAGCATCTATACTTTTGGAATCATCCATCTTGAAAGTATAGAATCTCAATTGCAAGTAGATGCGGTTTGGTAGAGAGGTTTCCATGTACAACCTGTTTAGAGCAAACCACATTGCTGCTGCCGTTTCACAATTACTGATTTTCCTTAGCACTTGATTTCCCACGTTGAGAACAATAAGATCTTTGGCCTTTTCTGATTTTTCGAATTTCACTGGATCAATGCTTGAACTTGACTCTGTTGTTTTCTTTGATGCATCACTTGCAGCATCTGTCTCTGGTTTGGTACTTGGTGGATCTTTTAGCAGCTTCTCATCTGTCAAGATGTCCTTCAGCCCTAAAACACCAAGGTGAGCCAACATACGTACTTTCCATAGAGAAAAATCTCCTGTCCCATCAAATCTGTCCACGTCAATCCTTGTGGTAGTCATCATGTCTTGCTGATTTCTTCTTGCTTTGTTTTCAAGAAACACAGAAGCTTCGGATCAGAAGACAACACGCAGCGGTCCCTCCTTAAAGAACAGATAAGCCTATCTTTCTTCTCTTAAGATCCTCCTTAGCACTAGCAATAAACCTGGATTGCTCTGATACCACTTGTTAGGGTTTTAACCGATCTAAGTGCTTTGATCTTAACTTGACTTGAGATGAACTTAAGCAAAACGTAAAAGACACACGAAACTTTTAACCCAGTTCCCTTTCGGTACCTCTGGGGAGGGGATCTTTTGCCCCTCAACTTCACTATTAATTAAGAGCGTTATACTTCCTCTAATAGAGGTTTCTCTCTTTGTTACAGTTTTGGGAATAACAAAGGAGAAGAAACTAGAAGGAAATTATAATAAAGAAGCACCTTAGAAGAACAAAAGACAAGACTCGAACTTTCTTTGTTCTTCAACTCTCTTAGCTTCTTATTATCTCTCTCTCAACTTCTCTGTGTTTCTCTTGCTCTTGTATCGGATGATTCTCAAAGCCATGAGACATCCTCCTTATATAGCCAATGTCTGCTTCACCGTTTCCTTTTTACACTTGACATTGCCTCTTTCATAATTTCCCTTTTGCTATGGGAACCGACCAAACAAGAATAGGAAATACATGTATTGGACTTTTATGTTTGGTCCAAATAAAATGATTTAGGCCCATATGATTTACAAAAAACTGACACTGCTCACACATGAAAGCACTAGTGTAGAATGCTTTCGATATTATGTTTTTATTCGGCCACGGCCAGGGGGATCTAGTCTTACATAAGTTTTAACCATAAACAGAACAACCTATCCTCTGTTCATACCAGAGGCATCCACACCTGCTTCAGCTTCAGAATTGACATTTCTGTTTCATTACAAGATTTCAGGGAAACGATATAAAACAGATTATGACGATATGCTTACCCTATGAAGTGAGAATGTGGGCGATGATGAGTCCACACACAACACCAGGTACATAGCCTATTGCAGCTGCAGTCCAGCTCAATCCTTGGCCTTTCTCTTCCTTTTCTTCGTCTTGCTCTTCTTCTTCTCCTCCTCCACCGCATGTGTTTTCAAGAGGAGCACCGCATAGCCCGGGATTCTCTGCGAATGACGAACTATTCTGGCTTTGAATTTGAGTGCCTTGTGGTATTGGACCTTCGAGCTTGTTGTAAGAGAAGTTCATCCGCTCTAGAAACGTGAGTTTTCCGAGCTGTGGTGGGATTTCACCGGATAACCTGTTTTGAGATAGATCCAATGATTGGAGATTGGTCAAGTTCGCCAGAGATTGTGGAATACGGCCTGTGAAAGCATTGTATGACATGTTGAGCACAATGAGTCCCTTGAGTAAACCAATGGATTCAGGGATTTCTCCTTCGAATCTGTTTCCAGAGACATCTATGGTTTTGTACATTGTGAAAACACGCCCAACTAGCTCCATCTTCAATCCTTTGTTCGTTAGAACCACAGAGTCATGATAGTGTGTTACAACTCCTCTGGCACTCGGAAACAGAGGCGGATTATTTTCAACGTCTACGACCGATGATACCGCATTCCAACCAACAAAGTAATATGATGGCAAAACTCCACTGAAGCGATTTTCTGAAATGTCAAATATTCGTAGTTTGGGGAAACTGAAAGAATCTCGAGGATAAGATATTGGCCCATGGAACTCGTTAGAACGAAGGACAAGAACTTGTAGAACGGGCAACAATCTCAACCCGAGTGGAAACGTGTCATTGATTCTGTTGCCTTCCACGTTCAAAACTTCGAGAAGAGTGCAGTTGATCAGAGACTTGGGAAGTTCTCCCGATAACTGGTTGTGACCAACATCAAGTGACATCAATCTACGACTGATAGGCTCCTTGGAAAAACACCAGAGAGGCTATTATTCTGAAGATGCAAGACATAAAGAGTAGTATTGAAGTTCTCAAAACACCGAGGAATAGAACCGCTGAAGTTGTTGTTGGATAAAACAAGTATCCTAAGATGAAACAATTCACATACTAGGAATCTCTCCCGAAAACCGATTATCAGATCCTATAAAGACCTGTGTAGAATTTGGCAACATAGTTAGTTCTCCACTGAATGAATTATTAGAAATGATTACATTCCCCAACTGTGACAGTCTCCCAAGCCACTCCGGTAATTGACCTTCAATTTGATTGGCAGAAATGTCTAAATACCATAACTGGGTTTGGTTTTCTAGAAACTTGGGAAATGATCTTCAAATGAATCCCTGAAAGATCCAACTCTTGAAGTGATATGAAATGTGAGAAAAGACTCAAATCAACAATATCCCCTCCACTGAAATTGTTTCTCCAATGTTTAAGGTTTGAAGTTTTGATGGGGAAGAGATATTCCCAATCTCAAGAGGGCCGCTGAAGTTGTTTCCACTCAGGTCAAGTTTACTCAACGAAGGGATCATGAAGAGAGAAGAGGGAATGGATCCAGAAAATGAATTTCCATTCATAGAAAAATACTCCAATTTTGAGAGGCTACTCATGTTAGATGGGAGTGTACCTTTGAGCTGGTTAGAACCAAGGTCGATCGTTTTGAGCGAGCTCAGTTTGGGTAGCACAAGTTGTAGATTTAGTCCTTCACTGGTGAAATCGTTATGAGAGAGATCAAGATCAGCGAGATAAGACAGATTTCCGAGTGAAGAAGGTATTTCCCCATGGAAATTGCAGCTATAGCAATGAAACTCACTCAAATATTTGAGGTTGTCGATGGAATCTGGTAGAATACCGGAGAGGTTATTGGAGCTAAGATTCAGGCTCTGAAGATGTTGTAGTCGGAACAGACTACTATTAGAACTCAAAGGACCGTTGAGAGAACTGTACGAGACGTCTAACTCAACGATCTTGCCGGTCTTAGGATCACAAGAGACACCATCCCAAGAACAGCAATCAGTGTTGTTCCTCCACTTGTCTGTCTTCTTATCAGAATACCACTCACCGGGACCAACATAGAACTCGTTCTTGAACTCCCAAAGAGCATCCCTCTGGTCTGGAAGACACAAGTCTTTAGAAGGAGAAGCAATAACGACAAATATTGAGTTAGAAAGAGCAAGAATTGTTGTGCTAGAGTTTCTATCTAATCCTTTATACAAAAATTCTCGTTTTTGTGGTGACTTCTGGTTTACTGAAAAATTATATATCTTATAAGATTATTCTCTGTCTCCATCTCTCAGCAATTTTTGTGCTTAGAAAAAGAGATTTCGTGTACGTCCTTCTTTTCTATTGCTTCTCTGATTTTTAATACTATTATAGTTGTTGGTTGTATTTAAAATTTTGAGTGGTTGCATGAGTTAGTACTTATTATAAAAGGTTTGAGTCAATTCTTCTTAATTTCCATTGATAAACGCTACAATGGCTTGTGATACTCTCGTTCACAAACTGTGGATAATACCGCCCATGTCTTGTCTTTGGTACCTGTTGTGAATCAAAGACGATAAAGCAAAGAACAAAAGAGATTGAGACGAAAATAGGGTTTCTTATTACTCGTGTGTTACATAGAATAAAACCTAAACTCCATATATATACATCTCAAAAAACCCGGTTTACTGACGTATACCGTCCTTTTACCACTATGTATCTGATTATAAGTCACTTAGATAACAGTACCACTTGCAAAATTGAAATTTGTTTTTTGTGGGTCTATGACTGTATGCTGAAATTTTTAGTAATCTCTTATGTATTTGGTAAGATGCTAGATATAGAAATCCGACGTTTTCGCGAGCATGGGAATCCTGAATCAGATTTCTGCTTGCAAATTTGATTACTGTCAAGACTCTGATGACAAAAAATTGGGGAATTTGCTAAAATAGGCCACATTTAAGCATAAAATGTCCCAATACACCTTTCTTGTTGTTTTCCGATAATAAACCTAAGTGATGGAAAAAAAATTAAATAATAAGTTTTTTAATTTTTTAAAAATATGTAAATTATAACATATCATGAATAGAGTTTTTTGTGAAAACATTTTTTTTTTTAAAGTAAAATGCATATTGTATAGCGATTGTAGTTTTGTGTTCTATTGATAGTAGAATGTAGTAGAATTTAGATTCTGCCGATTTTACACAAATCTACCATGTGTATAACATATGTTCTACTACATAGTGAACGTTCTAGTATTTTGTAGAATTCCGTAGAATTTCGATTCTATTAAATATGAAGTTTCTACCACTGGTAGAATTTTAAATCTACCATTTTCAATAAATTCTACCATATGTAGAAGGCTGTTTCTACCAATAGTTCTACCAATTCGTTGTGTATCTACCAAATCGTAGAATCTTGTTTCTACGAAATTAGTTATAATTTCCTAAAATTTAGGAATAAATATTTAGTTGCCAAAAATGAAAATATTTACTAATTTAAAAAGAATTATGACTAATTCCGAAATAAGATGAAATTAATTTCCTAATTTTAATATCTCACAAATATTTTTTATATTACTTTTTTAAAATATTTTTTGTACTATATATGTTTTTAATTGATTTTCGTTTTTCAAATATATATTATCTAAGTAAAGTAATTTTTTTATAAAATTTGTATATAAGTTTTTTAAAATATATATTTTTAGTAGTAAATATGTTTTTTAATTGATTTTTCGTTGTCAAATATATATTATTTAAGTAAACATATGTTCTTATAAAATTTGTATATTAAGTTTTTAAAATATTTTTTGTATTATATATGTTTTTAATTGATTTTTCGTTTTTAAAATAAATATTGTTTAAGGAAACTGATTTTTTTTTCTTTTTTCAGATTTAAGTTTATTTTATTTCTTTTTTTATTTTTAAATTTTAATAAGAATTAATAAAAACCTTTAGTAATTATAAATCAAGGTTAAATTTGGAATTTGAAATTACAAAAGCCTAATGGGATATTTCTATGAAAAATAAATCCTAATGGGACATTTTGCCACTAAATGTGGCATAATTTAGCAATTTTCCCAAAATTCATTGAGGTAGAGCAACATTGTTGATTTCTTTCTATTTATCTCTGCATGAATTATTTATCAACAATTTCTTTTTATCTGGCTTGTTTAATGGAAATTGAGCTATCACACAAAATCAACTAAATTCTGTCACAACTTAAAAAATTTAAAACCAAGTTATGATTTTCACCACAAGAGTTTCTCTTCGTAAATTTTGTGATTCAGTAAATGGTAACTAAACTGCTAAATTGTGCTATGAGGTGGTAATCAGTGCAAATGTATGATCTTTTTTTCCGATGATTGTTCATTATCCTATAGGCCTTTTCTTGGTTTTTACTCATTAAGAGTTATATTAACTTGCAAGAGTTAGACTTATTTTATTATCTCTCGAAATCTACATGAAGCTAAAAGCCTAATGTGTCATGTCTTCTTCCAAAGCCACAAGTGTTTGCTTAACACTCAACAACTTCTTGAACCTATGTTACATTGTTGGGCCTTATCTTTTTCAAGCAGAGCATCAACAATATCACTATTTTATCTATTGCATCATGCATGATTGAGCTTCTTCTTAAGCTTTTACGGTGTACAAACAACATGTTTAATTCTTATAACCTCAATTAAACGAACCACATCTTTAATGCTAACACGAATCTAACGTTAAACACAATTACAAACATCAACACAAATCGACCACAAATTTTATCGAAAGCAAACTTCAGACACAAATGCGAGAATAGGAGGTGTGAGCACAAATTTTAAGCTTTATATCTGATTATTTGCTTGTATTTGTACATTATACCAATCCAAACAACATTCAAAACCTACCTTCAAAAAATGGATAATGAAGGTACAAATTAGTTGGTTAAGCATCTCCTCATAAACTTCTGGATTTTTTGGAATTGTTTTAGCTTGCCACACCGCTCGAAAGAGAGGGTTAAGACTTGGTTCTAAGAACTCCTCGCTGCCACCTTCTTGCTTTTACTTTATGCAACAGAACCCAGTATCGAGATCGTATTGTATAATTTCCACTCTTGTTAAAAGCAATGTTTTTAAAACCGGACCGGCGACCGAACCGGAAAAGCTTTCGGGTCGTGGGTTAATATGGTCCAACCCGGTTCAACCGGGTTTGATAGTTTTTCTAAATATTAGTTTATATATATTTGGTCTTATTTTTTTCTTCTATTTATATGAAATAATCTTATGAAATCTCACCGCTATATGCTTCGTCCTTGCATGATACACTTGATTCTTTGCCAGAAAAATGGCACTCTGGTTATCACAGTGTAGCTGAACTCCACCTTGATCAATACCCAATTCTGTCACAATTCCTAGAACCCAAAGTGCCTCCTTAGCTGCCTCTCCCATCGCTAGATATTCAACTTTTGTGGTAGACATTGCAACAATCGGTTGCAGCACAGATCTCCAACATATAGGTCCTCCAGCTAGTGTAAACACAAAACCTGTGGTGGACCTTCGATTATCCAAATCTCCTGCATAATCTGAATCACAATACCCCATAGCTGAAACATTATCCTGGCCTCCAAACATAATCCCATAACCAGTTGTACCCTTCAAAATACCTGAGAACCCATTTCACAGCTTCCCAATGTTCTCTCCCAGGTTTCGACATGTACTTGCTGACTTGACTAACCGCTTGAGCCAGATCCGGTCTTGTACAAACCATAGCATACATAAGACAACCAACTGCACTAGCATAAGGAACTTGTTCCATATCCCTGATCTCATCATTAGACTTAGGAGACTGAGCAGTTGAAAGATTGAAGTGATTCGCCAAAGGTGTAGAAACTGGTTTAGCACCTCCCATGTCAAACCTTTCTAGAATCTTTTGTATGTAGCCCTTCTGAGACAGCCATAACCTCCTAGAGCTCCTCTCTCTGCGAATCTCCATCCCAAGAATCTTCTTTGCAGCACCAAGATCCTTCATCTCAAACTCTCTGCTCAGTAACCTCTTCAACTCAGCAATATCACCCATATCGCTCCCAGCAATGAGCATAATCATCAACATAAAGCAACAAAAGTATAGGAGGACGACCATCACGACAATTCACATAAACGCAACAATCATACTCACATCTTCGATAGCCAATCTTTAACATGAACGTGTCAAACCGCTTGTACCATTGTCTTGGAGCCTGCTTCAACCCATACAGAGACTTCCTCAATCTGCATACAAGCTTCTCCTCACCTGGTTTCACAAGTCCCTCTGGTTGTTCCATGTAGATCTCTTCCTCCAAATCTCCATGAAGGAAAGCTGTCTTGACATCCATTTGCTCAAGATGAAGATCCCAGCTAGCTACCAAACCAAGCACAATTCGGATTGAAGTATGCCTAACCACAGGAGAGAAAATCTCATCATAATCTACTCCCTTCTTTTGCGAGTACCCTTTTGCTACTAACCTTGCCTTGAACTTCAGAAACTCCTTCTCAGACATCCCTGGTTTCCTGGTGAAAACCCACCTGCATCCAATCGCCTTCTTTCCCTTTGGTAAGGGAACCAAATCCCAAGTTCGATTCTTGCTTAGACTCTCATCCTCTTCCATCACAGCTCCCGTCCATTCCTCCTTATCCAGACTAGCAATAGCCTCTTTATAAGTCGATGGAACATCTGACTCAACTGAAAGAGCATAACCAACCATGTCTTCAAAACCGAATCTTACTGGAGGTTTGGATACTCTCTTTGGTCTGCCTGTATCAACACTCTCCTCTGCTTCATTCTGCTCATCTTCCTGCTCACTTCCTGCTCATCTTCTGCAGGCTTTTCTAGCTCTGCCGCTGCCTGCCTAGTCTCACTAGGCTCCTCCTGAGCTTTCTCAGATTCATCTTCAGTCTCTACAGTAACTGGCACCTGTTCTAACCTCGCCTGTTCCACCATTTATTGTTCATCGAACACCACATCTCTACTGAAAATTCTCTTCTTAGCCTCAGGATCCCATAACTTGAAGCCCTTAACACCTTTCTCAAAGCCTAGAAAGATGTTCTTCTTGGATTTCGAATCCAGCTTAGACCGTTCGTCACTTGGTATAAGCATGTAGGCTGGACAACCAAAAATCCTCAAGTTAGATAGATCAATATCTACCCCAGTCCAAATCTCTTCAGCAACCTTTCCTTCAAGAGAGCTCCTTGGCGATCTATTGATGAGATAAACCGCCATGTTTACTGCCTCTGCCCAAAACTGCTTTGGAAGCCCTGCATTCAATCTCAAACACCTAGCCTTCTCAGCGATAGTTCGGTTCATCCTCTCACTGACTCCATTCTGCTGTGGTGTTTTCCTCACTGTATAGTGCCTCTGAATACCATGCTCCTCACAGAACTTGACAAACTTCCCATCAGTATACTCCGTGCCATTATCTGACCTTAGATACTTTATCTTCCTTTCCGTCTGGTTCTCAACTTCAGCCTTCCAAATCTTGAATTTTTCAAATACCTCAGACTTCTGCCGCATGAAGTACACCCAGACCTTCTTTGAATAATCATCAATGAAGATAACGAAATATCTAGATCCTCCCAATGGCTGCTCCCGAGTTGGTCTCCACACATCAGAATGGACATAGTCTAGAAGACCCTTTGTCGTGTGTAGACCCGTTTTGAAAGACACTTTGGACTGTTTTCCCATCACACAGAACTTGCAAAAGTCCATCTTGCAATTCTTCATACCTCCCAGCAGACCCCTCTTGTGAAGCTCATTCAACCCATGCGTACCAATATGTCCCAAACGCATGTGCCATAGGGTCGTACTGTCTGATTCAGAAACCGCAGCTGCAGCTCCACCTACAACCACACTTCCTATCAACCGATAGGTGCTTCCTCCTGTCATTGTCCCTTTCATCACTACCATAGCTCCTTTACACACCTTCACTACGTCTTCTCCTTCATATGCATGATATCTGAATCCGTTCCTGTGAAGAGTACCCAGAGATATAAGATTCTTCTTGACAGAAGGAACATGTCTCACATCAGTAAGCGTCCTGATAACTCCATCATGCATCCTAAACTTGATAGTTCCACTACCAACGAGGCTACAGACCCTGTCATCTGCCAACTGAACCAATCCCATATTCCCTTCCTTGTACGTATCAAACCACTCCCGGTTTGGTGTCATATGAAAAGACGCACCTGTATCAAGCACCCAAGAATCCGTATGATGACCTGACATAACAGCAAGCAAATCGTTATCTCCTGAATCATCGTTTTGCTGCGCTACATTCGCAGACTTTCTTCCTTTGTTATTGCCCTTATTCGGACAATCCCGCTTGTAATGACCTTTGCCACCACAACCGTAACAAGTAGCCTTCGTCTGGTTCTTCGACTTTGACCTACCCCTGCTACTTCCATCCTGTTTGTTCATCACTCTACCTCTCTCCTGATTGTTCACAAACAATCCATCTCCATGAGAACCTTTTGCACCCGATTTCTGTCTTCGCTCATAATACTGTTGAAGCGAAACAGCTACCGTCTCCAAGGTAATCGTCTCCTTGTTGCACGTAAGTGCTGTTAGCAGAGTCTCATACGACGGAGGCAAAGAACACAACAGAATCATGGCTTTATCTTCGTCCTCAACCTTCACCCCCACACGAGCCAGATCTTGAACTGCTTGATTGAACGCATGTACATGTTGCATCAGATATGATCCTTCTGACATCTTCAACCCGTACAAACGCTGCTGGACAACGACTTCGACATATACAGCTTCTCCAGTTTCTCCCAGATCCCCTTAAAGGTTGTAAGATCCTCCACCTGAAGTAGCACCTCGTCTGGCAGACACAAACGAAGTGTCGAAACAGCCTGCTCCTTCATCTCCTCCCAAGCCTCATCCTTCATAGCCTCTGGTTTTACATTCGTCAATGCTTTCCTGAGCTTCTGCTGTGTTAGAAGATCCTTCACTCGTCCTTGCCAAAGACCGAAATTACTCTTACCATCGAATCGCGGAATCTCAAACTTAAGAGAACCTCCAGCCATTGAAACCAAAGCTCTGATACCAGTTGTTGTGAATCAAAGACGATAAAGCAAAGAACAAAAGAGATTGAGACGAAAATAGGGTTTCTTATTACTCGTGTGTTACATAGAATAAAACCTAAACTCCATATATATACATCTCAAAAAACCCGGTTTACTGACGTATACCGTCCTTTTACCACTATGTATCTGATTATAAGTCATTTAGATAACAGTACCACTTGCAAAATTGAAATTTGTTTTTTGTGGGTCTATGACTGTATGCTGAAATTTTTAGTAATCTCTTTATGTATTTGGTAAGATGCTAGATATAGAAATCCGACGTTTTCGCGAGCATGGGAATCCTGAATCAGATTTCTGCTTGCAAATTTGATTACTGTCAAGACTCTGATGACAAAAAATTGGGGAATTTGCTAAAATAGGCCACATTTAAGCATAAAATGTCCCAATACACCTTTCTTGTTGTTTTCCGATAATAAACCTAAGTGATGGAAAAAAAATTAAATAATAAGTTTTTTAATTTTTTAAAAATATGTAAATTATAACATATCATGAATAGAGTTTTTTGTGAAAACATTTTTTTTTTAAAGTAAAATGCATATTGTATAGCGATTGTAGTTTTGTGTTCTATTGATAGTAGAATGTAGTAGAATTTAGATTCTGCCGATTTTACACAAATCTACCATGTGTATAACATATGTTCTACTACATAGTGAACGTTCTAGTATTTTGTAGAATTTCGTAGAATTTCGATTCTATTAAATATGAAGTTTCTACCACTGGTAGAATTTTAAATCTACCATTTTCAATAAATTCTACCATATGTAGAAGGCTGTTTCTACCAATAGTTCTACCAATTCGTTGTGTATCTACCAAATCGTAGAATCTTGTTTCTACGAAATTAGTTATAATTTCCTAAAATTTAGGAATAAATATTTAGTTGCCAAAAATGAAAATATTTACTAATTTAAAAAGAATTATGACTAATTCCGAAATAAGATGAAATTAATTTCCTAATTTTAATATCTCACAAATATTTTTTATATTACTTTTTTAAAATATTTTTTGTACTATATATGTTTTTAATTGATTTTCGTTTTTCAAATATATATTATCTAAGTAAAGTAATTTTTTTATAAAATTTGTATATAAGTTTTTTAAAATATATATTTTTAGTAGTAAATATGTTTTTTAATTGATTTTTCGTTTTCAAATATATATTATTTAAGTAAACATATGTTCTTATAAAATTTGTATATTAAGTTTTTAAAATATTTTTTGTATTATATATGTTTAATTGATTTTTCGTTTTTAAAATAAATATTGTTTAAGGAAACTGATTTTTTTTTCTTTTTTCAGATTTAAGTTTATTTTATTTCCTTTTTTATTTTTAAATTTTAATAAGAATTAATAAAAACCTTTAGTAATTATAAATCAAGGTTAAATTTGGAATTTGAAATTACAAAAGCCTAATGGGACATTTCTATGAAAAATAAATCCTAATGGGACATTTTGCCACTAAATGTGGCATAATTTAGCAATTTTCCCAAAATTCATTGAGGTAGAGCAACATTGTTGATTTCTTTCTATTTATCTCTGCATGAATTATTTATCAACAATTTCTTTTTATCTGGCTTGTTTAATGGAAATTGAGCTATCACACAAAATCAACTAAATTCTGTCACAACTTAAAAAATTTAAAACCAAGTTATGATTTTCACCACAAGAGTTTCTCTTCGTAAATTTTGTGATTCAGTAAATGGTAACTAAACTGCTAAATTGTGCTATGAGGTGGTAATCAGTGCAAATGTATGATCTTTTTTTCCGATGATTGTTCATTATCCTATAGGCCTTTTCTTGGTTTTTACTCATTAAGAGTTATATTAACTTGCAAGAGTTAGACTTATTTTATTATCTCTCGAAATCTACATGAAGCTAAAAGCCTAATGTGTCATGTCTTCTTCCAAAACCACAAGTGTTTGCTTAACACTCAACAACTTCTTGAACCTATGTTACATTGTTGGGCCTTATCTTTTTCAAGCAGAGCATCAACAATATCACTATTTTATCTATTGCATCATGCATGATTGAGCTTCTTCTTAAGCTTTTACGGTGTACAAACAACAGGTTTAATTCTTATAACCTCAATTAAACGAACCACATCTTTAATGCTAACACGAATCTAACGTTAAACACAATTACAAACATCAACACAAATCGACCACAAATTTTATCGAAAGCAAACTTCAGACACAAATGCGAGAATAGGAGGTGTGAGCACAAATTTTAAGCTTTATATCTGATTATTTGCTTGTATTTGTACATTATACCAATCCAAACAACATTCAAAACCTACCTTCAAAAAATGGATAATGAAGGTACAAATTAGTTGGTTAAGCATCTCCTCATAAACTTCTGGATTTTTTGGAATTGTTTTAGCTTGCCACACCGCTCGAAAGAGAGGGTTAAGACTTGGTTCTAAGAACTCCTCGCTGCCACCTTCTTGCTTTTACTTTATGCAACAGAACCCAGTATCGAGATCGTACTGTATAATTTCCACTCTTGTTAAAAGCAATGTTTTTAAAACCGGACCGGCGACCGAACCGGAAAAGCTTTCGGGTTGTGGGTTAATATGGTCCAACCCGGTTCAACCGGGTTTGATAGTTTTTCTAAATATTAGTTTATATATATTTGGTCTTATTTTTTTCTTCTATTTATATGTCAATATCCATCCAAATATCAAATAAAACATTTTAATTATTACAAACATTTGAAAAAAAAAATCAATAGGAAAAAAAAACTAAATTATAGCAAATTTAAGCGTTTTGGTCTAAACTTTTAAACGTTTTATCATTTAAAAATGTTTTATATAGAAAAAGTTTACTATTTCATTAGTTTTATTAAAAAAATTTTGGCTAAAAACTTATAACTAAATAAAAATAAAATGAAAAACAAAAATTTTAATTAACAAAATTATTAAACCCAGTTTGATGCGGTTCCGGTTCGATACCGGTTTCCGGCTTTTTGCCGGTTCAACCCGGTTTAATTATAATTGGGTTTTTAAGTTAATCCGAACCGGCCTAGTGGCCGGTTCTCGATTTAATCCGGTTCGATCCCCGGTCCGGTCCGGTTTTAAAAATATTGGTTAAAAGAGCTTCATTATTTTCTTGTCGCAAAAAGAGCTTCATTTTAAAAACAAAATTTATATGTATGAAGTTTAACTCCATATGTATTTTATTATTTTAACTTCTATTTATTGTAGCTATCATAAGGATTATGCTATATTATGAATGAAATTTCAAATGTCATTTCTTATAGAATAAAACATATATTGGCAAAAAAAAATTTGATAACTAGATGGTAATCCGAACATTTATCACCCGACTAATCTCTAAGTGTAGTCGTGCGAATATTAATAGTTACAACGTTATATGTTAGTTGTACTTTTAAACTAGTGTTAGACAATGATTCTTTTCATTTTTAATGCCTTCATTCGTTAGCAAATTACTCTGCAAATTAATTGTGTATGAAAATCTAATAGTGTCACTAACATTTCTAACGTTTTCACCAGACAAAAGCCAAAGTTTTAGCTTTTGTAATTTAAACCAATGAAAACATATCTTAAGTTTAATCGGTGAATGACAACAAAAACATGTGTGTCTATATATAGTACCCCCGAAAAAAGGCACACGATAAATTTTCTAAAAATATAATATATATAGAATTAATTTGTAAGTACTTAGATAAGCTTCTTCTTGAGGAAGTAGCGTTTGAGATACCAAACTTGTAATAGTGAAACAACAAGGGAGACTCCTAAAGACACAAAGCTGAGCTGCGCAACTCTCTTGTTAGTAATCTCGTTTATTTCCCTCATATGTGCTTCCCTGCACGAAATAAAGACTCTTAATACATTCTAAATCTTTATGTTCTTGCAAATTATATATAGTTAGATGAGATATAACCTGATTTTTAAATAGAATGTTGGCCCTAATAGCTTTCACATATTCTGAAGATTTTCGAAGCCCAAGCTCCACACCCTACAACAATTATATATTCACCACCATATTTGTATATAAAGACTTTTTTTGTGTGCAAGAATATTGTGATATTATTGATTGGAAAGTTATAAGGACTTACCTCGATCTTTTCTTTCTTAGCAACAGCATCCCAATCTTTGGTTCTGATACCCATCTTCCAATCAAGACTGACTATAGCAGAGCTATTGGATGTGTAATGTGTTTGATCGTGATGCATCGATAAACAAGCAAAATATGCTCCACTCTCGCTCGATGTAAACGCAAATTTACCATGCGTCACATTTGCCTTCTTGTATAATTCCTTCCCGTACGGTGATGTTACCTACATTTTACCCAATACGCATGAACACATATTTTACAATGGAACAGTCCACTTTCGAATACTAAAGTTATAGATATCATTTTTTAAACCAAGTCATTTCTCAATCTCACTAATCACTATATATAGATTTTTACTTGTTTCAATCTTAAGGGCGGAAAATTTACTAATTTAACATGACGCTAAAAGATAATGGATCAAAGACTTCGATCTTTTTTGTAAAAAAAGATTAAGGGTATTGCTTTATCCAATCTTGTGATTAAGGACTAATTGACCTTTTTTTTTCTCAAATCTATCACCGGTTAGATTTTGATTTCCGATATCAAATTTGACGTTATCGTTTATCTAAACCTAATTATCATATCTTAATCTTTTTCTTCTAAATTGAGACAAAAACACTAGTAGTAAATTCCCGGAATCAATTTCCAATCGAAAAGTGAATACTATAACATGTTTTGCTTGAATACTAGGCAGCCATATAAATAAATAAAATCCCTAGAGAAATGAGTGCGTTACATATAAGCATGAAAATTTTACGAAGAATATGAAGTATATGGTTGTGAATAATAATGATGGTGTTGATACATACCCGAACATCTATTGTAGGACCAAGTCCCACGTTTTCCTGATCGATACAAAGGTAATCGGCGATAACGACCAAGTTGGTTTGAATATCTTCGTGAACGCATCTCTCACCCGAACTTGGAACCGTTATCCATATCGCCTCCGTCGCCGGAAAAAAAAGAGCCACCGCCTACAAGGCAGATCAAACCAATGAATAGTACCGGAGAGATTGCCATTGTTTGAGAGAGAGGAACGAGTTTCTCTAAGGTTATTACGTTATTAAGCAAAGATAATACGTTTTAAGACAGTGGCGCGTGGAGTTTAAGGTTGTGTTGCATTGTAGTCATTGGTTGGGGTTTTTTCGTATCCAATAAGAATGTGCCACGTAGGACGTGATGAACATTTTGTTGACGCTCCGGGAGAGCCGTTTCTGGAGTAATTTACTTGCATGGAAACTGCGTTTAATTTTTGACCATGACGATAACATCTCTATAAGGAAGTAAATTTTACATAAAGATTTTCACTTATTTTTGGGGTTGGAATCCACTTTTTAAATATCATAAAAGTTTTCTTTAGATAAATTTTCCTTACTTTGGGATGTAAATCTGCGTAAGTTTTTTCTTTTATCACTCTGTCAATTTTGAGTTTTAATATATGATAAAAATTGATAGAAAAACATGTTTAGAACTAAGTTTATTAATTCTATCAAACATAACCTAGTCGTTTATATTTCTGAAACCATATGAAAACGCAAAAACAATATCGGTATTGTTATATAAGGCCATCCACATTGGAGACATTTTACCAATGTCTCACAATATAAAAATATTAAAAACACATTCTCTCTTCTTTTTACTCAACTTTATACCTTCTTTTTCATTCTTTTATTCAACTTTATACCTTCTCTTTCATCCTTTTACTCAACTTTTATTAATTTTATATTTAAACACACCCCAATTATCTCTCTCTTATGTCTTCCCCAAGACACAATCTCTCCAAAAATACCCACTATCTCCTCTCTTTACTCAAATTTTATTAATTTTATATTTCAATACACCACACTATTTCAACAAAAACATTCTTTTTCTTCCTTTTTCTCAAATTTTAATAATTTTATATTGTGAGACACACCCACATTGTCTCCAATGTACATGCTCTAAAGGCCATCCACAATGCATATAAAATGTTATGTCTTACAAATAAAAAAATATTAAAAACACACTCTCTCATCCTTTTACTCAACTTTATACCTTCTCTTTCATCCTTTTACTCAACTTTTATTAATTTTATATTCTGAGACATACACTCTTATGTCTTCCCGGAGACACAATCTTCCACTATTTTCTCTCTTTACTCAATTTTTATTAATTCTATATTTCAATACACCCCATTATTCAACCAAAAACACTCTCTTTTTTCCTTTTACCCAACTTTTAATAATTTTATATTCTGAGACATCCACATTTTATTACCAATGTGGATGCTCTTAGACCAAACGCAATAGCTAAGGAAAT
Source organism: Draba incana (assembly GCA_963576765.1). Classification (NCBI taxonomy): domain Eukaryota; kingdom Viridiplantae; phylum Streptophyta; class Magnoliopsida; order Brassicales; family Brassicaceae; genus Draba; species Draba incana. The sequence continues at coordinate 28,031,219 of OY755213.1, forward strand.
GGGTTGTTATTAGATCCAATAGGTAGGGAATTATCAAAGGCAAAATGACATGTCATCGGAAGAAGGCAAAATTTGCCTACCATGAAATTCTGACACAATAATGACGTGGCAAGTTATAATTCGTTAGCTGTTTTTTCTTTCTTTTTTTTCTTTTTCCCATTTTTCTTAAATGCTATTTTTATCCAATAATTGATCAAAAATAAATTTTTTTTTTACACAATTTTTTTTTTTTTTTAACATCTATAAATAGAGCCTACATTTATATCATTTGGACACCAAAAAAAAAATCTCAAGTTTTAACACTCTCTTTTCATTTCATCTCCTACATTGTCACTCTCTTTGGTATTTTTTTTTTTCAATTTTCAACATCCTTATGGATCCATCATTAAAATAATATATTTTTATAATATTAATCAACTCTAATTAAAAAAATATATTATATATCAGTTATTGTTTTTTTTACATTATAAAAATTATTTTGTGTGATTATAAATATATTAGGAGTAAAAATAGTATTTATAAAATGTATAACATATATAAAATAATAAAGATAAAATAAATAAATGTAAAATGAATTTTTTATGATGGAGTGATGTGGAAGAAAGAGAAAATGAATTGGAGGAAAGAGAAAATGATTTGTCTTTCTATTGTAGAGTTGGGTGTGAAATAAAAAAATGAAATGATGTGGAAGAAAAATAAAGTGATGTGGAAGGAATATAGAAGGGGAAATTTGCCTTCCTACTGGAGATGGTCTTACGAAAGACCAACCGTGACTTGCCATGTCATCACATGCCAGCTATTATACTCTGAGGGCATTGTCATCATTCAACAGACCAGTGGTTTGTTTTTGCTCTTTCGTATGAGGGTATTTCCGTAATTCAAGAGATCAAAAAATTGCTTTTGCTCTTTAGTCTGAGGGCATTTCCGTAATTTAAACAGAATAAGGGTTTGCTTTGCTCTTGCGTCTTGCGAAGGAAAAAAAAGTGGAATATAAAGTGAAGCAGTAATATTGCGTTCTTTGTTTATCTCTTTTGGTAGGAGTTGAGAGAGAGAGAGAGAGAACACAGAGAGAAGAGAAAACCGGTAAATCGGAGTTTTTTTCCGGCGTGATATAGGCGTATTTAAGGTGAACGACGGTGATTTTTTTGCTTGTTTTTCATTTCTTCTGTGTTCGATCTCTGTATCTTCTAGGGTTTTTCGACTCGATTTGGTGGATCTGTGTTCGTAAATTTCTGTTTTCTTTGCTGATCTCTGAAATTTCGGATCTATTAGCTTCAGTAGCGGCTATCATTTGTGTATACTGTTCGTTTTCGAAGAGATTTAGGGTTGTTTTGGTGTTGTTTCAACGTTTTGCTACTTTCGTGCTTCGTTTTAGGGTTATCGGTTATTTTCCGTTGATCTCTGAAATTTCCGGTCTATTAGCTTCGCTAGTGGTTGTCGTTTGTGTATATCGTTCGTCTTTGAAAATGTTTAGGGTTTTTTTTTTCCGTTTCGTTTCAGTGTTTTTTCCGTTTCGTGCTTGTTTTGCTTCATTTTGTGGTAATCGCTTCCTGATATGTATGTGAGTTTTTGGTTGATCTCTGAAATTTCCGGTCTACTGGCTTCGCTGATGGTTATCGTTTGTCTTTGAAGATATTTAGGGTTAGGTGCGGTTTGTGTTTATGCTGTGTGTCTTTTTGATTTTGAAGAATGATTGACTCACTTTTTTTCGTTTGCTGTTATTTTCTCAGGAATGAAAATGGTGAGAAAGAGAAGAACTGATGCACCATCTGAAGGAGGTGAGGGTTCTGGATCCCGTGAAGGTGGTGGACAACCCCGTGAAGGAGGTTCTGGTTCAGGTGGTGGACGTGGTGGTTCACAGCAGCGTGGTGGTTTCCAGCAGGGAGGAGGACAACAGCACCAAGGTGGACAAGTTTATAATCCTCAGCAAGGAGGTCGTGGTGGTGGTGGTCGTGGATACGGGCAACCGCCTCCACAGCAGCAGCAACAACAACAGTTTGGTGGACCACAGGACTACCAGGGAAGAGGAAGAGGAGGGCCTCCTCAACAAAGAGGTCGAGGAGGGTATAGCAGTGGTCGCGGAGGTGGACCTTCTGCTGGACCGCCACAGAGACAATCAGTTCCCGAGCTGCATCAAGCTACCTCACCAACTAATCAAGCGGTGTCTTCTCAGCCAACAGGCCCAACAGACTCTCTGGTGAGTCCTACTCAGATGCCAGATCCTCCTGTTCTGGCACAGCAATTTGAACAGCTCTCTGTTGAAGAAGGAGCTACAAGTCAGGCAATTCAGCCTATACCCTCGTCTAGCAAAAATTACAAGTTTCCAATGAGGCCTGGTAAAGTACATGACCTCTGCATGGATATTGAAGGATTTTTCGGAGTGGATAAACAGAAACAGTTTCCGCATCTACAACAGTGTCTTGGACTTGATGTTGGTGGTAGTGTAGAACTTGGACACATCGTTGAATCACCGGTCATAAGAACCGCCACTTCTATCACTCCTCTTGGCTGGAACGGCGTTCCTGGTGATAAGAATGCAGAACATCTAAAAGTTGATATCACTGGATTCTGCTTGCATTTGTGTTCTTTTGTTCATGCACAAGTGAATGGCAATTGGTAAAATCCGTTGCAGCTTTTTATTTGTTCCTTTTCTTATTAATGACAAATTTGTGTGACAGTTGTTAAATGTCTCTTTAGGTGCTCAACTACTGTGGAATCCTTCCCTACAACACCTGCTTATTCTTCAGATAATGTAGAACACTCAGAACTACAGAAAACTAGGGTGACCATTGGGAGTCCTCTGAAAAAACCTCCAAGCAATCAGATAGTTGAAGATCCTTTAGTTCCTATGTTCTCGTCTGTTGATTCAAACACCGGTTTGCTGAAGGAAGGAATCAATGTAGGATTTTTTCAAGAAGACAAGTTTGTTCGTCCCGAAGGCTTAAAGGACTTGTAATTTTCTGCACTAGCGATTTCACTACTGTAGCTAAAGAGGTTGAGGTCAGAACACGAAGGGTGCAATTACTCGGGCTTGAGGGAGCTGGCAAAACCCTCTGTTTCGATCAATACTAGGCCAAAGCATGCTAAGTACAATGACTCATGTGGAGAATCTGCAGATACAATCCGATGTTCAAGAATGTATCGTTGGTGGTGTTTGCTACTCGGACACAGTTGGCGTAAACCTGCAAGAGCTGCAATTAGAGGCTTCTCGGTTTAGAGAGGAACTATGGAAAGGAGTATGTAACCTAAGTCTACACACTTTTTTTCAGAATTATCTTTTATTTAAACAAATATCCTCTAATGTTTCATGTTTGTTTTGCAGAGTCTGCTCTTGAATATGAGATTGGTGTTGGAGACCAACCAACCACTGCTCAGGTCCCTGATGCTCCAGTCTCTGCTGGTCCTGCATCTTCATCTGGCAGTTAATTTACTTTCTAAAGTCTACAATTATGTTTTATTTAAACAAATATCCTCTAATGTTTCATGTTTGTTTTGCAGAGTCTGCTCTTGAATATGAGTTTGGTGTTGGAGACCAACCAACCACTGCTCAGGTCCCTGATGCTCCAGTCTCTGCTGCTCCATCATTTGGCGGTTAGTTTACTTTCTAAAGTCTACACACTTTTTTTCAGAATTATCTTTTATTTGAACAAATTTCCTCTAATGTTTCATGTTTGTTTTGCAGAGTCTCCTCTTGAATATGAGATTGGTGTTGGAGACCAACCAACCACTGCTCACGTCCCTCCAGTCTCTGCTGCTCCTTCTTCTTCATATGGCGGTTAGTTTACTTTCTAAAGTCTACAATTATCTTTTTATTTAAACAAATATCCTCTAATGTTTCATGTTTGTTTTGCAGCTCTTGAATATGAGATTGGTGTTGGAGACCAACCAACCACTGCTCAGGTCCCTAGTGCTCCAGTCTCTCCTGCTCCTTCATCTGGCGGTTAGTTTACTTTCTAAAATCTAAACACTTTTTTTCTGAATTATCTTTTATTTAAACAAATATCCTCTAATGTTTCATGTTTGTTTTGCAGAGTCTGCTCTTGAATATGAGATTGGTGTTGGAGACCAACCAACCACTGCTCAGGTCCCTGATGCTCCAGTCTCTGCTGCTCCCTCATTTGGCGGTTAGTTTACATTCTAAAGTCTACACACTTTTTTTCAGAATTATCTTTTCTTTAATTAATATCCTCTCTAATGTTGCATGTTTGTTTTGCAGTTCCTGCTCTTGAATATGAGATTGGAGACCAACCAACCACTCCTGAGGTCCTTGATGATATATCATATGACTGCGGGAAAATCGATTACGATAGGCTTATTGACCAGTTTGGTTGTCAGAGGCTCGACGAGGCACTGACAACCAGACTGATCAATAAGCTTATCGTAATCGATTTTCCCGCCGTCTTTAGCGGAAACTTCCCATGGATTCACGACTTGCTCCGAAGATTCAGATTCTCTCTCATTCTTCTTATCCACCTCCATAGTTTACTTTCTAAAGTCTACAATTATCTTTTATGTTTCATGTTTGTTTTGCAGCTCTTGAATATGAGATTGGTGTTGGAGACCAACCAACCACTGCTCCAGTCTCTCCTGCTCCTTCATCTGGCGGTTAGTTTACTTTCTATAATCTACACACTTTTTTTCTGAATTATCTTTTATTTAAACAAATATCCTCTAATGTTTCATGTTTGTTTTGCAGTTCCTGCTCTTGAATATGAGATTTGTGTTGGAGACCAACCAACTACTGCTCAGGTCCCTGATGCTCCAGTCTGTGCTGCTAAAGTCTACACACTTTTTTTCAGAATTATCTTTTATTTAATTAATATCCTCTCTAATGTTTCATGTTTGTTTTGCAGTTCCTGCTCTTGAATATGAGATTGGAGACCAACCAACCACTCCTGAGGTCCTTGATGATATATCATATGACTGCGGGAAAATCGATTACGATAGGCTTATTGACCAGTTTGGTTGTCAGAGGCTCGACGAGGCACTGACAACCAGACTGATCAATAAGCTTATTGTAATCGATTTTCCCGCCGTCTTTAGCGGAAACTTCCCTTGGATTCACGACTTGCTCCGAAGATTCAGATTCTCTCTCATTCTTCTTATCCACCTCCACCGCGATCGCGAGCACAGAAAGAACAAACATTTTAAAGCGGATTTCGGAGGTCAATTTATATCGTTGGAGAGAGTTCAACCTTCATCAGATCATGTTCCTCACAGGTTGCTTTACGTCTCTTAGTGGTTGGATAGATTTTTGAACTTCCTTTTTATGAAATTAACTCATGGAAATTATATTAATGCAGGTATTTACTCGCTGAGGCAGGTGATACGTTATTTGCTGGAACTAAGCAATATAAGTAAGTCTTGGAGTTTCTATTCATTGGAAAACAAAATAGGTCAGATGTAAAAGATGTGTTATTTTATTCGTGGGTGTGTTTGTTCGTTCTAGGGATATCATGGCTGATGCAAATATACTTCAAGGTCACATATTTCACGATGTTGTAGCAGAGGATGAATGCGTTGCAGCATCTGAACCTATACAAAGTGAACAACAGAAAAATAATGGAGAGGGTCTTCGAAATCCTGTGGATTCAAAGGCTAAGAACCGTAGACAGAAACCCAAACCAGCTGCTCATCGGGTATGCTTGTGGTGCCGTTGTAGTAAACTTCTTTTTATTTGTTGTCTCTTTGGTACACTAAAGTTATCATTAACAAGTAGGGATTCTGCGCTCGTGCTAAGGAAATACCTGCTCTGGAACTGTATAGGCTTGCTCAGAAAAAGAGACAAAAACTTGTATTATGTGGACACTCACTTGGTGGAGCTGTAAGTCTGATTGCTTTAGATTTTTGTACATTTGTAGCTCATTGTCTACATCTGACTTCTCTTTGATGACTCCTGAGTTTTGTATTTTAACCTACGCAGGTAGCTGCGTTAGCTACACTTGCCATATTGAGAGTTGTTGCTGCCTCGTCTACAAGGAAAGAAAACGAAAACATTCATGTCAAATGTATAACCTTTTCCCAGCCTCCTGTTGGGAATGCTGCTTTGCGAGAGTATGTTTTTGGAGTACTAATTAAATAAACGGCTGGACTTAGCAAGAGCATTCTTATATATTTTTTCCATCGTTTTGCAGTTACGTTCATGAAAAAGGATGGCATCATTTTTTCAAGAGCTACTGTATACCTGAAGATTTGGTCCCCAGAATATTATCTCCTGCATATTTTCATCACTACAACGAGCAAAGAATGTCAATGGCTGGAGAGACCGAAGCCACAGATTTGACATTATCGAAAAAGAATGGTCAGGCAGAAAAGACAAAAGGTAAAGAACACGAGCAGTTAGTCATTGGTGTTGGCCCTGTTCAGAACTCATTCTGGAGACTTTCAAGACTTGTTCCCCTAGATGCTGTTAGAAAACAACTGGATAGGTATAGAGGAAAGAAAGTGGATCCTGCAGAGTCATCTACTCCTATTCAAGACGTAGTTATTAGGGCACAATCTCTCAAAATAGAAGAGGGTAGGGATGGTATATCTCTCAAGCCATTGTAAGATACCGGAAACGGACAAACAGTTAGTGGAAGAAGTGAAGGAAAGACCGATTCATCCAATGGCTTTGGAAATAGTTGGGGCAGGGTTCCTTCTTACGTTCCCTTTGGAGAGGTAGATTTTATAACTTATACACAAATATGATAAGCTTTAGGAATACTGTAGAATTGTGGTTCCTTAAAAATTATGGACAGCTTAGTAAGTTTATTCTGCGTGTGACAGCTATATCTCTTGGGAACTACATCTGTGGAGGCACTTTAAGAAGGAGAGTACTCTAAATTGACATCGGTACGAGCTTCGTTTGCTTATAAATATGTTAATAAGTTTTTATTAATCCCAACTTGTGAACATATCCAAACAGTTTAAGACCTCTGCTAGATCAAGTAGCTCTGCTTTTGGGGTTCTCTAACAAACTCTAGGACCTTGTGTATTCGGATACTGTCATGGCACACTTATCTTCATATTTAGCTTGTGGTTGAGGTCCTCTTATTTGGTTGCATTTTTCTGGCAAAGATATTTTGAGGTCAGATCTGTGATTACCGAACTGAGGGAACGTCTTCAGTCACATTCTATGAAATCCTATAGGTCTCGCTTCCAGAGGTGATAGTTCCTCGTACACTAGACCGATTACTCCTTGATTCATGCGTAAACAGGTGACTTTATCTTGGTATGCTTTTTCACTGACATGCGTTTTTTCATGCTATAGAATACATGACCTCTGCATGGATATTGAAGGATTTTTCGGAGTGGATCAACAGAAACAGTTTCCGCATCTACAACAGTGTCTTGGACTTGATGTTGGTGGTAGTGTAGAACATGGACACATCGTTGAATCACCGATCATAAGAACCGCCACTTCTATCACTCCTCTTGGCTGGAACGGCGTTCCTGGTGATAAGAATGCAGAACATCTAAAAGTTGATATCACTGGATTCTGCTTGCATTTGTGTTCTTTTGTTCATGCACAAGTGAATGGCAATTGGTAAAATCCGTTACAGCTTTTTATTTGTTCCTTTTCTTATTAATGACAAATTTGTGTGACAGTTGTTAAACGTCTCTTTAGGTGCTCAACTACTGTGGAATCCTTCCCTACAACACCTGCTTATTCTTCAGATAATGTAGAACACTCAGAACTACAGAAAACTAGGGTGACCATTGGGAGTCCTCTGAAAAAACCTCCAAGCAATCAGATAGTTGAAGATCCTTTAGTTCCTATGTTCTCGTCTGTTGATTCAAACACCGGTTTGCTGAAGGAAGGAATCAATGTAGGATTTTTTCAAGAAGACAAGTTTGTTCGTCCCGAAGGCTTAAAGGACTTGTAATTTTCTGCACTAGCGATTTCACTACTGTAGCTAAAGAGGTTGAGGTCAGAACACGAAGGGTGCAATTACTCGGGCTTGAGGGAGCCGGCAAAACCCTCTGTTTCGATCAATACTAGGCCAAAGCATGCTAAGTACAATGACTCATGTGGAGAATCTGCAGATACAATCCGATGTTCAAGAATGTATCGTTGGTGGTGTTTGCTACTCGGACACAGTTGGCGTAAACCTGCAAGAGCTGCAATTAGAGGCTTCTCGGTTTAGAGAGGAACTATGGAAAGGAGTATGTAACCTAAGTCTACACACTTTTTTTCAGAATTATCTTTTATTTAAACAAATATCCTCTAATGTTTCATGTTTGTTTTGCAGAGTCTGCTCTTGAATATGAGATTGGTGTTGGAGACCAACCAACCACTGCTCAGGTCCCTGATGCTCCAGTCTCTGCTGGTCCTGCATCTTCATCTGGCAGTTAATTTACTTTCTAAAGTCTACAATTATGTTTTATTTAAACAAATATCCTCTAATGTTTCATGTTTGTTTTGCAGAGTCTGCTCTTGAATATGAGATTGGTGTTGGAGACCAACCAACCACTGCTCAGGTCCCTGATGCTCCAGTCTCTGCTGCTCCATCATTTGGCGGTTAGTTTACTTTCTAAAGTCTACACACTTTTTTTCAGAATTATCTTTTATTTGAACAAATTTCCTCTAATGTTTCATGTTTGTTTTGCAGAGTCTCCTCTTGAATATGAGATTGGTGTTGGAGACCAACCAACCACTGCTCACGTCCCTCCAGTCTCTGCTGCTCCTTCTTCTTCATATGGCGGTTAGTTTACTTTCTAAAGTCTACAATTATCTTTTTATTTAAACAAATATCCTCTAATGTTTCATGTTTGTTTTGCAGCTCTTGAATATGAGATTGGTGTTGGAGACCAACCAACCACTGCTCAGGTCCCTAGTGCTCCAGTCTCTCCTGCTCCTTCATCTGGCGGTTAGTTTACTTTCTAAAATCTAAACACTTTTTTTCTGAATTATCTTTTATTTAAACAAATATCCTCTAATGTTTCATGTTTGTTTTGCAGAGTCTGCTCTTGAATATGAGATTGGTGTTGGAGACCAACCAACCACTGCTCAGGTCCCTGATGCTCCAGTCTCTGCTGCTCCCTCATTTGGCGGTTAGTTTACATTCTAAAGTCTACACACTTTTTTTCAGAATTATCTTTTCTTTAATTAATATCCTCTCTAATGTTGCATGTTTGTTTTGCAGTTCCTGCTCTTGAATATGAGATTGGAGACCAACCAACCACTCCTGAGGTCCTTGATGATATATCATATGACTGCGGGAAAATCGATTACGATAGGCTTATTGACCAGTTTGGTTGTCAGAGGCTCGACGAGGCACTGACAACCAGACTGATCAATAAGCTTATCGTAATCGATTTTCCCGCCGTCTTTAGCGGAAACTTCCCATGGATTCACGACTTGCTCCGAAGATTCAGATTCTCTCTCATTCTTCTTATCCACCTCCATAGTTTACTTTCTAAAGTCTACAATTATCTTTTATGTTTCATGTTTGTTTTGCAGCTCTTGAATATGAGATTGGTGTTGGAGACCAACCAACCACTGCTCCAGTCTCTCCTGCTCCTTCATCTGGCGGTTAGTTTACTTTCTATAATCTACACACTTTTTTTCTGAATTATCTTTTATTTAAACAAATATCCTCTAATGTTTCATGTTTGTTTTGCAGTTCCTGCTCTTGAATATGAGATTTGTGTTGGAGACCAACCAACTACTGCTCAGGTCCCTGATGCTCCAGTCTGTGCTGCTAAAGTCTACACACTTTTTTTCAGAATTATCTTTTATTTAATTAATATCCTCTCTAATGTTTCATGTTTGTTTTGCAGTTCCTGCTCTTGAATATGAGATTGGAGACCAACCAACCACTCCTGAGGTCCTTGATGATATATCATATGACTGCGGGAAAATCGATTACGATAGGCTTATTGACCAGTTTGGTTGTCAGAGGCTCGACGAGGCACTGACAACCAGACTGATCAATAAGCTTATTGTAATCGATTTTCCCGCCGTCTTTAGCGGAAACTTCCCTTGGATTCACGACTTGCTCCGAAGATTCAGATTCTCTCTCATTCTTCTTATCCACCTCCACCGCGATCGCGAGCACAGAAAGAACAAACATTTTAAAGCGGATTTCGGAGGTCAATTTATATCGTTGGAGAGAGTTCAACCTTCATCAGATCATGTTCCTCACAGGTTGCTTTACGTCTCTTAGTGGTTGGATAGATTTTTGAACTTCCTTTTTATGAAATTAACTCATGGAAATTATATTAATGCAGGTATTTACTCGCTGAGGCAGGTGATACGTTATTTGCTGGAACTAAGCAATATAAGTAAGTCTTGGAGTTTCTATTCATTGGAAAACAAAATAGGTCAGATGTAAAAGATGTGTTATTTTATTCGTGGGTGTGTTTGTTCGTTCTAGGGATATCATGGCTGATGCAAATATACTTCAAGGTCACATATTTCACGATGTTGTAGCAGAGGATGAATGCGTTGCAGCATCTGAACCTATACAAAGTGAACAACAGAAAAATAATGGAGAGGGTCTTCGAAATCCTGTGGATTCAAAGGCTAAGAACCGTAGACAGAAACCCAAACCAGCTGCTCATCGGGTATGCTTGTGGTGCCGTTGTAGTAAACTTCTTTTTATTTGTTGTCTCTTTGGTACACTAAAGTTATCATTAACAAGTAGGGATTCTGCGCTCGTGCTAAGGAAATACCTGCTCTGGAACTGTATAGGCTTGCTCAGAAAAAGAGACAAAAACTTGTATTATGTGGACACTCACTTGGTGGAGCTGTAAGTCTGATTGCTTTAGATTTTTGTACATTTGTAGCTCATTGTCTACATCTGACTTCTCTTTGATGACTCCTGAGTTTTGTATTTTAACCTACGCAGGTAGCTGCGTTAGCTACACTTGCCATATTGAGAGTTGTTGCTGCCTCGTCTACAAGGAAAGAAAACGAAAACATTCATGTCAAATGTATAACCTTTTCCCAGCCTCCTGTTGGGAATGCTGCTTTGCGAGAGTATGTTTTTGGAGTACTAATTAAATAAACGGCTGGACTTAGCAAGAGCATTCTTATATATTTTTTCCATCGTTTTGCAGTTACGTTCATGAAAAAGGATGGCATCATTTTTTCAAGAGCTACTGTATACCTGAAGATTTGGTCCCCAGAATATTATCTCCTGCATATTTTCATCACTACAACGAGCAAAGAATGTCAATGGCTGGAGAGACCGAAGCCACAGATTTGACATTATCGAAAAAGAATGGTCAGGCAGAAAAGACAAAAGGTAAAGAACACGAGCAGTTAGTCATTGGTGTTGGCCCTGTTCAGAACTCATTCTGGAGACTTTCAAGACTTGTTCCCCTAGATGCTGTTAGAAAACAACTGGATAGGTATAGAGGAAAGAAAGTGGATCCTGCAGAGTCATCTACTCCTATTCAAGACGTAGTTATTAGGGCACAATCTCTCAAAATAGAAGAGGGTAGGGATGGTATATCTCTCAAGCCATTGTAAGATACCGGAAACGGACAAACAGTTAGTGGAAGAAGTGAAGGAAAGACCGATTCATCCAATGGCTTTGGAAATAGTTGGGGCAGGGTTCCTTCTTACGTTCCCTTTGGAGAGGTAGATTTTATAACTTATACACAAATATGATAAGCTTTAGGAATACTGTAGAATTGTGGTTCCTTAAAAATTATGGACAGCTTAGTAAGTTTATTCTGCGTGTGACAGCTATATCTCTTGGGAACTACATCTGTGGAGGCACTTTAAGAAGGAGAGTACTCTAAATTGACATCGGTACGAGCTTCGTTTGCTTATAAATATGTTAATAAGTTTTTATTAATCCCAACTTGTGAACATATCCAAACAGTTTAAGACCTCTGCTAGATCAAGTAGCTCTGCTTTTGGGGTTCTCTAACAAACTCTAGGACCTTGTGTATTCGGATACTGTCATGGCACACTTATCTTCATATTTAGCTTGTGGTTGAGGTCCTCTTATTTGGTTGCATTTTTCTGGCAAAGATATTTTGAGGTCAGATCTGTGATTACCGAACTGAGGGAACGTCTTCAGTCACATTCTATGAAATCCTATAGGTCTCGCTTCCAGAGGTGATAGTTCCTCGTACACTAGACCGATTACTCCTTGATTCATGCGTAAACAGGTGACTTTATCTTGGTATGCTTTTTCACTGACATGCGTTTTTTCATGCTATAGAATACATGACCTCTGCATGGATATTGAAGGATTTTTCGGAGTGGATCAACAGAAACAGTTTCCGCATCTACAACAGTGTCTTGGACTTGATGTTGGTGGTAGTGTAGAACATGGACACATCGTTGAATCACCGATCATAAGAACCGCCACTTCTATCACTCCTCTTGGCTGGAACGGCGTTCCTGGTGATAAGAATGCAGAACATCTAAAAGTTGATATCACTGGATTCTGCTTGCATTTGTGTTCTTTTGTTCATGCACAAGTGAATGGCAATTGGTAAAATCCGTTACAGCTTTTTATTTGTTCCTTTTCTTATTAATGACAAATTTGTGTGACAGTTGTTAAACGTCTCTTTAGGTGCTCAACTACTGTGGAATCCTTCCCTACAACACCTGCTTATTCTTCAGATAATGTAGAACACTCAGAACTACAGAAAACTAGGGTGACCATTGGGAGTCCTCTGAAAAAACCTCCAAGCAATCAGATAGTTGAAGATCCTTTAGTTCCTATGTTCTCGTCTGTTGATTCAAACACCGGTTTGCTGAAGGAAGGAATCAATGTAGGATTTTTTCAAGAAGACAAGTTTGTTCGTCCCGAAGGCTTAAAGGACTTGTAATTTTCTGCACTAGCGATTTCACTACTGTAGCTAAAGAGGTTGAGGTCAGAACACGAAGGGTGCAATTACTCGGGCTTGAGGGAGCCGGCAAAACCCTCTGTTTCGATCAATACTAGGCCAAAGCATGCTAAGTACAATGACTCATGTGGAGAATCTGCAGATACAATCCGATGTTCAAGAATGTATCGTTGGTGGTGTTTGCTACTCGGACACAGTTGGCGTAAACCTGCAAGAGCTGCAATTAGAGGCTTCTCGGTTTAGAGAGGAACTATGGAAAGGAGTATGTAACCTAAGTCTACACACTTTTTTTCAGAATTATCTTTTATTTAAACAAATATCCTCTAATGTTTCATGTTTGTTTTGCAGAGTCTGCTCTTGAATATGAGATTGGTGTTGGAGACCAACCAACCACTGCTCAGGTCCCTGATGCTCCAGTCTCTGCTGGTCCTGCATCTTCATCTGGCAGTTAATTTACTTTCTAAAGTCTACAATTATGTTTTATTTAAACAAATATCCTCTAATGTTTCATGTTTGTTTTGCAGAGTCTGCTCTTGAATATGAGATTGGTGTTGGAGACCAACCAACCACTGCTCAGGTCCCTGATGCTCCAGTCTCTGCTGCTCCATCATTTGGCGGTTAGTTTACTTTCTAAAGTCTACACACTTTTTTTCAGAATTATCTTTTATTTGAACAAATTTCCTCTAATGTTTCATGTTTGTTTTGCAGAGTCTCCTCTTGAATATGAGATTGGTGTTGGAGACCAACCAACCACTGCTCACGTCCCTCCAGTCTCTGCTGCTCCTTCTTCTTCATATGGCGGTTAGTTTACTTTCTAAAGTCTACAATTATCTTTTTATTTAAACAAATATCCTCTAATGTTTCATGTTTGTTTTGCAGCTCTTGAATATGAGATTGGTGTTGGAGACCAACCAACCACTGCTCAGGTCCCTAGTGCTCCAGTCTCTCCTGCTCCTTCATCTGGCGGTTAGTTTACTTTCTAAAATCTAAACACTTTTTTTCTGAATTATCTTTTATTTAAACAAATATCCTCTAATGTTTCATGTTTGTTTTGCAGAGTCTGCTCTTGAATATGAGATTGGTGTTGGAGACCAACCAACCACTGCTCAGGTCCCTGATGCTCCAGTCTCTGCTGCTCCCTCATTTGGCGGTTAGTTTACATTCTAAAGTCTACACACTTTTTTTCAGAATTATCTTTTCTTTAATTAATATCCTCTCTAATGTTGCATGTTTGTTTTGCAGTTCCTGCTCTTGAATATGAGATTGGAGACCAACCAACCACTCCTGAGGTCCTTGATGATATATCATATGACTGCGGGAAAATCGATTACGATAGGCTTATTGACCAGTTTGGTTGTCAGAGGCTCGACGAGGCACTGACAACCAGACTGATCAATAAGCTTATCGTAATCGATTTTCCCGCCGTCTTTAGCGGAAACTTCCCATGGATTCACGACTTGCTCCGAAGATTCAGATTCTCTCTCATTCTTCTTATCCACCTCCATAGTTTACTTTCTAAAGTCTACAATTATCTTTTATGTTTCATGTTTGTTTTGCAGCTCTTGAATATGAGATTGGTGTTGGAGACCAACCAACCACTGCTCCAGTCTCTCCTGCTCCTTCATCTGGCGGTTAGTTTACTTTCTATAATCTACACACTTTTTTTCTGAATTATCTTTTATTTAAACAAATATCCTCTAATGTTTCATGTTTGTTTTGCAGTTCCTGCTCTTGAATATGAGATTTGTGTTGGAGACCAACCAACTACTGCTCAGGTCCCTGATGCTCCAGTCTGTGCTGCTAAAGTCTACACACTTTTTTTCAGAATTATCTTTTATTTAATTAATATCCTCTCTAATGTTTCATGTTTGTTTTGCAGTTCCTGCTCTTGAATATGAGATTGGAGACCAACCAACCACTCCTGAGGTCCTTGATGATATATCATATGACTGCGGGAAAATCGATTACGATAGGCTTATTGACCAGTTTGGTTGTCAGAGGCTCGACGAGGCACTGACAACCAGACTGATCAATAAGCTTATTGTAATCGATTTTCCCGCCGTCTTTAGCGGAAACTTCCCTTGGATTCACGACTTGCTCCGAAGATTCAGATTCTCTCTCATTCTTCTTATCCACCTCCACCGCGATCGCGAGCACAGAAAGAACAAACATTTTAAAGCGGATTTCGGAGGTCAATTTATATCGTTGGAGAGAGTTCAACCTTCATCAGATCATGTTCCTCACAGGTTGCTTTACGTCTCTTAGTGGTTGGATAGATTTTTGAACTTCCTTTTTATGAAATTAACTCATGGAAATTATATTAATGCAGGTATTTACTCGCTGAGGCAGGTGATACGTTATTTGCTGGAACTAAGCAATATAAGTAAGTCTTGGAGTTTCTATTCATTGGAAAACAAAATAGGTCAGATGTAAAAGATGTGTTATTTTATTCGTGGGTGTGTTTGTTCGTTCTAGGGATATCATGGCTGATGCAAATATACTTCAAGGTCACATATTTCACGATGTTGTAGCAGAGGATGAATGCGTTGCAGCATCTGAACCTATACAAAGTGAACAACAGAAAAATAATGGAGAGGGTCTTCGAAATCCTGTGGATTCAAAGGCTAAGAACCGTAGACAGAAACCCAAACCAGCTGCTCATCGGGTATGCTTGTGGTGCCGTTGTAGTAAACTTCTTTTTATTTGTTGTCTCTTTGGTACACTAAAGTTATCATTAACAAGTAGGGATTCTGCGCTCGTGCTAAGGAAATACCTGCTCTGGAACTGTATAGGCTTGCTCAGAAAAAGAGACAAAAACTTGTATTATGTGGACACTCACTTGGTGGAGCTGTAAGTCTGATTGCTTTAGATTTTTGTACATTTGTAGCTCATTGTCTACATCTGACTTCTCTTTGATGACTCCTGAGTTTTGTATTTTAACCTACGCAGGTAGCTGCGTTAGCTACACTTGCCATATTGAGAGTTGTTGCTGCCTCGTCTACAAGGAAAGAAAACGAAAACATTCATGTCAAATGTATAACCTTTTCCCAGCCTCCTGTTGGGAATGCTGCTTTGCGAGAGTATGTTTTTGGAGTACTAATTAAATAAACGGCTGGACTTAGCAAGAGCATTCTTATATATTTTTTCCATCGTTTTGCAGTTACGTTCATGAAAAAGGATGGCATCATCAAGTAGATTCATATTATCAAGGAAGTAAATTGAATAAAAAGAGTGAGAAATCCAACCTTTAAAGAGGAGGATTCAAGTAGATTTGACATTAGCTCCAGGAGCTGTAGAACTATCCCAATTCGAGTAATCGTTGTCAAGGTTGAGCCACCAGCATCAGCAGTTTCTTGAGCAAACAAAAGCTAGTTTCTTCAACTCTGTCCAGTAATGAACCAGCCAAGTTCTCATCATTCTTGTCACTGGTAAAAAAGATTCACAGTAAAGAAAGATCATCAACTTGAAGACCCAAACAAACAACATCCTCTCATAGATGTTAAAGGGGCTTGTACGAGGGTACCTTATTGTTGAATTACAACCATTCTCAGTCACTTGTTCGGATGGAGGCATGAAAAATCTGAGTAAATCATCACATCACTTCCTTTGAGACCATGGGAATCAAAACTTCTCGCACGATGTTAAACGAAGATGGAGCCTGACACATAACTTAGACTTCCATTAGGTCCATTGATCAACTAATTGCATGCCCCAATATCTAAACCTGCAAGAGCTGCAATTAGAGGCT
The DNA here is from genome assembly GCA_963576765.1 of Draba incana. Taxonomy (NCBI): domain Eukaryota; kingdom Viridiplantae; phylum Streptophyta; class Magnoliopsida; order Brassicales; family Brassicaceae; genus Draba; species Draba incana. The sequence continues at coordinate 28,047,765 of OY755213.1, forward strand.
TCTCGGTTTAGAGAGGAACTATGGAAAGGAGTACGTAACCTAAGTAAGGAGATTGACTTAATTATTCTTGTGCACAATCTATCTCACCGAATACCCGCAGCAGCAACCCGCACTTGCTCTTTGGTTAGATGAGGTTAAATCTCTCGGCATCCCTTGGGTCCTCGCCATAACAAACAAGTTCTCAGTAAGTGCACATCAGCAGAAATCCATTATCGAAGCTGTTCTTCAGGCGTATCAAGCGTCTCCAAGCACAACCGGAATAGTAAACTCTATCCCTTATATAATTTCTGGCTCTGGAAGTTCATCATTGCCTTGGGCAGCTGTGAATGCGGGTAATGAAGGACCAGTAGGTGCTCAGAAGTTGATATTCGCTCCACTCGATCTTGTGAAAAAGCCATTTCAGAGAAAAGACACTGTTTTCCCGGTGGAAGGTGTGAATTCCCTTTGCCAGCTTGTTCATCGCGTCCTTCAAACTCAAGAAGAAGCTTGCTTTCAGGTCGTATTAAGTCCCTCCTACCTTTCCTATTTATGCAGTGGTTAAGGTGTCAATGTAATACCGCCTAAGTCGCTCCGATGTTTCAGGAACTTGCTAGAGTGAGACTGTTGGTGGAACTAGCCAAAGACCGTGGCGTAGATGGCTCACAGCCCAAGTCATCGTCGATGTCAGCTGCAGCCGTGGGCGCTTCACTTGGTGCCGGTCTTGGCAGTAGTGATGGGTGCAGGCTCCGCTTTACGGAAGCCGTGATTGTAACCCAATCAACCATTGACTGTGTTATCTTATTATATTTTTCTATGTACATATCTACATTTAGTCCCCATTAGAGTTGGAGGAAGTTGTTTCTACAAGGTATGAATGATGTGCGTTTCTTCTAATCTTTATTGCGTACTAGTGCATCAGACGAATGATTTAGTCAATTGGTTTTTGTTTCTTGGTATATATAGCATGTGTATTCTGATGGTCACTTGGAAGAAGTTGTTCTACGGCATCTTGGTTCTCAAGAAGGTGAAACCGTAATAGCAGACAATATCAGGTCTTGTTTCTAGCTTTTCCTCTTATCTTATCCCAATATGTTCAACCTCAAGACTAATCATTTTATTTCCCTTGGAAAAAATTCGACTAAATCATGCTATATATGGTAATATTTTCAGGCTATCAGAGTTCCTTGGTGGCTTGCAGATTTAAAATATACTTTACCAGATAAATAAAATGTAAGCAAGTTCCAAACAATATCAGAATGTTGTTAGACTTTATGGTTTCTATTTTATGACTGAATTTTTCTTTCCAACACACAACACAGATGATGATGACAACAAGTACTTATTTTCTTTCCAAACTCATTTGATTCTGAGTTTTGGCAATCCTTTGAAATTAGGTGAAGCAAATTCTTCTTGTCTTATGACATTGTCTTCCATATTGGCTGATTCAAGCTTATATCTTGTGAACTCTAGAAATGGAGACATCCTCAAAGAAATGGAGACATCCTCAAAGGAGGGATATAATAATAGTTCAAAAGATATGAGGACACAGAAGAAGAAACTCATTGTAATAATATTTAGATAGGGAATGTCTACTGGACAATTATGTACAAAAATAAAATTGTTTGAACAATACGACCATTCCCTGGATTGTATTATACCAACAAATAATGTAAATAAATGCTTTCATAAGTCATAACATTCATGTGAAAGATTTTTGAGATAAGAACATGAAAAATAGATAAATTAAAATATTTAATACGTGTCTACCATCTGAGAATGGCAAATCCAGAAACAATAAGAGAATAGATCATCATGATAAGAGGAGGAGCCTGAATTTGACTCTGAATCGTACTGCGCCAAGGCGGTGAAGACAGAGGAGAATGTCATTGTGGCGAAAACAGCCATTGATGTGGTATTGATTGTTGGAAGCCATGTCTTGCTATATTTTGATCTCTCAAGCAAATGTTGGCTCCTTGCCTTTGGCTTTGGCTATACCAATGTTGTTTTTATAGGTCTTAGAAAAAGTTCGTGTCGGACGTGAGGAGCATAAAAGGTTAGGTTTCATTTCATAAAAAAAGGAACCTTATTATTATTACAGGAACCTTATTATTATTATTCGAAAACAAAAAAGTCACTCCCCTATTAAAAAGGAGAAAAAAAAACAAATTGTTGTTGTGAATAACAACCAAATACATATTATATATTAAACTAAATCAACCAAAGATTAGTGGAATGATAGAGAGAGGGATTGACAACTAAGAAAAAGAAAAGTTTTCTTATTAACTTCTTCTCTTCCTTCTCCTATTTACAGTAGTAGAATAGTTTGGTGAGCAAGCTTTACAAACTTCAATAAACCTGTTATAAAATATGATGATTATTCATCACTCTAGGATACTAGAGTTAGGCCATTAGGTGACAAATGGACCATGCCACTAATCCTCTTAATAATGCATACCTGTATTCCCCTTAATATGTTATACACGTGTAAGGCATATGTCTTTATTATATACATCTTAGATTAGTATAAATAGGTGATTATGCTAATGATGAAGATAATTGAGAACATACAAGAAGCAATAATAAAACCTCTCTTTCCAAAATCTCTCTCGTCTCTCCTCTCCCTTATAAATACATATATATATATTACAGACACATCAAATATATAGTATTTATGTGGTTTGTTTGGATTATTATTCACAAAACGTTATCAGCACGAGCGTCTCTATCCGATCAATCCTATACTGTTACTCTATCCGATCAATTTATACCGTCTTTCTATCCGACCAATCATATACCGAAAAGGGGAGATTTTAAATTTATAATTATGCAATCCAAATTTAAATTTAAATTTTATTTATGTCTATTTAATTTCACAGTTTATATTTTATTTCGGGTAGACAAGCTTTGCTTTCCCCGCACAGATCGTTTTTCATTGGTTATGCCTTTCACGATCACATATGGTCATATGGTAGACTATGTCTCCTCCGATCATATATATGGAGTTGATGGTGAAAACCTCCTCCTTATGGTAAAGTTGAAGGCTTTGCCTCCTCCCCAAAATTAGTGGTAGGCTATGCCTCCTAAATATCAGTGAAAAGTCATATTATAGGCTATGTTTTTTTTTCGAATTGATCATTATATATGGTTAGGCGTTGCCTCCTTGATCAACTTAAAATTAAGTCTCTATAATCTCATGGTAGGCTTGCCTCCTTGATTATGTGAAAGACCATGCCTATTAAATTTTTTTTAATTGCTTTATTGCTTTAAGTTATTTATTATTGCTTTAACTTATAACTGCATATTATATGGAAGGCTGAGCCTCCTAAATATCTGTTTTAAATTACGTTGTTATTATATTTGTTGTTATAATATGGATGATATCATCACCATATTTTATTTATCGCTATAATATGGATGATTTCATCACCATATTTTATTTATCATTATGGATGATTTTTCATCACCATAATTTATTTATCATTATATTTTATTTATAGTTATAATATGGTAAATTTTATCTCAAATTCATTTTTCCAAATTAATTTTTTATTTTAATTTTTTTACCTCCAACGGTAACAAAGAAAAATTTTCAAAATTTTTCTACTTTTCAAACGGCTATTTTAACGGTCATGAATAGTATTTTCAATCTATAAATACACTCATATTTTTCATTCTTCGATTTATGGTCTTTTCGTTGGAGAATTTACCCCTGAAGAGTATCGCATGAATTTGTGTTTACTTTTTATTGCCATAATCCTTTCTGTAATCGCTGTTATCATTAATGTAAATAGAATCTAAAATAATAATATTTTTCGATCTCGTTTTTAGAATTCCGTATTATAATTTTAAAGGATCCGAGATAAAACACATGATCCAAGATGGATATGTTGTTGATCCTAAAGTGGGATTCAATACGAGATGAATAAACTAGAAGAGTTATCATCTCGAGGGAGAGAATTAAAGAATCCCACATCGACAAAACATAAATGAGATTATGTCAGAAAATGATAAAGCAAATCAAATGGATTACAAAAGTTATGGTGAAATTTAATCTCTATGTTTTGACATAGAACATGCAGTCGTGCATGTAGTATATTAAGCCATCAAGTATGAATGTGCTTATTACAAAATTTGCAATAATCATTTTGATGAGAATTTTCCATAGGGAAATCATTGAATAGTTAATATCCTTGACATATTGATATGAATTTGAAGTTCAAAAAGTCCAAAAGAATAACTATTCAAAAGACGTTGCAAATTAAAGAGCTGATGGATGAGATTATAAGAATTATCATAGATCCTCATGAATATGAACTTTGAAGTTCAAAGGATAATTCATTTAACAGAAAATGAGAAAATCTCATATTACAGCTGAATGCTCCAATATGATTAGATCTCTGAAAGAGAATCTATTAAGTCTATAGACATGATAGACAACTTTGGTTCCAAAGATAAAAAAAATCCTCAAAATTAAAATGGAGCAAATTATTGATGAGAGGATTAGTTAAACTCCCAAGGAGGAGTAAAGAGATCGTTATGGTTAATATTGAAATCAGGTACCTGAGTAAAATCATTGAGAATGATTTAGAGATCTCGATTAACCATGTTATTACGATAAAAATGGTGAACCAAATACATAATATGTGTCGACACAATAAAAAAAAATATAAAAATAAAATAAAATAAAGCGCGTGATATAATAAATGAGGATCTTGAATCTCCGCTATGTGAATGAGCATAGAGATAAAAAAAATATTGGCCAATAAATGATAAGAGGCAACCAAGTATGTATTAAATTCGTTTGAAACGAGAAGCTTTTGGAATAGTAGTCCAAACATCAAACAAATATGTCAAGGAAAATGACAAATTGAACAAAATCACTTGAATTGTGCCTCAATATTTATATATGAATAATCCTAGAAGGATTATTGATATCATTATTATGTTCCGAGGAACTCTATGCGATTGAAACTTTTAAAAAGCCATCGCAAATTGTATACTCACCTGAAGTGAGAAAAGAAAAATGACAAGAAATAAGAGAATTTTCTCTCATATGAGAATGAAAGTATATAGCGTGAATACAATCAAATGTATACACCTCATTAAAAGCTCTTGAAGAGCAAATACATGTCATTATTTAGGAGAATGAAATTGAAATACTTGAAACATTTTCTTCTCTTAAGATAAAATACATAATCCGAGAAGGATATGATATTCTAAATGGGATTCAGTTCGAGAATGATAAACATACAGTGTTATCATCTCGAGGGGGAGAGTTAAAAGAATCTCATATACTATAAGTAAAACATCCAATAGATTATGTTTGGCTTAACCGGATTGGTCATCCTGGTTTAATAAATGATGCGAGAAATTATGAAAATGTTTGAGAACATCCCGTAAAGAACCATACGATTCTTCCTAATTATGTATCATATGTTACTTGCTTAGAAGCAATATGATAATGTTGTTTTCACTAGACAAAATAACATTGACTTTGTTTATTCATAAGTATATACAAGAAAATGATTTTTAGACTGATCACCCACAATGTGAAATTTATATACCTTATGGTTATAAGAGTTACATCGATTCAATGGACGCATTGACTCGATTAACGCATTGATTAAAATGTCACATTTATCCTTGTCATGAAACCGCAACTTAAATCTTGCAAGGTTATTTGATAATGCTGGTGAATTTATATTTGGATGTATATAATTCCATGTCAAATGAAATAAAGTGAAAACTCATAGTGAGATAGTCTCCAACCAAAGTTGGGAATGGATCCCTTGTGTTCTTGTATGGAATACATGGTCATAGATGTGGATCTGTTCAACCTTTGTGCGGAACGTTTTGATATTTTATTGTATTGATTGACGCATCTAGTAGATGGTCACATGTGTGTTTATTAGCCACATGAAATACGACTTTCTCAAGATTCATTGCTTTAATAATTTAACCGAGAGTTCAATTAAAATGCGGGAACCAATGGTGTATAAAGCTACAATCTCCTTAAGAATAAGAGATTGAATGAAAGATAAATATGCGTGGTTGTACTCTTTTTCCCTTATCATGGTTTTTGTCCCATTGGGTTTTCCCATGAAAAGGTTTTTAACGAGACAACATAGAACACGCAAAACTCCCAAAAAGAGTGGAATACATATACGGAATGCATCTCATGAAGATGATGTTTCCAGGGGGAGTTATATAATAATGAGTGTGGTTGTACTCTTTTCCCCTTATTATGGTTTTTGCCCACTGGGTTTTTCCATGACGAGGTTTTTAACGAGACAACTAAGAACACGCTAAAGATAGACATATAAGAGAAATGTTATAAAAAGAAAGGTTTATCAATCTTCCAAAATGTTTTGTGATATATTGATGAAACCAAGACAAGCGAAGAAAATGATAAAAGTGAATCGCCCTATGGAGTCGATGAAGAAACAAGATTTATTTGAGGGGGAGATTCCATCTATGAAAATTATGAAGAGAAGATCATCTCAATCATTTCCAGGAGAGAGACTGCACTCTTTTCCTTGCCATTATTTTTCCTACTGGATTTTTGATATGTTAGGTTTTTAGCCTAATTTACCCATGGTTTTGTGTTGCATTTCTTGTCTTTTTGTTTCCTTTTGATGTCTTTTCAGGTTCTAAAGTGCTTTGGAGCACAATTTGGACCTGCTGGAGCTCTATGAAGAAAAGGAGAAGAATTGGAGCAAAAAGAGGAGTTTTCAATCCACCGAGCGAGCACCTGCTCGCAAGAGAAGCACCAGAACCTTAACCTAATAAAGCTGGCCGCCGATTTCACAAGATGGCCCACGAGATTCCCATAGTTAATGAGTCAACACAATCCCATTTCATCAAGGAATTGATTGATTTTCATAATAAATGGGATTTGTTCTTACTTTCCTTATTTTGTCTTAAGAGATATTTTAGCTTTTAATGTTTCTTTCTTGTATTTGAAGGAGCTGAGCCTCCTTAGGATATTCATCATTTCATTCACGAAAATCAGTAGACCTTGAGTTCCTCTTTTTACGTTTTTTTTGAATAAAAGTTATTTTGTTCTTCCATCATTCTTCACCAATCCGAATCACCACTTCATTTCCATTGAAGCTACTGTTCATTCCCGAATCATCACATCATCATCTAGAGAAGAATTCTAAACCCCCTTTCACTCTCATTTTCCATTATGAATTCTTATCTAATGATTGTTGCATTTGATTTAATTATGTCCGAGTAGTTTATTAGCTAGGTCGAGGTGTTTTCAATGGTGATTTAGGGCTTTAGATGGTTGAGCCAAATAGGGTATTCTTATGTCTTCATCTCTAGGAAATCTCAATGCTTAGGCTAAATTGATCACTTAGTCTATGATCTCTAGGTTTAATCTATTCACCAAAAATGACATAGGTTGCTAGAATTACCTTTGATGAGCATTCGGTGGTAACCAAAACACCATTGATCGTTCCCATTGAATGTGAACATATTGAACCATTGCATTAAAGCTTGTTTACTTCATTACTAAATCCACTCGAAAGTGTAGGTATTTAGGTTGTAGGCAAAGGTATTGATACATCGCCAAAAGCGGGGCAATACATATTTATGTTTGAGTTCTAGACCGCATTTAAATAGACCCTGAATAGATGCTCAACCCAAGTACCCGAAATCACCGGAGATTCATCTCGGCTTAGTGCCTTTTATCATTGTTTTATTACCGATTTTTATTCCAAGCACTGCTCATTTTCATTGAGCACCTGCTCACGTCAGTTTACAACTCATTTAATTTATCTTAGCTTTATTTGAAATCTATAAATTCATAGTGTAACCTTGGTCTCTGTGGATTCGATACCTTATATACTACTGCTTTTGCCTGTGCACTTGCAGCATTATTTTGGGTTAAAACTCGAGACATCAAGTTTTTGGCGCCGTTGCCGGGGACCAATAGCGTTACCTTTGAATTTTGGTTTTATTTATAGTCTAAGAATTTTGCTAATTTTGTTTTTTGTTTTTGTTTTTGTTATGTTTCAGGTGTATGACCAGTAGAAGAACGAGGAAATCTGAACGAAGATTTAGTCAGTCATACGAACGAAGAGTTAGCTCGTCTCGAACGTCAGAATCGCCGCCGAGCACCTGCTCAAACCGAACGAGCACCTGCTCGCACAGAAATTATGGCTGATCAGGAAATGAATGTTCAGCTACAGATTTTAAGAGATCAAATCACCCAGTTGCAAAGGCAACAGCCGCGGGGTCAGCCAACCATAGGGGATTCGGATAATCCCCATGCGTTTTATCAAAACCGTTCGGCCATCGTCATCCCTACCATTCAGAGACAAGATTATGAGGTCAAGGCTCAGTTGATCTCATTGGTGAAGCAGCATCTATTTCATGGATTACCCGCTGAAATACCTATGGACCACATTGAGAACTTCGAGGAAATCTGTAGTACTACGGGTTCTAAAGGTGTTCCAACCGAGTTTCTGAAGTGTAAGTTGTTCCCGTTCTCTCTCGCGGACAAGGCACAAAGATGGTTGAAGTCACTGCCGGCTAGTTCATTGAGGACTTGGGATGAGGCTAGATCCGCGTTCTTGGATCATTTCTATACGAAGTCCAAAACGGCCGCTTTGAGGAACAAGATTGCATCCTTTCAACAACACTCCGGAGAAGCTTTTGGTGAAGCTTGGGAAAGACTCAAGGAGTATAAGAGGGAGTGTCCTCATCACGGTTTCAAGGATGAGCAAATCTTGAATATATTCTACGATGGAGTCGATTGGGATTATCGTAATGCCCTAAATGTTGCGAGTAATGGCAACTTTATGACCAAGACTAGAGATGGTGCTTTTGAGCTGATTGAGAACCTTGCTTCAAGCTCTAGCAACAAGGCTCCTGAGTACGATAGGTCCGGGAAAGTCTATAGTATGGACACTCAGAAGATTGTCTCTTACATTTTGTGGAGGAAATGAAAGCTTGACTTAACAAGTCTCTAGTGAAGACAAGAAAGATGAGATAATTCCAAAAAGTGATTGATCTTTCACAGATTTTTCCCTGCCGTGTTGTGTGGGTTTAGTATTTGAAAGCAATTCATTATTTGTTATAGCTTAAACAAGATTTGACTAGTCTCCATTACAGATTTCTTAGAAAATGAAATGAAATGAACTTCTTAATTTTTGTTTCGCCTGTTATCTCCCTTTTATTTACGCTTGATAATCATGTTTAAATGCTTGTAATGTGTTTGAGAAACTTTGAGTTATGCATTTTCTTCTCTCTTGTTGGAGTTGGATTGTTTTCTTGTTACATTTTTTTCTGACTATTTTGCTTTGCCAGAAAAATGCGCAGCTTTTACTTTATGCTCTTAGTACAATTCAAGACGTACCCTTTTGTCTCGAGAAGCTTTTCCCATATCTTCTAAGGTAGAAAGATGAGTTTGGTTTACTGCGATGAACACGAAAAAATCAGAGACAGTCACAAGAGCGTCTCAGAGGCATTCTATCAAACACATTAAGTGCAACAACAAAAATCTCTGGAAAACAAACAAGTTGGAGATTAATTCGATATATACTAAACCGCGTCACAATTAGCGGTAAAAATATAACAGCTAGCTATCTGACGAAGAGTAGCAGAATTTCAAGCTAAATCGAAGTGAAGAAAAAGTTTCATGTGCACTAAGAATTTTGGAAGCCAATAATTAGTGGGCCTGAGCCCAATTCAATTATTTTACGAGACCCATGTGCACTAAAGAGATGTTTCTCTATTGTTTTCGAATTCCTGGTGATTTTCTCTCACCAAAATTCCTTATCTGATTCGATTTTCAAGATCTTGTTTTCTCAATTGTAAACTGGAATTGTCATTTTATGCTATTACGCTCTTATCTCAATCTGTTTGCAAGTTTTATCTACATATGATGCATTTCTTAGAAGATTTGCAAAACATATTTGAACATTGTATCTAGTTAGTTGCTCGGCTTAAAAGTCTCAATGGAAACTAATGAGCTCCATAGTAATATCTTCTTAGTATGTTGAATCAAACTTTCAAAATCTTAGAAAATACAAAGCACAAGACATTGCTAAATAGAGGATAACTTCTTTACACACGCGAAATGAAAGAAAAGAGTTTGATTACAAACAAGGAAACAAAAACTAACACTGCAAACACATGAAAGCTTTCGCTTTTTATGTTTTTATTCAGCCACAATCAGAGGGATCTTGTCTTACTGAGGAAAGACAGATTATGACGGATATTCTTAGCCTGTGAAGTGAGAATGTGGGCGATGATGAGTCCACACACAAAACCAGGTACATAGCCTATTGCAGCTGCAGTCCAGCTCAATGCTTGGTCTTTCTCTTCCTTTTCGTCGTCTTGCTCTTCTTCTTCTTCTCCTCCTCCACCGCATGTGTTTTCAAGATGAGCACCGCATAGTCTGGGGAAACTGAAAGAATCTCGAGGATAAGATTGGCCCATGGAATTCGTTAGAACGAAGGACTAGAACTTGTAGAAGGGGCAACAATCTTAGCCCGAGTGGAAACGTGTCAATGATTTTGTTGCCTTCCACATTCAAAACTTCGAGAAGAGTGCAGTTGATCAGAGACTTGGGAAGTTTCCCGATAACTGGTTGTGACCAACATCAAGTGACATCAATCGACGACTGATAGGCTCCTCTGGAAAAACACCAGAGAGGCTGTTATTCTGAAGATGCAAGACATTAAGAGTAGTATTGAAGTTCTCAAAACACCGAGGAATAGAACCGCTGAAGTTGTTGTTGGATAAAACAAGTGCCCTAAGATGAAACAATTCACATATTCTCCTAGGAATCTCTCCCGAAAACCGATTATTAGATCCTAAAAAGACCTGTGTAGAATTTGGCAACATAGTTAGTTCTCCACTGAATGAATTATTAGAAATGATTACATTCCCCAACTGTGACAGTCTCCCAAGCCACTCCGGTAATTGACCTTCAATTTGATTGGCAGAAATGTCTAAATACCATAACTGGGTTTGGTTTTCTAGAAACTTGGGAAATGATCTTCAAATGAATCCCTGAAAGATCCAACTCTTGAAGTGATATGAAATGTGAGAAAAGACTCAAATCAACAATATCCCCTCCACTGAAATTGTTTCTCCAATGTTTAAGGTTTGAAGTTTTGATGGGGAAGAGATATTCCCAATCTCAAGAGGGCCGCTGAAGTTGTTTCCACTCAGGTCAAGTTTACTCAACGAAGGGATCATGAAGAGAGAAGAGGGAATGGATCCAGAAAATGAATTTCCATTCATAGAAAAATACTCCAATTTTGAGAGGCTACTCATGTTAGATGGGAGTGTACCTTTGAGCTGGTTAGAACCAAGGTCGATCGTTTTGAGCGAGCTCAGTTTGGGTAGCACAAGTTGTAGATTTAGTCCTTCACTGGTGAAATCGTTATGAGAGAGATCAAGATCAGCGAGATAAGACAGATTTCCGAGTGAAGAAGGTATTTCCCCATGGAAATTGCAGCTATAGCAATGAAACTCACTCAAATATTTGAGGTTGTCGATGGAATCTGGTAGAATACCGGAGAGGTTATTGGAGCTAAGATTCAGGCTCTGAAGATGTTGTAGTCGGAACAGACTACTATTAGAACTCAAAGGACCGTTGAGAGAACTGTACGAGACGTCTAACTCAACGATCTTGCCGGTCTTAGGATCACAAGAGACACCATCCCAAGAACAGCAATCAGTGTTGTTCCTCCACTTGTCTGTCTTCTTATCAGAATACCACTCACCGGGACCAACATAGAACTCGTTCTTGAACTCCCAAAGAGCATCCCTCTGGTCTGGAAGACACAAGTCTTTAGAAGGAGAAGCAATAACGACAAATATTGAGTTAGAAAGAGCAAGAATTGTTGTGCTAGAGTTTCTATCTAATCCTTTATACAAAAATTCTCGTTTTTGTGGTGACTTCTGGTTTACTGAAAAATTATATATCTTATAAGATTATTCTCTGTCTCCATCTCTCAGCAATTTTTGTGCTTAGAAAAAGAGATTTCGTGTACGTCCTTCTTTTCTATTGCTTCTCTGATTTTTAATACTATTATAGTTGTTGGTTGTATTTAAAATTTTGAGTGGTTGCATGAGTTAGTACTTATTATAAAAGGTTTGAGTCAATTCTTCTTAATTTCCATTGATAAACGCTACAATGGCTTGTGATACTCTCGTTCACAAACTGTGGATAATACCGCCCATGTCTTGTCTTTGGTACCTGTTGTGAATCAAAGACGATAAAGCAAAGAACAAAAGAGATTGAGACGAAAATAGGGTTTCTTATTACTCGTGTGTTACATAGAATAAAACCTAAACTCCATATATATACATCTCAAAAAACCCGGTTTACTGACGTATACCGTCCTTTTACCACTATGTATCTGATTATAAGTCACTTAGATAACAGTACCACTTGCAAAATTGAAATTTGTTTTTTGTGGGTCTATGACTGTATGCTGAAATTTTTAGTAATCTCTTATGTATTTGGTAAGATGCTAGATATAGAAATCCGACGTTTTCGCGAGCATGGGAATCCTGAATCAGATTTCTGCTTGCAAATTTGATTACTGTCAAGACTCTGATGACAAAAAATTGGGGAATTTGCTAAAATAGGCCACATTTAAGCATAAAATGTCCCAATACACCTTTCTTGTTGTTTTCCGATAATAAACCTAAGTGATGGAAAAAAAATTAAATAATAAGTTTTTTAATTTTTTAAAAATATGTAAATTATAACATATCATGAATAGAGTTTTTTGTGAAAACATTTTTTTTTTTAAAGTAAAATGCATATTGTATAGCGATTGTAGTTTTGTGTTCTATTGATAGTAGAATGTAGTAGAATTTAGATTCTGCCGATTTTACACAAATCTACCATGTGTATAACATATGTTCTACTACATAGTGAACGTTCTAGTATTTTGTAGAATTCCGTAGAATTTCGATTCTATTAAATATGAAGTTTCTACCACTGGTAGAATTTTAAATCTACCATTTTCAATAAATTCTACCATATGTAGAAGGCTGTTTCTACCAATAGTTCTACCAATTCGTTGTGTATCTACCAAATCGTAGAATCTTGTTTCTACGAAATTAGTTATAATTTCCTAAAATTTAGGAATAAATATTTAGTTGCCAAAAATGAAAATATTTACTAATTTAAAAAGAATTATGACTAATTCCGAAATAAGATGAAATTAATTTCCTAATTTTAATATCTCACAAATATTTTTTATATTACTTTTTTAAAATATTTTTTGTACTATATATGTTTTTAATTGATTTTCGTTTTTCAAATATATATTATCTAAGTAAAGTAATTTTTTTATAAAATTTGTATATAAGTTTTTTAAAATATATATTTTTAGTAGTAAATATGTTTTTTAATTGATTTTTCGTTGTCAAATATATATTATTTAAGTAAACATATGTTCTTATAAAATTTGTATATTAAGTTTTTAAAATATTTTTTGTATTATATATGTTTTTAATTGATTTTTCGTTTTTAAAATAAATATTGTTTAAGGAAACTGATTTTTTTTTCTTTTTTCAGATTTAAGTTTATTTTATTTCTTTTTTTATTTTTAAATTTTAATAAGAATTAATAAAAACCTTTAGTAATTATAAATCAAGGTTAAATTTGGAATTTGAAATTACAAAAGCCTAATGGGATATTTCTATGAAAAATAAATCCTAATGGGACATTTTGCCACTAAATGTGGCATAATTTAGCAATTTTCCCAAAATTCATTGAGGTAGAGCAACATTGTTGATTTCTTTCTATTTATCTCTGCATGAATTATTTATCAACAATTTCTTTTTATCTGGCTTGTTTAATGGAAATTGAGCTATCACACAAAATCAACTAAATTCTGTCACAACTTAAAAAATTTAAAACCAAGTTATGATTTTCACCACAAGAGTTTCTCTTCGTAAATTTTGTGATTCAGTAAATGGTAACTAAACTGCTAAATTGTGCTATGAGGTGGTAATCAGTGCAAATGTATGATCTTTTTTCCCGATGATTGTTCATTATCCTATAGGCCTTTTCTTGGTTTTTACTCATTAAGAGTTATATTAACTTGCAAGAGTTAGACTTATTTTATTATCTCTCGAAATCTACATGAAGCTAAAAGCCTAATGTGTCATGTCTTCTTCCAAAGCCACAAGTGTTTGCTTAACACTCAACAACTTCTTGAACCTATGTTACATTGTTGGGCCTTATCTTTTTCAAGCAGAGCATCAACAATATCACTATTTTATCTATTGCATCATGCATGATTGAGCTTCTTCTTAAGCTTTTACGGTGTACAAACAACAGGTTTAATTCTTATAACCTCAATTAAACGAACCACATCTTTAATGCTAACACGAATCTAACGTTAAACACAATTACAAACATCAACACAAATCGACCACAAATTTTATCGAAAGCAAACTTCAGACACAAATGCGAGAATAGGAGGTGTGAGCACAAATTTTAAGCTTTATATCTGATTATTTGCTTGTATTTGTACATTATACCAATCCAAACAACATTCAAAACCTACCTTCAAAAAATGGATAATGAAGGTACAAATTAGTTGGTTAAACATCTCCTCATAAACTTCTGGATTTTTTGGAATTGTTTTAGCTTGCCACACCGCTCGAAAGAGAGGGTTAAGACTTGGTTCTAAGAACTCCTCGCTGCCACCTTCTTGCTTTTACTTTATGCAACAGAACCCAGTATCGAGATCGTATTGTATAATTTCCACTCTTGTTAAAAGCAATGTTTTTAAAACCGGACCGGCGACCGAACCGGAAAAGCTTTCGGGTCGTGGGTTAATATGGTCCAACCCGGTTCAACCGGGTTTGATAGTTTTTCTAAATATTAGTTTATATATATTTGGTCTTATTTTTTTCTTCTATTTATATGAAATAATCTTATGAAATCTCACCGCTATATGCTTCGTCCTTGCATGATACACTTGATTCTTTGCCAGAAAAATGGCACTCTGGTTATCACAGTGTAGCTGAACTCCACCTTGATCAATACCCAATTCTGTCACAATTCCTAGAACCCAAAGTGCCTCCTTAGCTGCCTCTCCCATCGCTAGATATTCAACTTTTGTGGTAGACATTGCAACAATCGGTTGCAGCACAGATCTCCAACATATAGGTCCTCCAGCTAGTGTAAACACAAAACCTGTGGTGGACCTTCGATTATCCAAATCTCCTGCATAATCTGAATCACAATACCCCATAGCTGAAACATTATCCTGGCCTCCAAACATAATCCCATAACCAGTTGTACCCTTCAAAATACCTGAGAACCCATTTCACAGCTTCCCAATGTTCTCTCCCAGGTTTCGACATGTACTTGCTGACTTGACTAACCGCTTGAGCCAGATCCGGTCTTGTACAAACCATAGCATACATAAGACAACCAACTGCACTAGCATAAGGAACTTGTTCCATATCCCTGATCTCATCATTAGACTTAGGAGACTGAGCAGTTGAAAGATTGAAGTGATTCGCCAAAGGTGTAGAAACTGGTTTAGCACCTCCCATGTCAAACCTTTCTAGAATCTTTTGTATGTAGCCCTTCTGAGACAGCCATAACCTCCTAGAGCTCCTCTCTCTGCGAATCTCCATCCCAAGAATCTTCTTTGCAGCACCAAGATCCTTCATCTCAAACTCTCTGCTCAGTAACCTCTTCAACTCAGCAATATCACCCATATCGCTCCCAGCAATGAGCATAATCATCAACATAAAGCAACAAAAGTATAGGAGGACGACCATCACGACAATTCACATAAACGCAACAATCATACTCACATCTTCGATAGCCAATCTTTAACATGAACGTGTCAAACCGCTTGTACCATTGTCTTGGAGCCTGCTTCAACCCATACAGAGACTTCCTCAATCTGCATACAAGCTTCTCCTCACCTGGTTTCACAAGTCCCTCTGGTTGTTCCATGTAGATCTCTTCCTCCAAATCTCCATGAAGGAAAGCTGTCTTGACATCCATTTGCTCAAGATGAAGATCCCAGCTAGCTACCAAACCAAGCACAATTCGGATTGAAGTATGCCTAACCACAGGAGAGAAAATCTCATCATAATCTACTCCCTTCTTTTGCGAGTACCCTTTTGCTACTAACCTTGCCTTGAACTTCAGAAACTCCTTCTCAGACATCCCTGGTTTCCTGGTGAAAACCCACCTGCATCCAATCGCCTTCTTTCCCTTTGGTAAGGGAACCAAATCCCAAGTTCGATTCTTGCTTAGACTCTCATCCTCTTCCATCACAGCTCCCGTCCATTCCTCCTTATCCAGACTAGCAATAGCCTCTTTATAAGTCGATGGAACATCTGACTCAACTGAAAGAGCATAACCAACCATGTCTTCAAAACCGAATCTTACTGGAGGTTTGGATACTCTCTTTGGTCTGCCTGTATCAACACTCTCCTCTGCTTCATTCTGCTCATCTTCCTGCTCACTTCCTGCTCATCTTCTGCAGGCTTTTCTAGCTCTGCCGCTGCCTGCCTAGTCTCACTAGGCTCCTCCTGAGCTTTCTCAGATTCATCTTCAGTCTCTACAGTAACTGGCACCTGTTCTAACCTCGCCTGTTCCACCATTTATTGTTCATCGAACACCACATCTCTACTGAAAATTCTCTTCTTAGCCTCAGGATCCCATAACTTGAAGCCCTTAACACCTTTCTCAAAGCCTAGAAAGATGTTCTTCTTGGATTTCGAATCCAGCTTAGACCGTTCGTCACTTGGTATAAGCATGTAGGCTGGACAACCAAAAATCCTCAAGTTAGATAGATCAATATCTACCCCAGTCCAAATCTCTTCAGCAACCTTTCCTTCAAGAGAGCTCCTTGGCGATCTATTGATGAGATAAACCGCCATGTTTACTGCCTCTGCCCAAAACTGCTTTGGAAGCCCTGCATTCAATCTCAAACACCTAGCCTTCTCAGCGATAGTTCGGTTCATCCTCTCACTGACTCCATTCTGCTGTGGTGTTTTCCTCACTGTATAGTGCCTCTGAATACCATGCTCCTCACAGAACTTGACAAACTTCCCATCAGTATACTCCGTGCCATTATCTGACCTTAGATACTTTATCTTCCTTTCCGTCTGGTTCTCAACTTCAGCCTTCCAAATCTTGAATTTTTCAAATACCTCAGACTTCTGCCGCATGAAGTACACCCAGACCTTCTTTGAATAATCATCAATGAAGATAACGAAATATCTAGATCCTCCCAATGGCTGCTCCCGAGTTGGTCCCCACACATCAGAATGGACATAGTCTAGAAGACCCTTTGTCGTGTGTAGACCCGTTTTGAAAGACACTTTGGACTGTTTTCCCATCACACAGAACTTGCAAAAGTCCATCTTGCAATTCTTCATACCTCCCAGCAGACCCCTCTTGTGAAGCTCATTCAACCCATGCGTACCAATATGTCCCAAACGCATGTGCCATAGGGTCGTACTGTCTGATTCAGAAACCGCAGCTGCAGCTCCACCTACAACCACACTTCCTATCAACCGATAGGTGCTTCCTCCTGTCATTGTCCCTTTCATCACTACCATAGCTCCTTTACACACCTTCACTACGTCTTCTCCTTCATATGCATGATATCTGAATCCGTTCCTGTGAAGAGTACCCAGAGATATAAGATTCTTCTTGACAGAAGGAACATGTCTCACATCAGTAAGCGTCCTGATAACTCCATCATGCATCCTAAACTTGATAGTTCCACTACCAACGAGGCTACAGACCCTGTCATCTGCCAACTGAACCAATCCCATATTCCCTTCCTTGTACGTATCAAACCACTCCCGGTTTGGTGTCATATGAAAAGACGCACCTGTATCAAGCACCCAAGAATCCGTATGATGACCTGACATAACAGCAAGCAAATCGTTATCTCCTGAATCATCGTTTTGCTGCGCTACATTCGCAGACTTTCTTCCTTTGTTATTGCCCTTATTCGGACAATCCCGCTTGTAATGACCTTTGCCACCACAACCGTAACAAGTAGCCTTCGTCTGGTTCTTCGACTTTGACCTACCCCTGCTACTTCCATCCTGTTTGTTCATCACTCTACCTCTCTCCTGATTGTTCACAAACAATCCATCTCCATGAGAACCTTTTGCACCCGATTTCTGTCTTCGCTCATAATACTGTTGAAGCGAAACAGCTACCGTCTCCAAGGTAATCGTCTCCTTGTTGCACGTAAGTGCTGTTAGCAGAGTCTCATACGACGGAGGCAAAGAACACAACAGAATCATGGCTTTATCTTCGTCCTCAACCTTCACCCCCACACGAGCCAGATCTTGAACTGCTTGATTGAACGCATGTACATGTTGCATCAGATATGATCCTTCTGACATCTTCAACCCGTACAAACGCTGCTGGACAACGACTTCGACATATACAGCTTCTCCAGTTTCTCCCAGATCCCCTTAAAGGTTGTAAGATCCTCCACCTGAAGTAGCACCTCGTCTGGCAGACACAAACGAAGTGTCGAAACAGCCTGCTCCTTCATCTCCTCCCAAGCCTCATCCTTCATAGCCTCTGGTTTTACATTCGTCAATGCTTTCCTGAGCTTCTGCTGTGTTAGAAGATCCTTCACTCGTCCTTGCCAAAGACCGAAATTACTCTTACCATCGAATCGCGGAATCTCAAACTTAAGAGAACCTCCAGCCATTGAAACCAAAGCTCTGATACCAGTTGTTGTGAATCAAAGACGATAAAGCAAAGAACAAAAGAGATTGAGACGAAAATAGGGTTTCTTATTACTCGTGTGTTACATAGAATAAAACCTAAACTCCATATATATACATCTCAAAAAACCCGGTTTACTGACGTATACCGTCCTTTTACCACTATGTATCTGATTATAAGTCATTTAGATAACAGTACCACTTGCAAAATTGAAATTTGTTTTTTGTGGGTCTATGACTGTATGCTGAAATTTTTAGTAATCTCTTTATGTATTTGGTAAGATGCTAGATATAGAAATCCGACGTTTTCGCGAGCATGGGAATCCTGAATCAGATTTCTGCTTGCAAATTTGATTACTGTCAAGACTCTGATGACAAAAAATTGGGGAATTTGCTAAAATAGGCCACATTTAAGCATAAATGTCCCAATACACCTTTCTTGTTGTTTTCCGATAATAAACCTAAGTGATGGAAAAAAAATTAAATAATAAGTTTTTTAATTTTTTAAAAATATGTAAATTATAACATATCATGAATAGAGTTTTTTGTGAAAACATTTTTTTTTTTAAAGTAAAATGCATATTGTATAGCGATTGTAGTTTTGTGTTCTATTGATAGTAGAATGTAGTAGAATTTAGATTCTGCCGATTTTACACAAATCTACCATGTGTATAACATATGTTCTACTACATAGTGAACGTTCTAGTATTTTGTAGAATTTCGTAGAATTTCGATTCTATTAAATATGAAGTTTCTACCACTGGTAGAATTTTAAATCTACCATTTTCAATAAATTCTACCATATGTAGAAGGCCGTTTCTACCAATAGTTCTACCAATTCGTTGTGTATCTACCAAATCGTAGAATCTTGTTTCTACGAAATTAGTTATAATTTCCTAAAATTTAGGAATAAATATTTAGTTGCCAAAAATGAAAATATTTACTAATTTAAAAAGAATTATGACTAATTCCGAAATAAGATGAAATTAATTTCCTAATTTTAATATCTCACAAATATTTTTTATATTACTTTTTTAAAATATTTTTTGTACTATATATGTTTTTAATTGATTTTCGTTTTTCAAATATATATTATCTAAGTAAAGTAATTTTTTTATAAAATTTGTATATAAGTTTTTTAAAATATATATTTTTAGTAGTAAATATGTTTTTTAATTGATTTTTCGTTTTCAAATATATATTATTTAAGTAAACATATGTTCTTATAAAATTTGTATATTAAGTTTTTAAAATATTTTTTGTATTATATATGTTTAATTGATTTTTCGTTTTTAAAATAAATATTGTTTAAGGAAACTGATTTTTTTTTCTTTTTTCAGATTTAAGTTTATTTTATTTCCTTTTTTATTTTTAAATTTTAATAAGAATTAATAAAAACCTTTAGTAATTATAAATCAAGGTTAAATTTGGAATTTGAAATTACAAAAGCCTAATGGGACATTTCTATGAAAAATAAATCCTAATGGGACATTTTGCCACTAAATGTGGCATAATTTAGCAATTTTCCCAAAATTCATTGAGGTAGAGCAACATTGTTGATTTCTTTCTATTTATCTCTGCATGAATTATTTATCAACAATTTCTTTTTATCTGGCTTGTTTAATGGAAATTGAGCTATCACACAAAATCAACTAAATTCTGTCACAACTTAAAAAATTTAAAACCAAGTTATGATTTTCACCACAAGAGTTTCTCTTCGTAAATTTTGTGATTCAGTAAATGGTAACTAAACTGCTAAATTGTGCTATGAGGTGGTAATCAGTGCAAATGTATGATCTTTTTTTCCGATGATTGTTCATTATCCTATAGGCCTTTTCTTGGTTTTTACTCATTAAGAGTTATATTAACTTGCAAGAGTTAGACTTATTTTATTATCTCTCGAAATCTACATGAAGCTAAAAGCCTAATGTGTCATGTCTTCTTCCAAAACCACAAGTGTTTGCTTAACACTCAACAACTTCTTGAACCTATGTTACATTGTTGGGCCTTATCTTTTTCAAGCAGAGCATCAACAATATCACTATTTTATCTATTGCATCATGCATGATTGAGCTTCTTCTTAAGCTTTTACGGTGTACAAACAACAGGTTTAATTCTTATAACCTCAATTAAACGAACCACATCTTTAATGCTAACACGAATCTAACGTTAAACACAATTACAAACATCAACACAAATCGACCACAAATTTTATCGAAAGCAAACTTCAGACACAAATGCGAGAATAGGAGGTGTGAGCACAAATTTTAAGCTTTATATCTGATTATTTGCTTGTATTTGTACATTATACCAATCCAAACAACATTCAAAACCTACCTTCAAAAAATGGATAATGAAGGTACAAATTAGTTGGTTAAGCATCTCCTCATAAACTTCTGGATTTTTTGGAATTGTTTTAGCTTGCCACACCGCTCGAAAGAGAGGGTTAAGACTTGGTTCTAAGAACTCCTCGCTGCCACCTTCTTGCTTTTACTTTATGCAACAGAACCCAGTATCGAGATCGTACTGTATAATTTCCACTCTTGTTAAAAGCAATGTTTTTAAAACCGGACCGGCGACCGAACCGGAAAAGCTTTCGGGTTGTGGGTTAATATGGTCCAACCCGGTTCAACCGGGTTTGATAGTTTTTCTAAATATTAGTTTATATATATTTGGTCTTATTTTTTTCTTCTATTTATATGTCAATATCCATCCAAATATCAAATAAAACATTTTAATTATTACAAACATTTGAAAAAAAAAATCAATAGGAAAAAAAAACTAAATTATAGCAAATTTAAGCGTTTTGGTCTAAACTTTTAAACGTTTTATCATTTAAAAATGTTTTATATAGAAAAAGTTTACTATTTCATTAGTTTTATTAAAAAAATTTTGGCTAAAAACTTATAACTAAATAAAAATAAAATGAAAAACAAAAATTTTAATTAACAAAATTATTAAACCCAGTTTGATGCGGTTCCGGTTCGATACCGGTTTCCGGCTTTTTGCCGGTTCAACCCGGTTTAATTATAATTGGGTTTTTAAGTTAATCCGAACCGGCCTAGTGGCCGGTTCTCGATTTAATCCGGTTCGATCCCCGGTCCGGTCCGGTTTTAAAAATATTGGTTAAAAGAGCTTCATTATTTTCTTGTCGCAAAAAGAGCTTCATTTTAAAAACAAAATTTATATGTATGAAGTTTAACTCCATATGTATTTTATTATTTTAACTTCTATTTATTGTAGCTATCATAAGGATTATGCTATATTATGAATGAAATTTCAAATGTCATTTCTTATAGAATAAAACATATATTGGCAAAAAAAAATTTGATAACTAGATGGTAATCCGAACATTTATCACCCGACTAATCTCTAAGTGTAGTCGTGCGAATATTAATAGTTACAACGTTATATGTTAGTTGTACTTTTAAACTAGTGTTAGACAATGATTCTTTTCATTTTTAATGCCTTCATTCGTTAGCAAATTACTCTGCAAATTAATTGTGTATGAAAATCTAATAGTGTCACTAACATTTCTAACGTTTTCACCAGACAAAAGCCAAAGTTTTAGCTTTTGTAATTTAAACCAATGAAAACATATCTTAAGTTTAATCGGTGAATGACAACAAAAACATGTGTGTCTATATATAGTACCCCCGAAAAAAGGCACACGATAAATTTTCTAAAAATATAATATATATAGAATTAATTTGTAAGTACTTAGATAAGCTTCTTCTTGAGGAAGTAGCGTTTGAGATACCAAACTTGTAATAGTGAAACAACAAGGGAGACTCCTAAAGACACAAAGCTGAGCTGCGCAACTCTCTTGTTAGTAATCTCGTTTATTTCCCTCATATGTGCTTCCCTGCACGAAATAAAGACTCTTAATACATTCTAAATCTTTATGTTCTTGCAAATTATATATAGTTAGATGAGATATAACCTGATTTTTAAATAGAATGTTGGCCCTAATAGCTTTCACATATTCTGAAGATTTTCGAAGCCCAAGCTCCACACCCTACAACAATTATATATTCACCACCATATTTGTATATAAAGACTTTTTTTGTGTGCAAGAATATTGTGATATTATTGATTGGAAAGTTATAAGGACTTACCTCGATCTTTTCTTTCTTAGCAACAGCATCCCAATCTTTGGTTCTGATACCCATCTTCCAATCAAGACTGACTATAGCAGAGCTATTGGATGTGTAATGTGTTTGATCGTGATGCATCGATAAACAAGCAAAATATGCTCCACTCTCGCTCGATGTAAACGCAAATTTACCATGCGTCACATTTGCCTTCTTGTATAATTCCTTCCCGTACGGTGATGTTACCTACATTTTACCCAATACGCATGAACACATATTTTACAATGGAACAGTCCACTTTCGAATACTAAAGTTATAGATATCATTTTTTAAACCAAGTCATTTCTCAATCTCACTAATCACTATATATAGATTTTTACTTGTTTCAATCTTAAGGGCGGAAAATTTACTAATTTAACATGACGCTAAAAGATAATGGATCAAAGACTTCGATCTTTTTTGTAAAAAAAGATTAAGGGTATTGCTTTATCCAATCTTGTGATTAAGGACTAATTGACCTTTTTTTTTCTCAAATCTATCACCGGTTAGATTTTGATTTCCGATATCAAATTTGACGTTATCGTTTATCTAAACCTAATTATCATATCTTAATCTTTTTCTTCTAAATTGAGACAAAAACACTAGTAGTAAATTCCCGGAATCAATTTCCAATCGAAAAGTGAATACTATAACATGTTTTGCTTGAATACTAGGCAGCCATATAAATAAATAAAATCCCTAGAGAAATGAGTGCGTTACATATAAGCATGAAAATTTTACGAAGAATATGAAGTATATGGTTGTGAATAATAATGATGGTGTTGATACATACCCGAACATCTATTGTAGGACCAAGTCCCACGTTTTCCTGATCGATACAAAGGTAATCGGCGATAACGACCAAGTTGGTTTGAATATCTTCGTGAACGCATCTCTCACCCGAACTTGGAACCGTTATCCATATCGCCTCCGTCGCCGGAAAAAAAAGAGCCACCGCCTACAAGGCAGATCAAACCAATGAATAGTACCGGAGAGATTGCCATTGTTTGAGAGAGAGGAACGAGTTTCTCTAAGGTTATTACGTTATTAAGCAAAGATAATACGTTTTAAGACAGTGGCGCGTGGAGTTTAAGGTTGTGTTGCATTGTAGTCATTGGTTGGGGTTTTTTCGTATCCAATAAGAATGTGCCACGTAGGACGTGATGAACATTTTGTTGACGCTCCGGGAGAGCCGTTTCTGGAGTAATTTACTTGCATGGAAACTGCGTTTAATTTTTGACCATGACGATAACATCTCTATAAGGAAGTAAATTTTACATAAAGATTTTCACTTATTTTTGGGGTTGGAATCCACTTTTTAAATATCATAAAAGTTTTCTTTAGATAAATTTTCCTTACTTTGGGATGTAAATCTGCGTAAGTTTTTTCTTTTATCACTCTGTCAATTTTGAGTTTTAATATATGATAAAAATTGATAGAAAAACATGTTTAGAACTAAGTTTATTAATTCTATCAAACATAACCTAGTCGTTTATATTTCTGAAACCATATGAAAACGCAAAAACAATATCGGTATTGTTATATAAGGCCATCCACATTGGAGACATTTTACCAATGTCTCACAATATAAAAATATTAAAAACACATTCTCTCTTCTTTTTACTCAACTTTATACCTTCTTTTTCATTCTTTTATTCAACTTTATACCTTCTCTTTCATCCTTTTACTCAACTTTTATTAATTTTATATTTAAACACACCCCAATTATCTCTCTCTTATGTCTTCCCCAAGACACAATCTCTCCAAAAATACCCACTATCTCCTCTTTTTACTCAAATTTTATTAATTTTATATTTCAATACACCACACTATTTCAACAAAAACATTCTTTTTCTTCCTTTTTCTCAAATTTTAATAATTTTATATTGTGAGACACACCCACATTGTCTCCAATGTACATGCTCTAAAGGCCATCCACAATGCATATAAAATGTTATGTCTTACAAATAAAAAAATATTAAAAACACACTCTCTCATCCTTTTACTCAACTTTATACCTTCTCTTTCATCCTTTTACTCAACTTTTATTAATTTTATATTCTGAGACATACACTCTTATGTCTTCCCGGAGACACAATCTTCCACTATTTTCTCTCTTTACTCAATTTTTATTAATTCTATATTTCAATACACCCCATTATTCAACCAAAAACACTCTCTTTTTTCCTTTTACCCAACTTTTAATAATTTTATATTCTGAGACATCCACATTTTATTACCAATGTGGATGCTCTTAGACCAAACGCAATAGCTAAGGAAATGGGTTGTTATTAGATCCAATAGGTAGGGAATTATCAAAGGCAAAATGACATGTCATCGGAAGAAGGCAAAATTTGCCTACCATGAAATTCTGACACAATAATGACGTGGCAAGTTATAATTCGTTAGCTGTTTTTTCTTTCTTTTTTTTCTTTTTCCCATTTTTCTTAAATGCTATTTTTATCCAATAATTGATCAAAAATAAATTTTTTTTTTACACAATTTTTTTTTATTTTTTAACATCTATAAATAGAGCCTACATTTATATCATTTGGACACCAAAAAAAAAATCTCAAGTTTTAACACTCTCTTTTCATTTCATCTCCTACATTGTCACTCTCTTTGGTATTTTTTTTTTTCAATTTTCAACATCCTTATGGATCCATCATTAAAATAATATATTTTTATAATATTAATCAACTCTAATTAAAAAAATATATTATATATCAGTTATTGTTTTTTTTACATTATAAAAATTATTTTGTGTGATTATAAATATATTAGGAGTAAAAATAGTATTTATAAAATGTATAACATATATAAAATAATAAAGATAAAATAAATAAATGTAAAATGAATTTTTTATGATGGAGTGATGTGGAAGAAAGAGAAAATGAATTGGAGGAAAGAGAAAATGATTTGTCTTTCTATTGTAGAGTTGGGTGTGAAATAAAAAAATGAAATGATGTGGAAGAAAAATAAAGTGATGTGGAAGGAATATAGAAGGGGAAATTTGCCTTCCTACTGGAGATGGTCTTACGAAAGACCAACCGTGACTTGCCATGTCATCACATGCCAGCTATTATACTCTGAGGGCATTGTCATCATTCAACAGACCAGTGGTTTGTTTTTGCTCTTTCGTATGAGGGTATTTCCGTAATTCAAGAGATCAAAAAATTGCTTTTGCTCTTTAGTCTGAGGGCATTTCCGTAATTTAAACAGAATAAGGGTTTGCTTTGCTCTTGCGTCTTGCGAAGGAAAAAAAAGTGGAATATAAAGTGAAGCAGTAATATTGCGTTCTTTGTTTATCTCTTTTGGTAGGAGTTGAGAGAGAGAGAGAGAGAACACAGAGAGAAGAGAAAACCGGTAAATCGGAGTTTTTTTCCGGCGTGATATAGGCGTATTTAAGGTGAACGACGGTGATTTTTTTGCTTGTTTTTCATTTCTTCTGTGTTCGATCTCTGTATCTTCTAGGGTTTTCCGACTCGATTTGGTGGATCTGTGTTCGTAAATTTCTGTTTTCTTTGCTGATCTCTGAAATTTCGGATCTATTAGCTTCAGTAGCGGCTATCGTTTGTGTATACTGTTCGTTTTCGAAGAGATTTAGGGTTGTTTTGGTGTTGTTTCAACGTTTTGCTACTTTCGTGCTTCGTTTTAGGGTTATCGGTTATTTTCCGTTGATCTCTGAAATTTCCGGTCTATTAGCTTCGCTAGTGGTTGTCGTTTGTGTATATCGTTCGTCTTTGAAAATGTTTAGGGTTTTTTTTTTCCGTTTCGTTTCAGTGTTTTTTCCGTTTCGTGCTTGTTTTGCTTCATTTTGTGGTAATCGCTTCCTGATATGTATGTGAGTTTTTGGTTGATCTCTGAAATTTCCGGTCTACTGGCTTCGCTGATGGTTATCGTTTGTCTTTGAAGATATTTAGGGTTAGGTGCGGTTTGTGTTTATGCTGTGTGTCTTTTTGATTTTGAAGAATGATTGACTCACTTTTTTTCGTTTGCTGTTATTTTCTCAGGAATGAAAATGGTGAGAAAGAGAAGAACTGATGCACCATCTGAAGGAGGTGAGGGTTCTGGATCCCGTGAAGGTGGTGGACAACCCCGTGAAGGAGGTTCTGGTTCAGGTGGTGGACGTGGTGGTTCACAGCAGCGTGGTGGTTTCCAGCAGGGAGGAGGACAACAGCACCAAGGTGGACAAGTTTATAATCCTCAGCAAGGAGGTCGTGGTGGTGGTGGTCGTGGATACGGGCAACCGCCTCCACAGCAGCAGCAACAACAAGAGTTTGGTGGACCACAGGACTACCAGGGAAGAGGAAGAGGAGGGCCTCCTCAACAAAGAGGTCGAGGAGGGTATAGCAGTGGTCGCGGAGGTGGACCTTCTGCTGGACCGCCACAGAGACAATCAGTTCCCGAGCTGCATCAAGCTACCTCACCAACTAATCAAGCGGTGTCTTCTCAGCCAACAGGCCCAACAGACTCTCTGGTGAGTCCTACTCAGATGCCAGATCCTCCTGTTCTGGCACAGCAATTTGAACAGCTCTCTGTTGAAGAAGGAGCTACAAGTCAGGCAATTCAGCCTATACCCTCGTCTAGCAAAAATTACAAGTTTCCAATGAGGCCTAGTAAAGTACATGACCTCTGCATGGATATTGAAGGATTTTTCGGAGTGGATAAACAGAAACAGTTTCCGCATCTACAACAGTGTCTTGGACTTGATGTTGGTGGTAGTGTAGAACTTGGACACATCGTTGAATCACCGGTCATAAGAACCGCCACTTCTATCACTCCTCTTGGCTGGAACGGCGTTCCTGGTGATAAGAATGCAGAACATCTAAAAGTTGATATCACTGGATTCTGCTTGCATTTGTGTTCTTTTGTTCATGCACAAGTGAATGGCAATTGGTAAAATCCGTTGCAGCTTTTTATTTGTTCCTTTTCTTATTAATGACAAATTTGTGTGACAGTTGTTAAATGTCTCTTTAGGTGCTCAACTACTGTGGAATCCTTCCCTACAACACCTGCTTATTCTTCAGATAATGTAGAACACTCAGAACTACAGAAAACTAGGGTGACCATTGGGAGTCCTCTGAAAAAACCTCCAAGCAATCAGATAGTTGAAGATCCTTTAGTTCCTATGTTCTCGTCTGTTGATTCAAACACCGGTTTGCTGAAGGAAGGAATCAATGTAGGATTTTTTCAAGAAGACAAGTTTGTTCGTCCCGAAGGCTTAAAGGACTTGTAATTTTCTGCACTAGCGATTTCACTACTGTAGCTAAAGAGGTTGAGGTCAGAACACAAAGGGTGCAATTACTCGGGCTTGAGGGAGCTGGCAAAACCCTCTGTTTCGATCAATACTAGGCCAAAGCATGCTAAGTACAATGACTCATGTGGAGAATCTGCAGATACAATCCGATGTTCAAGAATGTATCGTTGGTGGTGTTTGCTACTCGGACACAGTTGGCGTAAACCTGCAAGAGCTGCAATTAGAGGCTTCTCGGTTTAGAGAGGAACTATGGAAAGGAGTATGTAACCTAAGTCTACACACTTTTTTTCAGAATTATCTTTTATTTAAACAAATATCCTCTAATGTTTCATGTTTGTTTTGCAGAGTCTGCTCTTGAATATGAGATTGGTGTTGGAGACCAACCAACCACTGCTCAGGTCCCTGATGCTCCAGTCTCTGCTGGTCCTGCATCTTCATCTGGCAGTTAATTTACTTTCTAAAGTCTACAATTATGTTTTATTTAAACAAATATCCTCTAATGTTTCATGTTTGTTTTGCAGAGTCTGCTCTTGAATATGAGTTTGGTGTTGGAGACCAACCAACCACTGCTCAGGTCCCTGATGCTCCAGTCTCTGCTGCTCCATCATTTGGCGGTTAGTTTACTTTCTAAAGTCTACACACTTTTTTTCAGAATTATCTTTTATTTGAACAAATTTCCTCTAATGTTTCATGTTTGTTTTGCAGAGTCTCCTCTTGAATATGAGATTGGTGTTGGAGACCAACCAACCACTGCTCACGTCCCTCCAGTCTCTGCTGCTCCTTCTTCTTCATATGGCGGTTAGTTTACTTTCTAAAGTCTACAATTATCTTTTTATTTAAACAAATATCCTCTAATGTTTCATGTTTGTTTTGCAGCTCTTGAATATGAGATTGGTGTTGGAGACCAACCAACCACTGCTCAGGTCCCTAGTGCTCCAGTCTCTCCTGCTCCTTCATCTGGCGGTTAGTTTACTTTCTAAAATCTAAACACTTTTTTTCTGAATTATCTTTTATTTAAACAAATATCCTCTAATGTTTCATGTTTGTTTTGCAGAGTCTGCTCTTGAATATGAGATTGGTGTTGGAGACCAACCAACCACTGCTCAGGTCCCTGATGCTCCAGTCTCTGCTGCTCCCTCATTTGGCGGTTAGTTTACATTCTAAAGTCTACACACTTTTTTTCAGAATTATCTTTTCTTTAATTAATATCCTCTCTAATGTTGCATGTTTGTTTTGCAGTTCCTGCTCTTGAATATGAGATTGGAGACCAACCAACCACTCCTGAGGTCCTTGATGATATATCATATGACTGCGGGAAAATCGATTACGATAGGCTTATTGACCAGTTTGGTTGTCAGAGGCTCGACGAGGCACTGACAACCAGACTGATCAATAAGCTTATCGTAATCGATTTTCCCGCCGTCTTTAGCGGAAACTTCCCATGGATTCACGACTTGCTCCGAAGATTCAGATTCTCTCTCATTCTTCTTATCCACCTCCATAGTTTACTTTCTAAAGTCTACAATTATCTTTTATGTTTCATGTTTGTTTTGCAGCTCTTGAATATGAGATTGGTGTTGGAGACCAACCAACCACTGCTCCAGTCTCTCCTGCTCCTTCATCTGGCGGTTAGTTTACTTTCTATAATCTACACACTTTTTTTCTGAATTATCTTTTATTTAAACAAATATCCTCTAATGTTTCATGTTTGTTTTGCAGTTCCTGCTCTTGAATATGAGATTTGTGTTGGAGACCAACCAACTACTGCTCAGGTCCCTGATGCTCCAGTCTGTGCTGCTAAAGTCTACACACTTTTTTTCAGAATTATCTTTTATTTAATTAATATCCTCTCTAATGTTTCATGTTTGTTTTGCAGTTCCTGCTCTTGAATATGAGATTGGAGACCAACCAACCACTCCTGAGGTCCTTGATGATATATCATATGACTGCGGGAAAATCGATTACGATAGGCTTATTGACCAGTTTGGTTGTCAGAGGCTCGACGAGGCACTGACAACCAGACTGATCAATAAGCTTATTGTAATCGATTTTCCCGCCGTCTTTAGCGGAAACTTCCCTTGGATTCACGACTTGCTCCGAAGATTCAGATTCTCTCTCATTCTTCTTATCCACCTCCACCGCGATCGCGAGCACAGAAAGAACAAACATTTTAAAGCGGATTTCGGAGGTCAATTTATATCGTTGGAGAGAGTTCAACCTTCATCAGATCATGTTCCTCACAGGTTGCTTTACGTCTCTTAGTGGTTGGATAGATTTTTGAACTTCCTTTTTATGAAATTAACTCATGGAAATTATATTAATGCAGGTATTTACTCGCTGAGGCAGGTGATACGTTATTTGCTGGAACTAAGCAATATAAGTAAGTCTTGGAGTTTCTATTCATTGGAAAACAAAATAGGTCAGATGTAAAAGATGTGTTATTTTATTCGTGGGTGTGTTTGTTCGTTCTAGGGATATCATGGCTGATGCAAATATACTTCAAGGTCACATATTTCACGATGTTGTAGCAGAGGATGAATGCGTTGCAGCATCTGAACCTATACAAAGTGAACAACAGAAAAATAATGGAGAGGGTCTTCGAAATCCTGTGGATTCAAAGGCTAAGAACCGTAGACAGAAACCCAAACCAGCTGCTCATCGGGTATGCTTGTGGTGCCGTTGTAGTAAACTTCTTTTTATTTGTTGTCTCTTTGGTACACTAAAGTTATCATTAACAAGTAGGGATTCTGCGCTCGTGCTAAGGAAATACCTGCTCTGGAACTGTATAGGCTTGCTCAGAAAAAGAGACAAAAACTTGTATTATGTGGACACTCACTTGGTGGAGCTGTAAGTCTGATTGCTTTAGATTTTTGTACATTTGTAGCTCATTGTCTACATCTGACTTCTCTTTGATGACTCCTGAGTTTTGTATTTTAACCTACGCAGGTAGCTGCGTTAGCTACACTTGCCATATTGAGAGTTGTTGCTGCCTCGTCTACAAGGAAAGAAAACGAAAACATTCATGTCAAATGTATAACCTTTTCCCAGCCTCCTGTTGGGAATGCTGCTTTGCGAGAGTATGTTTTTGGAGTACTAATTAAATAAACGGCTGGACTTAGCAAGAGCATTCTTATATATTTTTTCCATCGTTTTGCAGTTACGTTCATGAAAAAGGATGGCATCATTTTTTCAAGAGCTACTGTATACCTGAAGATTTGGTCCCCAGAATATTATCTCCTGCATATTTTCATCACTACAACGAGCAAAGAATGTCAATGGCTGGAGAGACCGAAGCCACAGATTTGACATTATCGAAAAAGAATGGTCAGGCAGAAAAGACAAAAGGTAAAGAACACGAGCAGTTAGTCATTGGTGTTGGCCCTGTTCAGAACTCATTCTGGAGACTTTCAAGACTTGTTCCCCTAGATGCTGTTAGAAAACAACTGGATAGGTATAGAGGAAAGAAAGTGGATCCTGCAGAGTCATCTACTCCTATTCAAGACGTAGTTATTAGGGCACAATCTCTCAAAATAGAAGAGGGTAGGGATGGTATATCTCTCAAGCCATTGTAAGATACCGGAAACGGACAAACAGTTAGTGGAAGAAGTGAAGGAAAGACCGATTCATCCAATGGCTTTGGAAATAGTTGGGGCAGGGTTCCTTCTTACGTTCCCTTTGGAGAGGTAGATTTTATAACTTATACACAAATATGATAAGCTTTAGGAATACTGTAGAATTGTGGTTCCTTAAAAATTATGGACAGCTTAGTAAGTTTATTCTGCGTGTGACAGCTATATCTCTTGGGAACTACATCTGTGGAGGCACTTTAAGAAGGAGAGTACTCTAAATTGACATCGGTACGAGCTTCGTTTGCTTATAAATATGTTAATAAGTTTTTATTAATCCCAACTTGTGAACATATCCAAACAGTTTAAGACCTCTGCTAGATCAAGTAGCTCTGCTTTTGGGGTTCTCTAACAAACTCTAGGACCTTGTGTATTCGGATACTGTCATGGCACACTTATCTTCATATTTAGCTTGTGGTTGAGGTCCTCTTATTTGGTTGCATTTTTCTGGCAAAGATATTTTGAGGTCAGATCTGTGATTACCGAACTGAGGGAACGTCTTCAGTCACATTCTATGAAATCCTATAGGTCTCGCTTCCAGAGGTGATAGTTCCTCGTACACTAGACCGATTACTCCTTGATTCATGCGTAAACAGGTGACTTTATCTTGGTATGCTTTTTCAATGACATGCGTTTTTTCATGCTATAGAATACATGACCTCTGCATGGATATTGAAGGATTTTTCGGAGTGGATCAACAGAAACAGTTTCCGCATCTACAACAGTGTCTTGGACTTGATGTTGGTGGTAGTGTAGAACATGGACACATCGTTGAATCACCGATCATAAGAACCGCCACTTCTATCACTCCTCTTGGCTGGAACGGCGTTCCTGGTGATAAGAATGCAGAACATCTAAAAGTTGATATCACTGGATTCTGCTTGCATTTGTGTTCTTTTGTTCATGCACAAGTGAATGGCAATTGGTAAAATCCGTTACAGCTTTTTATTTGTTCCTTTTCTTATTAATGACAAATTTGTGTGACAGTTGTTAAACGTCTCTTTAGGTGCTCAACTACTGTGGAATCCTTCCCTACAACACCTGCTTATTCTTCAGATAATGTAGAACACTCAGAACTACAGAAAACTAGGGTGACCATTGGGAGTCCTCTGAAAAAACCTCCAAGCAATCAGATAGTTGAAGATCCTTTAGTTCCTATGTTCTCGTCTGTTGATTCAAACACCGGTTTGCTGAAGGAAGGAATCAATGTAGGATTTTTTCAAGAAGACAAGTTTGTTCGTCCCGAAGGCTTAAAGGACTTGTAATTTTCTGCACTAGCGATTTCACTACTGTAGCTAAAGAGGTTGAGGTCAGAACACGAAGGGTGCAATTACTCGGGCTTGAGGGAGCCGGCAAAACCCTCTGTTTCGATCAATACTAGGCCAAAGCATGCTAAGTACAATGACTCATGTGGAGAATCTGCAGATACAATCCGATGTTCAAGAATGTATCGTTGGTGGTGTTTGCTACTCGGACACAGTTGGCGTAAACCTGCAAGAGCTGCAATTAGAGGCTTCTCGGTTTAGAGAGGAACTATGGAAAGGAGTATGTAACCTAAGTCTACACACTTTTTTTCAGAATTATCTTTTATTTAAACAAATATCCTCTAATGTTTCATGTTTGTTTTGCAGAGTCTGCTCTTGAATATGAGATTGGTGTTGGAGACCAACCAACCACTGCTCAGGTCCCTGATGCTCCAGTCTCTGCTGGTCCTGCATCTTCATCTGGCAGTTAATTTACTTTCTAAAGTCTACAATTATGTTTTATTTAAACAAATATCCTCTAATGTTTCATGTTTGTTTTGCAGAGTCTGCTCTTGAATATGAGATTGGTGTTGGAGACCAACCAACCACTGCTCAGGTCCCTGATGCTCCAGTCTCTGCTGCTCCATCATTTGGCGGTTAGTTTACTTTCTAAAGTCTACACACTTTTTTTCAGAATTATCTTTTATTTGAACAAATTTCCTCTAATGTTTCATGTTTGTTTTGCAGAGTCTCCTCTTGAATATGAGATTGGTGTTGGAGACCAACCAACCACTGCTCACGTCCCTCCAGTCTCTGCTGCTCCTTCTTCTTCATATGGCGGTTAGTTTACTTTCTAAAGTCTACAATTATCTTTTTATTTAAACAAATATCCTCTAATGTTTCATGTTTGTTTTGCAGCTCTTGAATATGAGATTGGTGTTGGAGACCAACCAACCACTGCTCAGGTCCCTAGTGCTCCAGTCTCTCCTGCTCCTTCATCTGGCGGTTAGTTTACTTTCTAAAATCTAAACACTTTTTTTCTGAATTATCTTTTATTTAAACAAATATCCTCTAATGTTTCATGTTTGTTTTGCAGAGTCTGCTCTTGAATATGAGATTGGTGTTGGAGACCAACCAACCACTGCTCAGGTCCCTGATGCTCCAGTCTCTGCTGCTCCCTCATTTGGCGGTTAGTTTACATTCTAAAGTCTACACACTTTTTTTCAGAATTATCTTTTCTTTAATTAATATCCTCTCTAATGTTGCATGTTTGTTTTGCAGTTCCTGCTCTTGAATATGAGATTGGAGACCAACCAACCACTCCTGAGGTCCTTGATGATATATCATATGACTGCGGGAAAATCGATTACGATAGGCTTATTGACCAGTTTGGTTGTCAGAGGCTCGACGAGGCACTGACAACCAGACTGATCAATAAGCTTATCGTAATCGATTTTCCCGCCGTCTTTAGCGGAAACTTCCCATGGATTCACGACTTGCTCCGAAGATTCAGATTCTCTCTCATTCTTCTTATCCACCTCCATAGTTTACTTTCTAAAGTCTACAATTATCTTTTATGTTTCATGTTTGTTTTGCAGCTCTTGAATATGAGATTGGTGTTGGAGACCAACCAACCACTGCTCCAGTCTCTCCTGCTCCTTCATCTGGCGGTTAGTTTACTTTCTATAATCTACACACTTTTTTTCTGAATTATCTTTTATTTAAACAAATATCCTCTAATGTTTCATGTTTGTTTTGCAGTTCCTGCTCTTGAATATGAGATTTGTGTTGGAGACCAACCAACTACTGCTCAGGTCCCTGATGCTCCAGTCTGTGCTGCTAAAGTCTACACACTTTTTTTCAGAATTATCTTTTATTTAATTAATATCCTCTCTAATGTTTCATGTTTGTTTTGCAGTTCCTGCTCTTGAATATGAGATTGGAGACCAACCAACCACTCCTGAGGTCCTTGATGATATATCATATGACTGCGGGAAAATCGATTACGATAGGCTTATTGACCAGTTTGGTTGTCAGAGGCTCGACGAGGCACTGACAACCAGACTGATCAATAAGCTTATTGTAATCGATTTTCCCGCCGTCTTTAGCGGAAACTTCCCTTGGATTCACGACTTGCTCCGAAGATTCAGATTCTCTCTCATTCTTCTTATCCACCTCCACCGCGATCGCGAGCACAGAAAGAACAAACATTTTAAAGCGGATTTCGGAGGTCAATTTATATCGTTGGAGAGAGTTCAACCTTCATCAGATCATGTTCCTCACAGGTTGCTTTACGTCTCTTAGTGGTTGGATAGATTTTTGAACTTCCTTTTTATGAAATTAACTCATGGAAATTATATTAATGCAGGTATTTACTCGCTGAGGCAGGTGATACGTTATTTGCTGGAACTAAGCAATATAAGTAAGTCTTGGAGTTTCTATTCATTGGAAAACAAAATAGGTCAGATGTAAAAGATGTGTTATTTTATTCGTGGGTGTGTTTGTTCGTTCTAGGGATATCATGGCTGATGCAAATATACTTCAAGGTCACATATTTCACGATGTTGTAGCAGAGGATGAATGCGTTGCAGCATCTGAACCTATACAAAGTGAACAACAGAAAAATAATGGAGAGGGTCTTCGAAATCCTGTGGATTCAAAGGCTAAGAACCGTAGACAGAAACCCAAACCAGCTGCTCATCGGGTATGCTTGTGGTGCCGTTGTAGTAAACTTCTTTTTATTTGTTGTCTCTTTGGTACACTAAAGTTATCATTAACAAGTAGGGATTCTGCGCTCGTGCTAAGGAAATACCTGCTCTGGAACTGTATAGGCTTGCTCAGAAAAAGAGACAAAAACTTGTATTATGTGGACACTCACTTGGTGGAGCTGTAAGTCTGATTGCTTTAGATTTTTGTACATTTGTAGCTCATTGTCTACATCTGACTTCTCTTTGATGACTCCTGAGTTTTGTATTTTAACCTACGCAGGTAGCTGCGTTAGCTACACTTGCCATATTGAGAGTTGTTGCTGCCTCGTCTACAAGGAAAGAAAACGAAAACATTCATGTCAAATGTATAACCTTTTCCCAGCCTCCTGTTGGGAATGCTGCTTTGCGAGAGTATGTTTTTGGAGTACTAATTAAATAAACGGCTGGACTTAGCAAGAGCATTCTTATATATTTTTTCCATCGTTTTGCAGTTACGTTCATGAAAAAGGATGGCATCATTTTTTCAAGAGCTACTGTATACCTGAAGATTTGGTCCCCAGAATATTATCTCCTGCATATTTTCATCACTACAACGAGCAAAGAATGTCAATGGCTGGAGAGACCGAAGCCACAGATTTGACATTA
The DNA here is from genome assembly GCA_963576765.1 of Draba incana. Taxonomy (NCBI): domain Eukaryota; kingdom Viridiplantae; phylum Streptophyta; class Magnoliopsida; order Brassicales; family Brassicaceae; genus Draba; species Draba incana. The sequence goes on from OY755213.1 coordinate 28,084,083, forward strand.
TCGAAAAAGAATGGTCAGGCAGAAAAGACAAAAGGTAAAGAACACGAGCAGTTAGTCATTGGTGTTGGCCCTGTTCAGAACTCATTCTGGAGACTTTCAAGACTTGTTCCCCTAGATGCTGTTAGAAAACAACTGGATAGGTATAGAGGAAAGAAAGTGGATCCTGCAGAGTCATCTACTCCTATTCAAGACGTAGTTATTAGGGCACAATCTCTCAAAATAGAAGAGGGTAGGGATGGTATATCTCTCAAGCCATTGTAAGATACCGGAAACGGACAAACAGTTAGTGGAAGAAGTGAAGGAAAGACCGATTCATCCAATGGCTTTGGAAATAGTTGGGGCAGGGTTCCTTCTTACGTTCCCTTTGGAGAGGTAGATTTTATAACTTATACACAAATATGATAAGCTTTAGGAATACTGTAGAATTGTGGTTCCTTAAAAATTATGGACAGCTTAGTAAGTTTATTCTGCGTGTGACAGCTATATCTCTTGGGAACTACATCTGTGGAGGCACTTTAAGAAGGAGAGTACTCTAAATTGACATCGGTACGAGCTTCGTTTGCTTATAAATATGTTAATAAGTTTTTATTAATCCCAACTTGTGAACATATCCAAACAGTTTAAGACCTCTGCTAGATCAAGTAGCTCTGCTTTTGGGGTTCTCTAACAAACTCTAGGACCTTGTGTATTCGGATACTGTCATGGCACACTTATCTTCATATTTAGCTTGTGGTTGAGGTCCTCTTATTTGGTTGCATTTTTCTGGCAAAGATATTTTGAGGTCAGATCTGTGATTACCGAACTGAGGGAACGTCTTCAGTCACATTCTATGAAATCCTATAGGTCTCGCTTCCAGAGGTGATAGTTCCTCGTACACTAGACCGATTACTCCTTGATTCATGCGTAAACAGGTGACTTTATCTTGGTATGCTTTTTCACTGACATGCGTTTTTTCATGCTATAGAATACATGACCTCTGCATGGATATTGAAGGATTTTTCGGAGTGGATCAACAGAAACAGTTTCCGCATCTACAACAGTGTCTTGGACTTGATGTTGGTGGTAGTGTAGAACATGGACACATCGTTGAATCACCGATCATAAGAACCGCCACTTCTATCACTCCTCTTGGCTGGAACGGCGTTCCTGGTGATAAGAATGCAGAACATCTAAAAGTTGATATCACTGGATTCTGCTTGCATTTGTGTTCTTTTGTTCATGCACAAGTGAATGGCAATTGGTAAAATCCGTTACAGCTTTTTATTTGTTCCTTTTCTTATTAATGACAAATTTGTGTGACAGTTGTTAAACGTCTCTTTAGGTGCTCAACTACTGTGGAATCCTTCCCTACAACACCTGCTTATTCTTCAGATAATGTAGAACACTCAGAACTACAGAAAACTAGGGTGACCATTGGGAGTCCTCTGAAAAAACCTCCAAGCAATCAGATAGTTGAAGATCCTTTAGTTCCTATGTTCTCGTCTGTTGATTCAAACACCGGTTTGCTGAAGGAAGGAATCAATGTAGGATTTTTTCAAGAAGACAAGTTTGTTCGTCCCGAAGGCTTAAAGGACTTGTAATTTTCTGCACTAGCGATTTCACTACTGTAGCTAAAGAGGTTGAGGTCAGAACACGAAGGGTGCAATTACTCGGGCTTGAGGGAGCCGGCAAAACCCTCTGTTTCGATCAATACTAGGCCAAAGCATGCTAAGTACAATGACTCATGTGGAGAATCTGCAGATACAATCCGATGTTCAAGAATGTATCGTTGGTGGTGTTTGCTACTCGGACACAGTTGGCGTAAACCTGCAAGAGCTGCAATTAGAGGCTTCTCGGTTTAGAGAGGAACTATGGAAAGGAGTATGTAACCTAAGTCTACACACTTTTTTTCAGAATTATCTTTTATTTAAACAAATATCCTCTAATGTTTCATGTTTGTTTTGCAGAGTCTGCTCTTGAATATGAGATTGGTGTTGGAGACCAACCAACCACTGCTCAGGTCCCTGATGCTCCAGTCTCTGCTGGTCCTGCATCTTCATCTGGCAGTTAATTTACTTTCTAAAGTCTACAATTATGTTTTATTTAAACAAATATCCTCTAATGTTTCATGTTTGTTTTGCAGAGTCTGCTCTTGAATATGAGATTGGTGTTGGAGACCAACCAACCACTGCTCAGGTCCCTGATGCTCCAGTCTCTGCTGCTCCATCATTTGGCGGTTAGTTTACTTTCTAAAGTCTACACACTTTTTTCAGAATTATCTTTTATTTGAACAAATTTCCTCTAATGTTTCATGTTTGTTTTGCAGAGTCTCCTCTTGAATATGAGATTGGTGTTGGAGACCAACCAACCACTGCTCACGTCCCTCCAGTCTCTGCTGCTCCTTCTTCTTCATATGGCGGTTAGTTTACTTTCTAAAGTCTACAATTATCTTTTTATTTAAACAAATATCCTCTAATGTTTCATGTTTGTTTTGCAGCTCTTGAATATGAGATTGGTGTTGGAGACCAACCAACCACTGCTCAGGTCCCTAGTGCTCCAGTCTCTCCTGCTCCTTCATCTGGCGGTTAGTTTACTTTCTAAAATCTAAACACTTTTTTCTGAATTATCTTTTATTTAAACAAATATCCTCTAATGTTTCATGTTTGTTTTGCAGAGTCTGCTCTTGAATATGAGATTGGTGTTGGAGACCAACCAACCACTGCTCAGGTCCCTGATGCTCCAGTCTCTGTTGCTCCCTCATTTGGCGGTTAGTTTACATTCTAAAGTCTACACACTTTTTTTCAGAATTATCTTTTCTTTAATTAATATCCTCTCTAATGTTGCATGTTTGTTTTGCAGTTCCTGCTCTTGAATATGAGATTGGAGACCAACCAACCACTCCTGAGGTCCTTGATGATATATCATATGACTGCGGGAAAATCGATTACGATAGGCTTATTGACCAGTTTGGTTGTCAGAGGCTCGACGAGGCACTGACAACCAGACTGATCAATAAGCTTATCGTAATCGATTTTCCCGCCGTCTTTAGCGGAAACTTCCCATGGATTCACGACTTGCTCCGAAGATTCAGATTCTCTCTCATTCTTCTTATCCACCTCCATAGTTTACTTTCTAAAGTCTACAATTATCTTTTATGTTTCATGTTTGTTTTGCAGCTCTTGAATATGAGATTGGTGTTGGAGACCAACCAACCACTGCTCCAGTCTCTCCTGCTCCTTCATCTGGCGGTTAGTTTACTTTCTATAATCTACACACTTTTTTCTGAATTATCTTTTATTTAAACAAATATCCTCTAATGTTTCATGTTTGTTTTGCAGTTCCTGCTCTTGAATATGAGATTTGTGTTGGAGACCAACCAACTACTGCTCAGGTCCCTGATGCTCCAGTCTGTGCTGCTAAAGTCTACACACTTTTTTTCAGAATTATCTTTTATTTAATTAATATCCTCTCTAATGTTTCATGTTTGTTTTGCAGTTCCTGCTCTTGAATATGAGATTGGAGACCAACCAACCACTCCTGAGGTCCTTGATGATATATCATATGACTGCGGGAAAATCGATTACGATAGGCTTATTGACCAGTTTGGTTGTCAGAGGCTCGACGAGGCACTGACAACCAGACTGATCAATAAGCTTATTGTAATCGATTTTCCCGCCGTCTTTAGCGGAAACTTCCCTTGGATTCACGACTTGCTCCGAAGATTCAGATTCTCTCTCATTCTTCTTATCCACCTCCACCGCGATCGCGAGCACAGAAAGAACAAACATTTTAAAGCGGATTTCGGAGGTCAATTTATATCGTTGGAGAGAGTTCAACCTTCATCAGATCATGTTCCTCACAGGTTGCTTTACGTCTCTTAGTGGTTGGATAGATTTTTGAACTTCCTTTTTATGAAATTAACTCATGGAAATTATATTAATGCAGGTATTTACTCGCTGAGGCAGGTGATACGTTATTTGCTGGAACTAAGCAATATAAGTAAGTCTTGGAGTTTCTATTCATTGGAAAACAAAATAGGTCAGATGTAAAAGATGTGTTATTTTATTCGTGGGTGTGTTTGTTCGTTCTAGGGATATCATGGCTGATGCAAATATACTTCAAGGTCACATATTTCACGATGTTGTAGCAGAGGATGAATGCGTTGCAGCATCTGAACCTATACAAAGTGAACAACAGAAAAATAATGGAGAGGGTCTTCGAAATCCTGTGGATTCAAAGGCTAAGAACCGTAGACAGAAACCCAAACCAGCTGCTCATCGGGTATGCTTGTGGTGCCGTTGTAGTAAACTTCTTTTTATTTGTTGTCTCTTTGGTACACTAAAGTTATCATTAACAAGTAGGGATTCTGCGCTCGTGCTAAGGAAATACCTGCTCTGGAACTGTATAGGCTTGCTCAGAAAAAGAGACAAAAACTTGTATTATGTGGACACTCACTTGGTGGAGCTGTAAGTCTGATTGCTTTAGATTTTTGTACATTTGTAGCTCATTGTCTACATCTGACTTCTCTTTGATGACTCCTGAGTTTTGTATTTTAACCTACGCAGGTAGCTGCGTTAGCTACACTTGCCATATTGAGAGTTGTTGCTGCCTCGTCTACAAGGAAAGAAAACGAAAACATTCATGTCAAATGTATAACCTTTTCCCAGCCTCCTGTTGGGAATGCTGCTTTGCGAGAGTATGTTTTTGGAGTACTAATTAAATAAACGGCTGGACTTAGCAAGAGCATTCTTATATATTTTTTCCATCGTTTTGCAGTTACGTTCATGAAAAAGGATGGCATCATTTTTTCAAGAGCTACTGTATACCTGAAGATTTGGTCCCCAGAATATTATCTCCTGCATATTTTCATCACTACAACGAGCAAAGAATGTCAATGGCTGGAGAGACCGAAGCCACAGATTTGACATTATCGAAAAAGAATGGTCAGGCAGAAAAGACAAAAGGTAAAGAACACGAGCAGTTAGTCATTGGTGTTGGCCCTGTTCAGAACTCATTCTGGAGACTTTCAAGACTTGTTCCCCTAGATGCTGTTAGAAAACAACTGGATAGGTATAGAGGAAAGAAAGTGGATCCTGCAGAGTCATCTACTCCTATTCAAGACGTAGTTATTAGGGCACAATCTCTCAAAATAGAAGAGGGTAGGGATGGTATATCTCTCAAGCCATTGTAAGATACCGGAAACGGACAAACAGTTAGTGGAAGAAGTGAAGGAAAGACCGATTCATCCAATGGCTTTGGAAATAGTTGGGGCAGGGTTCCTTCTTACGTTCCCTTTGGAGAGGTAGATTTTATAACTTATACACAAATATGATAAGCTTTAGGAATACTGTAGAATTGTGGTTCCTTAAAAATTATGGACAGCTTAGTAAGTTTATTCTGCGTGTGACAGCTATATCTCTTGGGAACTACATCTGTGGAGGCACTTTAAGAAGGAGAGTACTCTAAATTGACATCGGTACGAGCTTCGTTTGCTTATAAATATGTTAATAAGTTTTTATTAATCCCAACTTGTGAACATATCCAAACAGTTTAAGACCTCTGCTAGATCAAGTAGCTCTGCTTTTGGGGTTCTCTAACAAACTCTAGGACCTTGTGTATTCGGATACTGTCATGGCACACTTATCTTCATATTTAGCTTGTGGTTGAGGTCCTCTTATTTGGTTGCATTTTTCTGGCAAAGATATTTTGAGGTCAGATCTGTGATTACCGAACTGAGGGAACGTCTTCAGTCACATTCTATGAAATCCTATAGGTCTCGCTTCCAGAGGTGATAGTTCCTCGTACACTAGACCGATTACTCCTTGATTCATGCGTAAACAGGTGACTTTATCTTGGTATGCTTTTTCACTGACATGCGTTTTTTCATGCTATAGAATACATGACCTCTGCATGGATATTGAAGGATTTTTCGGAGTGGATCAACAGAAACAGTTTCCGCATCTACAACAGTGTCTTGGACTTGATGTTGGTGGTAGTGTAGAACATGGACACATCGTTGAATCACCGATCATAAGAACCGCCACTTCTATCACTCCTCTTGGCTGGAACGGCGTTCCTGGTGATAAGAATGCAGAACATCTAAAAGTTGATATCACTGGATTCTGCTTGCATTTGTGTTCTTTTGTTCATGCACAAGTGAATGGCAATTGGTAAAATCCGTTACAGCTTTTTATTTGTTCCTTTTCTTATTAATGACAAATTTGTGTGACAGTTGTTAAACGTCTCTTTAGGTGCTCAACTACTGTGGAATCCTTCCCTACAACACCTGCTTATTCTTCAGATAATGTAGAACACTCAGAACTACAGAAAACTAGGGTGACCATTGGGAGTCCTCTGAAAAAACCTCCAAGCAATCAGATAGTTGAAGATCCTTTAGTTCCTATGTTCTCGTCTGTTGATTCAAACACCGGTTTGCTGAAGGAAGGAATCAATGTAGGATTTTTTCAAGAAGACAAGTTTGTTCGTCCCGAAGGCTTAAAGGACTTGTAATTTTCTGCACTAGCGATTTCACTACTGTAGCTAAAGAGGTTGAGGTCAGAACACGAAGGGTGCAATTACTCGGGCTTGAGGGAGCCGGCAAAACCCTCTGTTTCGATCAATACTAGGCCAAAGCATGCTAAGTACAATGACTCATGTGGAGAATCTGCAGATACAATCCGATGTTCAAGAATGTATCGTTGGTGGTGTTTGCTACTCGGACACAGTTGGCGTAAACCTGCAAGAGCTGCAATTAGAGGCTTCTCGGTTTAGAGAGGAACTATGGAAAGGAGTATGTAACCTAAGTCTACACACTTTTTTTCAGAATTATCTTTTATTTAAACAAATATCCTCTAATGTTTCATGTTTGTTTTGCAGAGTCTGCTCTTGAATATGAGATTGGTGTTGGAGACCAACCAACCACTGCTCAGGTCCCTGATGCTCCAGTCTCTGCTGGTCCTGCATCTTCATCTGGCAGTTAATTTACTTTCTAAAGTCTACAATTATGTTTTATTTAAACAAATATCCTCTAATGTTTCATGTTTGTTTTGCAGAGTCTGCTCTTGAATATGAGATTGGTGTTGGAGACCAACCAACCACTGCTCAGGTCCCTGATGCTCCAGTCTCTGCTGCTCCATCATTTGGCGGTTAGTTTACTTTCTAAAGTCTACACACTTTTTTTCAGAATTATCTTTTATTTGACTAAATTTCCTCTAATGTTTCATGTTTGTTTTGCAGAGTCTCCTCTTGAATATGAGATTGGTGTTGGAGACCAACCAACCACTGCTCACGTCCCTCCAGTCTCTGCTGCTCCTTCTTCTTCATATGGCGGTTAGTTTACTTTCTAAAGTCTACAATTATCTTTTTATTTAAACAAATATCCTCTAATGTTTCATGTTTGTTTTGCAGCTCTTGAATATGAGATTGGTGTTGGAGACCAACCAACCACTGCTCAGGTCCCTAGTGCTCCAGTCTCTCCTGCTCCTTCATCTGGCGGTTAGTTTACTTTCTAAAATCTAAACACTTTTTTTCTGAATTATCTTTTATTTAAACAAATATCCTCTAATGTTTCATGTTTGTTTTGCAGAGTCTGCTCTTGAATATGAGATTGGTGTTGGAGACCAACCAACCACTGCTCAGGTCCCTGATGCTCCAGTCTCTGCTGCTCCCTCATTTGGCGGTTAGTTTACATTCTAAAGTCTACACACTTTTTTTCAGAATTATCTTTTCTTTAATTAATATCCTCTCTAATGTTGCATGTTTGTTTTGCAGTTCCTGCTCTTGAATATGAGATTGGAGACCAACCAACCACTCCTGAGGTCCTTGATGATATATCATATGACTGCGGGAAAATCGATTACGATAGGCTTATTGACCAGTTTGGTTGTCAGAGGCTCGACGAGGCACTGACAACCAGACTGATCAATAAGCTTATCGTAATCGATTTTCCCGCCGTCTTTAGCGGAAACTTCCCATGGATTCACGACTTGCTCCGAAGATTCAGATTCTCTCTCATTCTTCTTATCCACCTCCATAGTTTACTTTCTAAAGTCTACAATTATCTTTTATGTTTCATGTTTGTTTTGCAGCTCTTGAATATGAGATTGGTGTTGGAGACCAACCAACCACTGCTCCAGTCTCTCCTGCTCCTTCATCTGGCGGTTAGTTTACTTTCTATAATCTACACACTTTTTTTCTGAATTATCTTTTATTTAAACAAATATCCTCTAATGTTTCATGTTTGTTTTGCAGTTCCTGCTCTTGAATATGAGATTTGTGTTGGAGACCAACCAACTACTGCTCAGGTCCCTGATGCTCCAGTCTGTGCTGCTAAAGTCTACACACTTTTTTTCAGAATTATCTTTTATTTAATTAATATCCTCTCTAATGTTTCATGTTTGTTTTGCAGTTCCTGCTCTTGAATATGAGATTGGAGACCAACCAACCACTCCTGAGGTCCTTGATGATATATCATATGACTGCGGGAAAATCGATTACGATAGGCTTATTGACCAGTTTGGTTGTCAGAGGCTCGACGAGGCACTGACAACCAGACTGATCAATAAGCTTATTGTAATCGATTTTCCCGCCGTCTTTAGCGGAAACTTCCCTTGGATTCACGACTTGCTCCGAAGATTCAGATTCTCTCTCATTCTTCTTATCCACCTCCACCGCGATCGCGAGCACAGAAAGAACAAACATTTTAAAGCGGATTTCGGAGGTCAATTTATATCGTTGGAGAGAGTTCAACCTTCATCAGATCATGTTCCTCACAGGTTGCTTTACGTCTCTTAGTGGTTGGATAGATTTTTGAACTTCCTTTTTATGAAATTAACTCATGGAAATTATATTAATGCAGGTATTTACTCGCTGAGGCAGGTGATACGTTATTTGCTGGAACTAAGCAATATAAGTAAGTCTTGGAGTTTCTATTCATTGGAAAACAAAATAGGTCAGATGTAAAAGATGTGTTATTTTATTCGTGGGTGTGTTTGTTCGTTCTAGGGATATCATGGCTGATGCAAATATACTTCAAGGTCACATATTTCACGATGTTGTAGCAGAGGATGAATGCGTTGCAGCATCTGAACCTATACAAAGTGAACAACAGAAAAATAATGGAGAGGGTCTTCGAAATCCTGTGGATTCAAAGGCTAAGAACCGTAGACAGAAACCCAAACCAGCTGCTCATCGGGTATGCTTGTGGTGCCGTTGTAGTAAACTTCTTTTTATTTGTTGTCTCTTTGGTACACTAAAGTTATCATTAACAAGTAGGGATTCTGCGCTCGTGCTAAGGAAATACCTGCTCTGGAACTGTATAGGCTTGCTCAGAAAAAGAGACAAAAACTTGTATTATGTGGACACTCACTTGGTGGAGCTGTAAGTCTGATTGCTTTAGATTTTTGTACATTTGTAGCTCATTGTCTACATCTGACTTCTCTTTGATGACTCCTGAGTTTTGTATTTTAACCTACGCAGGTAGCTGCGTTAGCTACACTTGCCATATTGAGAGTTGTTGCTGCCTCGTCTACAAGGAAAGAAAACGAAAACATTCATGTCAAATGTATAACCTTTTCCCAGCCTCCTGTTGGGAATGCTGCTTTGCGAGAGTATGTTTTTGGAGTACTAATTAAATAAACGGCTGGACTTAGCAAGAGCATTCTTATATATTTTTTCCATCGTTTTGCAGTTACGTTCATGAAAAAGGATGGCATCATTTTTTCAAGAGCTACTGTATACCTGAAGATTTGGTCCCCAGAATATTATCTCCTGCATATTTTCATCACTACAACGAGCAAAGAATGTCAATGGCTGGAGAGACCGAAGCCACAGATTTGACATTATCGAAAAAGAATGGTCAGGCAGAAAAGACAAAAGGTAAAGAACACGAGCAGTTAGTCATTGGTGTTGGCCCTGTTCAGAACTCATTCTGGAGACTTTCAAGACTTGTTCCCCTAGATGCTGTTAGAAAACAACTGGATAGGTATAGAGGAAAGAAAGTGGATCCTGCAGAGTCATCTACTCCTATTCAAGACGTAGTTATTAGGGCACAATCTCTCAAAATAGAAGAGGGTAGGGATGGTATATCTCTCAAGCCATTGTAAGATACCGGAAACGGACAAACAGTTAGTGGAAGAAGTGAAGGAAAGACCGATTCATCCAATGGCTTTGGAAATAGTTGGGGCAGGGTTCCTTCTTACGTTCCCTTTGGAGAGGTAGATTTTATAACTTATACACAAATATGATAAGCTTTAGGAATACTGTAGAATTGTGGTTCCTTAAAAATTATGGACAGCTTAGTAAGTTTATTCTGCGTGTGACAGCTATATCTCTTGGGAACTACATCTGTGGAGGCACTTTAAGAAGGAGAGTACTCTAAATTGACATCGGTACGAGCTTCGTTTGCTTATAAATATGTTAATAAGTTTTTATTAATCCCAACTTGTGAACATATCCAAACAGTTTAAGACCTCTGCTAGATCAAGTAGCTCTGCTTTTGGGGTTCTCTAACAAACTCTAGGACCTTGTGTATTCGGATACTGTCATGGCACACTTATCTTCATATTTAGCTTGTGGTTGAGGTCCTCTTATTTGGTTGCATTTTTCTGGCAAAGATATTTTGAGGTCAGATCTGTGATTACCGAACTGAGGGAACGTCTTCAGTCACATTCTATGAAATCCTATAGGTCTCGCTTCCAGAGGTGATAGTTCCTCGTACACTAGACCGATTACTCCTTGATTCATGCGTAAACAGGTGACTTTATCTTGGTATGCTTTTTCACTGACATGCGTTTTTTCATGCTATAGAATACATGACCTCTGCATGGATATTGAAGGATTTTTCGGAGTGGATCAACAGAAACAGTTTCCGCATCTACAACAGTGTCTTGGACTTGATGTTGGTGGTAGTGTAGAACATGGACACATCGTTGAATCACCGATCATAAGAACCGCCACTTCTATCACTCCTCTTGGCTGGAACGGCGTTCCTGGTGATAAGAATGCAGAACATCTAAAAGTTGATATCACTGGATTCTGCTTGCATTTGTGTTCTTTTGTTCATGCACAAGTGAATGGCAATTGGTAAAATCCGTTACAGCTTTTTATTTGTTCCTTTTCTTATTAATGACAAATTTGTGTGACAGTTGTTAAACGTCTCTTTAGGTGCTCAACTACTGTGGAATCCTTCCCTACAACACCTGCTTATTCTTCAGATAATGTAGAACACTCAGAACTACAGAAAACTAGGGTGACCATTGGGAGTCCTCTGAAAAAACCTCCAAGCAATCAGATAGTTGAAGATCCTTTAGTTCCTATGTTCTCGTCTGTTGATTCAAACACCGGTTTGCTGAAGGAAGGAATCAATGTAGGATTTTTTCAAGAAGACAAGTTTGTTCGTCCCGAAGGCTTAAAGGACTTGTAACTTTCTGCACTAGCGATTTCACTACTGTAGCTAAAGAGGTTGAGGTCAGAACACGAAGGGTGCAATTACTCGGGCTTGAGGGAGCCGGCAAAACCCTCTGTTTCGATCAATACTAGGCCAAAGCATGCTAAGTACAATGACTCATGTGGAGAATCTGCAGATACAATCCGATGTTCAAGAATGTATCGTTGGTGGTGTTTGCTACTCGGACACAGTTGGCGTAAACCTGCAAGAGCTGCAATTAGAGGCTTCTCGGTTTAGAGAGGAACTATGGAAAGGAGTATGTAACCTAAGTCTACACACTTTTTTTCAGAATTATCTTTTATTTAAACAAATATCCTCTAATGTTTCATGTTTGTTTTGCAGAGTCTGCTCTTGAATATGAGATTGGTGTTGGAGACCAACCAACCACTGCTCAGGTCCCTGATGCTCCAGTCTCTGCTGGTCCTGCATCTTCATCTGGCAGTTAATTTACTTTCTAAAGTCTACAATTATGTTTTATTTAAACAAATATCCTCTAATGTTTCATGTTTGTTTTGCAGAGTCTGCTCTTGAATATGAGATTGGTGTTGGAGACCAACCAACCACTGCTCAGGTCCCTGATGCTCCAGTCTCTGCTGCTCCATCATTTGGCGGTTAGTTTACTTTCTAAAGTCTACACACTTTTTTTCAGAATTATCTTTTATTTGACTAAATTTCCTCTAATGTTTCATGTTTGTTTTGCAGAGTCTCCTCTTGAATATGAGATTGGTGTTGGAGACCAACCAACCACTGCTCACGTCCCTCCAGTCTCTGCTGCTCCTTCTTCTTCATATGGCGGTTAGTTTACTTTCTAAAGTCTACAATTATCTTTTTATTTAAACAAATATCCTCTAATGTTTCATGTTTGTTTTGCAGCTCTTGAATATGAGATTGGTGTTGGAGACCAACCAACCACTGCTCAGGTCCCTAGTGCTCCAGTCTCTCCTGCTCCTTCATCTGGCGGTTAGTTTACTTTCTAAAATCTAAACACTTTTTTTCTGAATTATCTTTTATTTAAACAAATATCCTCTAATGTTTCATGTTTGTTTTGCAGAGTCTGCTCTTGAATATGAGATTGGTGTTGGAGACCAACCAACCACTGCTCAGGTCCCTGATGCTCCAGTCTCTGCTGCTCCCTCATTTGGCGGTTAGTTTACATTCTAAAGTCTACACACTTTTTTTCAGAATTATCTTTTCTTTAATTAATATCCTCTCTAATGTTGCATGTTTGTTTTGCAGTTCCTGCTCTTGAATATGAGATTGGAGACCAACCAACCACTCCTGAGGTCCTTGATGATATATCATATGACTGCGGGAAAATCGATTACGATAGGCTTATTGACCAGTTTGGTTGTCAGAGGCTCGACGAGGCACTGACAACCAGACTGATCAATAAGCTTATCGTAATCGATTTTCCCGCCGTCTTTAGCGGAAACTTCCCATGGATTCACGACTTGCTCCGAAGATTCAGATTCTCTCTCATTCTTCTTATCCACCTCCATAGTTTACTTTCTAAAGTCTACAATTATCTTTTATGTTTCATGTTTGTTTTGCAGCTCTTGAATATGAGATTGGTGTTGGAGACCAACCAACCACTGCTCCAGTCTCTCCTGCTCCTTCATCTGGCGGTTAGTTTACTTTCTATAATCTACACACTTTTTTTCTGAATTATCTTTTATTTAAACAAATATCCTCTAATGTTTCATGTTTGTTTTGCAGTTCCTGCTCTTGAATATGAGATTTGTGTTGGAGACCAACCAACTACTGCTCAGGTCCCTGATGCTCCAGTCTGTGCTGCTAAAGTCTACACACTTTTTTTCAGAATTATCTTTTATTTAATTAATATCCTCTCTAATGTTTCATGTTTGTTTTGCAGTTCCTGCTCTTGAATATGAGATTGGAGACCAACCAACCACTCCTGAGGTCCTTGATGATATAAAATCGATTACGATAGGCTTATTGACCAGTTTGGTTGTCAGAGGCTCGACGAGGCACTGACAACCAGACTGATCAATAAGCTTATTGTAATCGATTTTCCCGCCGTCTTTAGCGGAAACTTCCCTTGGATTCACGACTTGCTCCGAAGATTCAGATTCTCTCTCATTCTTCTTATCCACCTCCACCGCGATCGCGAGCACAGAAAGAACAAACATTTTAAAGCGGATTTCGGAGGTCAATTTATATCGTTGGAGAGAGTTCAACCTTCATCAGATCATGTTCCTCACAGGTTGCTTTACGTCTCTTAGTGGTTGGATAGATTTTTGAACTTCCTTTTTATGAAATTAACTCATGGAAATTATATTAATGCAGGTATTTACTCGCTGAGGCAGGTGATACGTTATTTGCTGGAACTAAGCAATATAAGTAAGTCTTGGAGTTTCTATTCATTGGAAAACAAAATAGGTCAGATGTAAAAGATGTGTTATTTTATTCGTGGGTGTGTTTGTTCGTTCTAGGGATATCATGGCTGATGCAAATATACTTCAAGGTCACATATTTCACGATGTTGTAGCAGAGGATGAATGCGTTGCAGCATCTGAACCTATACAAAGTGAACAACAGAAAAATAATGGAGAGGGTCTTCGAAATCCTGTGGATTCAAAGGCTAAGAACCGTAGACAGAAACCCAAACCAGCTGCTCATCGGGTATGCTTGTGGTGCCGTTGTAGTAAACTTCTTTTTATTTGTTGTCTCTTTGGTACACTAAAGTTATCATTAACAAGTAGGGATTCTGCGCTCGTGCTAAGGAAATACCTGCTCTGGAACTGTATAGGCTTGCTCAGAAAAAGAGACAAAAACTTGTATTATGTGGACACTCACTTGGTGGAGCTGTAAGTCTGATTGCTTTAGATTTTTGTACATTTGTAGCTCATTGTCTACATCTGACTTCTCTTTGATGACTCCTGAGTTTTGTATTTTAACCTACGCAGGTAGCTGCGTTAGCTACACTTGCCATATTGAGAGTTGTTGCTGCCTCGTCTACAAGGAAAGAAAACGAAAACATTCATGTCAAATGTATAACCTTTTCCCAGCCTCCTGTTGGGAATGCTGCTTTGCGAGAGTATGTTTTTGGAGTACTAATTAAATAAACGGCTGGACTTAGCAAGAGCATTCTTATATATTTTTTCCATCGTTTTGCAGTTACGTTCATGAAAAAGGATGGCATCATTTTTTCAAGAGCTACTGTATACCTGAAGATTTGGTCCCCAGAATATTATCTCCTGCATATTTTCATCACTACAACGAGCAAAGAATGTCAATGGCTGGAGAGACCGAAGCCACAGATTTGACATTATCGAAAAAGAATGGTCAGGCAGAAAAGACAAAAGGTAAAGAACACGAGCAGTTAGTCATTGGTGTTGGCCCTGTTCAGAACTCATTCTGGAGACTTTCAAGACTTGTTCCCCTAGATGCTGTTAGAAAACAACTGGATAGGTATAGAGGAAAGAAAGTGGATCCTGCAGAGTCATCTACTCCTATTCAAGACGTAGTTATTAGGGCACAATCTCTCAAAATAGAAGAGGGTAGGGATGGTATATCTCTCAAGCCATTGTAAGATACCAGAAACGGACAAACAGTTAGTGGAAGAAGTGAAGGAAAGACCGATTCATCCAATGGCTTTGGAAATAGTTGGGGCAGGGTTCCTTCTTACGTTCCCTTTGGAGAGGTAGATTTTATAACTTATACACAAATATGATAAGCTTTAGGAATACTGTAGAATTGTGGTTCCTTAAAAATTATGGACAGCTTAGTAAGTTTATTCTGCGTATGACAGCTATATCTCTTGGGAACTACATCTGTGGAGGCACTTTAAGAAGGAGAGTACTCTAAATTGACATCGGTACGAGCTTCGTTTGCTTATAAATATGTTAATAAGTTTTTATTAATCCCAACTTGTGAACATATCCAAACAGTTTAAGACCTCTGCTAGATCAAGTAGCTCTGCTTTTGGGGTTCTCTAACAAACTCTAGGACCTTGTGTATTCGGATACTGTCATGGCACACTTATCTTCATATTTAGCTTGTGGTTGAGGTCCTCTTATTTGGTTGCATTTTTCTGGCAAAGATATTTTGAGGTCAGATCTGTGATTACCGAACTGAGGGAACGTCTTCAGTCACATTCTATGAAATCCTATAGGTCTCGCTTCCAGAGGTGATAGTTCCTCGTACACTAGACCGATTACTCCTTGATTCATGCGTAAACAGGTGACTTTATCTTGGTATGCTTTTTCACTGACATGCGTTTTTTCATGCTATAGAATACATGACCTCTGCATGGATATTGAAGGATTTTTCGGAGTGGATCAACAGAAACAGTTTCCGCATCTACAACAGTGTCTTGGACTTGATGTTGGTGGTAGTGTAGAACATGGACACATCGTTGAATCACCGATCATAAGAACCGCCACTTCTATCACTCCTCTTGGCTGGAACGGCGTTCCTGGTGATAAGAATGCAGAACATCTAAAAGTTGATATCACTGGATTCTGCTTGCATTTGTGTTCTTTTGTTCATGCACAAGTGAATGGCAATTGGTAAAATCCGTTACAGCTTTTTATTTGTTCCTTTTCTTATTAATGACAAATTTGTGTGACAGTTGTTAAACGTCTCTTTAGGTGCTCAACTACTGTGGAATCCTTCCCTACAACACCTGCTTATTCTTCAGATAATGTAGAACACTCAGAACTACAGAAAACTAGGGTGACCATTGGGAGTCCTCTGAAAAAACCTCCAAGCAATCAGATAGTTGAAGATCCTTTAGTTCCTATGTTCTCGTCTGTTGATTCAAACACCGGTTTGCTGAAGGAAGGAATCAATGTAGGATTTTTTCAAGAAGACAAGTTTGTTCGTCCCGAAGGCTTAAAGGACTTGTAATTTTCTGCACTAGCGATTTCACTACTGTAGCTAAAGAGGTTGAGGTCAGAACACGAAGGGTGCAATTACTCGGGCTTGAGGGAGCCGGCAAAACCCTCTGTTTCGATCAATACTAGGCCAAAGCATGCTAAGTACAATGACTCATGTGGAGAATCTGCAGATACAATCCGATGTTCAAGAATGTATCGTTGGTGGTGTTTGCTACTCGGACACAGTTGGCGTAAACCTGCAAGAGCTGCAATTAGAGGCTTCTCGGTTTAGAGAGGAACTATGGAAAGGAGTATGTAACCTAAGTCTACACACTTTTTTTCAGAATTATCTTTTATTTAAACAAATATCCTCTAATGTTTCATGTTTGTTTTGCAGAGTCTGCTCTTGAATATGAGATTGGTGTTGGAGACCAACCAACCACTGCTCAGGTCCCTGATGCTCCAGTCTCTGCTGGTCCTGCATCTTCATCTGGCAGTTAATTTACTTTCTAAAGTCTACAATTATGTTTTATTTAAACAAATATCCTCTAATGTTTCATGTTTGTTTTGCAGAGTCTGCTCTTGAATATGAGATTGGTGTTGGAGACCAACCAACCACTGCTCAGGTCCCTGATGCTCCAGTCTCTGCTGCTCCATCATTTGGCGGTTAGTTTACTTTCTAAAGTCTACACACTTTTTTTCAGAATTATCTTTTATTTGAACAAATTTCCTCTAATGTTTCATGTTTGTTTTGCAGAGTCTCCTCTTGAATATGAGATTGGTGTTGGAGACCAACCAACCACTGCTCACGTCCCTCCAGTCTCTGCTGCTCCTTCTTCTTCATATGGCGGTTAGTTTACTTTCTAAAGTCTACAATTATCTTTTTATTTAAACAAATATCCTCTAATGTTTCATGTTTGTTTTGCAGCTCTTGAATATGAGATTGGTGTTGGAGACCAACCAACCACTGCTCAGGTCCCTAGTGCTCCAGTCTCTCCTGCTCCTTCATCTGGCGGTTAGTTTACTTTCTAAAATCTAAACACTTTTTTTCTGAATTATCTTTTATTTAAACAAATATCCTCTAATGTTTCATGTTTGTTTTGCAGAGTCTGCTCTTGAATATGAGATTGGTGTTGGAGACCAACCAACCACTGCTCAGGTCCCTGATGCTCCAGTCTCTGCTGCTCCCTCATTTGGCGGTTAGTTTACATTCTAAAGTCTACACACTTTTTTTCAGAATTATCTTTTCTTTAATTAATATCCTCTCTAATGTTGCATGTTTGTTTTGCAGTTCCTGCTCTTGAATATGAGATTGGAGACCAACCAACCACTCCTGAGGTCCTTGATGATATATCATATGACTGCGGGAAAATCGATTACGATAGGCTTATTGACCAGTTTGGTTGTCAGAGGCTCGACGAGGCACTGACAACCAGACTGATCAATAAGCTTATCGTAATCGATTTTCCCGCCGTCTTTAGCGGAAACTTCCCATGGATTCACGACTTGCTCCGAAGATTCAGATTCTCTCTCATTCTTCTTATCCACCTCCATAGTTTACTTTCTAAAGTCTACAATTATCTTTTATGTTTCATGTTTGTTTTGCAGCTCTTGAATATGAGATTGGTGTTGGAGACCAACCAACCACTGCTCCAGTCTCTCCTGCTCCTTCATCTGGCGGTTAGTTTACTTTCTATAATCTACACACTTTTTTTCTGAATTATCTTTTATTTAAACAAATATCCTCTAATGTTTCATGTTTGTTTTGCAGTTCCTGCTCTTGAATATGAGATTTGTGTTGGAGACCAACCAACTACTGCTCAGGTCCCTGATGCTCCAGTCTGTGCTGCTAAAGTCTACACACTTTTTTTCAGAATTATCTTTTATTTAATTAATATCCTCTCTAATGTTTCATGTTTGTTTTGCAGTTCCTGCTCTTGAATATGAGATTGGAGACCAACCAACCACTCCTGAGGTCCTTGATGATATAAAATCGATTACGATAGGCTTATTGACCAGTTTGGTTGTCAGAGGCTCGACGAGGCACTGACAACCAGACTGATCAATAAGCTTATTGTAATCGATTTTCCCGCCGTCTTTAGCGGAAACTTCCCTTGGATTCACGACTTGCTCCGAAGATTCAGATTCTCTCTCATTCTTCTTATCCACCTCCACCGCGATCGCGAGCACAGAAAGAACAAACATTTTAAAGCGGATTTCGGAGGTCAATTTATATCGTTGGAGAGAGTTCAACCTTCATCAGATCATGTTCCTCACAGGTTGCTTTACGTCTCTTAGTGGTTGGATAGATTTTTGAACTTCCTTTTTATGAAATTAACTCATGGAAATTATATTAATGCAGGTATTTACTCGCTGAGGCAGGTGATACGTTATTTGCTGGAACTAAGCAATATAAGTAAGTCTTGGAGTTTCTATTCATTGGAAAACAAAATAGGTCAGATGTAAAAGATGTGTTATTTTATTCGTGGGTGTGTTTGTTCGTTCTAGGGATATCATGGCTGATGCAAATATACTTCAAGGTCACATATTTCACGATGTTGTAGCAGAGGATGAATGCGTTGCAGCATCTGAACCTATACAAAGTGAACAACAGAAAAATAATGGAGAGGGTCTTCGAAATCCTGTGGATTCAAAGGCTAAGAACCGTAGACAGAAACCCAAACCAGCTGCTCATCGGGTATGCTTGTGGTGCCGTTGTAGTAAACTTCTTTTTATTTGTTGTCTCTTTGGTACACTAAAGTTATCATTAACAAGTAGGGATTCTGCGCTCGTGCTAAGGAAATACCTGCTCTGGAACTGTATAGGCTTGCTCAGAAAAAGAGACAAAAACTTGTATTATGTGGACACTCACTTGGTGGAGCTGTAAGTCTGATTGCTTTAGATTTTTGTACATTTGTAGCTCATTGTCTACATCTGACTTCTCTTTGATGACTCCTGAGTTTTGTATTTTAACCTACGCAGGTAGCTGCGTTAGCTACACTTGCCATATTGAGAGTTGTTGCTGCCTCGTCTACAAGGAAAGAAAACGAAAACATTCATGTCAAATGTATAACCTTTTCCCAGCCTCCTGTTGGGAATGCTGCTTTGCGAGAGTATGTTTTTGGAGTACTAATTAAATAAACGGCTGGACTTAGCAAGAGCATTCTTATATATTTTTTCCATCGTTTTGCAGTTACGTTCATGAAAAAGGATGGCATCATTTTTTCAAGAGCTACTGTATACCTGAAGATTTGGTCCCCAGAATATTATCTCCTGCATATTTTCATCACTACAACGAGCAAAGAATGTCAATGGCTGGAGAGACCGAAGCCACAGATTTGACATTATCGAAAAAGAATGGTCAGGCAGAAAAGACAAAAGGTAAAGAACACGAGCAGTTAGTCATTGGTGTTGGCCCTGTTCAGAACTCATTCTGGAGACTTTCAAGACTTGTTCCCCTAGATGCTGTTAGAAAACAACTGGATAGGTATAGAGGAAAGAAAGTGGATCCTGCAGAGTCATCTACTCCTATTCAAGACGTAGTTATTAGGGCACAATCTCTCAAAATAGAAGAGGGTAGGGATGGTATATCTCTCAAGCCATTGTAAGATACCAGAAACGGACAAACAGTTAGTGGAAGAAGTGAAGGAAAGACCGATTCATCCAATGGCTTTGGAAATAGTTGGGGCAGGGTTCCTTCTTACGTTCCCTTTGGAGAGGTAGATTTTATAACTTATACACAAATATGATAAGCTTTAGGAATACTGTAGAATTGTGGTTCCTTAAAAATTATGGACAGCTTAGTAAGTTTATTCTGCGTATGACAGCTATATCTCTTGGGAACTACATCTGTGGAGGCACTTTAAGAAGGAGAGTACTCTAAATTGACATCGGTACGAGCTTCGTTTGCTTATAAATATGTTAATAAGTTTTTATTAATCCCAACTTGTGAACATATCCAAACAGTTTAAGACCTCTGCTAGATCAAGTAGCTCTGCTTTTGGGGTTCTCTAACAAACTCTAGGACCTTGTGTATTCGGATACTGTCATGGCACACTTATCTTCATATTTAGCTTGTGGTTGAGGTCCTCTTATTTGGTTGCATTTTTCTGGCAAAGATATTTTGAGGTCAGATCTGTGATTACCGAACTGAGGGAACGTCTTCAGTCACATTCTATGAAATCCTATAGGTCTCGCTTCCAGAGGTGATAGTTCCTCGTACACTAGACCGATTACTCCTTGATTCATGCGTAAACAGGTGACTTTATCTTGGTATGCTTTTTCACTGACATGCGTTTTTTCATGCTATAGAATACATGACCTCTGCATGGATATTGAAGGATTTTTCGGAGTGGATCAACAGAAACAGTTTCCGCATCTACAACAGTGTCTTGGACTTGATGTTGGTGGTAGTGTAGAACATGGACACATCGTTGAATCACCGATCATAAGAACCGCCACTTCTATCACTCCTCTTGGCTGGAACGGCGTTCCTGGTGATAAGAATGCAGAACATCTAAAAGTTGATATCACTGGATTCTGCTTGCATTTGTGTTCTTTTGTTCATGCACAAGTGAATGGCAATTGGTAAAATCCGTTACAGCTTTTTATTTGTTCCTTTTCTTATTAATGACAAATTTGTGTGACAGTTGTTAAACGTCTCTTTAGGTGCTCAACTACTGTGGAATCCTTCCCTACAACACCTGCTTATTCTTCAGATAATGTAGAACACTCAGAACTACAGAAAACTAGGGTGACCATTGGGAGTCCTCTGAAAAAACCTCCAAGCAATCAGATAGTTGAAGATCCTTTAGTTCCTATGTTCTCGTCTGTTGATTCAAACACCGGTTTGCTGAAGGAAGGAATCAATGTAGGATTTTTTCAAGAAGACAAGTTTGTTCGTCCCGAAGGCTTAAAGGACTTGTAACTTTCTGCACTAGCGATTTCACTACTGTAGCTAAAGAGGTTGAGGTCAGAACACGAAGGGTGCAATTACTCGGGCTTGAGGGAGCCGGCAAAACCCTCTGTTTCGATCAATACTAGGCCAAAGCATGCTAAGTACAATGACTCATGTGGAGAATCTGCAGATACAATCCGATGTTCAAGAATGTATCGTTGGTGGTGTTTGCTACTCGGACACAGTTGGCGTAAACCTGCAAGAGCTGCAATTAGAGGCTTCTCGGTTTAGAGAGGAACTATGGAAAGGAGTATGTAACCTAAGTCTACACACTTTTTTTCAGAATTATCTTTTATTTAAACAAATATCCTCTAATGTTTCATGTTTGTTTTGCAGAGTCTGCTCTTGAATATGAGATTGGTGTTGGAGACCAACCAACCACTGCTCAGGTCCCTGATGCTCCAGTCTCTGCTGGTCCTGCATCTTCATCTGGCAGTTAATTTACTTTCTAAAGTCTACAATTATGTTTTATTTAAACAAATATCCTCTAATGTTTCATGTTTGTTTTGCAGAGTCTGCTCTTGAATATGAGATTGGTGTTGGAGACCAACCAACCACTGCTCAGGTCCCTGATGCTCCAGTCTCTGCTGCTCCATCATTTGGCGGTTAGTTTACTTTCTAAAGTCTACACACTTTTTTTCAGAATTATCTTTTATTTGAACAAATTTCCTCTAATGTTTCATGTTTGTTTTGCAGAGTCTCCTCTTGAATATGAGATTGGTGTTGGAGACCAACCAACCACTGCTCACGTCCCTCCAGTCTCTGCTGCTCCTTCTTCTTCATATGGCGGTTAGTTTACTTTCTAAAGTCTACAATTATCTTTTTATTTAAACAAATATCCTCTAATGTTTCATGTTTGTTTTGCAGCTCTTGAATATGAGATTGGTGTTGGAGACCAACCAACCACTGCTCAGGTCCCTAGTGCTCCAGTCTCTCCTGCTCCTTCATCTGGCGGTTAGTTTACTTTCTAAAATCTAAACACTTTTTTTCTGAATTATCTTTTATTTAAACAAATATCCTCTAATGTTTCATGTTTGTTTTGCAGAGTCTGCTCTTGAATATGAGATTGGTGTTGGAGACCAACCAACCACTGCTCAGGTCCCTGATGCTCCAGTCTCTGCTGCTCCCTCATTTGGCGGTTAGTTTACATTCTAAAGTCTACACACTTTTTTTCAGAATTATCTTTTCTTTAATTAATATCCTCTCTAATGTTGCATGTTTGTTTTGCAGTTCCTGCTCTTGAATATGAGATTGGAGACCAACCAACCACTCCTGAGGTCCTTGATGATATATCATATGACTGCGGGAAAATCGATTACGATAGGCTTATTGACCAGTTTGGTTGTCAGAGGCTCGACGAGGCACTGACAACCAGACTGATCAATAAGCTTATCGTAATCGATTTTCCCGCCGTCTTTAGCGGAAACTTCCCATGGATTCACGACTTGCTCCGAAGATTCAGATTCTCTCTCATTCTTCTTATCCACCTCCATAGTTTACTTTCTAAAGTCTACAATTATCTTTTATGTTTCATGTTTGTTTTGCAGCTCTTGAATATGAGATTGGTGTTGGAGACCAACCAACCACTGCTCCAGTCTCTCCTGCTCCTTCATCTGGCGGTTAGTTTACTTTCTATAATCTACACACTTTTTTTCTGAATTATCTTTTATTTAAACAAATATCCTCTAATGTTTCATGTTTGTTTTGCAGTTCCTGCTCTTGAATATGAGATTTGTGTTGGAGACCAACCAACTACTGCTCAGGTCCCTGATGCTCCAGTCTGTGCTGCTAAAGTCTACACACTTTTTTTCAGAATTATCTTTTATTTAATTAATATCCTCTCTAATGTTTCATGTTTGTTTTGCAGTTCCTGCTCTTGAATATGAGATTGGAGACCAACCAACCACTCCTGAGGTCCTTGATGATATAAAATCGATTACGATAGGCTTATTGACCAGTTTGGTTGTCAGAGGCTCGACGAGGCACTGACAACCAGACTGATCAATAAGCTTATTGTAATCGATTTTCCCGCCGTCTTTAGCGGAAACTTCCCATGGATTCACGACTTGCTCCGAAGATTCAGATTCTCTCTCATTCTTCTTATCCACCTCCACCGCGATCGCGAGCACAGAAAGAACAAACATTTTAAAGCGGATTTCGGAGGTCAATTTATATCGTTGGAGAGAGTTCAACCTTCATCAGATCATGTTCCTCACAGGTTGCTTTACGTCTCTTAGTGGTTGGATAGATTTTTGAACTTCCTTTTTATGAAATTAACTCATGGAAATTATATTAATGCAGGTATTTACTCGCTGAGGCAGGTGATACGTTATTTGCTGGAACTAAGCAATATAAGTAAGTCTTGGAGTTTCTATTCATTGGAAAACAAAATAGGTCAGATGTAAAAGATGTGTTATTTTATTCGTGGGTGTGTTTGTTCGTTCTAGGGATATCATGGCTGATGCAAATATACTTCAAGGTCACATATTTCACGATGTTGTAGCAGAGGATGAATGCGTTGCAGCATCTGAACCTATACAAAGTGAACAACAGAAAAATAATGGAGAGGGTCTTCGAAATCCTGTGGATTCAAAGGCTAAGAACCGTAGACAGAAACCCAAACCAGCTGCTCATCGGGTATGCTTGTGGTGCCGTTGTAGTAAACTTCTTTTTATTTGTTGTCTCTTTGGTACACTAAAGTTATCATTAACAAGTAGGGATTCTGCGCTCGTGCTAAGGAAATACCTGCTCTGGAACTGTATAGGCTTGCTCAGAAAAAGAGAC
Source organism: Draba incana (assembly GCA_963576765.1). Classification (NCBI taxonomy): domain Eukaryota; kingdom Viridiplantae; phylum Streptophyta; class Magnoliopsida; order Brassicales; family Brassicaceae; genus Draba; species Draba incana. The sequence continues at coordinate 28,108,090 of OY755213.1, forward strand.
AAAAACTTGTATTATGTGGACACTCACTTGGTGGAGCTGTAAGTCTGATTGCTTTAGATTTTTGTACATTTGTAGCTCATTGTCTACATCTGACTTCTCTTTGATGACTCCTGAGTTTTGTATTTTAACCTACGCAGGTAGCTGCGTTAGCTACACTTGCCATATTGAGAGTTGTTGCTGCCTCGTCTACAAGGAAAGAAAACGAAAACATTCATGTCAAATGTATAACCTTTTCCCAGCCTCCTGTTGGGAATGCTGCTTTGCGAGAGTATGTTTTTGGAGTACTAATTAAATAAACGGCTGGACTTAGCAAGAGCATTCTTATATATTTTTTCCATCGTTTTGCAGTTACGTTCATGAAAAAGGATGGCATCATCAAGTAGATTCATATTATCAAGGAAGTAAATTGAATAAAAAGAGTGAGAAATCCAACCTTTAAAGAGGAGGATTCAAGTAGATTTGACATTAGCTCCAGGAGCTGTAGAACTATCCCAATTCGAGTAATCGTTGTCAAGGTTGAGCCACCAGCATCAGCAGTTTCTTGAGCAAACAAAAGCTAGTTTCTTCAACTCTGTCCAGTAATGAACCAGCCAAGTTCTCATCATTCTTGTCACTGGTAAAAAAGATTCACAGTAAAGAAAGATCATCAACTTGAAGACCCAAACAAACAACATCCTCTCATAGATGTTAAAGGGGCTTGTACGAGGGTACCTTATTGTTGAATTACAACCATTCTCAGTCACTTGTTCGGATGGAGGCATGAAAAATCTGAGTAAATCATCACATCACTTCCTTTGAGACCATGGGAATCAAAACTTCTCGCACGATGTTAAACGAAGATGGAGCCTGACACATAACTTAGACTTCCATTAGGTCCATTGATCAACTAATTGCATGCCCCAATATCTAAACCTGCAAGAGCTGCAATTAGAGGCTTCTCGGTTTAGAGAGGAACTATGGAAAGGAGTACGTAACCTAAGTAAGGAGATTGACTTAATTATTCTTGTGCACAATCTATCTCACCGAATACCCGCAGCAGCAACCCGCACTTGCTCTTTGGTTAGATGAGGTTAAATCTCTCGGCATCCCTTGGGTCCTCGCCATAACAAACAAGTTCTCAGTAAGTGCACATCAGCAGAAATCCATTATCGAAGCTGTTCTTCAGGCGTATCAAGCGTCTCCAAGCACAACCGGAATAGTAAACTCTATCCCTTATATAATTTCTGGCTCTGGAAGTTCATCATTGCCTTGGGCAGCTGTGAATGCGGGTAATGAAGGACCAGTAGGTGCTCAGAAGTTGATATTCGCTCCACTCGATCTTGTGAAAAAGCCATTTCAGAGAAAAGACACTGTTTTCCCGGTGGAAGGTGTGAATTCCCTTTGCCAGCTTGTTCATCGCGTCCTTCAAACTCAAGAAGAAGCTTGCTTTCAGGTCGTATTAAGTCCCTCCTACCTTTCCTATTTATGCAGTGGTTAAGGTGTCAATGTAATACCGCCTAAGTCGCTCCGATGTTTCAGGAACTTGCTAGAGTGAGACTGTTGGTGGAACTAGCCAAAGACCGTGGCGTAGATGGCTCACAGCCCAAGTCATCGTCGATGTCAGCTGCAGCCGTGGGCGCTTCACTTGGTGCCGGTCTTGGCAGTAGTGATGGGTGCAGGCTCCGCTTTACGGAAGCCGTGATTGTAACCCAATCAACCATTGACTGTGTTATCTTATTATATTTTTCTATGTACATATCTACATTTAGTCCCCATTAGAGTTGGAGGAAGTTGTTTCTACAAGGTATGAATGATGTGCGTTTCTTCTAATCTTTATTGCGTACTAGTGCATCAGACGAATGATTTAGTCAATTGGTTTTTGTTTCTTGGTATATATAGCATGTGTATTCTGATGGTCACTTGGAAGAAGTTGTTCTACGGCATCTTGGTTCTCAAGAAGGTGAAACCGTAATAGCAGACAATATCAGGTCTTGTTTCTAGCTTTTCCTCTTATCTTATCCCAATATGTTCAACCTCAAGACTAATCATTTTATTTCCCTTGGAAAAAATTCGACTAAATCATGCTATATATGGTAATATTTTCAGGCTATCAGAGTTCCTTGGTGGCTTGCAGATTTAAAATATACTTTACCAGATAAATAAAATGTAAGCAAGTTCCAAACAATATCAGAATGTTGTTAGACTTTATGGTTTCTATTTTATGACTGAATTTTTCTTTCCAACACACAACACAGATGATGATGACAACAAGTACTTATTTTCTTTCCAAACTCATTTGATTCTGAGTTTTGGCAATCCTTTGAAATTAGGTGAAGCAAATTCTTCTTGTCTTATGACATTGTCTTCCATATTGGCTGATTCAAGCTTATATCTTGTGAACTCTAGAAATGGAGACATCCTCAAAGAAATGGAGACATCCTCAAAGGAGGGATATAATAATAGTTCAAAAGATATGAGGACACAGAAGAAGAAACTCATTGTAATAATATTTAGATAGGGAATGTCTACTGGACAATTATGTACAAAAATAAAATTGTTTGAACAATACGACCATTCCCTGGATTGTATTATACCAACAAATAATGTAAATAAATGCTTTCATAAGTCATAACATTCATGTGAAAGATTTTTGAGATAAGAACATGAAAAATAGATAAATTAAAATATTTAATACGTGTCTACCATCTGAGAATGGCAAATCCAGAAACAATAAGAGAATAGATCATCATGATAAGAGGAGGAGCCTGAATTTGACTCTGAATCGTACTGCGCCAAGGCGGTGAAGACAGAGGAGAATGTCATTGTGGCGAAAACAGCCATTGATGTGGTATTGATTGTTGGAAGCCATGTCTTGCTATATTTTGATCTCTCAAGCAAATGTTGGCTCCTTGCCTTTGGCTTTGGCTATACCAATGTTGTTTTTATAGGTCTTAGAAAAAGTTCGTGTCGGACGTGAGGAGCATAAAAGGTTAGGTTTCATTTCATAAAAAAAAGGAACCTTATTATTATTACAGGAACCTTATTATTATTATTCGAAAACAAAAAAGTCACTCCCCTATTAAAAAGGAGAAAAAAAAACAAATTGTTGTTGTGAATAACAACCAAATACATATTATATATTAAACTAAATCAACCAAAGATTAGTGGAATGATAGAGAGAGGGATTGACAACTAAGAAAAAGAAAAGTTTTCTTATTAACTTCTTCTCTTCCTTCTCCTATTTACAGTAGTAGAATAGTTTGGTGAGCAAGCTTTACAAACTTCAATAAACCTGTTATAAAATATGATGATTATTCATCACTCTAGGATACTAGAGTTAGGCCATTAGGTGACAAATGGACCATGCCACTAATTCTCTTAATAATGCATACCTGTATTCCCCTTAATATGTTATACACGTGTAAGGCATATGTCTTTATTATATACATCTTAGATTAGTATAAATAGGTGATTATGCTAATGATGAAGATAATTGAGAACATACAAGAAGCAATAATAAAACCTCTCTTTCCAAAATCTCTCTCGTCTCTCCTCTCCCTTATAAATACATATATATATATATTACAGACACATCAAATATATAGTATTTATGTGGTTTGTTTGGATTATTATTCACAAAACGTTATCAGCACGAGCGTCTCTATCCGATCAATCCTATACTGTTACTCTATCCGATCAATTTATACCGTCTTTCTATCCGACCAATCATATACCGAAAAGGGGAGATTTTAAATTTATAATTATGCAATCCAAATTTAAATTTATATTTTATTTATGTCTATTTAATTTCACAGTTTATATTTTATTTCGGGTAGACAAGCTTTGCTTTCCCCGCACAGATCGTTTTTCATTGGTTATGCCTTTCACGATCACATATGGTCATATGGTAGACTATGTCTCCTCCGATCATATATATGGAGTTGATGGTGAAAACCTCCTCCTTATGGTAAAGTTGAAGGCTTTGCCTCCTCCCCAAAATTAGTGGTAGGCTATGCCTCCTAAATATCAGTGAAAAGTCATATTATAGGCTATGTTTTTTTTTCGAATTGATCATTATATATGGTTAGGCGTTGCCTCCTTGATCAACTTAAAATTAAGTCTCTATAATCTCATGGTAGGCTTGCCTCCTTGATTATGTGAAAGACCATGCCTATTAAATTTTTTTTAATTGCTTTATTGCTTTAAGTTATTTATTATTGCTTTAACTTATAACTGCATATTATATGGAAGGCTGAGCCTCCTAAATATCTGTTTTAAATTACGTTGTTATTATATTTGTTGTTATAATATGGATGATATCATCACCATATTTTATTTATCGCTATAATATGGATGATTTCATCACCATATTTTATTTATCATTATGGATGATTTTTCATCACCATAATTTATTTATCATTATATTTTATTTATAGTTATAATATGGTAAATTTTATCTCAAATTCATTTTTCCAAATTAATTTTTTATTTTAATTTTTTTACCTCCAACGGTAACAAAGAAAAATTTTCAAAATTTTTCTACTTTTCAAACGGCTATTTTAACGGTCATGAATAGTATTTTCAATCTATAAATACACTCATATTTTTCATTCTTCGATTTATGGTCTTTTCGTTGGAGAATTTACCCCTGAAGAGTATCGCATGAATTTGTGTTTACTTTTTATTGCCATAATCCTTTCTGTAATCGCTGTTATCATTAATGTAAATAGAATCTAAAATAATAATATTTTTCGATCTCGTTTTTAGAATTCCGTATTATAATTTTAAAGGATCCGAGATAAAACACATGATCCAAGATGGATATGTTGTTGATCCTAAAGTGGGATTCAATACGAGATGAATAAACTAGAAGAGTTATCATCTCGAGGGGGAGAATTAAAGAATCCCACATCGACAAAACATAAATGAGATTATGTCAGAAAATGATAAAGCAAATCAAATGGATTACAAAAGTTATGGTGAAATTTAATCTCTATGTTTTGACATAGAACATGCAGTCGTGCATGTAGTATATTAAGCCATCAAGTATGAATGTGCTTATTACAAAATTTGCAATAATCATTTTGATGAGAATTTTCCATAGGGAAATCATTGAATAGTTAATATCCTTGACATATTGATATGAATTTGAAGTTCAAAAAGTCCAAAAGAATAACTATTCAAAAGACGTTGCAAATTAAAGAGCTGATGGATGAGATTATAAGAATTATCATAGATCCTCATGAATATGAACTTTGAAGTTCAAAGGATAATTCATTTAACAGAAAATAAGAAAATCTCATATTACAGCTGAATGCTCCAATATGATTAGATCTCTGAAAGAGAATCTATTAAGTCTATAGACATGATAGACAACTTTGGTTCCAAAGATAAAGAAAATCCTCAAAATTAAAATGGAGCAAATTATTGATGAGAGGATTAGTTAAACTCCCAAGGAGGAGTAAAGAGATCGTTATGGTTAATATTGAAATCAGGTACCTGAGTAAAATCATTGAGAATGATTTAGAGATCTCGATTAACCATGTTATTACGATAAAAATGGTGAACCAAATACATAATATGTGTCGACACAATAAAAAAAAATATAAAAATAAAATAAAATAAAGCGCGTGATATAATAAATGAGGATCTTGAATCTCCGCTATGTGAATGAGCATAGAGATAAAAAAAATATTGGCCAATAAATGATAAGAGGCAACCAAGTATGTATTAAATTCGTTTGAAACGAGAAGCTTTTGGAATAGTAGTCCAAACATCAAACAAATATGTCAAGGAAAAGGACAAATTGAACAAAATCACTTGAATTGTGCCTCAATATTTATATATGAATAATCCTAGAAGGATTATTGATATCATTATTATGTTCCGAGGAACTCTATGCGATTGAAACTTTTAAAAAGCCATCGCAAATTGTATACTCACCTGAAGTGAGAAAAGAAAAATGACAAGAAATAAGAGAATTTTCTCTCATATGAGAATGAAAGTATATAGCGTGAATACAATCAAATGTATACACCTCATTAAAAGCTCTTGAAGAGCAAATACATGTCATTATTTAGGAGAATGAAATTGAAATACTTGAAACATTTTCTTCTCTTAAGATAAAATACATAATCCGAGAAGGATATGATATTCTAAATGGGATTCAGTTCGAGAATGATAAACATACAGTGTTATCATCTCGAGGGGGAGAGTTAAAAGAATCTCATATACTATAAGTAAAACATCCAATAGATTATGTTTGGCTTAACCGGATTGGTCATCCTGGTTTAATAAATGATGCGAGAAATTATGAAAATGTTTGAGAACATCCCGTAAAGAACCATACGATTCTTCCTAATTATGTATCATATGTTACTTGCTTAGAAGCAATATGATAATGTCGTTTTCACTAGACAAAATAACATTGACTTTGTTTATTCATAAGTATATACAAGGAAATGATTTTTGGACTGATCACTGATATATCATGGTTTTTACCCTATTTTAACCATGATATAACCGGGTTTATATTAGTATTTGCGGTATTTTGTATGTCTTTTGCAGTGTTTTGCAGGAAATGGTCATTTGGAGCTTAATGGAAACATTTGAAGCATTTTGGACCATTTTGGAGCAAAAGAGATACAAGTGGATTCGGGACCTTTAAAAGGTCCCCGTCGATCGACATGGATAGATTCACTGACGATCGACGGAAGATTTTAAAGATGCAGAAGTTCACGCAGAGGCTCTCGTGTCGATCGACACGATGTTTGTGTCGATCGACGGTGGCTCTGTAACCTAATTTTTACCACTTGTATAAATACTTTTTACACGTTTTTACTTAAAAATATCTAGAAAACACTGTTCTATTAAGGAGGTAGAGAGAGAGAAAGAGAGAACTTGAAGAGTTTTGAAGAGATTTGCTTGTTCTTGAGATCTAGAAGCTTCAAACCCCTTTTGTATCTCCTAACTCTTAATCTTTAATGCAATCTTACTCAGTTATTATGATTTCATCATTTATCTCTGAGTAATTCACTTGTTAGGTTATGGGATTTCTTGGGTTATGACTAGAAATCACTGAAATTGCATATTTGTTAAGGTTCATCCGTATGTTCTTCATTTAAACTGTTTTCAATGCTTGATTCTTGCTTGATCATCTTGAATCTTGATCTTAGGATTGTTGATTAGCCACGACAGTGGGATTAATAACCTGAACTAGTTTAAATGGGCAAAGCTACTTATTCGCAAAGGAATTTGGTTTAGGGGCTTTGTGAACATATCAAACTCGTGTTAAATGCTTGTTTAGATTCGACGAATTCGCAAAGAGATTTGGGATTCGAGGATCTAAAGATAGATAACCTTCGTAACGACAGTTAGCTGGTTATACCTCCGTGTTTGAGTTCTAGAACGGCACAACAATAGAACCTTGACAATTGTTATATTTTGATTTCGAATCATTACCTAAAGAGATTCCATCACCTAGCTTTCATCTCTTAATATCTAGATCAATCCATCTCTTGTTTACTTGTTTTAAAAGCTACTTTTATGTTTAAAACCATTTCACTTAGCAAAATCTGATAACCGGAATTGACTGTGTCTTCTAACTCCCTGTGGATTCGATCCTAAAATACTACGATGATCTCTTTGTTTGAGAGAGTGGTCTTAGGGTAAATTTGAGCCCGCATCAAATTTTGGCGCCGTTGCCGGGGAGTTGAATTAACCATTCAATTCTAGTTAGTAAGAATTTGCCTAAGTTTTTATTTTTCTTTTGATACTTTACTTGCTCTTTTCTCTTTGTCTTTGTATGTTTCAGGTGTATGCATAACCGTGTAACCAGGAGCAATCGAAACAAAGAGCTAGTCGATCTCATTCCCGAGATTGGAAAGTTAGAGCGAGCGACCCGAGCAGCCAAGATGATGCACAACAGAGTAATCTTACTCCAAGGTGCAGATGGAACTATCACGGACCATCAAGGTCGGAAATACAACGCTGAGGGACAGCGTATTGAGGATGACGGTACCGTGATAGAAGAACAACAACAAGAGCAACAACACGAGCCAGCTGGGCGTGAGCGAACATTGAGGGAGCATTATAGGCCTCAAGAGTTCTACACCAACCGAGCCGCTATTAGACCGCCGTCCTTCCCTCGGGATAACTTCGAGCTAAAGCCGGCTTACTTCTCTTTGGTGGCTCAACACCAATTCCATGGCCTTCCTTCAGAACACCCAATGGACCATATCGAGATGTTTGAGGACTTAGCGTCCAGCATCAAAGCTCATGGGGTTCCCGAAGACTACCTCTTCTGCAAGCTCTTCCCGTATTCACTGAGCGGAGAAGCAGCTTATTGGCTGAAGCAGCTACCTCCCGGTTCTCTAACCACTTGGGAGGACACGAAGAACGCGTTTCTCGTCAACTTCTTTGATGAAACGCGGTCTGAGGAGCTAAGGATGAAAATCTCTACTTTCAGGCAAGGACCGACCGAAGCATTCAAGGATGCCTGGATCAGATTCAAGTCCTACCAAAGAGATTGTCCCCATCACGGTTTTAGTGATGTGCAGTTGTTGGGAATCTTCTTCAGAGGAATTGATTGGAGACACCAAACGTCTCTGGATTCCGCGAGTAAGGGAAACTTCAACACCAACTTTCTGAGAGATGCGCTTGCACTCATTGAGAACATGGCCTCGAGCAGTAGTACGAAAAACATCGACTACGAGAGGAAAATGCTTGGAAATAACGCGGATGGGGGAAATATGGCCAAGATGGAAGCTAAGCTGGACTCGGTACATAACTTGCTAGTGGGAAAGAAGCAAGTTCAGTTTGCTCAAGAAGTCGAGACCTTCATTCGAGATGAAGATGAGAATGAAGAGGATTGTAACTACGTCGGTGGTAGTGGTTTCCAAGGGCAAAGGTTTGGTAACCAACAAGGGAACAGAAACTTCGGTGGGTACAACTATAGTGGAAACAATCCGAGACCCACCTTCACCGGAAGTCAAGCGAATCCTAGCTACACCAAGCCGCAGTTTCAAAACGCGGATTACCAGAAGCCGTATCAGAGCAGCTTCACTAGGAACTACGGTTCCTCATCTTACCAACCTCCACCTCCCAAGTCGTCTGAAGACAAGAGGGACTCGATGCTAGAACAGATTTTGGAAGGTCAACAAAAGATGACGGTGAACTTCAACGGGAAACTCGATGCCTTGTACACCGATCTAAATGGCAAGATCGACTCCATCCATCTCCATGTGAAGAAGCTCGATACTCAGGTAGCGCAACAGGCTGAGACGGTGAAAAGACAAGAAGGTTTTCTTCCGGCTAGGACTGAGACAAACCCGAGGTTGCATATGAATGCAATCACTATGGAAAATGAGGATGAAGTTGAGGCAGACGCCTCACCGTCGATCGACAGAGATATATGTCGATCGTCGGTACCAGAACAGAGTTGTACGGTTGAGGCAGAGGGTCATCCGTCGATCGACACACCTAACCGTCGATCGACAAGAGCAGAACCTTGCACCCAGATACCTTATGGACCTTACACCCATCGATCGACGGATAGTATCAATGTCGATCGTCATGAGGTTCACGATCATGCTTCTCCTTCAGAACCGTCTGATATTCCAGTCGAGAGGGTGTACAAACCCGAAGTACCATACCCTAAACGCAAGGACATGTCTAAGCAAGAGCTAGAGGATGCTCTATGCAAGGCTATCACAGATAAGCTTGTCGAAGACAACCCGATTATCAATGGAGATAGTTTTTATCCGGTAGTCCTAAGCTGTCTGAGAAGGAAGTCTACTTGGGGTTGGAGTAAAGCGCAGTTTACTGCGGTGATTTCTGAGAAGGTCGAAGCAGAGATCAAGAAGATGACTCCCGTGGAACCTGCTCAACCGACATTGAAAACTCTACCTAAGCTGGCATATCCAGGGAGGTTTGTCTTTCCTTGCTCAATTAACGGATTTGACTTACATGATTCTCTCTGTGATACAGGAGCTAACGTGAATGTCATGTCTATGGCATTGGCAAAGAAGCTGGGGATTCTAGATTTGGAACATCCAAAGGCATCCCTTAGACTTGCAAACTCTTCATCTATAGGTTCCAAGGGGTTTATTCCAGACCTAATGCTTCAAATAGGAGAGTGCCTAGTCCCTGCAGACTTCCACGTGATGGAAATGAAGGAGGACAACGATGACCCGTTGATTGTTGGGCGAGTTTTCCTCAACACAGTCGGAGCTATTGTAGACTTCCCTAATGTGCGAATCTCCTTTTCTAGGATCAACAACGATGTCTACTACCCCGCAGTTCTCGACAAGGAGATTCCTCCTTCGTGTATGAGTGTCACATTCAGAGGGAAGCCAAACTTAGACCTCAAGGATTATACGGAGAAGAAGGAGGATGGTCTCAAGGTAGCCCTTTCTGCTACCCAGCATGAAGTCACCAAACCAGCGAGACCTAAGTGTAAAAAGGCTCCAAAGGTTCCGTTTAAGACTCCACCACCTCCGAGGATCGATGAAGGACCGATTCCCGGTAAAGGAAAACGCAAGGGGAAGAAAAGGCCTTTCTCCAATGTCAGAATCATCGTTCCCTTGGATGTAATGGAGAAAGGAGAGGAAGTTGTTCGAGAAATGCTGCAGAACACGGCAAAACTCTTCCCCGGTGCTCTTCCTCGCACCATTCCATTGAAGATCTGAGCTTCAACCGAGTCGAGCTAACGACTAAAAACAAGCGCTTAATGGGAGGCAACCCATTTGTAAGGAAGATACTATTTTTGTTTTACCCTTTTAAGACTTTTGTTAAGAATTTCAAAAACTTTGCTTTTTAATTTCGGATTTTTGTTGGAATTTCAAACAAAATGTGAACTCGAATTTCCATTTAAGGATTGCGTTATGTTTCCCCGTTGATTGTTTGTTGAATGACTGTAGATGCAGGTTCGAACGTCGAACCGCAACACTTTTCGAAAAATCTACACATGAGCAAAATTGGACAGAGGCTCATCCGTCGATCGACATGATATATTGTCGATCGACATGGGCACAAAATTTGAATTTTGCAACACTTCAACGGTCAAGGCAGTAGCTCAACCGTCGATCGACATGATATTTCTGTCGATCGACGGGAATCCTTACAAATGGTAAATTCTCAATTTTTTCGATCAAGTACACATATCGTTTGATTTCTTTTGCCAATCTCGGGCTTGATAACACTGGGGACAGTGTTAGTTAGGTCTGGGGGAGGGAACTACTAACGTATTCTTTTTGTTTTGGTTTTGACTGTTTTGGTTTTGACTCAAATTTTTTGGAAAATTTTTTGTTTTATCGAGTCAAAACTAGTAGAAATTTTTTGTATTGGTTTAGTGAATGTCTTTTTCAGCGTGTGACCATTCTCCCAGGATCAGTTTCAGAGTTAGACTAATGAAAAATCCTAAGATCGACCGGTTAACTAGAAACATCCGCTACTTCCAGTATAATCCGCCAAGTCAGAGCTATTGCACGATTCTCTTTGGGATCGATGTCCATTGAGCTTGACTCCTCATTCATACCTGATAAATTCAACCGTCTGTTAATAGTAATGGTACTCCTCTCCCCATAAAAAATATATATGTACACTAATATAAAAGATCACTAGGATTGGGGTGAAATGATAGTTCTCAAGTACATGGTAAGGAGTAAAATCCAGTGAATCTGTGCTTGAGATGATCACCCAACTTATAAGCAGCAGTCTGAGTCCCCTAAAAAGGATGTTGAGGACGAGCAATCTCACGAGCCTGTCTCCTCACAAGGAACAATCGTAGTGAGTCACGAACCTGTCTCCTCACAAGGAACAACATTAGTGAAATATGCACTGCTTTAAGTTTGAACAATCGCAAGAAAAATATGTATATGCTATATATATATATGTATAGAACGAAATAAGTCTGGGGGAGAGAAAAGAGTACCAAGTGTTGTTTAAGGTTGATTTATCACGGTATAGTATGGGAATGAGTCTAGAAGGTTCATGGCATTGAGATCATTGGGGGCAAGCGATGAAGACTAACGGATTATGCTGTGAAGTGGTGAGTGAATTTGGAAAGCCGCGTTTGTCCACGGAGAAGTACATGGCGGTCTAATTTTGGTTGATTCTAAATCATGTGGCTCACTAGCTGGAAAGGTATGTTCTTTCGTTTTCAACTTTTTCCATTCTTGATTTATGGTTTTGCTTGAGGACAAGCAAACGCTAAGTCTGGGGGAGTTGATATATCATGGTTTTTACCCTATTTTAACCATGATATAACCGGGTTTATATTAGTATTTGCGGTATTTTGTATGTCTTTTGCAGTGTTTTGCAGGAAATGGTCATTTGGAGCTTAATGGAAACATTTGAAGCATTTTGGACCATTTTGGAGCAAAAGAGATACAAGTGGATTCGGGACCTTTAAAAGGTCCCCGTCGATCGACATGGATAGATTCACTGACGATCGACGGAAGATTTTAAAGATGCAGAAGTTCACGCAGAGGCTCTCGTGTCGATCGACACGATGTTTGTGTCGATCGACGGTGGCTCTGTAACCTAATTTTTACCACTTGTATAAATACTTTTTACACGTTTTTACTTAAAAATATCTAGAAAACATTGTTCTATTAAGGAGGTAGAGAGAGAGAGAAAGAGAGAACTTGAAGAGTTTTGAAGAGATTTGCTTGTTCTTGAGATCTAGAAGCTTCAAACCCCTTTTGTATCTCCTAACTCTTAATCTTTAATGCAATCTTACTCAGTTATTATGATTTCATCATTTATCTCTGAGTAATTCACTTGTTAGGTTATGGGATTTCTTGGGTTATGACTAGAAATCACTGAAATTGCATATTTGTTAAGGTTCATCCGTATGTTCTTCATTTAAACTGTTTTCAATGCTTGATTCTTGCTTGATCATCTTGAATCTTGATCTTAGGATTGTTGATTAGCCACGACAGTGGGATTAATAACCTGAACTAGTTTAAATGGGCAAAGCTACTTATTCGCAAAGGAATTTGGTTTAGGGGCTTTGTGAACATATCAAACTCGTGTTAAATGCTTGTTTAGATTCGACGAATTCGCAAAGAAATTTGGGATTCGAGGATCTAAAGATAGATAACCTTCGTAACGACAGTTAGCTGGTTATACCTCCGTGTTTGAGTTCTAGAACGGCACAACAATAGAACCTTGACAATTGTTATATTTTGATTTCGAATCATTACCTAAAGAGATTCCATCACCTAGCTTTCATCTCTTAATATCTAGATCAATCCATCTCTTGTTTACTTGTTTTAAAAGCTACTTTTATGTTTAAAACCATTTCACTTAGCAAAATCTGATAACCGGAATTGACTGTGTCTTCTAACTCCCTGTGGATTCGATCCTAAAATACTACGATGATCTCTTTGTTTGAGAGAGTGGTCTTAGGGTAAATTTGAGCCCGCATCAATCACCCACAATGTGAAATTTATATACCTTATGGTTATAAGAGTTACATCGATTCAATGGACGCATTGACTCGATTAACGCATTGATAAAAATGTCACATTTATCCTTGTCATGAAACCGCAACTTAAATCTTGCAAGGTTATTTGATAATGCTGGTGAATTTATATTTGGATGTATATAATTCCATGTCAAATGAAATAAAGTGAAAACTCATAGTGAGATAGTCTCCAACCAAAGTTGGGAATGGATCCCTTGTGTTCTTGTATGGAATACATGGTCATAGATGTGGATCTGTTCAACCTTTGTGCGGAACGTTTTGATATTTTATTGTATTGATTGACGCATCTAGTAGATGGTCACATGTGTGTTTATTAGCCACATGAAATACGACTTTCTCAAGATTCATTGCTTTAATAATTTAACCGAGAGTTCAATTAAAATGCGGGAACCAATGGTGTATAAAGCTACAATCTCCTTAAGAATAAGAGATTGAATGAAAGATAAATATGCGTGGTTGTACTCTTTTTCCCTTATCATGGTTTTTGTCCCATTGGGTTTTCCCATGAAAAGGTTTTTAACGAGACAACATAGAACACGCAAAACTCCCAAAAAGAGTGGAATACATATACGGAATGCATCTCATGAAGATGATGTTTCCAGGGGGAGTTATATAATAATGAGTGTGGTTGTACTCTTTTCCCCTTATTATGGTTTTTGCCCACTGGGTTTTTCCATGACGAGGTTTTTAACGAGACAACTAAGAACACGCTAAAGATAGACATATAAGAGAAATGTTATAAAAAGAAAGGTTTATCAATCTTCCAAAATGTTTTGTGATATATTGATGAAACCAAGACAAGCGAAGAAAATGATAAAAGTGAATCGCCCTATGGAGTCAATGAAGAAACAAGATTTATTTGAGGGGGAGATTCCATCTATGAAAATTATGAAGAGAAGATCATCTCAATCATTTCCAGGAGAGAGACTGCACTCTTTTCCTTGCCATTATTTTTCCTACTGGATTTTTGATATGTTAGGTTTTTAGCCTAATTTACCCATGGTTTTGTGTTGCATTTCTTGTCTTTTTGTTTCCTTTTGATGTCTTTTCAGGTTCTAAAGTGCTTTGGAGCACAATTTGGACCTGCTGGAGCTCTATGAAGAAAAGGAGAAGAATTGGAGCAAAAAGAGGAGTTTTCAATCCACCGAGCGAGCACCTGCTCGCAAGAGAAGCACCAGAACCTTAACCTAATAAAGCTGGCCGCCGATTTCACAAGATGGCCCACGAGATTCCCATAGTTAATGAGTCAACACAATCCCATTTCATCAAGGAATTGATTGATTTTCATAATAAATGGGATTTGTTCTTACTTTCCTTATTTTGTCTTAAGAGATATTTTAGCTTTTAATGTTTCTTTCTTGTATTTGAAGGAGCTGAGCCTCCTTAGGATATTCATCATTTCATTCACGAAAATCAGTAGACCTTGAGTTCCTCTTTTTACGTTTTTTTTTGAATAAAAGTTATTTTGTTCTTCCATCATTCTTCACCAATCCGAATCACCACTTCATTTCCATTGAAGCTACTGTTCATTCCCGAATCATCACATCATCATCTAGAGAAGAATTCTAAACCCCCTTTCACTCTCATTTTCCATTATGAATTCTTATCTAATGATTGTTGCATTTGATTTAATTATGTCCGAGTAGTTTATTAGCTAGGTCGAGGTGTTTTCAATGGTGATTTAGGGCTTTAGATGGTTGAGCCAAATAGGGTATTCTTATGTCTTCATCTCTAGGAAATCTCAATGCTTAGGCTAAATTGATCACTTAGTCTATGATCTCTAGGTTTAATCTATTCACCAAAAATGACATAGGTTGCTAGAATTACCTTTGATGAGCATTCGGTGGTAACCAAAACACCATTGATCGTTCCCATTGAATGTGAACATATTGAACCATTGCATTAAAGCTTGTTTACTTCATTACTAAATCCACTCGAAAGTGTAGGTATTTAGGTTGTAGGCAAAGGTATTGATACATCGCCAAAAGCGGGGCAATACATATTTATGTTTGAGTTCTAGACCGCATTTAAATAGACCCTGAATAGATGCTTAACCCAAGTACCCGAAATCACCGGAGATTCATCTCGGCTTAGTGCCTTTTATCATTGTTTTATTACCGATTTTTATTCCAAGCACTGCTCATTTTCATTGAGCACCTGCTCACGTCAGTTTACAACTCATTTAATTTATCTTAGCTTTATTTGAAATCTATAAATTCATAGTGTAACCTTGGTCTCTGTGGATTCGATACCTTATATACTACTGCTTTTGCCTGTGCACTTGCAACATTATTTTGGGTTAAAACTCGAGACATCAAGTTTTTGGCGCCGTTGCCGGGGACCAATAGCGTTACCTTTGAATTTTGGTTTTATTTATAGTCTAAGAATTTTGCTAATTTTGTTTTTTGTTTTTGTTTTTGTTATGTTTCAGGTGTATGACCAGTAGAAGAACGAGGAAATCTGAACGAAGATTTAGTCAGTCATACGAACGAAGAGTTAGCTCGTCTCGAACGTCAGAATCGCCGCCGAGCACCTGCTCAAACCGAACAAGCACCTGCTCGCACAGAAATTATGGTTGATCAGGAAATGAATGTTCAGCTACAGATTTTAAGAGATCAAATCACCCAGTTGCAAAGGCAACAGCCGCGGGGTCAGCCAACCATAGGGGATTCGGATAATCCCCATGCGTTTTATCAAAACCGTTCGGCCATCGTCATCCCTACCATTCAGAGACAAGATTATGAGGTCAAGGCTCAGTTGATCTCATTGGTGAAGCAGCATCTATTTCATGGATTACCCGCTGAAATACCTATGGACCACATTGAGAACTTTGAGGAAATCTGTAGTACTACGGGTTCTAATGGTGTTCCAACCGAGTTTCTGAAGTGTAAGTTGTTCCCGTTCTCTCTCGCGGACAAGGCACAAAGATGGTTGAAGTCACTGCCGGCTAGTTCATTGAGGACTTGGGATGAGGCTAGATCCGCGTTCTTGGATCATTTCTATACGAAGTCCAAAACGGCCGCTTTGAGGAACAAGATTGCATCCTTTCAACAACACTCCGGAGAAGCTTTTGGTGAAGCTTGGGAAAGACTCAAGGAGTATAAGAGGGAGTGTCCTCATCACGGTTTCAAGGATGAGCAAATCTTGAATATATTCTACGATGGAGTCGATTGGGATTATCGTAATGCCCTAAATGTTGCGAGTAATGGCAACTTTATGACCAAGACTAGAGATGGTGCTTTTGAGCTGATTGAGAACCTTGCTTCAAGCTCTAGCAACAAGGCTCCTGAGTACGATAGGTCCAGGAAAGTCTATAGTATGGACACTCAGAAGATTGATGAGCTGACAGCAAAGGTGAATCTACTTCTACGTGAGAACCAGAGACCGGTAAAATCTGTGGAAGAGAATGGGGCTGCTCCTATTTCTCAAGAGTTTGAAGGTTATGAGGTCGCCGAAGTACAAGAGGTTAACTTTGTGAATGGTCAAGGATACCAAAACCATGGGTTCATCCCCAATTATCAGAGCTCACACGGTCAAGGATTTCAGAAGTTCTACTCCAGCAACACTCAGGGGAATCAGTTCGTACCTAACCAGAATCAGAATCATTTCCAAGGAGTGAGCCAACAACAATTCGCTGCGCCACAACAAGCTACTTTCGCGCTTACATCTCAGGATGAGTTGAAGAGTCTCATGCTGCAACTGATGGGTAACCAACAGAAGGCGTCCACTGAGATTAATGGCAAGGTGGATCACATGTACGATGATCTGAATGCAAAGTACGAGGCAGTTACCGCGCATGTAAAGAAGTTGGATACGCAAGTGGCTCAAACGGCCGAGGCTATTAAGAGACCAGCTGGTACTCTTCCCGGTCATGGTGAGGTGAACCCTAGAAAGGATTATCAGGTTAATGCTGTAGAAATCACGAGTGGAATCTCTAGCACCCACAGAAAAGGTAAGGAGCACGTAACCGAGCACCTGCTCGATTTGGAGCGAGCACCTGCTCGCCAGGATGCTCATGCCAAATCTTCAGAAATTTCTACGGAGAGAGTTTACGCACCCAAGGTTCCTTACCCACGTGCGTATGTCAACTTTGTCGAGGACCAAGGACCCAATCAGAGTAGAAAACATCAAGCACCTCCACTTCAAGAGAATAGACTTGAGCTCATGATGCAACAGATTTTAGATGGGCAAAACAAGAGTGCACGGGAAGTGAATGAGAAGATAACCTCTCTTGACGACAAGATAAACGTCATGAACAACGAACTCAGCTGTAAACTAGAGAGTTTAACTTGTCAGGTTGACTTTCTTGATTCACAAGTTACTTCTATGTCTCAGAGTAAAGCGTTAGGTTCTGCGAAAAAGGTTGCATTGATTCCTGCGGAGGAGCCAGATCGATTGATCCCATTTGAACCAGCTACGGATCCTCAGAGTCAAAGCATAGATGTCACTCCAGGTAACACTCAGAAACCATTATTGAGGAAACTGCATAAGCTAGAGGATCCAGGTAAGTTTGTTGTTCCATGTTTTATCTTCGGAGTTGATTTTGAGGATTCTTTATGTGATTCTGGATCTAGTGTTAACCTCATGTCAAGGGATATTGCAAAATCTTTAGGTATTGTTGATATCCAGACTTCTCAGATGTCTATTAGGTTTGCGGATGCCTCGGTAACAACTTCGCAAGGATTCATTGGGAATTTAGATATCCAGATTGGGGATTGCTTGATCCCGACTGATTTCCAAGTTGTGGAGATGAACAATGGTTCATACATGCCTTTGATTCTGGGGAGACCTTTCCTTGCGACAGCAGGTGCAGTTGTTGACTTACCAAACAGAAAGATAGTTCTCTCTAACATCGACAAGCGGATCTCCTACAACGCCACTTTGGATGGCGACAAGTATGGCTCTTGTGTTGCCATAGACGATGTAACAGGAAGGATGAGTGTCCTGCCAGCTGCAGCACTTTGTAATAAGAATGAGGTTAATGAAGTCCTGGATGGAGACACTCGTTCTTATGAAAGGAAACCAAAGGAAGTCAACAAGCGGGACAAACCAAAGCGCGAGAAGAATGCTACAGGTTTGCATATAACCTTGACACCGCAGAGATGTGTTGGAGACACCATTGAGTACAAGCTAAAGAGCAAAGACATGTCTAGGCCTTTCTCTAAGGTCAAAGCTATCATTACTCCGGTATTTAAGGAAAAGGGTCAAGCAGCTATGGATAGTATGCTAAGCAAGGTTCTGCAACTGAATATAAGTGATCAAAGAGCAAATCGACCACGCCTTAACCCACCTCCACCGAGCCCTGACCCGGACAAGAATGTCTCTAATCATCACATAGATTCTGCCCACGCCTAAACGGTCTACAAAGTCGAGCTAACGACTTAAAACAAGCGCTTGGTGGGAGGCAACCCACCGGTAAGGTTTCTTGTACATAATCTGATTTTAAACTCCTTTTATTACTAACATTTCACTTGAGATTCAGTACCTACGTTCTGGGAAAAAGGGTAAAAACTTTCTGAGCACCTGCTCGGAACGACCGAGCACCTGCTCGCTAGCATTCGGGCGCCAACTCGGCGACCAACCAGCCAGACGAAGAAGGAGGAGGATGACAGATGACGATGGAGACGACGCTACTTCAGGGTGATATCTTCTTTCACCTTCTATAATCATTGTTTATACCATCTTTATTTTATTTTTGTTTTCATTTGAACTTGTTTTGATCTACTCTTTCGGTACTTCTCTTTCACCGAGACGGTGAAATTTAAGTCCGGGGGAGTGGGTTATTGTCTAACCAAGTTTTTAATTGTTTTGTTTTTGCTTTGAGTCTTTGCATTTTATGCATAAAAAAAAAAAATGCATATAGTTTCCCATGGCATTACCATTTTTATTATCTTTTTCATGCTAGGATCGAGTCTAGAGCATTCTAGGATTGCATTCGCATAGGGAGCAATGATGAAATTTCCTTGTAAAGACTCATTTTAGGATTCTATGATATGCCCTCATTAGAACTTTTTCGATGCATTAACAATCATGAAGTAGAGGCTCATCCATACTCGAATCTTATTTCTTTGAAAATCCCAACTCATTTGAAACTTGCATGATCTAGATTCAACTCTATCAACTTGAACTTAATCTTGATTAAATTTTCTCACTTTTGGACTTTGGATCATAACTATGGATAAACACTTGACATTCAAATCATGTTTGCCTAATTCTTACCACTCTTATCTTGATTTGAATGGCTATCTCGATCTAAGTTCATCTTTTAGATGAGGATAGTACCACACCTTTAAACCCGACCATTTCATTCAAACCCTTGCATATGTTCTTCGAGTGAGGCCTTTTTCTTTGTGTTGCATTGGCAAAATCTTGCAAGCATTAGAGACGACAAGGCAAAGTTTCCATTAGACTAGTTTCTTGAGTTTAAGACTAGTCTTAGGTGGGGAATGAAACCGATTTGGTATTGTGCTTATTTGAATATCTTTGGGTTTGTGGTTAAGTGTAAAAAGAAAGAAAGAAGAAGAAAGGATGAGTTCTAGGGAATAAGTTTGAAAAGAAAAGTATATAGCTCTAAGTGTTTAAAAGAAAAATGATAGCTTAGCATTCTCTTAGAATAAATCAAAAGAAGAAAAATGTGTTAGAGAATGCTAGGATAGAAAGAGCTAAGGTTAAGAAAAGAAATTCCCTAGGATTCGGAAAATTCAAAGAAGAAAAGAGGAAGTTTGAGAGGTTTAGCCGAAAATGGCTAGTGTTAACCGAATGGGTAGTGAGAAAAGAGAGATGAAAGATTGCAACAATGGGATTTGGGTAGAACTTTGGATTCTTAGCCTTGTATGCATCAATTGTCTCTTTTCTTTCTTGCTTTTGCTAAATGTGACACTTGCATTTGAGAGTTAGCCACCAAAAGGATTATGAACCGCCTCTTTACATCACTAAAAAGCCTTCTTTTACCGAACCAAATGGTATTGATTCAACTTCCAATTGTGAGACCGCACCAAACACATTAATGAATGTTAAAGAGTTGAGTTTAGTTGATTGCATGCTTTCTTTTGAGTCTAAGGATTTGGAGTAATTATTTTGATAAGAGATGAGTATGGCGAAAGCTTCTTGAGTAAGATTTGTTGTGCATCGCATTAGTTCTCTTTAGGACATTTTATTGAATCCTTCGATGTTTCTTTTGGATTTGAGCTCCCACCTTCAAACCCTTCTCCGGATTTCTCTCTTCTTGTTTGCTTGCGGACAAGCAAAAGGCAAGTCCGGGGGAGTTGATATGTTAGGTTTTTAGCCTAATTTACCCATGGTTTTGTGTTGCATTTCTTGTCTTTTTGTTTCCTTTTGATGTCTTTTCAGGTTCTAAAGTGCTTTGGAGCACAATTTGGACCTGCTGGAGCTCTATGAAGAAAAGGAGAAGAATTGGAGCAAAAAGAGGAGTTTTCAATCCACCGAGCGAGCACCTGCTCGCAAGAGAAGCACCAGAACCTTAACCTAATAAAGCTGGCCGCCGATTTCACAAGATGGCCCACGAGATTCCCATAGTTAATGAGTCAACACAATCCCATTTCATCAAGGAATTGATTGATTTTCACAATAAATGGGATTTGTTCTTACTTTCCTTATTTTGTCTTAAGAGATATTTTAGCTTTTAATGTTTCTTTCTTGTATTTGAAGGAGCTGAGCCTCCTTAGGATATTCATCATTTCATTCACGAAAATCAGTAGACCTTGAGTTCCTCTTTTTACGTTTTTTTTTTTTTGAACAAAAGTTATTTTGTTCTTCACTACAAGAAATTTGATTATTGATTGCATAAAAGGATAGCGTTTTTAGTGGTTATGCTATCTTTGAGGGAACCGTATATTAAAGATAGCGTTCTTTAAAATCAAAACGCTATGGTTGTGCGTGTGTTACCAAAAAACAAAACGCGGCCAAATTTTTTATCTGTGGCGGTAAGAAATCGAGCCCAAACCGCCATGGATACGTTGAGCGGGACCAAAAATTTCGTTTTCCCTCTTGTTACCTAATTCACTAAAAACCCAAAAAAAAAATTGTCTGAAAAAACGAGATCCATTTTTAAGCTCCACATCCTCCTCTTTCTCTAGCTTTCAACCAATTTCGTATCACTCAAATTCTCAATCTTTCACTCGATTTGTGCATGTCCAGCCGAAGAAAACCCTAATCTTCCTCTAAGTTGGTTCGAAATCTCTGCTGCTATAAAATATCCCAGACACGAAGCATAAGCTCAGACATCGAAGGTAAATTTCTTATAGCTGTATTGTCGTTTATTACGAAGATACTGATAGATATCAATTATTCTTGCTTAATTCGTTTATTTTTTTTTGTTTTTGCAGAGAGATTTACATCGGTGTAAATCTGGTAAAGGTATGTAAAATTTTCGGAGTATTCTTTGATTTTGTGTTTGGTTATATCAATTTCTTACAAACTTTAATCGAAGCTCGTGATTTTGCAGCCAATTTCGGTTTACAAAACTTCAGATCTGTAATAGAACAAAGGAGCATCGAAAATAATCTGGTGAGTAATTATCTTTCCAACTGAAATTTGTTTGTTTCTAGAGAAACTTTTGTTGATTGGTATGGTTTAATGTGAGTGTATGTGGAGCTGGGGTGTAAGTGGGCCAACAAAGGGAATGGTGTCAAAGAAGAAGAAGGATTCACACTTGTGAATCTGAATGTTAACCAATCTGCGTATTGCCAAGATCCTTACATTTTGGCTTCGCAGGCGAAACAAGTGTTCTATTCAAGAGATGATGACTCTTCAGGTTGGTCAGTAGTGATGAGAGCTCCTCCAAGGGGATATCATGAGCTTGAGACAGAGGAAGAGTTTGTTGTTGCACATCAGAGTTTTCTGGACAGTGGAGTTTTGGGGAACGAGTCTTCTGACGATGAGAGTTTTTTTGATAGAGAAGATTGTGAGGGGGTCTTTGTAGCGGAATAAACGGGCTAGGATTAGTAGATTGTATAGTTAGGGGTAGGATTAGGGTATTGGTGTTTTCATATATATATATATATATATATATATATCGTATATTTGATCATTTAGGTGTGTTTCAGGTGATTGAAAATGTCCAAGAAAGTGGATCAGGTCATTCAAAGACGCAGTAACCGTCAACTAGGCATCTCTCCGGTCCCTGCAACGTTGGTCAGCAGACGTAGTAAGGGTCATGCAACTAATCTGCCTAAGAAACGTCCTCACATTGATGAAGAAGAGAAGCAGAATGAAGAGGAAGTCGAGAAGCAGAATGAAGAGGAAACTGTGCAACCAAATAATGAACAAGTGCAGCCACATGAGGAAACTGTGCAACCAAATACTGGAGAAGCACAGACACATGAGGAAACTGTGCAACCACATGAGGAAACTGTGCAACCAAATACTGGAGAAGCACAGACACATGAGGAAACTGTGCAACCACATGAGGAAACTGTGCAACCAAATATTGGAGAAGCACAGACACGTGAGGAAACTGTGCAACCAACACAAGCCAAGAAAAGGAAAGGCAGAGGACCTACGAAGCTGCGTAGAGTTGCTAAACACCCTGAAGAAAAGGTCGAAGTTGAATGGAATTCTCTTGGTAAACATGTGGGTAAAGGATCAGTCTTGCTTTCATCTTTCCTTGGTCCTCTGGTCAGAGAGTATGTGCCAGTCACTCTTACTGACTGGAGATACTTGGATAAGTCGACAGCCGACATAATGTGGGATGAGATTCAGGTAAATTATGAAATTTGACTCTCAATTACATTTTTTATATTTCAGGTTCGGTAAAGTAATATTCTATTGCTTATGTTTGTCTGAGTTTATAGGGAAGGTTCAATTTAACTGAGGAGTGGCAAAAACATGCTGTTTTCAACCAGATGGGTAGTTTGTTGAGGAGTTCTAAGTCTAGGCTTCTCTCTAAGGTACGTGCGACAAGTAAGAAACAAGTGGGTGAGCTGAAACCAAGTAATATCGAATCTACAACAGCATGGAAATCTTGGCTTAAAAAGAAAACTGATGATGAATTTGAGGTAATGTATTTACAACTCTAATGTACGTTTATGTGTGATAAAGCATTCATTGATTGTAAGTTGATATATGTAGGGTGTAAGTGAAAGGTTTAGGCAGATGAGAAAGGCCCAGATTCCACACACCACCAGTCGTAAAGGAATGATTCGCTTAGCTGATGAAATGGTATATATGTTTAAGTATCTTTATGTATGTAGGCGCCTACCTTATGTAATTCTTGTTATTGGCAGAAGAAAAAAAGTGAAGACCCCAGCAAGGTGAGTAGGAGCTCAGTATGGGTAGCAGGACACACTCATTCAGATGGGAGACCAGTGAGACCTGAATTTGCGGATACAATTGTAAGTGCTGAATATAATAAGGTATCTAGTGTTGTGAGACAATTGATTTGATTATACTAACTCTGTCGCTTTTATACTGTCAGGAACAAATAAAATCAATTGACAATGAAATGGCATCCACAGCTAGCACTAGCATCAAAGAGGATGCTGTGAGTCAGGTGTTAGGAAGAGATAGACCTGGAAGGGTAAGAGGGATGGGCAGAGGAGTCACTGCAACAAATATGGCATTCCTTCAAGCAAGAGATGCACATGTGCAGAAGTTAGAAAAAAAACAGGCTGAAATGGTTAATATGCTTGCGACTTTGCAGAATCAAATTCGAGATTTGGTCAAAGGGAAGACGGTTAGTGTCTCTTATGCTCATATGCTTGATGAATCCAATTTGAATGATTTAACAAGTCAACTTTCACTCTTCTGTCAACAGCCTGATGATCTTACTAGATCGGACTTGAAAAGTAATTGTAGCCAGGTAGTTATAAGGTGTAAGCTATTGGATTGGTTTTCAATAGATGATGTTATTATTGGTGAAGGAGAGTTTTGCTCCGCTGAGCCATCGTACAAGGTTGGTCGTATACCACTTGGTCCTGGTGCTGCAGCTGTGATTGTAAAGTCTGTAGCGAAAGAAGATGCATTTGTATGGAGGCCAACCAATACTGTTGCAAAACTTGGTCAAGCTGTGGGAATAAAAATAGCATGGCCAGCTGATAAGCTCATTTTGGATAAGTCCCCGACCCCATCGGAAAACCAAACTTCTGCTTCCTCGGTAATGTTCTTCTTTTCATTTTGATTATGAAATTGTATAACTTATGCATGATCTGTTCTGATATATACATTTAATTGTGACTCGCTTAGGCATTATTTGATACAATCACAATTTATGATTGGAATTCGGAGGATGTGGTAGTTGCTGTGGGTCATATGTGTTCTACTGATCCGAAGGAAACGGTCAACAATATTCCTATTGGTCCCGGAGCTGCAATGGTAAAGGTTCTTAAGGTGGTTAAGAAAGATGCTTATCTATGGAGACCAACTCCTGACATGTACTTGATGGAGCATGCACTTCAAGAGTATGTTGCTTGGCCTTTTCACAAGATTCAGTTGAGTACTCCAACTGGAAGACGATCATCCCCTGTACCATCATCACATGAAACATCATCACAGAAAGGAACATCACCTGGGGTATGATTCTGTGACTACAATTTCACTTATGGAATTGAAGATGTGTCTGAGTTTTTTTTTTATTGCCTTATGGAATTTAATTTTGTTGTGAGTAATAGAGTAGAAGCTGCAGCATCAATAACAGCTCATCAGGTCAAAAGCAGAACAATTGCAAAGAGAAGTGCAAGCTGTTGGACATGGACAACTCAGGAGAGATCATTGCAGAAGGTAAAGTCCTTTCATCCAATCCGGAAGACAAAGTACACTTTGTCCCCTTAGGGCCCGATGCTAGCAAGGTATGGGTTCAAGTGGTAAGGATTGGAAAGGCCAGAGTCTGGAAACCAAGTGCGGAAGTTGAATACATTGAAGATGCTTTAGGGACAACAGTTGCATGGCCCAACGACAAACTTGTTTTTACCTGATGTTGTTTTTACTTGTCTAAGTCTTGGAATAATGAACTTCTTTATCTTTTTCTTTGTCTTTGAATATGAGGATTGCAATGTGTGTTAACATTTTATATGCAGTTTTTAAAACCTTTCTATATTTAACACAAGACTTAAAATTAAGTTTCATCAATCGCAGTCCAAAACCAAGAAAAAACCAAAAAAATAGAATATATAACTAAGAATTAAAATTCACAAAAAATAGAAAGGACATAAGATTTGAGGTTTAGGGTATAAGATTTGAGGTTTAGGGTATAGGGTTCGAGGTTTAGGGTATAGGGTTTGAAATAGAAATTTTCCTAATTATTATTAATATTCTTTTGATAGTAGCTAGGATAAGATTTGAGGTTTAGGGAGTTTTAAACACTCATAAAAAGTTTCTAGTATAATCATTTTGTAAACCCTAAACTTTAACCCACACAATTTATACTAAAACATAAACATTAATTATACTAAACCCTAAATGATGAACTCTAACCCACACAATTTATACTAAAACATAAACATTAATTAAATCAAAACTAATAAACGAACATATAACTTTTTTGCAAATGAAGTTGATTGAAAGTAAGATATATTATCAAAACAATTGTAAAAATTATTAGTATATATAGTTTGTCTTCCTATACTTTTACCACATATTGCAAAATCACTACAAGAAAACAGAGAACTTGCGACGCTCAATTGGCGTCACAAAAGCGTCGCAAAACTCAATTGGCGTCACAAAAGCGTCGCAAAACAAGTGTTTGCGACGCTTTTGTGACGAAATAAAAGCGTCGCTAAAATACCGCTGCAACTGTGACAAATCTGAAAATTCGTCACAAATTTGTGACGCGTTTGGAGACGAATAAAAAAGCGTCACAAATTTGCGACGCTTTTGAGACGACTCTAAAGCGTCATAGATATGCGACGGTTTAGTGACGATAAAAAAGTGTCATATATTTGTTACGTAATTGTGACTCTCTTAGTTCGTCATAAATTAGCCACACTATTGTGACGGTAAAATTCGTCACAATTGCGATGAAGTTGTGACGAATTTGTGACGCCATTTCATAAATTCTTTTGCTCTTATTTCGTCACAAAAGTGTCTTATTTGTGACAAAATAAAAATGTTTAATTGATTTTTGAAACACACACCAAAATGTTTGAAATGTAAAAGAAATTAAACTAAAACCATAATTTACAAAATCCAAAAGAGTAATTAGATAACAAAAGAGCATAAAACACTTTCAACAATGTTTAGAGTTGAAAGGATCCGATACACAAGTTATAGAACAAACGAAACAACACCTACACGTTTACGGTTCTGATGTGGGTGCTGCGGTACCTTCTGCGTTGGGTGGTGCATTGCTCGAGCTCGGCCCAGTGCCTAGGCCGAGTGCTGTGTCGACTAGACGGGTCAGTGGATCCTGTTGTTGATCATCTGCTTCTTCTTCTTCTTCTTGAAAGTGTGCTGCGACGCGGGGATCGGATTTCCTCATGAACTCGATGAACTTCTCCATTCTGCTGACCTTGGCATCACGGCGCTTCTGAAGTTGTTCATGCTCAGCAATCTTTTGATTGGCAGCAGCAAGTTGGCTCTTGATTCCTTCAAGGTCAGATGAAGAGCCATCGTCCCTCTTCCTCTTTCTTGCTGCTGAACCACCTTTTAATTGGCCAAGTCCGAAGGGTTCGCCCTTGGTGTTTGTCTTAGTACACTGAAACAAGAAAAGAATAAAGGCAAACAATTATTAACTATATGAACAACCATACGCAAATCACAGCTGAAAGTGAAAGCAAGATCAAACTGAAAGCAAGAACAAAGCAAAGTAGAAACAAACAAAGGCAGAAGAGATTTTCAGAATACCTTGAGAAAAATGGCGTTCTTTTCATCGAGGGTCAGAGTCCGTTGAGTAGAGCGTTGAGAACCACCATCAGATGATTGAGATGGGCCGTCTCCATCATCCATTTGTTCAGCTACCTCCTTCTCATAAGCCTCACAAACTGCTTGAGCTTTGTTGTCAACAAAGCTCCCATCTGAATTGGTGTGTGTTTTCTTGAAGACTTCGCCAAATGAAACTGGTCGGCCTAACTCTTTTTCCTACACATAAACAGAAGTGTTAAGTTTACAATGACTTAAGTGATATGAAAGGAAGTATAGAGATATTACCATCTGTTGTTGAATCCGCAGGAACGATTTCTGACCCGCAACATGTTTTGCAACTCCTAAACCATCACGGTCGGAGT
The DNA here is from genome assembly GCA_963576765.1 of Draba incana. Taxonomy (NCBI): domain Eukaryota; kingdom Viridiplantae; phylum Streptophyta; class Magnoliopsida; order Brassicales; family Brassicaceae; genus Draba; species Draba incana. Next base: position 28,135,738 of record OY755213.1, read on the forward strand.
TGCGGCAGATGGACGCAGTCTTACTTTTGTCAATGGCCTCAGCAGTCTCCCAATAGGCGCACATTACTTTCCAAAGATCATCGCCGATCCAGTAGGGTTTTCCAGGTCCGTGCCTAGCCTGACTAACAATTCCTCTGAGCCGTTCCTTCACTACCCTGAAGAAATTGTCCCTGATCAATGGAGTAAGAGCAAGGTCCCAGTTGTACATCCCCTACAGAAGAAAGGAGAAAGAAGATGTAAGTTAGCTCTTGAACGAGTTACAGAAGTGTAGAAAGAAATAATGCACCAGCTTCCTTACCGCAAATGTTCGAAACCATAGCTCTCGTACATGATCCGGCGTACGCCTCCAGCTATACCACGGACCCTTAAAGTTATGCCTTAAGATTCCAGGAATCACTCGACCCAGTACTCCGTCGTCGCGGTCAAACCTCAAGTACATAAGCAAACAAAATAAAATCAGAAGACAAGCACCTACTAAGCAGCAATAATTAACCTAAGCAGTAGTTAAACCTCACCAATGAGAACATAATTTCACACAAACAGCATTATTGAACCTAAGCATTTGTAATTAACCTAAGCAGTAGATAAACTAATAATTTCACATAATTTTACACAAGGAGCAGTACATGAACCTAATGATGTATCAGTATATTAACCTAAACACATAAACAAATAAGCAATTGATTATGTACAAGTGAAAACATTACCAGATGGACTCGTAGTCGGGGCTTGGATGCTCAGACAACCGCATGAGCTTCTCTCTGCCAGGAAGTTGGAGAAGGGCTTCGAGGAGAGCTTCGAAGTCTTGGCCCTCTGGATTTTGTTGATTGACTTCTTCTTCTTGAAAAGGAAACTGGAAGTCAGGAGACTCAGGAAACTGGAAGTCGTTGTTGTCGTCTTCATTGTATTGGTCATCGTATTGGTCATCGTATTGGTCATCATTTTGGTCATCGACTCTGTTCTGAGGAGGAGGCAGAGACCGAGGATTTGCATTCACCAACTGGAGTCTAGGGCTTTGTTGGGAAGATGAAGCATACTGAGCCGGTATCCGTGTTCTGTTGACGGAGGCTGTGTTCTCAGAGGAGGGATTAGAAGAGTAAGAAGACCTACTAGGAAGACCCCCGGGTGACGTCTGATTAGGGTTTCCACCAGGCGTCTGATTAGGGTTTCCACCAGGCGTCTGATTAGGAGCCACCGGAGATCTAGCCGATGCATGTTCTTTCCCCTTTCCTCTACCCGCGGCTCCGAGGCCACCTCTAGTTCTTACTCCTCGAGTAGGAACACTTTCGGCTCTACCTATAACCGCGTCTCCTCCAGTTTGAACAGCACCGCCTCTTCCTGTAACAGTAGCTCCTCGAGTAGGAACACTTGAGGCTCTTCCTCTAACCGCGGCTCCTCCAGTATGAATAGTTGTGCCTCTTCCTCTAACACCGGCTCCGCCTCTACCAGTAGGACCGGCGATTCCTCTACCCTCAGCACCGCCTCTTCCTCTACCACCGGGTCCGACAGACTTCGCCGGCGGTTTTGGCTTTGTATTTCCTTTAGGTTTGGAAGACATGAAGATAATCGAGCAGAAATGTTTCGATTCGAAAAGAAGAAATCGAAATGGGTTTGAGAAATTCGATTGAAATTGGTTGGAGAAAGGGAATGAAATAGATCAAAGAGATGAAATCGGGAAGATTTCTCTGATTCTATAAGAAATCAGAGAGAAATTTTCAGAGATAACGATGGGTCGCGAGAGAAAAAAGAGAGAGATGAAACTAGGGTTTTCTGATTTGGGGATCTGATTTTCTTATATATTAAACGAATGCGTCGCAAAACCGTTGCTAAAGCGTCACAAATAAAATATGGGGGGGAAATTTTCGGCCCAAAATTTCATTTGGAGCCCAATTTTTTTAAAACCCAACTCTGGTGGGAATCCAAAATTCAAAAGCGTGACAAATGTGTCACACAAGCGTCGCTAATTTGTAACGATTTTGTGACGCTCAGTGTATACAAAGTTTGAAACCCTAAACCCTAAACATTATAATGGAAAATTGGTAAGTTTATGGCCTTATAATTAGTTTTCTATCAAGTTTGGGGCATGGGAATGATCATATTGAGGTAACTTGAACTTCAAATGTCCATTTACAAAAAATTTTACTTTTTAAAGAAATTTACAAGTTATTATATAAGGATGTTGTAATAATACTTTTAAGTGATTGAATGAGTATTCCAAATTTTTTGGAAATAATTAGATTTGATAATTATATGTAACATTCTTAATCCACTGATTAGTAATATATGTTTGTGTAATATCCTAGTACTTGAATTCAAATTTTAAACACCTAAAATGGTACTGGGCGTCGCTAATCCGTAGCAAAAGTGTCACAAATTTGTGACGCTTTTGTGACTCTACGTGAAACCCTATACTCCAAAACATCCCATCGACGGTTTTGTGACGGTTTTGTGACACTTTTGTGACGAATTTTTTTTCTTAGTTTTAAAAACGCCAGAATGCCACTGGCCAGTCTCGATCCCGGTACCTCAATGGCTTTTAACATGCATGCTTACCACTCTGCTATAGTAACAAATCGAAATTGTAACCCACGATATTTTATTTATACCAAATGCCTCGGTTTTAAAAAAAAAGGACCATATGCAACTGGGCAGTCTCGATCCCGAGACCTCTTACACTTATACTATGCATGTTTACCACTTGGCTATCGTAACAACTCGAGAATGTTACACGAGATATTTTATTTATAACAAACTTTATGTTTATCATTTAAATGTAAATTTGGTAAGTTTATGAGTTTAAATTAAATTTTCTATGATTTTAGTTTGAATGATTATATTTAAGTAATTTTAAAATCAAATGTCTAATTATCAAAAACAATTTTTAATTTTAACATTAACATTTAAATTTATCATTAATAACACATTAACATTTAAATTTATAATTTTAATCCATTTAACATTAAAAATACTTGGAATATATTACACACACTACATTTATTATAAAATTGGTTTTCTATGAACTTATGAACCATGTCAATGATTATAATTAGGTAATTTGAACTTCAAATGCCCATTTATCAAAAATTTATATTTTTACAAAGATTACAAAGTAATAACACTTATACTTTATATAACACTTATATGATTGATATGAGCATTATAATTTTTTTTTGGAAATAGAAGATTTAACAGTTAGATGTAAAATTTTTAGTCCACACATGAATAATATATGTATGTATATAATCCTAGTACTTGAATACACATTTGAAACACCAAAATTCAACTGGGCGTAGCTAATCGGTAGCAAAAGAGTCACAAATTTGTAACGCTTTTGTGACTCTTTAGTGACGCTACTTGAAACCCAGAAAAGCGTCACAAATGAGTCACACAAGAGTCGCAAATTTGTAACGAATAGTTTATTGTCACTAATGCGTCGCAAAAAGTGTGACGTTCATTAAAATAGTCACAACTCCGTCGCTAATTTGTGACGCTTTTACGACGGAAGTGTTTCGTCACAAATTTGCGACGATTTGGATACGTTTTTCATTTTCGTCACAAATCCGTCACACTTTCGTCCCAATTCCGTCGCAAATTTTGTGACGAAAAAAACTGTCACAAAAATCCGTCACAGATTAGCAGTTTTCTTGTAGTGAATTAATCTACAAAATTAAAGGAAAATAAAAATGTGTAACACATTGAACACGTTTAAATGCAAAAAAAAAGCTGGATTCTCATTGGCTAAGCCATAGAGATATGGATCACACCTCTTTTCTTACTCACCGTTGATCTGGCTTAAATCAACGGACAAAAACATTTCACACATCTATCGCTGTAACTTCTTTCTCTTTACCCAGATCTCTCACCAAATCGAATCGCCTCTCTCCTTCTCCATCTTCACTTCCAAAACTCTAATTTTCTTCCGTTTCATCTACTTGTTAACAAAACCAACTAAAACCCATTATGCCTTATCCCTGATCGACAAGGTTAACTCCACCTTCGAACTCCCTTCGAACTTATTTGCTCACTCAGACAAATCTAGGGTTTTCGCCTTCGTCGATGTCTCTCGTCTGTTCTTCGATCAATCTCGTGGCTTTCGTTTAAATCCGTCGGTCTGCGTAAGGTAAATTCCTAAACCCCTACAATTTGTGTATCTTTCTTACAATCGCTCTCTAACCTTATATTTCTCACTTTGATTTAGGTTTCTTCTGTCGCCATTTCTTATTCTTCGCCGTTTGGCAAGGTACAGTCGCACAATCGCTCCTCTCTATATTTCTATCTTTCGCACTATCGCTTTCTCACTGTTTCATGAATTTCAATGTATATTAGGGTTTGTCTCTCTGGAACGATTCGTTTCCCAGGTATACAATCGCACTTAAGCTCTTCTATATCTACGTATCTCTGGCCCTATCTCCCAAAAACCATTATATCAATACTAATTGTCAGTTAGGGATTTTCTTCAGGAATCCGATTCGATTCCAAGCACTCTAGAAGCAGCCACCGAGAAGGTTAGGTCACAAGTACTATTTCTTTTAATGATTTATGATAGTTTCATATCTGAATTCATTTGGATAGTGACAATTGATCATTTCTTTTTTTCAATCGAAACATGTACCAGGAATTAATAATCTTTCTCTCCATTATCACAAAGGTTTAACTTAGTTCAGTTGTTTAACATTTTGATTCAGAAATGGAAGCAAGGAAAGGCATAATCTGCGGACTCCCAGCAAGAGGAATCAGACCAGAGCTCCAATCTGAGCCACAACAAGTAGATGAAACGGAAGAAGATGTGGTGGAGCTCACAGAAAAACAATACAGGAAAGCTATGGGATTCTTGACACGCGTTCCGGAAGAAGACATCGAACCTGAATTTCGAAGACTTGTCAAGAACCTCCAAAAGGAAGAACAGAGGCTTAGAAACCAAGAACTCTTAGCTGCATTGAACCGGGTGAAACAAGAAGAGGGACAATCCTCAAAGGGCAAGGGTCATTGTCGAGACTAAGGAACTGAAGATATTAGTGAAGTTATGTCTTGATCATGTGAATCTAAACGTTAGTTGAGTTTGAATGTTATGTTTTATCATGTCTTTTGTATTTGAGGTGTATGTGGATTTATGAACAATGTTTTGAAATCCTCAATGCTAATATCATTCTATTTTCAGTTTTTTTTTTGTCAACCATTCTATTTTCAGTTTATAATCTTTTTTATTTCAGTACTGCATTTAAATAATTAAATTAATATTATCACAAAACTAGAATCCATAAATAAAAAACAAAATTATTACATATAAACATTGCTATGTATAACAAATAGATAACATTTTGAGAGAGCAATGTTTATTATATAGATGTCAACTCAAAAATGCTATTATATAAGTAATTCATATTACAAAATAAACGCTATTGTAAAATTAACTATTGCAGAAAAACAAAATTGCTATGAATAAAATATATCATATAGCGTATAAAAAAACGCTATTAATAAAATATAAATGATTGCGTATATAAAAAACGCTACCGAAAGTCCCAGATTTTTTATCGCGTGCGATATCCGAGCGTTTTTATTAACGCTATCGATACGATACATAGCGTTTTCGGTCCGCCATTAATAATCAAATTTCTTGTAGTGCTTCCATCATTCTTCACCAATCCGAATCACCACTTCATTTCCATTGAAGCTACTGTTCATTCCCGAATCATCACATCATCATCTAGAGAAGAATTCTAAACCCCCTTTCACTCTCATTTTCTATTATGAATTCTTATCTAATGATTGTTGCATTTGATTTAATTATGTCCGAGTAGTTTATTAGTTAGGTCGAGGTGTTTTCAATGGTGATTTAGGGCTTTAGATGGTTGAGCCAAATAGGGTATTCTTATGTCTTCATCTCTAGGAAATCTCAATGCTTAGGCTAAATTAATCACTTAGTCTATGATCTCTAGGTTTAATCTATTCACCAAAAATGACATAGGTTGCTAGAATTACCTTTGATGAGCATTCGGTGGTAACCAAAACACCATTGATCGTTCCCATTGAATGTGAACATATTGAACCATTGCATTAAAGCTTGTTTACTTCATTACTAAATCCACTCGAAAGTGTAGGTATTTAGGTTGTAGGCAAAGGTATTGATACATCGCCAAAAGCGGGGCAATACATATTTATGTTTGAGTTCTAGACCGCATTTAAATAGACCCTGAATAGATGCTCAACCCAAGTACCCGAAATCACCGGAGATTCATCTCGGCTTAGTGCCTTTTATCATTGTTTTATTACCGATTTTTATTCCAAGCACCTGCTCATTTTCATTGAGCACCTGCTCACGTCAGTTTACAACTCATTTAATTTATCTTAGCTTTATTTGAAATCTATAAATTCATAGTGTAACCTTGGTCTCTGTGGATTCGATACCTTATATACTACTGCTTTTGCCTGTGCACTTGCAGCATTATTTTGGGTTAAAACTCGAGACATCAATTTTCATGGAAGGTTTTTAACGAGGCAGTCTGACACAGGACAAATCGAAGATGATGAATACTCAAGGGGAGTGTTATAAAATATGATGATTATTCATCACTCTAGGATACTAGAGTTAGGCCATTAGGTGACAAATGGACCATGCCACTAATCCTCTTAATAATGCATACATGTATTCCCCTTAATATGTTATACACGTGTAAGGCATATGTCTTTATTATATACATCTTAGATTAGTATAAATAGGTGATTATGCTAATGATGAAGATAATTGAGAACATACAAGAAGCAATAATAAAACCTCTCTTTCCAAAATCTCTCTCGTCTCTCCTCTCCCTTATAAATACATATATATATTACAGACACATCAAATATATAGTATTTATGTGGTTTGTTTGGATTATTATTCACAACAAAACCATATAATTATGGGTGATTAGAAATGAGACTTGGACTTTGGTAGTGGTGGATTTGTGTCAAAGCTCAAGATAATGACACTTGTGCACTAAGCTTAGTGGATGATGAATAATCACAAATTCATAACAATTGTCAAATTTTTAACTCATAAACTCAGTTATTATTGTTAAGTCGTCTAATCCATCATCTACTAAATATTTAGCTTTTTGTTCCGAAGATAAATAAATTAATTTTGGTTTTGGGCTCAGTCGTTTTTAGTTTCGGGCTTGGAAACCCAATTATACAAATAGAGGAGACATTTCTTCCCCTATTAACCAAAAAAAAAACAAAAAAAATTATATAAACGTAAAACGGAAGAGCTCCGTCGCTCTCCCAGAGAGAATTTAGGGTATTTTACATTTCTTTCCCCTTTAGTTCTTGAAAGACGATTTTAGGGTATTTTCGGAAGAAAGAGAAAGCGGAGAGACGAGAACGATGGCGGCGAACGGAGGAGCTCCGTCGCTATCCCAGAGAGAATCTGATATTCAGATGATGTTAGCGGCCGATGTTCACCTTGGTACCAAAAACTGCGTTCATCAGATGGAGCGTTATGTCTGCAAGAGACGCAGCGATGGTAATCTCTCATCGTAACCCCAAACTTCTTCATCGTATATGTGATTGCACAGAGATTCGGTTTCTGTTTTCATCTGGTAGCTTTCGGATTCGTAGCTTCTCCCGATTTCTGTTGTCCCTTTTGCTCAGATTAGGGTTTCTTCTGGTTTTTGTTCGGATTAGGGTTTCTTTTGGTTTTTGCTCGGATTTAGCTTCCGTTTACTGCTCCTAGTTGTAGTTGCATACTGAGTTTTCACGTTTGAGCAATGCGATGCCGAAATTTACAGTTTACCAACTTGTTTGTTGCCTTTCTTGCTCAGGCGTTTACATCATTGACCTGGAAAAGACATTGGAGAAGCTCCAGTTGGCTGCTAGGGTTATTGTAGCAATTGATAACCCTAAATACATTGTTGTTCAGTCAGCTAGGCCTTATGGTCAGAGAGCTGTCTTGAAGTTTGCTCAGTATACTGGTGCTAATGCAATCGTTGGAAGACACACTCCTGGTACCTTCACTAACCAGACGCAGGCTTCTTTCAGTGAGCCCATGTTGTTGATTCTCGCTGACCCAAGAACAGATTGTCAGGTGAAAAGGAATTTCTTATTTCTTATGTACCTGTACATTTTTTTTTTTTTTTTCCCTGATGCTTTCTTGTTTTGTGTTGCCAGCCAACTTTGGAAAACATTCCTACAATCGCCTTCTGTGACACTGATTCTCCAATGAAGTTCATTGACATTGGCATTCCTGCTAACAACAAGGGAAAACACAGCATTGGTTGCCTTTTCTGGCTTTTGGCTCGTATGGTTCTCCAAATGCGTGGAACCATTCGCCCTTCTCAGAAATGGGATGTCATGGTAAAAGACTTAAACCCCCTTTGTTTTAGAGGCTTCACATGTTGCTACAAATATAATGATTTCATTGTAAATACTATCTTCTTGTTTTTCTTTTTGCAGGTGGATCTGTTTTTCTACATGGAGCCCCAAGAGGCAAATCAAGAGGAGGACAAAGAAGCGTCTATACCACAGACAGACTTTAGGCTCCCTGCTGCTGAATGTGGAATGGTTGGTAGAGACCAACCAACTACTGCTCAGGTCCCTGATACTCCAGTCTGTGCTGCTCCTTCATCTGGCGGTTAGTTTACTTTCTAAAGTCTACACACTTTTTTTCAGAATTATCTTTTATTTAAACAAATATCCTCTAATGTTTCATGTTTGTTTTGCAGTTCCTGCTCTTGAATATGAGATTGGTGTTGGAGACCAACCAACCACTGCTCACGTCCCTCCAGTCTCTGCCGCTCCTTCATCTTCATCTGGCGGTTAGTTTACTTTCTAAAGTCTACAATTATCTTTTATTTAAACAAATATCCTCTAATGTTTCATGTTTGTTTTGCAGCTCTTGAATATGAGATTGGTGTTGGAGACCAACCAACCACTGCTCAGGTCCCTGATGCTCCAGTCTCTGCTGGTCCTGCATCTTCATCTGGCAGTTAGTTTACTTTCTAAAGTCTACAATTATGTTTTATTTAAACAAATATCCTCTAATGTTTCATGTTTGTTTTGCAGAGTCTGCTCTTGAATATGAGATTGGTGTTGGAGACTAACCAACCACTGCTCAGGTCCCTGATGCTCCAGTCTCTGCTGGTCCTGCATCTTCATCTGGCAGTTAGTTTACTTTCTAAAGTCTACACACTTTTTTTCAGAATTATCTTTTATTTAAACAAATTTCCTCTAATGTTTCATGTTTGTTTTGCAGAGTCTCCTCTTGAATATGAGATTGGTGTTGGAGACCAACCAACCACTGCTCACGTCCCTCCAGTCTCTGCCGCTCCTTCATCTTCATCTGGCGGTTAGTTTACTTTCTAAAGTCTACAATTATCTTTTATTTAAACAAATATCCTCTAATGTTTCATGTTTGTTTTGCAGCTCTTGAATATGAGATTGGTGTTGGAGACCAACCAACCACTGCTCAGGTCCCTGGTGCTCCAGTCTCTGCTGCTCCTTCATCTGGCGGTTAGTTTACTTTCTAAAGTCTACACACTTTTTTTCTGAATTATCTTTTATTTAAACAAATATCACTTTTTTCTGAATTATCTTTTATTTAAACAAATATCCTCTAATGTTTCATGTTTGTTTTGCAGTTCCTGCTCTTGAATATGAGATTTGTGTTGGAGACCAACCAACTACTGCTCAGGTCCCTGATGCTCCAGTCTATGCTGCTCCTTCATCTGGCGGTTAGTTAACTTTCTAAAGTCTACACACTTTTTTTCAGAATTATCTTTTATTTAATTAATATCCTCTCTAATGTTTCATGTTTGTTTTGCAGTTCCTGCTCTTGAATATGAGATTGGAGACCAACCAACCACTCCTGAGGTCCTTGATGCTATATCATATGGCGGTTAGTTTACTTTCTAAAGTCTACACGCTTTTTTTTCAAAATTATCTTTTAGTTAAAACAAATATCCTCTAATGTTTCATGTTTGTTTTGCAGTCCCTGATGCTGCAGTGTCTGCTGCTCCTTCATCTGGCGGTTAGTTTACTAAACACTTGTTTTGAGAATTCCCTCTTATTCTCGAAATAAATATATCGTCTGATGTTTGTTTGCAGTTCCTGTTCCTGTAGTTCCTGATGCTACTGTCTCTGCTGAAGCCAAAATGCCAGTCTCTCCTGCTCCTACCCTTGGCGGTTAGTCTACTTTCTTTAAGGTCCAAACATTTGTTTTCAGAATTATCTTTTATTGAAAACAAATATTCTGTAATGTTTGTTTTGCAGGAGCATCAAAACTTATTCATGAAGATTTACAGATTGAATTTCTATTGAGACTACCTCCGAAGTCCATCATCAGGTTCACCGCTGTCTCCAAAAGGTGGGCCTCAGTTCTTTCGGGTCAGAAATTTAGAATGGAGTACACAGTCCAGTCGGTTCGAAGACCTCAAGTCGCTTTTCAGTTCCAACAAACCTTCAATTCAGTGGTATTTTTATCTGCTTCCATAGATGACATGTCTCCTGGTCAATGGAGCACAATGCGTAGTAAACGAATTCTATCGGGAAGGCGGCCACCCATGTTAGAAGCTATTAATGACATGTATGTTTGCGGACATGAGTTGTGGAATCCATTTTTGCAAAGGTCAGAACGTTTTCCCTGCTTCCCATTCTATCATCCCGATCCTGTAGTATCGTTAGGATATGTTGAAGCTACAGGTCAATACAAAATTTTGTGTTTTAAACCTACAAGAGGACTTCCAGATGACGAATACCATATTTTGACTATTGGGGATGCAGTTTGGAGACCCGTGGCTTTTAAAACTCCCCTTCAGATGCTTCGAAATTCTATATGCACTAAAGGGATTGTTTATTACGTAGCCAGGCGACACTTACCATTGGGGAATGCTGTTTTAGTCTGCTTTGATCTAGGACGTGAAGCATACACCTTGATAGATTTACCAAGCGACTCTTCTCACTTTTGGGTTTACAAGTACCGTAGCGGAGTTGCAATTGGACTACCAGAAGTGAGAGGAGAACCTTTTAATCTGTGGGTTAGGGAGGGAGGAATTCATGGAGAATGGGAGAAAAGAGTGTATGAGATGCCTGAGAAAAGGAGAGGGACTTTTAGTGGATTTAGTGACAACGGATTGCTAGTGTTCACAAGGTTTTGCAACTCTTAAGTATTTCTGTGTTGTGTTGTACAACCCAACGAATGGAACACGGAGACAAACTAAGATCAAGAGAACCACGGGGAGATGGTATGATTGGGTGCATACATACCCTCAGCATTATGATAACTTGTTTCTTATGACACCGTTCTACCACGGTTAGTTTCTGTATTTGTCAGTTGTAATGCTCTTATGTTGTCTGAGGATGTCACCATGAGGTTGTGGACATATTTTGGGAGCTTCTAGACATAGACATGAAAAATATTTAGCTTATGTTACAGTCCGTTGGAACCTATCTTTTAAAATCAAATCAAAGTAATGAGACATGCAAATTATATCTTTTTCTTTTGTTAGGATTGTGTGTGAGTGAAAACTTGTAAATCCATGCTTACATCAGATCTCTATGCTAATTGCCTAACAGTTTAAGTAAGTTAATAGTGGTAATTTCTTTATGACATGAAGAGAGTATTAGCCCCTGTGTTTATATCTTATTATATAAAGTTTGATGCGTCAAACATAATAATTAACATGATCGTGACATGTGTTAAATTGATTTTCTAGATTTTGACATGTGTCAATATTATTTTTGTATATTTGTATTTATCAAATAGATTATAAAAATCTACATATTTTAATTTTCTTCCACAATTAAGTTTTATTTAATAATTAATTAAAATAAGTAGTTGATAAATTCTGAAATTTGTCTTTATTAGTCGATTAAACACGTTGCGAATTAGTTAATCACGTTTTTCTTTTATTCTTTTACGTGTTACTAACATAAATTAGATTTTAAAATTAATTAATATATGTGTAAAATAAGTCTGAGTCCGAATAGATTTGGGTTTTTCATATTAAAAGTCTTTAAGAATTATTATATTTTGTTTGTATATAATTAGTTTTATGCTCTCTCAGTTTTCTTACTAAATAATTTTTACCTTCAGTAATTTTTTCCACAAATTATATCTCAGGTTTTTAATATCATAAAAACAATGATTAGTCAACCCAATAAAAACATTAATTATTTAGAAACGTTTTTTATCGTCGTACTATAGTACGTCTAATCAGAAAGTGGGAAGCGAAAAAATTTTAGTCTTCAGTTTCATTCTATGTATTACACCAAAATTTAAATAATTACATGAAAAATAAAAACTCAAATAACAAACCCGTGCAACGCACGGGTCCTTCACCTAGTGTTGGATAAATAATGATAGAAACATGATCTTGTGTTCATAAGAGAATAGCAAACTATATAAATAAAAGTATAAACGATCATGTGTTCATAAGAGAATAGCAATTAGCATAGAGATCTTATGTAAGCTTAACTGTGTTCATAAGAGAATAGCAAACTATATAAATAAAAGTATAAACGATCATGTTTACATCATTATATATAGGAAAATATTTAACATATGTATATCTATGGACTATGGCTATGGGAACACAAAATAAATTGACCATGGATAGAAGAAAAATTAGATTAAAGAGAAAACAAATATAAATTTGGTTAGCAGTATGTTTTTACATGTTTAAAGTTTACGAAATAACATAAAAAAAATCATCAAAATATGTAAGAATAGTTTAGTTATTATATCAAATAGTTTAATAATTGAAATCATATTCACATATATATTTTATTGATTTTCAATTTTTTTGAACTATACAAGACATGAGACTATATTTTTTTATAATTACATATTGTACTATAACTTTAATTACTACATTATCTAATTTAGAGTTTACGTTTGAATTAAAAAGAGAGTATGCTTTATCTCAAAATTCTTTTTAAAACAAAATTATTTACTACAACTCAAATAATCCTCGCATCGCGAAGATTTTAATCTACAATTTGATAGAATTTGATCCATCAGTACGTGGATGTACATATAAAGAAGAGGCTACATACATACTAGAGAACGCAAGGCAACGAGACAATTGAAGAAGCCAACGTTCTCCACAAATCCTCTTGAATCAAAAGAGCTCAACAAGTTGGAAGAGAGATGTAATAAGAGGCTTAGCGAAGCTTCATATACTTGCCACCTTGTGCTAGAGAATCTTCTTGGCACATAGAGCCGTTTAATTTTAACCGGGATTTTCAGTTTCTGTATGGTGCTAGTTGCCCATTGGGAGTTTCAAATTCCTTTTTGAATTTTATAAGATCCAGAAACTCTCAAGGTGAAGACTCGGAAGGAACTAGAGGGTTTCAACAAAAACTAAATCGACAGTCTTCGAGACAAGAAGGAGCTTCAGTCGAAGCCCATCAATCACAATTTGAAGTTTAAACAACAAATTATTATGCAATTATAAAACTAATAATGTCAGCATTGTTTAACTAGATTTTCATTTCCATGTAATCAAACAATTTAAAAATTAAAATGGAAGTGAGAAAACGATAAAAAAAAAACATATGAATACTTTGTATGTTTTATATAGTTTTTTTTTTGTCAAAGTAGTTTTATAGTTTTTTTCCAAATGTATAGTACACAACAAAACGAATGGAAAAAAAAAAAAAAAAAAAAAAGGTAATTTGGTTCAGAAATTGGAGAAAATAAGAAAAAAATGTCTGAGAAGTGCTCATAAGCTAAAACATAATACAAGTCTATAATAGTAATCAACCCAAATATAAATTAAACATAAAAGAGTTACAAGTCTATGATGCAAAGTTGCAGCAGAGCAGAGGGGTTTCCAGCGTTTTACTGGAACATGCTAGGGAGTGGTCTCGCGGCCATGAACGCATCCACCATCTGATTAGTATAATGATTATTTTCTTTTGGTTAAAATTGTAACAATCAATCAATACAAATCTCGATTAACCATCAAATCGATATTTTACCTCATCAGTAACAGCCTCTCGGGCCCTGCAGTGTCTCTCCACTATTTCTGTCAAAACTTGAATGAGTCGCTTCTTTACATCTCCGGTTAGCATTCTTCCTTCTCCATATTCCTGAAACACAGTAGAGTTACTTATTATTTGAGATGACAGAAGCATTCTTTTTTCTCGGTGATGATATAGTAACAAGCTAGCAAGAAGCGCAACGTAATTTACCTTCGTTATGTGTTCCAGTTCAGCATCATCTTCTAGGAAGAAAGTCAGATACTTGTAGGCTTTGTCTATCTGCGAAATAGTAGAAAGGAAGTTACCACAAAAAGACTTAGGAAAGCACTACTAAACTGATAGGATCAGGAAAACAGTTTTGCAAGAATCCGCAACTGATACAAAATGGGCAATTAGTTTTTGGTACCTCGAGGTCTGCCCCTAATAGTCTATGCTCCTCCTTGGTCTGCCTCCCACCACTATGCGCACTTTTTATCTGCACATGGAACCGCATCAAGTTTAGATACTGGAAGCAACAATCTGATTTCCCTAAATCAAATTACAAGATTTACCTTTGTTTTAATGTCCTTTGGAGTATCAGTCAGATAAATAGCGGAATTTGGATCACTAGCGGACATTTTTCCATCCTCTCCCTGCGAAAAAGTGACCAAGGCATTCAATAGTTTGAAAGCAAGAAAGTGTAAGCACATATCTATAACAATTGCAATATCCGTAGATTACTTAAGAAAGTACTTGCCTGCAGAGCCGGAAAAAATGATGACTCAATCAGAGCAGGCTTGCTATAGCCTAACCGGGGAGCAGTGGTGCGAGTCATTCTAAAATATGGATCCTGAACGAAACCAAAAGCAAAGATTGATATTATTATTATTAACATAAAAGCAGCATAACATATTGATACATGTATAACACCAAGGAGAGAAACTATGGAAGGATCTTTGAAAACAATAGGGTTAAGATCCAAAGCACACCTGATCAATGGCACAAGGAATCAAGCAAAGGAGATTGTCCATGCCATGGAACAAGTGTGGGAACGAGCTAGGAAAAGATGGAGCTGCCTGAAAGACAAACGGAAAACAATATGATCCAATTTAAACATGAGTCCATATGCATCAGAATACACATGTCCACACCAACACGGAAAAAATCATACCTGCACAGCAGGGAAAAAGATTTTGCCGATATTACATTCGTCGGTAAAGCCAAAGATTTTCTTGACCTGGCAAAGAAGGAGATATTAACAATAAGCAACTAACAAACCAAAGCAGTGAAACCACTTTATGGAGATAGAAAATAAAGTCACCTGATTAAGTGAAACGCACTTTGTAACCTCCACTACGTTTTTATAGAAAGAACTACACACAAGGTTTTGTTTTCAGATCATCAGCCAGAAAAACTATAATGCATCAAAACCAAAACCTAGATCGCATACATCTTATGAGCTAAAACAATTGAAATCCAAATGTGACTTACCCGCCAAGATAGTCAAAGTCAGAGAAAATGAATGTCTTTGTTATATCGAAACCACAAGCGATTATATCTTTGGCATTTTCTCTGGCAAGTCTTCGACATTCCTCTACCGGTATGTCCTTCCACATGCATTTTTCGTCGTCCGTAAGCTGTATAACAAGGGGGACCTTGAAGGCCTCTTGCAAGTATCTGCAAGCCACCAATTCAAGCATAAAGACCTTTGTATAGACCCCAGTACCTCATTAAAAAAAAAGCTTCAAGACTTACTTGGTAAACATGAAAGGAATCAAATGTCCTAAATGCAAAGCTTCTGATGAAGGTCCTCGTCCAGTGTAGAGATAAAACTTTTCTCCTCTCTCGTAAGCATCCAAAATCATATCCAAATCCCTATCGGTCTCACAATTAATCAAGCAACAACAGGAATTCTATATATATATATATAAGGTTTAATCATCATAACTTAACTTACCTGTGAGCGAAGAAAACTTTGCGACGAAGGAAAACGTGTGCTTTACGACCAGTAAGTCTCTCAACACGACCGATTGTCGATTGGTCGATCCTAATGCAACCAAACTTGTCAATAAGCTTTTCGTAGTCGATTTTTGTGGGGGAAACTTCCCATGGGTTCACAACTTGCTCTGGCAATGGCTCTTTTATTTTCGTCACAAAACTTCCCATCGGAGCTTTTCAACACGATCTTGTTGTTTTCGGAAGATGAAGAAGCCACTGTTAGGTTTCTGGGTTTTTTTGCTGGTGAAATTTTGTGTGACTGCAATTTAGGGCTTTGACGGAAGTGCATGGGTCTATTTTAAAGTCTAGAAGGGTCGGTGATTTGGGAAATTTTTTTGTTTTTCAAAAACAATTAGGAAAGTAACTAAATACGTTTTTATATTTATAATTTTTGGGATTTTGACCAAAGAAATTCACTTAGTTCACTTTTATTATTTTAGGAAATTATATTTTAGGAGGTAATTTAAGATTTATATTTTAGTTCACTTTTTTATTATATTGATTAGTGGATTGCATTCAAATGATGTATATATATATATATATACTACGTATTATTTACATTAAATACTTTCATTTTTTTATTTTTTTTGGTCAAGTAAATACTTTCATATTTGTATATGCTTAAATACTACTCGTAGCCGAAGGACTTTAGTCCAAGTGGTTCATCCACTCACTCGGCACCCATGGAGTCGGTGGTTCGACTCCCACCTTCCGCAGGAAGGAATATGGCTAAGTGGACCGGCCTGTGGTCCACATAGAATGGCTAGTGGGTCGGCCTGTGGCCCACATAGACGACAAAAAAAAAAAAAAAAAAATACTACTCGTAAACTACTATTAGTTTCTACAAAGAAAAATATCTTAGTAATTTAACTTTTCGTAATTACTTCTATATTTTAACTTTGTTGATTTTTTTTTTTCCTAATTTCGAGAGTTGGGCCGGACCGAGCTTCGGGTTTTGGTTCTAATTACATGTCTAGTCACAACTTATTCCTACTTTAAAATTAGTCGAAACAAATTACTAGGAAAAAAAACACATTTCTCAGGAAGTTCACGTACTGCAATTGGAGGGAAATACTACTGATCAACTGCATCTTCTCCCAGATGACCAAAGCTTCCACGTACTGCAATTTCTGCTCCTTTGTCTAAGGCATCATTTACAAGGTTCTGTAGAGTTTCAGAATGCTCTTGCAAACATATAGCACCCATGTCATACCTTCCATTCAGAGGAGGACCCTAATGTAAGAGAAGAATTTTAATAAGAAAACAGGAGAAAATATTTGAAAACTTGATGACTAATGTTACTGGAACCAAGAAAATATTGTTTTATTCAGAATTTCTACAGCATCACATAATAAATTTCAGTAAACCTCCTATTTGGCTTACATATACTCGAAAATATAGGAATAGGATTGAAGGGTGGTGGAAACAAGAGATCAGTGCACTTACAGCAGAAACTGACATCACAATCTTGGTTACTTGGCTAACGAATGCAGTATAAATGTCTTTGTGAACATAAAATCTTTCAGCACCCGCACAGTTTTGCCCGCTGGACTAGAGAGTGCCCCTTACAGCCACTTGGGCAACCTACATTGTACAACAGAAACGTTAGTTTTATCAAAGGCACGCTTTCTTTTCCAGTTATAAACAATAAACATACAGAAGAGAAAACCATGACAGAGAAAGAACACTTACGTGGGAGACATCTGCATCTTCACATATGATGAATGCATCTTTTCCACCAAGCTCAAGAGTGACAGGTGTCAATGTCTCAGCAGCATTTCTCATTATCTGCAACATACAAACTACATAAGTACAACTCATTGTGATCTGATGACAATGACGAAGGAAGTCTGAAGACTGTACCATCTTGCCAACAGCTGTGGATCCAACAAATATCATTTTATCAGATGAGATAAGTGCTTCTCCAGTCTCCGCAAACCTGAAAAGAATGTGTTATTTTGAGGAACTCAGTTTGATAACATCATGCCAAAGAGAATTGCATAAAATAAAATCTACAGACCCTGTTATCACATCGACTAGATTTTCAGGTGCACCAACAGCAGCTAAAGCTGCCTGGATAACGCGGAAGTAAAAGTATCCCGACCAGCTTGCGTGTTCTGAAACCAGCAGAAAAAGTTTTCCAACAATCAGAAACACACAAAATCTCTCATATAAATATGCATTCAAGTAGACTGATCAACTTCCACAATTCGACATCATCTAAACAGCAACAGGTACGCCTATTCAGATACGGGATACAATTGAATAGCATAGATATTGAAAAGATAAAATCAAAAGGGTCAGTGAACTATAATAATAGAAAAAACACATTGTAGTTATACCTTGATAACAATGCCATTCCCAGAGAAGACTGCAGCCAGCATAGGATTGAAGATATTGTGGGAGGGATAATTCCATGGGACTATAGCTCCAATGACACCAAGGGGATGGAACTCTACTCTTGATACTTTATGAAGCATCGCTCTTCCTGATGACCTGCGGACAAAGTAGTTTTAAAATGAAATCATGTCTATGTAAGAATCAACAGAGAACTATAACTAAAACTAATATTTAAACAAGCCAAGATGGAATTACCGAGATTCAGGCTTTAACCATCGTTCACCCTCTGAAAGAAGCCAAGTGATTTTCTCGCAAGTAGTCATAATTTCTCCCAAGGACGCATCTACCATAGTCTTTCCAGTATCACGTGAAGAGACTCTATATAAACATGAAAATACCTCCAAATCATTTGTGAAAAAGTACAAAGGAAACGCAAAATCTGTATACAAACAATTCAGTAACACAGAAATATATCCTTACTCGCAAATAAGCTCTTGGTGCTCAATGATGTACTTCAAAAGAATCCGCAAGAACTGTCTTCTCACCTTGAAGCTACTTTGAGCCCATGTTTTTTGAGCCTTCCTTGATAGTGTTACTCGCTCCTCAACCTGAAACACAAACGCATAAATCACATCTCAGGATAAGGTGGATTACTTCGAGAAAAACCTTATCGCAAAGTAGCAACATTCTTTAAAATTACACAAACATATTCACTTTGCAGTAAGAACAGTAGCTACTAACCTCAGCGGGTGACAAAGCGGGGAAGAATCCCAGATATTTCATTGTGGCGGGTTCATAGCATTGAACTTTCTTATCTGACTGGTTGCTCCTTCCTCTCGGAGGAATCTAAAGACCATTTCACAGAGAAGTTATACTTCAGTTTACTATTTCACAAGAGCAAATTGATTAACTAGAGTGATTCAACTACTTGGATTGACAAATATAGAAATCAGAGTTAATTTCATAATACGGAGTTGTAATAAATTACATGTACATTGCAATATCTAAGTCCCAATCCAAAACAACAGAAGAATTGTTGATCGGATTTAGCAACAATAAAGATGAAAATGATCGGATCAAAGAACTCACATAAATGAAGCTATTCTCCTCCGTATCTTTCCCATGAGCCAACACTGTTACAAAAAATCATATCCAAAAACCATTAAATCAAACATTGATAAGCTTGTTCTACGAACTGTTCATACAAATTACTGAACAAAGGAGAAAAGCCATACCATCGGATGCGTCTACGTCAATGGAAGGAACGTTGGGAGGAATGAGCATAAGAAGGAATCTGCAGATCGCGTAAGCGAAGGCGAGAACGATCAACGGCCACCAGAACGGCATTTCTTCAGAGATTAGGGCTTTGGAAGAATCCGGCGAGAAGACGACGCCGATGAAGGATCAATCTCACCGTCGAAAGGGAAAATAGGAATCAACGAAGCTTTTCTCAGATTGATTTATTAATACTCTCTGGCTTTGAATCGCCTTTTTGTTTGTTTTCTGGTTTTCGAGTCCACTGAAACTGTGAGAGAATGGTACGGGTTGTAAATTTACGCAACTTCAAGGGTAAATCCGAAACGATAGAAAATGTGGCGTCATCTAAACGAGCATACAGGTCGAAAGCTACACGACAAGAACATGAAAGACGAAATGAAATCCTCAACAATTTCATTTTCATTTGCTTAACCGAGTTAAACCAAAAATTTGAACCGACACATATAAATGTCCATAAATCGAGTCATAACAATATTCATCTTCTCTACATAAGACTATAACTAAGACAAAATACACTCTCAATTTGGTTTCCTCTAATTACTTTTCAAAGTTTGAAACCTAACATATTAGTAGACTTGTCACTATGAACAAAAGTCGTTCTTACTCCATAAATTATCCTAATGCTCAAGATCTTCAGTCAAATTGTCCACTCTTTCACCCACCAAATACCGTTCGTTGAAGACGAATTGGTGAAGGTAGATGACAAGTCAACTTGAAGGAAGATCACGCGTCAGCTTGGCTACGAACCAAACTACAATCAAGGCTAATAACACCGGCCATATAAAACGCTCAACGGTTGAATTGACGGTTTGCGAAAATCTAAGCAACGGGAACGACTTCACGAACATGTAAGGGATTGAGAGTGTGGTTGGTAGTGTGCTTATAATCGAACCTATCTCATCTCGAATCAGCCACATCAATGGAAGTCTATTGATTCCCGTGTTTTTTATTCTCTCTAACTTCTCTCGCCATGCCTTTGTCGCAAACCACTTGAAACCACTTGATAGGTGTTTACATTGTCTATGAGAATAAGAAGAAAAAGTAAAATATATTATTTACTATGTAATAAAACTAACCGAATCTTTGTCGGAAATATTCTTGGTGTTTGTCTCTTACCATAAAAGTCCACAGGTGAACCATTACTACTCCGATCAACCAATCTTGGATCAAGAAGTAGACCGGTGATTCGTTTAGTGGCACTTGATAGAAATTCTAAAAGGGAAAAAAAAGAAAATAAAGAAGAATCGCTACAATAGAAAGAAGAAGAATAGTTAATCAAAACCTTACTTTTGTTTTAAAGATAGTATCACACCGATTTTACATTCACGCTACGCGTGAGTTTTATTGATGAATTTAATAATTATTTAAGAGCAATTCTCCCAGTCTCATTTAGTTTTTTTTTTTCTTTTTTTTTGGGCCTTTATGACTCTTTTGCTCCGCTGAGCACAATGTAATAAACAATTTCAATCTTTTGGTAAATATAATTTTCATTTTATCAAAAAAAAAAGAGTTGAAGTAGTTGAATAACATTTAAATACTTTTGAAACACATATTACAACACAAAAAACACATAGTACAACATATGATGTATCCTTTAGATTATAGTAAGTCTATTGTTTGATTTTCCATGCCCTTACCTCTTCTAGAGGTCCCATGCCAAAAATTTAACCAATTACGTCTGCAATATATGGAGGAGAGAACCGTATAATTTCATATATATAAAGGGAGCACACATTTTAGATTGAGTGAAAAAGAAAAAGAAAAAGAAAAATTGTTAACCATAAATGTTTTACACTATATATACACATACATGTTGAAGAAGGCAAGAACAAAAGACTTAGAGCATCCCCACTCGTGAGCCTCATGTGGTCTCAAGAAAAATTTTTTAGTATTATATTTAGAGAAGTTTACTCAAACAACCTTGGAAAGTTAGTTTTGCACTAAAACAATCTCCCTTCAAAAAATTGGATTTTGGAGGATTTTTGCCCGTTTTACCCTTAGTTCCCTTGATAACAAAAAAAGTATTTACGAAACTGCCATTAATGAATCGGCGGGAAAAGTTCCCGCCAAAGAAAATAAATCTACCATTCTGTGATGGTAGATTTATATTCGAACGGTAGACTTATTTTTTGAGTGATAGACTTATTTTTTGAGCGGTAGATTTATATATGAATGGTAGACTTATTTGTTCCAGTGGTAGTAGAGATGTTTCCGAATGGTAGACTTATTATAGTGATTGGTAGATTTATTATTTTCAGTGGTAGATTTATTTTGGGACGGTAGACTTATTTTGTGATTGGTAGATTTATTTCCGAAGATTGATAGATTTATTTTTGCGACTGGTAGACTTATTATAGTGGTGGTAGATTTATATTAGTGGACTGTAGTGGTAGACTTATTATAGTGGTGGTAGATTTAATATTTTTGACGGTAGACTTATTCAATCTTTTTCTCTTTTACTAGAACAATTTCCCGAAAAACATTGGTAGAGTTATTTTTTCTGTTTACCTTATGGTAGATTTGTTTTTTGGATGGTAGATTTGTTTTTCGGATGGTAGACTTATTATCCGGAGATCGTTGTCATATAGTTGTGGTAGACTTATTATCCGACGATGGTTGTTCATGTAGTTGTAGTAGACTTGTTTTCTGACATAGGTTCATATAGTTGTGGTAGATTTATTATCCGGAGATGGTTGTCATATAGTTGTGGTAGACTTATTATCCGACGATAGTTGTTCATATAGTTGTGGTAGACTTGTTTTCTGACATAGGTTATTCAAACAACGATGTTGTGGTAGACTTGTTATCTGACCTAGGTTATTCAAACAACCCTGTGGTGGTAGACTTGTTATGTGACTTAGGTTCTTCAAACAACAATGTTGTGGTAGACTTGTTATGTGACAGGTTTTTCAAATAACAATGTTCTGGTAAACTTGTTATCTGACTTAGGTTCTTTAAACAAAAATGCAGTGGTAGACTTGTTATCTGATTTTGGCTTTTAAAACAATATAGTGGTAGATTTGTTATTTGACTTAGCTTCTTTAAACACTGTTGTGGTTGACTTGATATCTGACTTAGGTTCTTTAAACAATATGACGATAGACTTATTATTTGACTTAGGTTCTTTGGATAATGTTGTGGTAAACTTATTATATGACTTAGGTTTTTTAAATAATGTTGTAGTAGACTTATTATCTGACTCATGGATAAAAGGTGCATTGGAGACTGAGATGAAGCGATACTGGCCAAGGAAAGAACACAAGTGTTCTAATTGTCGTTAATACGATCATAACCATACCACTAGTGAAGCTTAAATATGTGTCTTTTCAATTTTAACTTGTTTTTCCTGTTTTAATGTTATAATAATTGATGCTAAAGGCATTTGGAAACATATTATATAGCGAGCAATTTTCTAGAGTTCATAAATTCTGTCAATCCATTACATTGAACAGAGAATAAATCCCCTATATATTATTAGGGAGGTGATTCTCAAATTAATTGTGACATGGCACCAAACAATGGTGACATGGAAATGTGACATGGCAATCATAATGGGCCAATCACCTCTCTAATGGACCAATCACCTCTCTAATGGGCCAATTACATTTACAAAAAAATGTTTTAGTGATATATAAATTTAAATATATTGATCTATCCTCCCTAATAATATGCACATATATTTACCAAAATATCTTACGAAACTCAAATATGGAAGATTTTTAACAAAATATCTTACGAAACTCAAATATGTAAGATTTTTAAATATGCACATATAAATCTCGGTCAAAATATATGTAAAACAGCAAGATTTTTAAATCCCCTATATATTATTAGGGAGGTGATTCTCAAATTAATTGTGACATGGCACCAAACAATGGTGACATGGAAATGTGACATGGCAATCATAATGGGCCAATCACCTCTCTAATGGACCAATCACCTCTCTAATGGACCAATTACATTTACAAAAAAATGTTTTAGTGATATATAAATTTAAATATATTGATCTATCCTCCCTAATAATATGCACATATATTTACCAAAATATCTTACGAAACTCAAATATGGAAGATTTTTAACAAAATATCTTACGAAAACTCAAATATGGAAGATTTTTAAATATGCACATATAAATCTCGGTCAAAATATCCATGTAAAACAGCAAGATTTTTAAATTGTAAGGTAAGATTTTTAAATATCTATTCAATATGTAAGGTAAGATTTTTAAATATCCATATTGATACCCCAAATGTAAGGTAAGATTATTAGGGAGGATATATTGAGTAGATTTACGTACCATATTGATATCCATATGTAAGGTAAGATTATTAGGGAGGATAGATCAATATGGTACGTAAAGAACCTAGAAATATATCACCTATATATACAATCCTATAATTCACACAGAACTCATAAACATTTACAAAAGAATGTTTTAGTGATATATAAATATAAACATATTGATCTATCCTCCCTAATAATATGATTATTAGGGAGGTGATTTCATAGAAAATTATGACATGGTACCAAACAATTGTGACATGGAAATGTGACATGGCAATCACCTCTATAATGGGTCAATCACCTCTCTAATGGGTCAATTACATTAATAAGGCTTTAACAACATTGTTTGTAAAAGAATTGCATATTTTTCTTTACCCGATATGGAAATTTAAACAAAACTTTTGATTTGAAATTTCTAACAATTTATTGTCCATATAATCAAATATGGTACGTAAATTCGATTTGAAAATATCCTCATTATAAATCTCGGTAAGACAAAAATGGTTTTTCTTTAATTTAAGATCTTTATATATTATTTGGGAGGTGATTTGTGAGAAATTATGACATGGCTCTAAAGAATTATGACATGGCTCAAAAGAAATGTGACATGGCAAGAAACTAATAATTTAATTCCAAATTTAATTTTCACGTATTTGCTTTTATGGTAACTTATTTCAATACTTTCTTACATTAGCAAACATCATCAACAATTATAACATATATGATTAATAATCTGATATTCTCTGTATTTTATTGAGAAAATAGTAATAGTCTTATTATCAAATCATTAATTTAAAATTATACAAGAAAATATCACTTTCGCAATGATTCACTTCCTCAATGAACTCACGTCTTAATATACTGGTAACCCATATATCATCGAACTAATGAATGCAATTAAAAAAGAAATATCTAATAAAACTTAATCATTAATTGAAATAACGATACAAGAAAAACTCATGTAAATAAATTTTAAAATAAAGAAGCTAATCCACTAATTATTTTTAGATCAACCAATATTTATGTTTAAATTTCACAATAAATTCAAATTATAACAAACCATTAAGATTTAGCTTCTTCACCTAAAATAAGTGAACTCAATTAATTATCGATGAACCAAAATAAAATTATTATAGAAAACAACTATATAAAATTTTGGTTTGGAAACATTCTCTATGTAAATTAAAAATTTAGTAAAATAATTAATTATTTAATGGAAACTAAAACTATCTTTCATAATATATGCGAGTATGTGCAATTTATTATAAGTAATCAACGATGTTTTAATAGTTTTGTTGAGAGTTTCTATATCCTGATTAAATATATAATACATGTATTATGTGCATATAATATATTTTGGTGATTTTATGGTAATGTGGTGTATATATTTGATTAAGATCACAAAAGTATAAATTTTATTTATTTTTAAAGATTTAGTTAGAACTAATTTACAAAAATGATCATTTTTATTTGAAAGAGTGCAAAACAAATTTTGTTCTGATTTTCAATTTGTATTATTTTTTTACAAGGTATTATGTATTTTATTTTCTAAAAGATCAAAAACAAGATTCAAATTAAATCCATATCTACATCAAACATTATTGATAATTTTAAACTATAAAAGTTAATGTATTTTCTACTTTAAATTTAAAAATATTTAATCTGCGTATTACGCGGGGAGTCATCTAGTCTACCATCAAAGAAAAACAAATCTACCATCAAAGAAAAACAAATCTACCATACCATTGAACAGATAATAAATCTACCATCAAACATAATTTGAAAGTTATCCACGACCTCTGCCTTTTCCGCCACCACCTCTGAAGCCTCCATTCCATGTCCACCAAATGAACCACCATCAGCGACGGTTCCTTGAACCGCTTCTTTTGCCACCACCTCTGAAGCCTCCGCACGTCCATCAGAATAAATCTACCATCAAAGAAAAATAAATCTACCATCAAAGAAAAACTACCATACACATAGAATAAATCTACCATGACTTAACAAACTTCAAACTAAATTAAACTACCATTACCACCGCCGAATCCAATAGAGGCTTCCGCTTCTTTTGCCACCACCTCCGAAGCCTCCACCACGTCCAGCAGAATAAATCTACCATCAAAGAAAAATAAATCTACCATCAAAGAAAAATAAAATACCATTGAACAGAGAATAAATCTACCATGACTAAACAAACTTGCTACCAAATTAAACTACTACTACCACCGCCGAATCCAATAGATCTACGGCTTCCGGTTCTTTTGCCACCACCTCCGAAGCCTCCACCACATCCACCAGAATAAATCTACCATCAAAGAAAAATAAATCTACCATCAAGAACAAGAACCCGGAAATTGAATCGGAACAAAACCACCCAAACGAAGCCGGAATTGTAATTACCTGTTGTTGAATGAACCGGAACTTTCGAAAAGTGCACAAGAACAAGAACAAACCCAGAATTCGAACACGAACAAACCCAAAATTGAACAAGAATCCACGTTCACCTGAACAAATCTACCATCAAAGAATAACAAATCTACCATCAAACAAAAATAAATCTATCATCAAGAACACGAACCCAGAAATCATCAAGAACACGAACCCAGAAATCATCAAGAACACGAACACGAACTCAGATTGTTTCTTGCTGGTTGACCCTCGTCGGAGCCAGAGCCTGGCCGATACGCTCCGCCTCCATCTTCCACGTCGTCGTCATTAACCTTGTCGAGATCGAGACTTGTCGCCATCTCCGACGCCAAGCTTGCTCGTGGTTCGTGGTTGCTCGTCAGTGGTTGATGGAGGAGCTTCAGATCCAAAAACGAAGAGACTTGCCGAAGTTCGCCGGAGAAGACGATGTCGCGGTGGTGAAGACAAAGTCGCGATTCATTTTGTTTTTCTTTCCCGTCGAACAAATGAAAAAAAAGAGCTTTTTTTTTTCAATAGCAATTCTGTAATAAAGAGGTTAACAAAAGGTTTAAAAGACTTTTCAAGTGTTCCATCTCTACAAGGTTGTTTTAGTTATTAAGGTATTTTCCATGGTTGTTTTAGTTATTATCTCTTGTATTTGTTCATTGTTTATTGTTTGAGACTCGAAAAAAGAGTGTTAATAAAATTTTGTTCCAATAGTGAGACCGGTCTCATTAAAAAAAAAGTTTGCAAAAATAAATCCTCTAGATATAAATAGGTCCCTTTTTACTGTATTTTTACCAAATAAATTTTTTCAAAGAATAAGGTAAATGTTTTTTTTTTTCCGAGTGAATATTTTATCATTTTGTTTGGAAAAAAAACTTTCATCGTAATTACATCTTCTTCTTCGATAATTACAAAGGAGAAGAGGAGTTGACAGATTCATGAACGGAGGGAGAGGATAACAGAGAGAGAGAGGAGAACAAAGAAAGAGGACAACAGAGATTTTACAAGAGAATCACCGGTGGGATTTTTCGGTTGGAATCGCCGACGAAAGAAAGAGGAGAAGAGAGAAGGATTTTCGTCCAAATGAATTTTTTTTTTCTCTACTCACCCAGACGAAAACACAACTGGCCAATCCCGTGGTGACACCTGGCTTAATCATTTTTCTTTATTTTTTTCCCTTTTGAGACCCAATAAAACTCACGGGTGGACATGCTCTTATGATTATTATCGTGAGTCTTCTTCTCCGGACCTGTTCTCCGAGACCTCGCAAACGCCAATTTTAGCTTTTTAGTTTTCTTGTGTCACCATATACAAAGAAAATTTGTTATTAGAGATTTGATAAAAGCTACTCTACACATGAAATTACTACATATTTTTGTAAACTATGTGTGGTTAATATGTAAATGAATATGATCCGATAAACAAAGAGAGTTGATAAAAGTAAATTTAATAAAATGGAAGTTAGAAAACGATTAAAAAAACATATGAATACTTTGTATGTTTTTTTTTTCATCTAGAGATATTATTTATTTATAAACCAACAAAGCCGATTTAAAAACCGGATACAACAGCGGATACAAAGCCGGTGAGAAACCGGAATACAAAGCCGGTGCGAAACCGGAATACAAAGCCGGTGCCAAAAGGCACACGGAGAGAATTAAAACATCCCGGGTGAGACAAAATCTCAAGCCACGGAAAAAAGCAAACAACTAACACAAAGGAGAAAGGGAAATTATGAAAAATGAAGAAAAATTTCTCAACACAAATGCGAATCAACTAACCACAAGGTCTCCAAGAGCATAACCTATTAAAACGTAAGGAGATAAACTGAACTGAACAACAAATGCCTAGAATAGACCCTAAACCTTAAGGTACAACTAGAAAACTAGAAGACCAAAACGCGTTTCAAAACTAGCATAACCAGAAACAGCTGAGAAATGGTAAAAGGATCACGGATCCCTACGAAGCAGAGCCTCCACAAACTCAGTCCATACTAATTTTAAAAAACAAACAAGTTATTAAAACTAGAACGAAAACATTAAACTAGAACAATACGGCTAAGAGGACGTATCAATTCAAAACCAAAAGATGACCAAAAAAGTCCATGAATCAAATTAAAGTCCACCTAAAACCAAAACATTCAAACAAACCTAACACCGAAATAGGAAACCACGACATCACCACCATCTGCGCTACAATCAAACACTGGTATCGACGTTCCCCAAAACAACCGATTAAAGCCTCTTTACACCGGAACCAGAACACGGCAAAAGGAAATCGGCTGGAAAACTCGAAACGGTTTTACTGAAGTTAGAAGAATAGCGATCCTTCGTCAGAGCCACTAACCACCCAGACTCGAAACCCATCCGATCAGAGAACATATCATAGAAGAAGATCGAGATTTATGAAGCTCGAGGGAGATATGAGAAACTCAACACCACCACTCAAACAAATCCGGCACCACCAACATGAACAAGATGAAAATCCGACCAGATCAAAAACCAATCGTTCATCTAACGAACCCGTTGAGAACCCATTCTAAATCACCACAAACAAAAATAAAATCTAAAGACAAAGAAGAAAAGCTGAATAGATAATAAGAAAACTAGCACAGGCACTAAAGGAGCTGCCCTGCCAGTCACCGGAAAACCCAAAAATTGTCTTCAGGGAAAGAAAGAGGGAATACTTTGTATGTTTTATATAGTTATTTTTTTTTGTTAAAGTAGTTTTATAGTTATTTTCCAATTGTATAGTACACAACAAAACGAATGGAACCAAAAAAAAAAAAAAAAAAAGGTAATTTGGTTCAGAAATTGGAGAAAATAAGAAAAAAATGTCTGAGAAGTGCTCATAAGTTAAAACATAAAACATAATACAAGTCTATAATAGTAATCAACCCAAATATAAATTAAACATAAAAGAGTTACAAGTCTATGATGCAAAGTTGCAGCAGATGCATAATCGGTATGTTTAAGCATCCATATTCATCTCTCATTGTTGTTAGGTACTCTTATTTCTGTAATGAAAAATTGTTTGCTTGACAATGATCTTGAAATTGGTTTACACATTAAGGACTTGTTGCGCCAAGATTGCGCATAATGTATCGACGAAGAAGAGGAAGGAGGTCATTGTTCGTGCTTCTCAATTGGATGTTGTTGTTACCAGAGTTACTTCATCAAATTAGACGTGAGCAACTTGGAATACATAGCTACTAGCTAGGTAGGTGAGCAACTTGGAATACATAGCTACTAGCTAGGTAGGTTGCTAAGCCAAAAATAATTAAATAGAATTCTTTGTTTCAAAGCCTTTTATGATGTTCCAAGACTTGAATATATTTTGGCTTCAAAATGTCCCTTGTTAACGATTTTGACCTTTTTGCATTGGGCTTTAGCATCACTTCTGAGATGTGTTTAGCCTTTTTTTGTTACTGATGCTAATGTGCTAATCCTAAAATCCTAATCATCAGGCTGATTTTCTGTTTAATTATTAAATGTCAAGTAGTCCCTCCGTTTGTTTTTATATGATGTTTAAGGTTTCTACACTCTTATTAAGAAATCATTAAATTTATCTTGTTTTTTTTGAAATAAAACAATACTCATGTTTTATTTATCCAAGACATTTTAACCAAGAAAAATTCAATCTGCAGAATTTAAAAAGTTAAAAACACTAAAAAAATCAATTAAACATCACTTATTTATGAACAAAAAATAACTCATAAAACATCACTTAAAAACAAACGGAGAGTGTACTACTTTACCATCGGATATTGTAAATCTTATTTGTTTTTATTTGCATTTTCCCCCAACTTGGTGATTGGTTTGTAATAACTATACTGTACCAATTGACTCATATAAAATTGTGCAATATGGGAAGACTTTACTAGATAGTTTGACCCAATGATGCGTTTATGGTAAACTAATGATAAGTTAAACCAGTTAACCCGGAGATTACTTTATATTGATTTCTTCATATGGAAAACCAAATGCGTCTTCTCGAATAGTATTTTTCTAGTTTCTCAAATAGCAATGCATGGATACTACGTATCTCACGATTTTCGACTAGTTCAGCACAACATGGAATATTTTTGTAGCGAATGAACATGTCCATTAAATTATAGGGCGGAGCATGACTGCTGTGAGCAAGACATATTTTGTTATGTACCCGTGGGTGTTTAAACTATATTACCTAAACGCAAAATGTGGAAGAGAGAGAGAGAACTTGGTGGATCGGAAATATTCGAAGATTACCATACCTCCTTTATAAGAGTTTAGTCTCTCAGTAAAGAAGAGGAACACTAGCTATACCCATGCATGGCATGATATTAGATGTGAGCAACTTGGAATTTGGTACTAACTCCCAACTCCCTCAGTGATGAGGAAGGCTCTAATATGTACAGTCTAGGTTAGCACCATATTTTTATATTTATACTAATGAAATTTAAAATTTCTTTAGTCAGAAAAAAATATCATATTTTTCCTAGTTTATTAGAGCAAATGAAATTTATTATATAAACTAGTTTATGAATTTTTTTAGATTTAAGTTACAGAAATGTGTGCAGCTTCATTACAATATTCTAAGGACATGTTGCATCATAATTGCATTTTACCCATCTCCTATGTGGTCAGGACCAGTGAGAGGTCTCGTGAAGTGACTCTGGGACATGGTAAATTGATAATAGCAAGCAATCCATTATGAAACTTCAGGATGAGCAACGTCAATACTCAATATCTTTGTTTTTGTCTTTACTTTTGAAAATATACATTTCATACTTTTAGATGCATATTTTTATTCTATAAAGTTGGAGAAATAATGAGAATGCATTCATATTTCAATGATGAATAAGGATACAATATTATAATAAGATTAAGTATATAACTTTGATTTATTAGTTTATTTCTTTCTTGGATAACTTTTCAGTGTACAAAAGAACTACTTTACTACTATTAATTTTCGGGGGGGGGGGGAAACCTAGATTTTCTCTTGGAATACTTTTTAGTATTGATTTTCTCTTGGGATACGAAAGATTACTATTGGAACGTGTGGCAGTGGCCCATAGTATTATGTTTTTCAATTTAATATAAATAAATTAAATAAAAGGCAGATGAAATAAATGAGGAAAAACCCTAGTTTAAAAAGTCACGATAACAACACACTTTTAATGAACCCCTCCCCCCACCACCACAGAAGCGGCGGCCACGATCTTGGAGTGTAATGAACAATAATAAGCATGAAATGAACAAGAACCAAAATTAAAGCCGATTGAAAATTAAAGAGACGAAGATAACAACACACTTTTAATTAAAGCCGATAATGAAAACCATAGACTCCAAAAGAGACGAATCAAGTCATTAAACAAAGATCCAAAAACTAAAAACACCGAAAATCTGCAATTAGATAACAGATCTAACAAATCTGCAATTAGAAAATCACTCAAAAGCCCATGCGTTAACCTTGCGAATCTCTGCTGCTTCCTCGGGTGTGTAATCGTTCTCAATGCCGAAAATCTCGCGAACTTCCTTAGGTGACTTGTCTTTGATGTGATCCGCGACAGTCTGACAAGTCAGATCGTGAAGCCCTTTGTTGTTGAGGAAATCCGCCGCGATAACTAATTGAAAAATCATATCGATACCGTGATTTTTCATGAAATTTAAATCCCAGGTCCGAAGCGCCTTCTTCTTTTCTTCGTCTTCTTCAATCAAAGCACCACCTTCTTCGACATGCTTTTTGCAGAACTCAATCACTTTGGAGAGAACGTTACCGGTGACGTTAGCGAGAGGAATTGGTTTATCGGCGCAATCGCCGTCGATCATGTCAGCCACGACCTGTAATTCGCGAGCAACTTTTTCGTCGACCTCGAAGAAGGCCCCATCGGAGCTTTTCAACACGATCTTGTTGTTTTCGGAAGATGAAGAAGCCATTGTTAGGTTTCTGGGTTTTTTTGCTCGGTGAAATTTGTGTGACTCCAATTTAGGGCTTTGACGGAAGTGCATGGGTCTATTTAAAGTCTAGAAGGGTCGGTGATTTGGGAAATTTTTTTGTTTTCCAAAAACAATTAGGAAAGTAACTAAATACGTTTTAAATATTTATAATTTTTGGGATTTTGACCAAAGAAATTCACGGAAAAACTGTCTATTTTCCCACCGTAACTATGACATACACATATAACTCCACGAAATGTTTGCCTACGCATAGATGTCCACCAGCTGAAAGTTCCATGTCCAGTTCCCCACCGGATGAAAGTTAAATGTCCAGTTCCCCACCGGATGAAAGTTAAATGTCTAATTCCCCACCCGTTCCAATTTTGATTGGTTTGACTGGTTTGAAATTTTGGTTTAAGATCTAAACCGACATAAAACCATCAAATTAAACCAAATCAATTAAAAAAATATTATTTATTTAAAAATAATAATAAAAATCACAATAAATTTTTTAAATTCGAAAAAATGAATTTTTAAATTCTAAAAATTCTGAAACTAAAAAAAAAATTACAATGATCTTTTTAAATAATACATTCGGTTTGAAATTTAAAAACCTAAATTTAACTTTAAAATTTCCAAACAATTATTATAGGACAACAGAGATTTTACAAGACAAAGAAGAAAAGCTGAATCTGCCCTGCCAGTCACCGGAAAACCCAAAAATTGTCTTCAGGGAAAGAAGAGAGAGAAAGAGGGAATACTTTGTATGTTTTATATAGTTTTTTTTTTTTTGTCAAAGTAGTATTATAGTTATTTTCCAATTGTATAGTACACAACAAAACGAATGGAACAAAAAAAAAAAAAAAGAGGTAATTTGGTTCAGAAATTGGAGAAAATAAGAAAAAAATGTCTGAGAAGTGCTCATAAGTTAAAACATAATACAAGTCTATAATAGTAATCAACCCAAATATAAATTAAACATAAAAGAGTTACAAGTCTATGATACATAGTTGCAGCAGAGCAGAGGGGTTTCCAGCGTTTTACTGGAACATGCTAGGGAGTGGTCTCGCGGCCATGAACGCATCCACCATCTGATTAGTATAATGATTATTTTCTTTTGGTTAAAATTGTAACAATCAATCAATACAAATCTCGATTAACCATCAAATCGATATTTTACCTCATCAGTAACAGCCTCTCGGGCCCTGCAGTGTCTCCACTATTTCTGTCAAAACTTGAATGAGTCGCTTCTTTACATCTCCGGTTAGCATTCTTCCTTCTCCATATTCCTGAAACACAGTAGAGTTACTTATTATTTGAGATGACAGAAGCATTCTTTTTTCTCGGTGATGATATAGTAACAAGCTAGCAAGAAGCGCAACGTAATTTACCTTCGTTATGTGTTCCAGTTCAGCATCATCTTCTAGGAAGAAAGTCAGATACTTGTAGGCTTTGTCTATCTGCGAAATAGTAGAAAGGAAGTTACCACAAAAAGACTTAGGAAAGCACTACTAAACTGATAGGATCAGGAAAACAGTTTTGCAAGAATCCGCAACTGATACAAAATGGGCAATTAGTTTTTGGTACCTCGAGGTCTGCCCCTAATAGTCTATGCTCCTCCTTGGTCTGCCTCCCACCACTATGCGCACTTTTTATCTGCACATGGAACCGCATCAAGTTTAGATACTGGAAGCAACAATCTGATTTCCCTAAATCAAATTACAAGATTTACCTTTGTTTTAATGTCCTTTGGAGTATCAGTCAGATAAATAGCGGAATTTGGATCACTAGCGGACATTTTTCCATCCTCTCCCTGCGAAAAAGTGACCAAGGCATTCAATAGTTTGAAAGCAAGAAAGTGTAAGCACATATCTATAACAATTGCAATATCCGTAGATTACTTAAGAAAGTACTTGCCTGCAGAGCCGGAAAAAATGATGACTCAATCAGAGCAGGCTTGCTATAGCCTAACCGAGGAGCAGTGGTGCGAGTCATTCTAAAATATGGATCCTGAACGAAACCAAAAGCAAAGGAGGTATGGTAATCTTCGAATATTTCCGATCCACCAAGTTCTCTCTCTCTCTTCCACATTTTGCGTTTAGGTAATATAGTTTAAACACCCACGGGTACATAACAAAATATGTCTTGCTCACAGCAGTCATGCTCCGCCCTATAATTTAATGGACATGTTCATTCGCTACAAAAATATTCCATGTTGTGCTGAACTAGTCGAAAATCGTGAGATACGTAGTATCCATGCATTGCTATTTGAGAAACTAGAAAAATACTATTCGAGAAGACGCATTTGGTTTTCCATATGAAGAAATCAATATAAAGTAATCTCCGGGTTAACTGGTTTAACTTATCATTAGTTTACCATAAACGCATCATTGGGTCAAACTATCTAGTAAAGTCTTCCCATATTGCACAATTTTATATGAGTCAATTGGTACAGTATAGTTATTACAAACCAATCACCAAGTTGGGGGAAAATGCAAATAAAAACAAATAAGATTTACAATATCCGATGGTAAAGTAGTACACTCTCCGTTTGTTTTTAAGTGATGTTTTATGAGTTATTTTTTGTTCATAAATAAGTGATGTTTAATTGATTTTTTTAGTGTTTTTAACTTTTTAAATTCTGCAGATTGAATTTTTCTTGGTTAAAATGTCTTGGATAAATAAAACATGAGTATTGTTTTATTTCAAAAAAAACAAGATAAATTTAATGATTTCTTAATAAGAGTGTAGAAACCTTAAACATCATATAAAAACAAACGGAGGGACTACTTGACATTTAATAATTAAACAGAAAATCAGCCTGATGATTAGGATTTTAGGATTAGCACATTAGCATCAGTAACAAAAAAAGGCTAAACACATCTCAGAAGTGATGCTAAAGCCCAATGCAAAAAGGTCAAAATCGTTAACAAGGGACATTTTGAAGCCAAAATATATTCAAGTCTTGGAACATCATAAAAGGCTTTGAAACAAAGAATTCTATTTAATTATTTTTGGCTTAGCAACCTACCTAGCTAGTAGCTATGTATTCCAAGTTGCTCACCTACCTAGCTAGTAGCTATGTATTCCAAGTTGCTCACGTCTAATTTGATGAAGTAACTCTGGTAACAACAACATCCAATTGAGAAGCACGAACAATGACCTCCTTCCTCTTCTTCGTCGATACATTATGCGCAATCTTGGCGCAACAAGTCCTTAATGTGTAAACCAATTTCAAGATCATTGTCAAGCAAACAATTTTTCATTACAGAAATAAGAGTACCTAACAACAATGAGAGATGAATATGGATGCTTAAACATACCGATTATGCATCTGCTGCAACTTTGCATCATAGACTTGTAACTCTTTTATGTTTAATTTATATTTGGGTTGATTACTATTATAGACTTGTATTATGTTTTATGTTTTAACTTATGAGCACTTCTCAGACATTTTTTTCTTATTTTCTCCAATTTCTGAACCAAATTACCTTTTTTTTTTCTTTTTTTTTTGGTTCCATTCGTTTTGTTGTGTACTATACAATTGGAAAATAACTATAAAACTACTTTGACAAAAAAAATAACTATATAAAACATACAAAGTATTCCCTCTTTCTTTCCCTGAAGACAATTTTTGGGTTTTCCGGTGACTGGCAGGGCAGCTCCTTTAGTGCCTGTGCTAGTTTTCTTATTATCTATTCAGCTTTTCTTCTTTGTCTTTAGATTTTATTTTTGTTTGTGGTGATTTAGAATGGGTTCTCAACGGGTTCGTTAGATGAACGATTGGTTTTTGATCTGGTCGGATTTTCATCTTGTTCATGTTGGTGGTGCCGGATCTGTTTGAGTGGTGGTGTTGAGTTTCTCATATCTCCCTCGAGCTTCATAAATCTCGATCTTCTTCTATGATATGTTCTCTGATCGGATGGGTTTCGAGTCTGGGTGGTTAGTGGCTCTGACGAAGGATCGCTATTCTTCTGACTTCAGTAAAACCGTTTCGAGTTTTCCAGCCGATTTCCTTTTGCCGTGTTCTGGTTCCGGTGTAAAGAGGCTTTAATCGGTTGTTTTGGGGAACGTCCGGTGTTTGATTGTAGCGCAGATGGTGGTGATGTCGTGGTTTCCTATTTCGGTGTTAGGTTTGTTTGAATGTTTTGGTTTTAGGTGGACTTTAATTTGATTCATGGACTTTTTTGGTCATCTTTTGGTTTTGAATTGATACGTCCTCTTAGCCGTATTGTTCTAGTTTAGTGTTTTCGTTCTAGTTTTAATAACTTGTTTGTTTTTTAAAATTAGTATGGACTGAGTTTGTGGAGGCTCTGCTTCGTAGGGATCCGTGATCCTTTTACCATTTCTCAGCTGTTTCTGGTTATGCTAGTTTTGAAACGCGTTTTGGTCTTCTAGTTTTCTAGTTGTACCTTAAGGTTTAGGGTCTATTCTAGGCATTTGTTGTTCAGTTCAGTTTATCTCCTTACGTTTTAATAGGTTATGCTCTTGGAGACCTTGTGGTTAGTTGATTCGCATTTGTGTTGAGAAATTTTTCTTCATTCTTCATAATTTCCCTTTCTCCTTTGTGTTAGTTGTTTGCTTTTTTCCGTGGCTTGAGATTTTGTCTCACCCGGGATGTTTTAATTCTCTCCGTGTGCCTTTTGGCACCGGCTTTGTATTCCGGTTTCGCACCGGCTTTGTATTCCGGTTTCTCACCGGCTTTGTATCCGCTGTTGTATCCGGTTTTTAAATCGGCTTTGTTGGTTTATAAATAAATAATATCTCTAGATGAAAAAAGAAAAACATACAAAGTATTCATATGTTTTTTTAATCGTTTTCTAACTTCCATTTTATTAAATTTACTTTTATCAACTCTCTTTGTTTATCGGATCATATTCATTTACATATTAACCACACATAGTTTACAAAAATATGTAGTAATTTCATGTGTAGAGTAGCTTTTAGTTATTTTTATACAATATTTTCCAAAAAAACTCCGAAAATGACTAAAATTCTATAAAAGTACCCAATTTTTTTATGTTTCGGTTAAGTTCGGGTTTAATTTCGGGTTCGGGTTCGGGTTCGGGTCGGGGTCGGGTCGGGTTTTTTGGGTATAGATGTTTAGGATCCATTAGGGTATTTGAAAATTTCGGGTCGGGTTCGGGTAGGGTATTTTCGGGTCGGGTCGGGTCGGGTACATCAGGTTCGGGTTTTAATTCCAGGACTAGGGTCCGATGTCGGCAAACTTTGGGTGGTTAACATATCGTCTGGGTTGGCCGATGGGATTGAAGTGTTGTTATGTCGGAGGTTTTGACGGTTTTCCGATGGATTTCTGACGGATTTTCTTTCTACATAGGTTTTCACATTTCTTCCGACGTTCATAACAACATTCGAAAAACAAAAAACAAAATTTTAGAGATGAGTTCTTCATATTTTCGGTCATGGATGGACGAGCCAATGATGGAAGAGGGGTCGAACTAATTAACGACCGAATACGCTCAAGGTATTTGCGAGTTCATGCAGTTACCTAGAAATCAAGAGGCGGCCAACAAAGGTCAGGATATCAAATGTCCTTGTTCTAATTGTTGTAATAGAATTAGTCACTACAAGAAAACAGCGAGAAACTGACGGAAATATCAGTCGGAAATGATAATTCTGTCGGAAATCCGTCACAAATACGTCGGAAATAAGTCTCCGGCAACCTGTGGAATGCTGTCGGAAACCTGTCGGAATTTTTTTCCGACAAAATGCCGACAGTTTCCGACAACTTCTAAACCGACAACTTTCCGACAGATGTCCGACAG
The DNA here is from genome assembly GCA_963576765.1 of Draba incana. Taxonomy (NCBI): domain Eukaryota; kingdom Viridiplantae; phylum Streptophyta; class Magnoliopsida; order Brassicales; family Brassicaceae; genus Draba; species Draba incana. Next base: position 28,173,695 of record OY755213.1, read on the forward strand.
ACTTATTTCCGACTGCATTCCAACAGTTTATTTCCGACAGAGTTCCGACAGTTTATTTCCGTCTGATTCGTAGAAATTATTAAAAATGATAATAATTCAAATTATTATTCATTTAATATAAATTTTTAATTTAAAATTTGAAATAATTTAAATTGAAATAAAAATATTTAAATTAAAATAAAAAGTTAAATTGTTTTACAAAACGGTTGAAAATTAAAATCTAAATGGTGGGCGGCGGCGGCGGCGGCGGAAGGAAACCCGAGGTGCACAACCACTCCATCATCTGTTGCATCGTCTCCCAGTCCTTCTTCATCATCTCCCGGTCCTTCGCATGTTCATCTTGTATCTTCTGGACCGTCGTCTTCAATTCTGAAATTTCGGCCTCTTTTTCCTTCATCTGGGCTCTCAGCTCGGATGACTCGCTGTTGTAACAAGAAGACCCTGATGATCCTGCATCGTCGGGAATACCATAAAATCCGCCCTTTGGTCTGCGGAGCAACCTGTGGAAGAAATTTCAATTAATGAAAAAGACTTGATAACTATTTTAAATTTTACATACCTTTAAGACGAATTGGTTGATGATGTCGTCCGGGGCTTGGTGAGGGGAGGGGTTCCTTCCGTTTCTGGCTGAGACAGAATGTACTCTTCTTCCATTCTTTAGACGCTCTCTTGAATCTCCCGAGCTACCGGATCCTGGACGACACCATCCTTGTTGGTGTGTGTTGCTAGGAGAAGTTCAAAGTAGTTGGGTTTCTGACCCAACTCCTTAGCCTGCAGTTGTTAGATATTTATTTAATATAAATGTATAAAACTCAAAAAAAATTTAATAAAAATCAAGACGTACATGAAAAACTTACCATATCCCTAGCATTTGTCTTCTTGCTGGTAGCTCCGAGGTTGTGGGTGGCTTTACCCTTGCCCTTGCGGTCGCTGTTCCGGTTGGTATAGTGATATGTAGAGCTCGCCTTGGTCTCCTCTTGTTGCCAATAAGCGATGAACCCGTTCCACAAGTTCGGCTTCTCAACCATCTCCTTTGGCACCTCACCGTGTAGCCACTTATCCTTCCACTCGAACACCTTCTTCGAGTAGTGCAGTCCCGCTTTCGAGTAGAATTCCCTCCTGACCATAGCGGTCAAGTGTGGTTCCCACCTAAATTCTTGCTGGAAAAGAAAAATTAATTAAAAAAGATTGTGAAAGTAAAAATTGTGAAAACAGATGACTTACCGCAAATGTCCGAAACCACATGTCTTGATCCTCCGTTGGCATTTTGGTGTACGTCGGATACGGATGGCGGAGCAAAGAATTTTCCATCTTGTTGAGGGACTTCGAAATCCCGCTTCGAGAATCATCAAACCTAAGAAAAAAAAAATTAACAATATAATTACATTAGTCACAATTAAATTAAATTAGTAAAAAAAAAAACAAAAATGTAACAAAAAACTTACCATGTGTCTCTACCGATCTGGTCTGGATGGAGAGTAGTCAACCTCCCTCGTCCAGGAAGACCCACGAAGTCCTCGACGCTAATCTGCGACGGTGGTGTGGCGGCTGGTGGTATCTCCGGCGTCTGTAGAGGTGTAGACGACGGTGATGGTGCAGACGTCGTACTCGAACGAGGTCGACGACGACGTCCGCCGCTGCCGCCAGATGCAGCGAAACCACTATAATCCCTACATTTATATATAGATTTGAGGAATTTAGGAATTGTAAAAAAAAAATAAACTTTTCAAAAACATTTAAAATTTTAAAAATTTAAGGGACTCGCTCAATGTTGGGAGTTGTATGCAAATTGACATATTTAAGGAATTAGAGATTTATGGAAACCAAGGCAACATAGATAGAACTTCTGCGATTCACGGCCTTGGATCTTTGATTGGCCGTGCATAAATCAGAGAAGTTCTATCTATGTTGTCTTGGTTTTCATAAACCTCTAATTCCTTAAATAAGTCAATAATTCTTGCATACAACTCCCAACGTTGACCGAGTCCCTTAAATTTTAAAAATTTTAAATGTTTTTGAAAAGTATATTAAATGTAAGATATTTATGTGTTTTTTAAAAATTTTTAATAAAGAATTGTAACAATTTTTAAATTATAGAATTTTGTAGATTAATCATATTATAAATTTGTTCAATTGCTTTATATATTTTTCCTAAATCTAAATATATAAAATTTCTAAATTTATATATAAATTCAAAAATTAATTAATTATCTTAAAATTTCTAAATTTATATATAAATTCACTATATCAAAATTTCCAGATAGAAACAGAAAATCAGACTGCAAAACAAGTCGGATAAGTTTTAATTACACCATATATGCAAAGTTTCATTGTTTTCGGGAATCCAAAAGTTAAACGGGAATATTTTCGTAGACGTCTAGCAATTGATTCTCCTCCTCAGTACGTTCCTCTTCACCGGTTCGGCCGAGCTTAGTTAATATCTCATACGCAAGCTTGTCTCTGCATGACTTCATGTTCTTATCACACAGCCACTTCGGGAACGGCATCCCAAGGGAATGGAACTCAATATACTTCAAGCTATACACCCCACAATCACCTACCTGGGTGTTTTAGGGAAATCCCGGGGTCTTCACAATCGTGTAGGTGTATCGCTCAAGAGTATACTTCCAAGCATCATCAACCGGGGCCAGACAATGCATAACGTAGGGAAAGATCACGCATATCAGTCGAACCAACTCGTCGGTAAACGGTCCAAGGATGCTGTCCCATATGGTTATGTGCCTATCCGGGATAGAAATCATGATGGCTATCCAATGATTTTCCCCAATGTGCAATACAGTGTAGATTTCATCAATTTCCATATGGTTGTGTCGGGTTTTTTTTTCTCGGTAACTGTAAAAAAAATGATGGGATAAAAAAATCCTTTTATATGTGACCTAATTTGCGGTTAAAAAAACATGAGACTTCTAAAGAAGTCTGAAAGTTTGGGCGGCAATATTCCTGCCTTTTTATTAGTGCTTTTTACTATTCCCGCCTTTTCAATTCCTGGTATTTTTGATTACTTTAAAAACGTCAGCCTTCTAAAGAAGTTTGAAATTGTTGGCGGCAATATTCCCGCTTTTTTCTAGTGGTTTTTACTACTCCCGCCTTTTCAATTCCTGGTATTTTCGATTACTTTAAAAACGTTTGTTGCCGGCAATATTCCCGCTTTTTTCTAGTGGTTTTTACTAATATTTTAATTCCTTGTATTTTCAATTATTTTCAAAACGGAAGACTATTTAAGAGAAAACGAAAAGTCCGACCTCTATAAAAGACTCTTGAGTAATCTGTTATCAGACCTCTATAAAAGTCTGAATGAATCGGCCCGTCATTTAAGGAGAAAACACCACGTGTAATCGCCAAGTCCGAGACGACAGGTTTAAAAATTCCCAAAAATCAAGAGAAAACGAAAAGTCCGACCTCTATAAAAGACTCTTGAGTAATCTGTTATCAGACCTCTATAAAAGTCTGAATGAATCGGCCCGTCATTTAAGGAGAAAACACCACGTGTAATCGCCAATTCCGAGACGACAGGTTTAAAAATTCCCAAAAATCAAGAGAAAACGAAAAGTCCGACCTCTATAAAAGACTCTTGAGTAATCTGTTATCAGACCTCTATAAAAGTCTGAATGAATCGGCCCTTCATTTAAGGAGAAAACACCACGTGTAATCGCCAAGTCCGAGACGACAGGTTTAAAAATTCCCAATTCTAAAAAATCAAAATTCAAAAATGTCAAAGAAATCGAAAAGTTCCGGTCCGTATCAGACTTCTCTTTCTTTTATAATCAGACTGCCAGAGAAGTCTGTATTGAGAGCCTTAAAACAACCAAATAAATCTACAGGGGATGGATCTCGGAACAGTGTCTCTCCAACCTTCTTTAGGAAACAACCTCTCGTAGTCTCTTCGATCCCTTCACCAACTCGCCGGTCCAATCAACTCCGGGATGTGAAGGGAGTCGGCGGGAGGTTGTGGCCGGCGAGCTTGGTGAAGGTATGGAAGAGTCTTCGAGAAAAAGAGAGAAACTGCTTTTTGGTTTTTTTTTGCAGATTTAAAATTTTGTGTGGACCAACTTTAGGTCAAACCTGTAAAAAAATTTATATATTTTAGGTCAAATCTGAATAGAGCGAGAATTCTAAAACATCAGACTCTTCTAAAGAAGTCTGACAGGGCAATATTCCCGCTTTTTGTAGGGCTTTTTACTAATATTTTAAGTTTGGGCGGCAATATTCCCGCTTTTTTAGGGCTTTTAACTAATATATTTTAATTCTTGCTTTTTCAATTATTTTTAAAATGTCAGACTTCACATAGAAGTCTGAAATTTTAGGCGTCAATTTTTCAAAAGTTTTAAATTATCAGACTTCAGAAGATGTTTAATGATGTTCACACTTCATTCACATTTTGACATAGTTAACACAACACAGATAAACTAGAATTTTTGTTTACAGATTGTCAAATATTAGAAGAAAGCAACAAAGATAGACATGGCCAGGACGGTAATAACAGCACCAGCTATCATTAGACTCCTCAGCTCGACGCCACGCATTATCTGGCCACATGGTTTCTCCTTCAACTGCTCTTTCAATTGAGCTATCTCTGCCTTCATTACCTTGACGTCATCGACCACGGTGGATAAACACTTATCGCTTCGAGCATCAGAAACGAGCCTGCCATCAATACGTTGACCATGTTGGTCAACAAACAACTTTACATCGTTAAACTCCTCAGTCATAGCCTCATCCCACCACTTCATTATATGGTAACCACCATCCTACACAGCCACATTTGTACAACCATATTAGGATCCCAAATTATAATAAGCGGTGTAAAAAATCAAACGATGTATAGGCCATTACGTCGTTGTTATGACATCCGAAGAATCTTCTTCCCGGATTCTCGACAGTTAGGGATGTTCGCATGACGGTATCCAGACCGCAAAAGAATTTCTTTGGGAATCCGTATGATGATCCGGATCGACGTCGAACTGTTGTACTCGTACTTGACGGATCGAGACCGTAGAGATCGGGTCCGTAGGATGAACTACTCGACATTGGAACCTGACTGAATCGCCCCATCCTGTGTAAAAGACATAACAAAGTCTGATGAAAGTCAAACCTAGTCTTAAAGAGATAACAGTTTGTAAATACTATCACAATTCTCCAAAAGTCTGATATTAGAGATATTAGACTTCTAGAGAAGTCTGATTTTAGACTTCTGGAAAAGTCTGACGGATATACCGATTAACAATTAAATCTACTTGTTTAATTAGATCTAAGCAAAAAACATAGAAAAATCATGTAGAACTAAAACAGACTTTTTCGTACAGATCTCAAAATGTTCCAGGAAAAACTTGATAATAGGGAGCTTATCTTACTTGCAAAGACGAAGTTCACGACGATGGCGATTTACATCCACAAAAAATAGATTTAGGGCTTTTGAGAGCGTTTAGAGAGAGGAATTATTCTTGTTTTAGAGAGAGAGTCGGAGAGTCGGTAATGAATTTTACAGTTTGAGTAAACAAATTGGTAACTTTACTATAAATATAGGGGTAAACAAAAAGTAGAGTAACTCAATATTATAATTTAAATTTACTATCATTATCACACAGACTCTCGGAAAACGCGAAACCGATATTACCATTTTAACCTTCGGGCGTCTCAAACTTCTTTAGAGGTCTGAAATTCGACTCTAATAAAAGTCTGATACTGATTAAATTAGTAAATTTAAATTATAAAATAAAATAAAAATATTTGTTAGCAATTGTTTGGACAAAAATTAAATATTGACGATGTGGATGTTTAGAAATTAAAATTTCATAAACTTCAATCAAATTAAACAAGGTTAGTTAATTATGCACATATCCTAAAAATATCAGACTTCTGTAGAAGTCTGATATTTAATTAACTAGTAAATTTAAATTTAAAAATTGTAAAAAAATATTTTCTCAAAATTACTTGTATATTAAATAGAGACGATTATTGAAGTATTGAAATTAAATTTTGTGATATTAAATCACATTGACTACATGTAAGGTAAAGTATGATGTTCAGCTGAAAACATGTTTTGAAATGTAAGAAACATGTAAGAAGCATTTACCTATAAATTTAGGGTTTAGATTCATGGATTAACAAATTTACTTTTGAAATGTTATGTTTGCACATATGTGTTGTAAGGTGCCTATATTTAACGAATTTGATGCAAAATATAGGTTTGTTTTTAATATTTTCACTGATAAGTGCAAAATATTAGATTTATGGCTTATCAGACTTCTCCGACAGTCTGAAAGATTAAATTAATCTTGAATACTAATTTAATCTAATACATTGAATACGTACTCGTACATTGAATACTAATTTAATGTATTCAACGTATTCAATGTATTCAATGTTTTCACACATCGGAGAAGTCTGAAAGATTAAAATTTGCCATGTCACATTTCTTTTGAGCAATGTCACAATTGTTTTTGAGTCATGTCATAATTTTTTCATAAATCACCTCTCAAATAATATATAGAGGATTTAGATTACTAAGTCATTAAAGTGATTTATTTTTTCGTAATTGTTGAATGATTGATCAAGCAAAACGTTTCTTGAATTTGTAATTCCGTTATACAAAAAATGGCATTTACATAGGAGATTTTCTATTCCTCTAAAACAAACTCTATCAAGAATAAAAGAGGAGGAATTGTCATATATTCACATCCTCCATCTCTTGTTTGAGTAAAAAAAAAACAGAGAAAATGTTAGTGCTTTTTGTTGGATCTCCTTTTCATCCTTGGATCTTAGAAGTTACTGTGAGGAAAATATCTTCAGGGCAAGGGATCGTCAAGCCGCCCATCGGATGATCAAACCCGAACTCTTCTTGGGATTTACTTGGAAGAGCTTGAAACGAAGGTTGGTTCAAGTATGAGACTGGCGCAAGGTGTCTCTGCTTCTTTTGGCTCTCACCGACGTACACCGCAAGAAACCCTTTTGGTGCTTTGCTTGTTCTTCCTAAGGAACCACCAACAATCTTCTTTGCACTAAAGAGACTTCTCGCCAACGCCATTTCTTGTATGGAAGTTTGGTTTTTGAAGCTTCTTAATATGTATTGAAAGAGATTAGAAGTTTTGGATTGCTAGTAGTTTGATGATGGTAATAGAATTCGTTTCTTGTGTATATATAGATCAAATGAATAAGCTGAAACATGTCTACTACAAGTGTGGGACATACGAGGACAAAATTCCTCACATGGTTCTGTTCTCACATTTAAAGCAGAGCTATTACAATCTGTACTCATATAGGACCTAGAGTACAAGATCACATGTTAAGGCCATATAAGAAGTTTCTCTATATTGATTGATATATAATTGGATCCATCTAAGTAACCATGTCACAGTGCAAAACCTTGAACATATAAAACACAATAAGAAAATAACGAATACATGGGACCAGATTAGCTATGTGTGTGTTCCAGTTTTTTTGTAATGATCGATTGAATGATAAATACTTATTTTCTCGGTTTTGTTCAAGTAAGATGAAATTTGGGCAGAGGAGGGCAAAGCTGGAAATAATAATAAAAAATATACCGGAATTGATTCGGGGTATGTGACCCGACATGGATCGAACATGCATCCTTCGAGTCAGACGCGCTACCATTGCGGCATGGGTCAGGATGTCAATGTTATGCTTTTATCTCATTATGTATTGATTTTTTGTAAGAAAGACTAAACAAGCATGTTTTTGATGGAAAATGCTCTGCTTTTCAATTGATATGATTTGTGGAATCTATTTTTATTGATAAGATCATCAACTCCACATTTTTTGTCTTCATCCAGATTTCAGTTTGATGAATCCACACCATTACCTCTGTGTATAAATCCGGTTTGGGTATTTGCTTTATCATATTTCTCTGATATTGTAGAAACATGACAAAAAATTTTGGATTTATAATTATATAAACTGGCATTTGATATGATCAGGTTTTAACCCAAAATAAATACAGCAAGTGCACAAGCAACGCAGTAGTATACTAAGGGATCGAATCCACAGAGACCAAGTGTTACGCAACAAATTATGGAAAATTGAACTAAGCTAAGCAGGAAATAATGATTAGGTGATGTTATCAAAATTAAAAGACAAGATTGCAAGTAAAAACAATTTAAACTCAGATTAATAAAAACGCTAGGCATTAGGGAATTCTCAGGAAATCACAATCATAAACCAGACAACTATTCAGATTCTAATATGCATGCATCTTAAACTCAAAACACTGATATAAATTGCTCCACTTCCGTGATAACAATTACTTTCCCTAGAGATCCGAGTGCCTAAACTTCCGTTTGGTCACGACTATCCTAGACAAGCATTATAGTTCAGGTTTGATCAGTTCATAATACTCTATAACTAACCTTCTGAATTGTTATAACGCATTACTCATCAACAGTAGTTCCAGAGATACACAAGCTTTCGGAATGTGTATCAACCTAAGATCTAGAGATCAAGTGGCCAGTTCAATCCTAGCATTATGCCTAACAGTGATGAAGATGGTAATTAATAAGCAACCTATTTGTGTCTAGTTTAATCTGTGAAATCCTTCGAAAACTCTAAAACCTAACTAGAGAACTACTCAGACATGATTAAAGAACAAGCAAAAACCATGGATGAGAAGAACACACTACAGGAAAAACGTGTATTGTTAGCGGCCGAAAAACGCTATCAATAGATATGATAGCGGTTTAATAAACGCTCTGTCATCGCCCGCGATAAAAAGTCTGGCACTTTAGATAGCGGTTTTCATGCGTGCTATGTTAAATCTATTTACAATAGCGTTATGTTTTCTGCTATAGGTTTATTTAAAATAGCGTTATAGTAATGTCATCATATTGGTTTTTTTTTCCGGCCATATATTGGTTCTAAATTCATAAATTTTGATTTTTTAAATAATTTTCTAAAAATTAATTAGTTCTTTTCTTTTTTAATTTGTCTGAAAATATTAGATTTTATAAATTATTAAAAACCCATAGAAAATATATATTACAAATTCGGCATGTCACAAAGACTAGTTCGAAGTCTGAAATAAAACAACAATACCAAACAACATAGTTTCTCAGAATCACATAAGCACAAGTTTATCATTAGGCCATGCTACTGTAGTTCCTAAAGCATCAGATATGAATTCAATCTCTGAATTTGGTCTCCACACTTCTGCTGTTCCAATCTTAACAACTTGTACCCATACCTTGCTAGCATTCGGACCTAAGGGCACAAAATGGATTGTGTCTTCTGGATTACTGGAACTGATTGTGCCCTCTGCAACGACTTTTCCTGAGTTATTCACATCCAACAGCTTACATTTCTTCTGCTGATTCGAGTTGCTTTTGTCCTTGCTACAACTAACACTCTGTCACTCACAAATTCCAAACATTTTACATTACGAGTCCATCAAGTACACAGCCAACACAACCAATCAAACTTTGCAAATTCAACATACAAAATCTAACAGATAAAGAGAATTGTACCGTATGGGCCGATGCTTTAGTTGATGCTCGTTTTGGAGGACTAGTCAGCCCTATCTTCCCAATAGGCCACGCGATAAACTCGTGAAGTGCATCACCCATCAAATACAGCTCAGAACTAATAGGTCTCCACAAATAACTGCTCTTCACAATCACCTTTTCAACTTTCAAGATTACAGCATTGGGTCCGAGAGGAATATTGTTGACCATTTCCACCACACTTCTCACATGGCACTGGATCTCCCTGCAATAATCAATAAGACACTAAAGGTCAAACCAACAAAATCTGTAGAAATAATGAAATGGGTTTCTTGGGAATTTCCTAACCTTGAAGCCAAGGAAGAGAGAGAGGGCAATGGCAACGACGAGGCTAATAGTGACAATGAAAGTCTGTGTATCGACGAACCCGCCTCCATCGAAAGCGCTAAGGAAGAGAACGGAAGTGAGATTAGCCGAGCACTGAACATTTGTCCGTGACCACTTTTTAATTTTTTGTTTCGTTGGGGCGAAATTGGGAATGAAGAGGAATTGTGGGGTTGGGTTTAACGAAGAAGAAGAAGAAGAAGAAGATGAAAGAGAAGGAACAAGTTTCCAGAAGAAGAAGAGGAGACCATACGGTCGAGTTTCTTCGATTGAGATTGAGAAGGATCCGAGTGGTTGAGATTTGAGACAATACTTTGTTTTGGTTTTGTCGCCAAACGGAAAAAAAGGTTGAGAGATTGGAAGGGTTCAACGGACCAGATTGGCTCGAACGGACAAGATTAGCTCGCCACGTCATCGATCTGAGTGACTCATTTTAATTGGATGTTGTTGCTGAAATAATGAAAATGTGATTTTAATGGCTTTTTGCAATTTTAAATAATGAAGAATAATTAATTGTTGGCTAATTTAATTACTGTAGAGAGATTAGGATTATTCTTTATTTTCAAAATTAAAAAAAAAAATTTACAACGTTTTTTAATATTCAAAATCATAACTTATGGTTACCACCAATGTTACATATGAAAACATATACAATCATCTCTTCATTGTGTTGTAACAAAACATGTTGTGAAAACACAATAATGGTGATATTTATGTACACAATTAATGATTTATCTTAAATGTTATTGTATTTCTAATAAGTTATAGTTAAAACAAATCAAAATACCGTAAACCTAAACTAAACCCTAAACCTTAACCCCTAAACTCTAAACTCTAAAATATTAAGACCTATGAATTTTGTTGTTACATTAACTCTTGAGAATGAATACATAGTTACTTGGTTTAGTGGTTTTAAAATTTTAAAATTTTAAAACTATCAAACATGATTTTTCCCCTATACCCTAAACCCCAAATGTTATACCCTTATACCCAAAACCCTAAACTAGAATTTTTTATTTCAAACCTTAAACCCTAAACCCCAAATGTTATACCCTATACTCTAAATCAAATATCATGATTTTTCCATTTTATTTATTAAATTTTTATTCTAGACTCCAAAACCAAAGACTTATGAATTCTCTCCTTGATTTTATATTTTTAACGCATTAACTACGTTAAAAATTTGAGTACTACAACAAATTTAAGTCAATTCATGAATTAAATCACTAGAATGTAATAATAATATTTGTCTTCATGTAAGAATATTTACAACAAATGATTTAGATTCAACAATTAATAATAATATTTGTCTTCATCCGTTACAGTCATTTTATCATTTATGAACTCTTTTATGAATACATTAAATTAAAAAAAGATTCAATTTATTAGAAATGAAGACAAATTACACAGTCAATTGAAGTTTACAACGCCTAGTTCATAAAAAAAACTTAACTACAATGACCAAACACTTGAGCTCTTTGTCTTAATTCCTCTGCTAACCGGCTTATCACACTTAAACCAACACTTAAACTTCGGTCCTAAGCACATGCGTTGAAGTTCAGAGAGAACCGATGCCTTCACTAGCACCTTTTTGTGATCCACTTCTCTGCATAAAGAATCAGTTTAAGAACCAAGACATCTATCCTCAAGTCAAATGCAGAAAAAGTTGAGAAAAGAGGCAATACCTTGTGGTTCGTGATCTGTTGATCCTCTTACTTCTATTTCTAAGATTTCTAGAGCACTCCTGGACATCATATCAATGTGAAGATTTCTAGAGTATTCACCTGCAGACACATAAAGCCTTTCTCTTGTCTCCTGATGCAGCTGCTACTTTCTGGCACAACGCAAAATTAATGTGCCTCAATATAGACTGTCAAGTAAAAGAAGGTTGACTAGAATGAGAGACAGAAGTTGCATATATATATATATGTACAAACTAGTTGCTACAAAAAAAAAACAGAAACACAGACAAAATCGTTTTTAGATTTTTGACTTACCAATACCAGAAAATCTACGAAATTAGTAAACAGGCAAGTAAAAACATTGAAGATGCAAAAGGGCACAGAAACATTGCTCGCAGGTTTCTTTGCAGGCTCCTAGACTTGAAGATAACTTCGTTCAACCCTTTGTCCTATACAAAAGAAACAAAGTCAGTTATAAGAAAAGAAAACCAATTTTATTGACAAAATCTAAACCAAATACCAAAATCCATTGATGTTTATAAATTGACTCAATATAATCACAATACGCCAATAGAGATTCAAAATCATCAAACCACAACAGGAATGACATAACGAACACTAAAAAGTCAAAATAGCAAACAACTACAGGATTAAGTAGCATTTAATCAATAATTTTCTCTTTGGGAAAACGATAAGAAACAATAACTAAGAACCAACTACTACATTTGAAAAGCAAAGCCATGCCTGTCAAAAACAAAATTAGCAAGCTTGAGAATGACTTCAGTGTCTGTATCCGATTCAAAAGTAAATCCATGCCTGACTAAAGTTTCTTTGAGTACCTGACGGAAGAAGAAGATAAGAGTTAAGGCATCTATATAGAAAAGACAGAAGAAAGCTTGAGCATATCAAAATTAGTTGTTTACTCTTTTATACATAGATGAGGAGAAGTCGAGACCTCATAATTAGTGATATTTCCATTGTGAACCACCAAAAAATCATCGCCACGACCAGACAACAAAAGTACACAAGTTTTAGGACTCAAAACTTCGGCAGCTAAAGAAATAAATCAATCGGCGAAAAATGTAATTAGAGAAAAAGAAGAATAGGAGATTTGAGAGTGTAGAAGAACTAACCATGATTTGGATCTCTGCGAAAAGATAAAACCGTAAAACGGCGGATCTCCAAATTCAACCGGCGACTGCTTTGTCTTTCTCCGATAACAACACAACGCATCTGGATTCACGGGAAACTAAATTAGAAATAGAAGCAGTAAATCGAGAAATCAATGAAAAACATAAACTCACCGAAGAAACCCTATATCCATATCGATTGCTCGAGAGAAGCCAAAGCATCTATGGCTGGAATATATTGGCGGATAGACAACGTCGGGCGGAGATGGAGTAGGAGATCTAGAGGAGGTCACCATGAGAGATTCCGTCGAGATGGAGTAAGAACATCTCGTCGAGATTTGGGCCGGTAGGAGACACGACAGCCCTCAGAGGAGATATCGCAACTCGGGATAGAGGAGCGGTTCTGGACAAAGATAGGGGTTTGGATCGAGAATGGAGGAGAAGGAGATATTATGGGAGAGAGTGAGAAAAGACGGGGATTGTGAGAATCGAGCAAAATGGAGCCAAAGGAAAGATAGGGGCATGGTTCCTTCTTACGTTCCCTTTGGAGAGGTAGATTTTATAACTTATACACAAATATGATAAGCTTTAGGAATACTGTAGAATTGTGGTTCCTTAAAAATTATGGACAGCTTAGTAAGTTTATTCTGCGATGGTAATCTCTCATCGTAACCCCAAACTTCTTCATCGTATATGTGATTGCACAGAGATTCGGTTTCTGTTTTCATCTGGTAGCTTTCGGATTCGTAGCTTCTCCCGATTTCTGTTGTCCCTTTTGCTCAGATTAGGGTTTCTTCTGGTTTTTGTTCGGATTAGGGTTTCTTTTGGTTTTTGCTCGGATTTAGCTTCCGTTTACTGCTCCTAGTTGTAGTTGCATACTGAGTTTTCACGTTTGAGCAATGCGATGCCGAAATTTACAGTTTACCAACTTGTTTGTTGCCTTTCTTGCTCAGGCGTTTACATCATTGACCTGGAAAAGACATTGGAGAAGCTCCAGTTGGCTGCTAGGGTTATTGTAGCAATTGATAACCCTAAATACATTGTTGTTCAGTCAGCTAGGCCTTATGGTCAGAGAGCTGTCTTGAAGTTTGCTCAGTATACTGGTGCTAATGCAATCGTTGGAAGACACACTCCTGGTACCTTCACTAACCAGACGCAGGCTTCTTTCAGTGAGCCCATGTTGTTGATTCTCGCTGACCCAAGAACAGATTGTCAGGTGAAAAGGAATTTCTTATTTCTTATGTACCTGTACATTTTTTTTTTTTTTTTCCCTGATGCTTTCTTGTTTTGTGTTGCCAGCCAACTTTGGAAAACATTCCTACAATCGCCTTCTGTGACACTGATTCTCCAATGAAGTTCATTGACATTGGCATTCCTGCTAACAACAAGGGAAAACACAGCATTGGTTGCCTTTTCTGGCTTTTGGCTCGTATGGTTCTCCAAATGCGTGGAACCATTCGCCCTTCTCAGAAATGGGATGTCATGGTAAAAGACTTAAACCCCCTTTGTTTTAGAGGCTTCACATGTTGCTACAAATATAATGATTTCATTGTAAATACTATCTTCTTGTTTTTCTTTTTGCAGGTGGATCTGTTTTTCTACATGGAGCCCCAAGAGGCAAATCAAGAGGAGGACAAAGAAGCGTCTATACCACAGACAGACTTTAGGCTCCCTGCTGCTGAATGTGGAATGGTTGGTAGAGACCAACCAACTACTGCTCAGGTCCCTGATACTCCAGTCTGTGCTGCTCCTTCATCTGGCGGTTAGTTTACTTTCTAAAGTCTACACACTTTTTTTCAGAATTATCTTTTATTTAAACAAATATCCTCTAATGTTTCATGTTTGTTTTGCAGTTCCTGCTCTTGAATATGAGATTGGTGTTGGAGACCAACCAACCACTGCTCACGTCCCTCCAGTCTCTGCCGCTCCTTCATCTTCATCTGGCGGTTAGTTTACTTTCTAAAGTCTACAATTATCTTTTATTTAAACAAATATCCTCTAATGTTTCATGTTTGTTTTGCAGCTCTTGAATATGAGATTGGTGTTGGAGACCAACCAACCACTGCTCAGGTCCCTGATGCTCCAGTCTCTGCTGGTCCTGCATCTTCATCTGGCAGTTAGTTTACTTTCTAAAGTCTACAATTATGTTTTATTTAAACAAATATCCTCTAATGTTTCATGTTTGTTTTGCAGAGTCTGCTCTTGAATATGAGATTGGTGTTGGAGACCAACCAACCACTGCTCAGGTCCCTGATGCTCCAGTCTCTGCTGGTCCTGCATCTTCATCTGGCAGTTAGTTTACTTTCTAAAGTCTACAATTATGTTTTATTTAAACAAATATCCTCTAATGTTTCATGTTTGTTTTGCAGAGTCTGCTCTTGAATATAAGATTGGTGTTGGAGACCAACCAACCACTGCTCAGGTCCCTGATGCTCCAATCTCTGCTGGTCCTGCATCTTCATCTGGCAGTTAGTTTACTTTCTAAAGTCTACAACTATGTTTTATTTAAACAAATACCCTCTAATGTTTCATGTTTGTTTTGCAGAGTCTGCTCTTGAATATGAGATTGGTGTTGGAGACCAACCAACCACTGCTCAGGTCCCTGATGCTCCAGTCTCTGCTGCTCCATCATTTGGCGGTTAGTTTACTTTCTAAAGTCTACACACTTTTTTTCAGAATTATCTTTTATTTAAACAAATTTCCTCTAATGTTTCATGTTTGTTTTGCAGAATCTCCTCTTGAATATGAGATTGGTGTTGGAGACAAACCAACCACTGCTCACGTCCCTCCAGTCTCTGCCGCTCCTTCATCTTCATATGGCGGTTAGTTTACTTTCTAAAGTCTACAATTATCTTTTTATTTAAACAAATATCCTCTAATGTTTCATGTTTGTTTGCAGCTCTTGAATATGAGATTGGTGTTGGAGACCAACCAACCACTGCTCATGTCCCTGGTGCTCCAGTCTCTCCTGCTCCTTCATCTGGCGGTTAGTTTACTTTCTAAAATCTAAACACTTTTTTCTGAATTATGTTTTATTTAAACAAATATCCTCTAATGTTTCATGTTTGTTTTGCAGTTCCTGCTCTTGAATATGAGATTTGTGTTGGAGACCAACCAACTACTGCTCAGGTCCCTGATGCTCCAGTCTGTGCTGCTCCTTCATCTGGTGGTTAGTTAACTCTCTAAAGTCTACACACTTTTTTCAGAATTATCTTTTATTTAATTAATATCCTCTCTAATGTTTCATGTTTGTTTTGCAGTTCCTGCTCTTGAATATGAGATTGGAGACCAACCAACCACTCCTGAGGTCCTTGATGCTATATCATATGACGGCGGGAAAATCGATTACGATAAGCTTATTGACCTGTTTGGTTGTCAGAGGCTCGACGAGGCACTGACAACCAGACTGATCAATGAGCTTATCGTAGTCGATTTTCCCGCCGTCTTTAGCGGAAACTTCCCATGGATTCACGACTTGCTCCGAAGATTCAGATTCTCTCTCATTCTTCTTATCCACCTCCATAGTTTACTTTCTAAAGTCTACAATTATCTTTTATTTAAACAAATATCTCTAATGTTTCATGTTTGTTTTGCAGCTCTTGAATATGAGATTGGTGTTGGAGACCAACCAACCACTGCTCCAGTCTCTCCTTCTCCTTCATCTGGCGGTTAGTTTACTTTCTAAAATCTACACACTTTTTTCTGAATTATCTTTTATTTAAACAAATATCCTCTAATCTCATGTTTGTTTTGCAGTTCCTGCTCTTGAATATGAGATTTGTGTTGGAGACCAACCAACTACTGCTCAGGTCCCTGATGCTCCAGTCTGTGCTGCTCCTTCATCTGGCGGTTAGTTAACTCTCTAAAGTCTACACACTTTTTTTCAGAATTATCTTTTACTTAATTAATATCCTTCCTAATGTTTCATGTTTGTTTTGCAGTTCCTGCTCTTGAATATGAGATTGGAGACCAACCAACAACTCCTGAGGTCCTTGATGATATATCATATGACTGCGGGAAAATCGATTACGATAGGCTTATTGACCAGTTTGGTTGTCAGAGGCTCGACGAGGCACTGACAACCAGACTGATCAATAAGCTTATTGTAATCGATTTTCCCGCCGTCTTTAGCGGAAACTTCCCATGGATTCACGACTTGCTCCGAAGATTCAGATTCTCTCTCATTCTTCTTATCCACCTCCATCGCGATCGCGAGCACAGAAAGAACAAACATTTTAAAGCGGATTTTGGAGGTCAATTTATATCGTTGGAGAGAGTTCAACCTTCATCAGATCATGTTCCTCACAGGTTGCTTTACGTCTCTTAGTGGTTGGATAGATTTTTGAACTTTCTTTTTATGAAATTAACTCATGGAAATTATATTAATGCAGGTATTTACTCGCTGAGGCAGGTGATACGTTATTTGCTGGAACTAAGCAATATAAGTAAGTCTTGGAGTTTCTATTCATTGGAAAACAAAATAGGTCAGATGTAAAAGATGTGTTATTTTATTCGTGGGTGTGTTTGTTCGTTCTAGGGATATCATGGCTGATGCAAATATACTTCAAGGTCACATATTTCACGATGTTGTAGCAGAGGATGAATGCGTTGCAGCATCTGAACCTATACAAAGTGAACAACAGAAAAATAATGGAGAGGGTCTTCGAAATCCTGTGGATTCAAAGGCTAAGAACCGTAGACAGAAACCCAAACCAGCTGCTCATCGGGTATGCTTGTGGTGCCGTTGTAGTAAACTTCTTTTTATTTGTTGTCTCTTTGGTACACTAAAGTTATCATTAACAAGTAGGGATTCTGCGCTCGTGCTAAGGAAATACCTGCTCTGGAACTGTATAGGCTTGCTCAGAAAAAGAGACAAAAACTTGTATTATGTGGACACTCACTTGGTGGAGCTGTAAGTCTGATTGCTTTAGATTTTTGTACATTTGTAGCTCATTGTCTACATCTGACTTCTCTTTGATGACTCCTGAGTTTTGTATTTTAACCTACGCAGGTAGCTGCGTTAGCTACACTTGCCATATTGAGAGTTGTTGCTGCCTCGTCTACAAGGAAAGAAAACGAAAACATTCATGTCAAATGTATAACCTTTTCCCAGCCTCCTGTTGGGAATGCTGCTTTGCGAGAGTATGTTTTTGGAGTACTAATTAAATATACGGCTGGACTTAGCAAGAGCATTCTTATATATTTTTTCCATCGTTTTGCAGTTACGTTCATGAAAAAGGATGGCATCATTTTTTCAAGAGCTACTGTATACCTGAAGATTTGGTCCCCAGAATATTATCTCCTGCATATTTTCATCACTACAACGAGCAAAGAATGTCAATGGCTGGAGAGACCGAAGCCACAGATTTGACATTATCGAAAAAGAATGGTCAGGCAGAAAAGACAAAAGGTAAAGAACACGAGCAGTTAGTCATTGGTGTTGGCCCTGTTCAGAACTCATTCTGGAGACTTTCAAGACTTGTTCCCCTAGATGCTGTTAGAAAACAACTGGATAGGTATAGAGGAAAGAAAGTGGATCCTGCAGAGTCATCTACTCCTATTCAAGACGTAGTTATTGGGGCACAATCTCTCAAAATAGATGAGGGTAGGGATGGTATATCTCTCAAGCCATTGCAAGATACCGGAAACGGACAAACAGTTAGTGGAAGAAGTGAAGGAAAGACCGATTCATCCAATGGCTTTGGAAATAGTTGGGGCAGGGTTCCTTCTTACGTTCCCTTTGGAGAGGTAGATTTTATAACTTATACACAAATATGATAAGCTTTAGGAATACTGTAGAATTGTGGTTCCTTAAAAATGGACAGCTTAGTAAGTTTATTCTGCGTATGACAGCTATATCTCTTGGGAACTGCATCTGTGGAGGCACTTTAAGAAGGAGAGTACTCTAAATTGACATCGGTACGAGCTTCGTTTGCTTATAAATATGTTAATAAGTTTTTATTAATCCCAACTTGTGAACATATCCAAACAGTTTAAGACCTCTGCTAGATCAAGTAGCTCTGCTTTTGGGGTTCCCTAACAAACTCTAGGACCTTGTGTATTCGGATACTGTCATGGCACACTTATCTTCATATTTAGCTTGTGGTTGAGGTCCTCTTATTTGGTTGCATTTTTCTGGCAAAGATATTTTGAGGTCAGATCTGTGATTACCGAACTGAGGGAACGTCTTCAGTCACATTCTATGAAATCCTATAGGTCTCGCTTCCAGAGGTGATAGTTCCTCGTACACTAGACCGATTACTCCTTGATTCATGCGTAAACAGGTGACTTTATCTTGGTATGCTTTTTCACTGACATGCGTTTTTTCATGCTAGGCAAGAGGTGCATTGTGAAAGCTAACCACTTCTTTGCTGAGTTACCTGACAAGGATTTGCACCAATATGATGTAAGTTTATACTCCATTGTTCCTGAGTATTAGCTAAACTGTATCTGATTTTTGTTTTTGGTTATTACTGTGTGAACTTTTTATGTTTGTTAGGTTACAATTACTCCGGAAGTTACATCAAGGGGTGTTAATCGTGCTGTGATGAAACAACTAGTTCATCTATACCGTGATTCACACCTTGGTAGGCGTCTTCCTGCATATGATGGTCGAAAAAGTCTGTACACTGCCGGACCACTTCCGTTTGTCTCCAAAGAGTTCAGAATCGCTCTTCTTGATGAGGAAGAAGGGGCTGGAGGACAGAGGTCAAATTCTTATATTTTTTCTTGTTTATAAATTATTATTCTATTAAGTATTGTCTTAGTAACTTGTACATTTCCTCTTTTACAGGCGGGAACGAGATTTCAAGGTTGTGATCAAACTAGCTGCACGTGCTGATCTGCATCACCTAGGATTGTTTTTAGAGGGGAAACAAGCTGATGCGCCGCAGGAAGCTCTGCAGGTTCTAGACATTGTTCTTCGAGAGCTGCCTACCTCCAAGTATGTTCACTCATATCTATCATGTTTAAATTTCTCGGCTGTGTTAGGTTTTCTTACATGTTTGTTCCAGGTATACTCCTGTTGGCCGGTCTTTCTATATCGGAAGAAAGCAATCATTGGGGGATGGCTTGGAGAGCTGGCGTGGATTCTATCAAAGCATCCGTCCTACACAGATGGGCTTATCTCTTAATATTGGTGTGATGGCTTACTTCATTACCTTCAATAAATTTTCATATCTGGATCTGCTATGATATCTGATGTTTGTGCTGCAATTTTGTCTCTTTTGTAGATATGTCGTCGACAGCTTTCATCGAGCCCCTTCCCGTGGTTGAGTTTGTATGCCAGCTACTGAACCGAGATATTCAATCTCGACCTTTATCCGATGCTGATCGAGTGAAGGTATGATTCAGTTATCATTGTATGATCAGTGTTTACTTGTAACGGGTGTTAATGTTTCTACAAGTGATTTACTGACTTTAAAACGTGTTCTGTCAACAGATAAAAAAGGCACTTAGAGGTGTTAAGGTTGAAGTGACTCATCGGGGAAATATGCGTCGCAAGTACCGTATTTCTGGTTTGACTGCTGTGGCCACTCGAGAACTGACGTGCGTGTTTGTCTAAGCTTGCTAATTCTTATTTGTGAATCTCAATGCAGAAGAAGTTTTATGTTTGTTTTGTATATTATCCTTCTCAGATTCCCTGTGGATGAAAGAAATACACAGAAATACGTCGTTGAATACTTCCACGAGACGTATGGCTTTCGCATTCAGCACACTCAACTACCATGCTTGCAAGTTGGATATTCTAACAGACCAAATTACTTACCTATGGAGGTAATTTTAAAATTTGTCATCAATTTTGTTAGCTAACCAATACATCCGATGCTAATGCACTGTTGTACAGGTCTGTAAGATTGTTGAGGGTCAGAGATACTCAAAAAGGTTGAATGAGAGGCAGATCACTACTTTGCTGAAGGTGACCTGTCAGCGTCCTATCGAACGAGAAAAAGATATCTTGACGGTATGTTTATTTATTTTGGATTATTTTGTTTTCCTTTCTTTTAAAGGCTGATAATGGAATGGATAGCTTTAGACCATGTTTCTTCTTGCTTGGTTGCATGTGTGATTTTCCTTGAGATGTTGCCTTTAGTTGATAATAAATATTCATCAGAGTTGTGCTGCCTGTTTATCTATTGCTCGGTGGAAATTTTGGTAGATTGATTTTTTTACTTGATATTTTGTGAGCATGTTGGTTCAACACCAGAGTTGTGCTGCCTGTTTATCTATTTCTAACATGATTTGATATTTTTCTGGTTGCCTAGACTGTTCGACTGAATGACTATAGTAGTGATCCCTACGCTAAGGAGTTTGGAATTAAAATTAGTGCTAGCCTTGCTTCTGTGGAAGCCCGTATTCTACCTCCTCCATGGGTATAGTAATCGTTCTGCTTCTCTTTGGTACTAAATTTTTTTTCTCTCAATTTAGGATACCAACATGATTTTACTGTTTTACTTTGCAGCTTAAGTATCATGAATCTGGAAGGGAAGGGACTTGTCGGCCACTAGTTGGTCAATGGAATATGATGAATAAGGTACGTTTAAGAAACCTGGTTTTTTTTGCAAGTAATCACGAAACTGTATGTTGTTATCTGGCTTACACGACTCTGTGATGCAGAAAATGATCAATGGAGGAACGGTGAATCATTGGATATGCATCAACTTTTCTAGGGTAGTGCAAGACAATTTAGCACGTACTTTTTGTCAGGGACTAGCTCAGATGTGTCGCACATCTGGCATGGTAAGTTTTGTGAAGCTCAATGTGACAGTTTACAGTTTATTAACCTTTCCTACCCTTAAATTTGGATTATTTCTTACCTGCAGACATTTAATCCGGAACCTGTCCTCCCACCAGTCAGTGCTCGCCCTGAACAAGTGGAGAAGGTCTTGAAAACGCGTTATCATGATGCTACTGCTAAGATTCCTCAAGGAAGAGAGATTGATCTCCTTATTGTTATTCTGCCTGACAATAATAATGGATCATTATATGGTATAAGTCATGTTCTAGAGTGTTTCTTCGCCTGTTTTTCAATATAAACACACCTTACTTCACTTTTAAATATTCCCATGTAGGTGATCTGAAGCGTATCTGTGAGACTGAGCTTGGCATTGTTTCTCAGTGCTGCCGGACTAAACATGTCTTTAAGTGGAGCAATCAGTATATGGAAAATGTGGCTCTGAAGATTAATGTAAAGGTGGGAGGAAGAAACACAGTACTTGTTGATGCTTTAACGAGGAGGATTCCTCTAGTCAGTGACCGACCCACAATCATATTTGGTGCTGACGTCACCCATCCTCACCCTGGAGAAGATTCAAGACCCTCTATCGCCGCTGTAAGTTTGTCTCTCTTATAACATTTATTATTGTAGTCTGCTTTATTATTGTCCATGGCTTTAACCTCTTATGGTTCATTATATTTGGTTCAGGTTGTGGCATCCCAGGACTGGCCTGAAATCACGAAATATGCTGGGTTGGTTTGTGCTCAAGCGCATAGGCAGGAGCTCATTCAGGATCTGTACAAAGAATGGAAGGATCCTCAGAAAGGGGTGGTGACTGGTGGCATGATCAAGTATGTCTCGATATTATTATTAACTCTTCCTTTCTGTTTTTAGCTTCAGCTTCCTCTGTGCTAACATATCTTTGCATTTTCTTTTTTCCTTTGGACCAGGGAGCTGCTGATTGCCTTCCGTAGATCAACTGGGCATAAGCCTCTAAGGATTATATTCTACAGGTATGAAGCCTTTCTTTTTTGGTGCATAGTTTACTGTATCATTGTGTATAGTTTATCTTCTCTTATTTTATGATATGGTAAATTTTCATAGGGATGGAGTCGGCGAAGGACAATTCTACCAAGTTTTGCTGTATGAGCTTGATGCGATTCGTAAGGTAAGAGTTGCTTGTAACAAATGACTTGTGGTGGTTCTTCTAATTGTCTTTGTATTAGTTTGTGATTTTAAATTTCCAATCATTTCAGGCCTGTGCTTCGCTGGAAGCAGGTTACCAGCCACCAGTGACGTTTGTGGTGGTGCAGAAGCGCCATCACACGAAGCTGTTTCCTCAGAATCACAATGATCGTCAAAGTGTGGATAGAAGTGGCAACATTTTACCCGGTAAGAAAAGTTTGTGGATCAGTGTAAATTTCTTCTTGTGTGTATCCCGTAAATCAGTTCTGAAACTCATGTTGTTTGAATTCTTTGTCTACAGGAACTGTTGTGGATTCGAAAATCTGTCATCCTACTGAATTCGACTTTTATCTCTGTAGCCATGCTGGTATTCAGGTAAAAATCGAAATGAATTAACACAGATATAATTTACGTAATTGTTGTGGATTAGATTTTCTCAAGTGTGTAATTCCATGGACAGGGAACTTCTCGACCTGCTCATTACCATGTTCTTTGGGATGAGAACAAGTTCACTGCAGATGAACTCCAGTCTCTCACCAATAACTTATGCTACACGTAAGATTCATTTGCTCCTTAATCTTGTTGTTATTATGAAATTGGAAGATGGAAGTAGAGAATATGAAACATGGAAACTTTTGTGGTTTGTGCGCAGGTATGCGAGATGCACCCGATCTGTCTCAATTGGTGAGTTAGTTCTCTTTGTTTCATTCCCTCAATGTCATTTGTCGAGATTTAAGGGATTAGAGGAGTAAAATGGTTGTGTTTGTTGTTGTTTGTGTGTAGTGCCGCCTGTATACTATGCACATCTTGCAGCGTTCAGGGCTAGGTACTACATGGAGCCATCAGACAGTGGGAGCATGGCTCGTGGAGGTAACATGGGCGGCAGAAACACATGCGGACCTCACGTGAACGCTGCGGTTAGGCCACTCCCTGCACTCAAAGAGAATGTGAAGCGTGTCATGTTCTACTGCTGATTTGTTTCAGCTTTATCCCTCTACTCTACTCTATCAAACCTTATTACTATTCTCTGTTTTGCTCTATCTCTATACTATCATGATCATAATAATCATACTGCTACTTTCCAAAACTTGTTATTCCATGTTTTGGTTTTGTGCTACTGAAGTTGTTGCAAGTTTGCGAGTGTTTTGGATATTTATCTGACTTGCTTTATGAAGTATTTTTATGAGACTTTATTATTGCTCTGTTATAGATACACCTAAGTCCTCTATTATTATTTCCTTTAGTCTCTTAATGAATTTAAACCCCCTGAAAATCATCTCTTGTTTTCGAATGTAAAGCCTGTCTAAGCTTTAAGGTGTATAAATTGAACAATAAATATAATTAGTAACATATATATGTTTTTTCTTTACATTTTTATTTACTCTACTATGTTGATATTAGGTTGGGTTTATGGGTTTAAGTTTAACCGTTTAAGTAGTGTGTTTGAAAATTCGAAATAGTGGTCTATCAGGAAATTTAATTAGGCGGATTTTACTGCCTCTCCCTTTTGGAATCTTGTTGTATGTTCTCCTCATTCTTCTCCATGAACAATTCCTTTCTTGATTATGTGTGCATTTATTGTTTCTTGAAATACCACTAATGCCAATATACTCGTTATTCATGCGTTTCTTTCTTGTATAATTCTCAAAAATGGGGTTTTGACCTTCCTTAAGCTCCTCTGTTTCTCTGCTTCCTCCTGTCTTCCTCAACCAAACAAAGAGAGTAGTAGTACATTAATAACATCCATGGACTCCTCTCAGCCTCCACTTCCACAATTACCATCTCTCTCCGGTACAGTAACCTCCTTATTCAAATATTCAAATCTCTCTCTTTTCTGTATATGCTCACTTTGGTTTTTAATATGTTCATGTGAATATAAAAACAGATCTTGAGTCACGGATGCAAGTATTGCGCGTCTCAGCTCTCGAAGAAAACAAAACCTGTGAAACATTTTCTCAACGTGCTGAATGGTTTTATCAGAGACTTCCTCTTCTTCTCTCACTTTGTCAACATCTCTTCGATGGTTACGTCACTCTCTTAAACCGTTCCAAACCGCAAAACACTGATTCAGATACCGAAATTAGCTCCCAAGTGTCTTTTCAACAGACGCAAGTCACATCTCATCGTACTGACATCGATGAGTTAGTCTCAAAGCTTGTGACTGCAAATCTAGAGAAAGATATCGCGCAACACGAGTTACACCGTAGAGAACAAAAGTATCAACAAGTTTCCAAAACAATCGAGTTACTAAAGATGCTTGTGATGTTACTTGACATGGAGAGAGAAGTAGCGGTAGAAGAAACCGCGAATCTCGGTTACAAACTTGCTTCTCTTTTGGAAGAGAACTGAGAACTCGCTACGGAAGCGCTATTCATGAAAAACGAAGCGGTTAGGCTTGCTAGATGTGTTCTTAAGATGAGAGATGAACATTTTAATAAAGTGTGTATTCTTGAGAACCAAATCTACGCGATGGAGGCATCAAGAGAGTCGGTTTATGAAAATGTACCGTATACGCCGAGTTGCTTTGGATTGGATAGTAATAAGAACAAGAGCAAGAAGAGGAAAATGAGTGAAACAAGAAGTGAAAATGGAGGAGAGAAAAGAAAATCAAAGTGGTTAAAGAGACTTAATAACATCAATCCATTTACCAAATGCAACCATAGCCAATCCTCTACTCCCCTATATCGCGCTGATTAGTTACATTTTTACATTGCATTTTGCATAAATTCATGTTTTTTTCGATCCAAAATAGAAATATCGTTAGCTCGAATGCTGAGTAATCTCTCTTCTGGTTCAAACTTGTTGATTTAAAAATCAACATTTTTACATTCTCCTTATATATTCTATTGAACCATGCAAACATAATATGATTGTGAATTTATAGTGGTTACATTGCATTCTCCAGAAAATTAGAATTCATAGGGGTTATATTGCAAATCAAAAAGTAATCAAAAAGTTTACTTTTGAATTTTTTTTTGGGGTAAAATGTAAAATTAACATACAAAGATGCATCATAAGTGTTAGGCATGGGCATTCGGTTACCTATTCGGGTTTCGGGTCGGGTTATTCGGTATTCGAGTTTTCGGGTTAATGAATATAAAACTCATTCGTGTTATTAGAATTATCGGTTCGGATTCGGTTTGGGTATACCCGGGTTCGGGTCGGGTTTCGGGTTGGAGGTCAGAACCCATAAAAAACCGCGGGATATATGGTTTCGGTTTATGGTTAATGGGTTACATGTATTTTCGGGTTATTAAACCGAAAATCCCGAAATAACCGAGAAACCAGAAAACAATCCGAAATAAATCAAAGACATACAATTACTCTAATTATGAATCCATTGTAAATTAACAACACAAATAACACCAAAATAGTTTAATAAGTACTCATACTCATAAATCCAAACCAAAGTTACCAAATAAAAGCAATGCAAAGAAGTTCTTCAAAAGCATAACAAGATTGAAAGCAAAAAGAGTCTTGTTCAAATCTGATTTAGGAAGCTAAACAATATCAATTCCCAAGCAATGTTCTCCAACATGCACTCATTATTCACCAGTTTCCATGCTTCCTGTGGAAACACACATACACAATTAAACAATTAGACAATAACCAAGCAAGTTATTAAACAAATAGACACCGATAATTGTATACACTTACATTGTTATTTCTTCTCAAAAGCATAATGTATTCAATCATCTCCAAGTGTATTGTCTTCGAACTCTGCAAAGAACAAGTAGAAGATTGGTTAAAAGAAAACCATAACAGAACATGAACAAGACTGAAAAGAGAACAAGTAGAACTTACTTTCCTGAATGTCGTCTAGCATTGTGATATCGGCTAGGAGTTGTTCATTTGTGATCAGTGACTTTCCAGAGAGTTGTACCTTACATTTGAGCCATTGTTCAAGACACAGCAACACTTCTATATGAAAGTGAGTCAGGCAACTACGAGAAGGCTCTAATACTCTGCCACTTGTGCTAAAAGCACTTTCAGATGCCACTGTAGAAACCTGCATTGCAAGCAGATCCTTGGCCATTGCAGATAGAACAGGATACTTCCCCCTGTTTGCTTTCCACCATGAGAGCAAATCCATATCTGATCCTAAGAATGTAACTAGATTCTCCACAGGTTCTTTCAGATAAATTTCCAATTCACTTCTTTGATCAGCAACCCCTGACTCTTTGATCAACTCCTTGTAGACATTATCTATCCTTTCATACACAAAACTCCCATAACTAAGCTCCATTCTATCCTCTACTGGTTCTTGTACATTAGCTGAGTCGGTTTGACTAGATTGTGAATTCTGTGAAGCCATAGTAGATGGAGAAGGACCTCTGCTATATCTATCAGTGTATTCCTTGAACATATCACTGAGAAGTGTGTTCACAGAGTTCAACATTGCAGTAGACTCTACACTATCTTTCCCATATAACTTATCAAAGCAGAGCTTTGCATAGTTCAACTTCTGCCTAGGATCAAATGCAGAAGCTAAAACTAACATCTTATTTATGCTCTTCATCCCTTCCCAGTACTTTCTGAACTTGTCTAACATATCAGCAACTACTAAACTCAGCTCAGTATCATAACCTGTAGACATTGTCTCTAGGTTCCTCTCAATGTCCACAATCACACCATAACACTTGTAAGAGTTAACCTTAGTTGAAGCAGACACGATCAAAGTACTCTCATAGAACATGACTAAGAACTTGACTATTGTAGGGGTCGGAACCCCCCTCGAAGAACCGATAGGCCTAAAACGACGTCGTTTCGGCTAAGGCAAACCCGAATAGCAGAGTCCAGAAGATAGAAGCCCACTGAAGGCCCATTACCGACATTTTACTATTCATATCGACACGTGTTTTACTGTTCATACCGACATATTTGCTATATATATGTGTGTACCCCCTCAGAAATGGGGGGATAGAAAAACTGACAATAAAATCCTTACACTGAAAACTTCTCTAGATCAGAACTATTTTTCTCAAGAACTCAAGAACCCTAATTCGAAATCCGTCAGAGTGTTTGGAACCCTAAGGAAGCTCTATTTTGTTGAATCTTCACAAATACTGTTGTGCGAAAATCCAGCACGCACAATTTGGCGCTAGAAGGAGGGCATCAACTCGCAACTAGCTTCATACACGCGATAAACACTTCGACAACTCGCAATATGTCACTAACGAATCAACATTCTCCAGTGATATGCTCAAATTTACCCTGAGCTACTCTCTCAAATTAAGAGATCGTATAGCACTTAGGGATCGAATCCACAGGGAAAAGAATCACAAAGTAAAATTCCAAATTCAAATTAAGCTAAGAAAATAAAGTTATAATGAAAAAGCAATTAAAATGAAATAAGCAAATGATGATTTTTGTTGTTAAATTCAATGAGACGAAGCGCTAGGCATCGAGTAATTCGCAGGCATGACTTTAAATTGAAGCACTAAATTACTGTCGGGATATTTATTAAGAACCGTTCTTAAACTCGAAATCAATTGTAAAACTAATCAACTCTCGTTGCAGAATTTATCTATGATTAAATCCTAGCAAACCAAATTCCTTTGCGAGTTCTATAAATCTAATCAAGCATTAACAAGCAGTTTCGATATGTTCACAAAATAACTAAGCCAAATTCCTTTGCAAATAGCTATTTTGCTCACCAATAATATTGTTCCAGTTAACTAATAATGCTCTCGCATCTATCCATCAACCTAACATATCTAATTCAGGGTGATCAATCCTAAAACAGAATTAAAACTACCAAGGTGAAGAACACAAATTAGATTGATCCCAACAGTAATAAAGTTCTAACGATTTATCATCAGCCTTTGAAAAACCCTAAACCTAACTAGTGGATTACTCAGACATGATGATTGAAACAAGCATAATAACTGAATAATACTGCATTATAAAGATAAAGATAGAGATACAAAAGGGTTCGAAGGAATCTCTGAAAAGAGTCTGAACTTGTCTCCCTAAAAGCTCTGGATCCAAATCTCTTGCTAAGTCTCAATAGAATAAAGCGTAATAACTAACAATGGCTATTAAAAACTATATATATGACTCTCAAACCGATTAGGAACAATCATGAAATCTTTAGGAACTTCTGGGCTAAAACGGGTTTTACGAATCGGGCTTTTCTTCTGTCACGAACGGGGTGTCGATCGATACCCAGATATGGTGTCGATCGACACCAAAGCTGAATTTCCAATCCGACTTTGACACTTTGATCTCTTTATCCGAAATGCTCCAAAATGCTCCTAAATGTCCCATTATGCTCCAAACACCTATAAATCTGCAATGACTCTAAAAGAACACCAAAAACACCAAAAAGACTCTAAAAACACACTTATATCATGGCTTTAAATGGATAAAAACCATGATATATCATCCAGCAACCGGTGGACATTCGGACCCGAGAGAGCTCGTCGAACTCGCCACAGACGAGCAAACCGTAAAGCAAACCCAACTCGCCGCGGAGGTGGAGACGGACCGATCCACCCCGGCAGCGCAACAAACAATCAATACAGACTCGGCCGACCCGACCACACCGAGAGCTTACGATCAGCTCAAAGCGATGCTCGAGGAACTGCTCCGGAGCTCTAAGAAGCAAGAAAACATTAACAGCAGCTTGACCGCCGAGGTTAAAGCCCTGTCGACAGCCTGTCGGCCTCAAGGAATTCCTCAACGTGCCGCGCTCCGGATAACACCAACTACTCTCAGCTTCTCCCCAGTGGCCTCGCCTATAACTCGCGCGGCTCGCGAAGATCACACACCTCCCAGAGGCGGGATTGTCACTATCGCAGGAACGACTGGCGAACACGTTGAGACCGCTAACGATCCAGTTGAGCGCGAGTTCGGAACAGCTCGACCTAGTCGACCGGCCAGTCGCATCCTAGAGCGGGACAAAGCCGAGTTTGCGGAAAATTTGCGATGGGTGGAGCAGGCCGAAGCCGCAACCCACCGCGGGTCAAGCGCCTCGCAGCAAACTGAGATCGACGACCTCAAAGCCATCATACAGCAAACGGCCCGCGATATCAAGGACATGCAATTGCAGGTGCATCGGGCGACGAGCAAGGCACCGGAGATTGACCGTGTTCTTGAGGAAGCCCGCACTACCCCTTTTACTGAGCGAGTAACAAAGACTCGCCTGTCCGATCCGGGGAAGCTGAGGCTCCCTATTTACAATGGAACGGGCGACCCAACGGAGCACATAAAGGCTTTTTCGATCGCGATGGGGCGAGCTAACTTCCGACTCGACGAAATCGACGTTGGATGCTGTCTTCTCTTCGTAGAGCACCTCAAGGGGGCGGCACTCTATTGGTTTACGGGACTGAAGAGGAATTCGATTGACAGCTTCGCACAACTCTCAGAAGCATTCCTCAAGCAGTACGGTATCTTAATCAAGCGCAGGTCGTCGGAAGCGGATCTCTATTCGATATCGCAGGGATCCAGCGAGCCCTTGGGACTTTTCATTGAGCGTTTCAAGAAGATGCTCACCAAGGTTAAAGGAGTTGACGACTAGTCCGCTCTGAGTGCATTACAAAAGGCTATGTGGTACAACTCAGATTTCCGAAAGGAAATGACGATAAACGAGCCTTTGTCTATTCAGGACGCACTTCATCGCGCCAACGGCTTCGCAAAAAGCGAAGAGGAAACTAGAGTGTTGGGCGAGAAGTACGGAAAAACCAAAAATCCTAACACTCAAGCGGCCCCGGCTGCGGGAAAGAAGAAAACCAGCGACTTCGTGCGACATGAAGGGGGCTTTAAAGGAGCTCATAACTACCAGGTGGACTCGCCCGGCTCTGGTCGAGGAAGAGGGCGAGGCCGCGGAAATGGCGCACCGGGTCGCGGGAATAACGCTCCAGGCCGCAGTTTCGACAACACATGGACAAGGAACTCGCAGTACGATGAATCAGCGTATTGCGATCTGCACAAGATGAGCGGACATTCGACGGCAAACTGCAGAGTGCTCGGCGCACGACTCGCAGCAAAGTTGGCTGCTGGTGAACTCAGTGTTGATGATTTCCAACTCGAGCGGTTCGACGATGCAAGAGAAGGAAACAACCAATCTGACGATGCCGACAGAAACAACAAGCGGAACAGATGGAACGATGACGAAGCCCATCTCGGCAGGAGAAACGACAACGAGGGCCCGAGCGGTTCGAAGCGAAAAGTCTGCAACATGTTTATGGGCGGTTCGCGCTATTGCTCGAACTCCGTCTCGTCGATCAAAGCTCATCAAAGACGAGCTGAAGTAGGAGCGAACAAACCCGTACCGTCTAAGTTCCCAAACGATGTCATCCAGTTCGAGGAGCAGGAAATCGATAACATTGATAAACCCCACGATGACCCGCTCGTCATCCGACTCCTCGTCGCAGGATGGGACACGGGTCGCGTTCTAATCGACACTGGAAGTACAGTCGACATCATTTTCGTAGACGCTCTGAAGCGAATGGAAATCGACCTCGCCGAAGTCGAAGCCTACCCTAAACCTTTGACTGGGTTCAATGGCGAGACAACAATGACACTTGGAACAATCAAACTTCCGGTATGCGCAGAAGGAGTAACGAAAATAGTGGAGTTTGCGGTCTCGGGCAACCCGGCAATCTACAATGTGATAATGGGGACCCCCTGGATAAATTTGATGCGCGCTGTCGCCTCGACCTACCACCTCTGCCTTAAGTTTCCAACCAAAGCTAGAATCAAAACGATCAGAGGGAGCCAATCGGCGTCGCACTCTTGTTTCATGACCGCGCACAAGTTAAGGAGTCAGGCGGCAGAGCCAATTCCAAGCGAGCCGCGGAAAAAGATAAAGACCGACAGGGAACCCGTTAAAGAAATCTCAAACCTTCTATAGCAACTACAGATCGCGGAGTCTCGCGAAGAAGGAGACGCGAGTCCTACATACGAACCCGTCATATCAGTTCGCATAGACGACAAGTTCCCGGAAAGATGCGTGGAGATAGGCGCAACCCTGGACGAGGCCGTAAGACTCGACCTAGTCGAGCTTCTTAAGAAAAACATCGCTACTTTCGCATGGACGGCCGAAGATATGCCCGGGATCGATATGGGTATTATCAGTCATGAGTTGAATGTGGATTTAACGTTCAAACCAGTAAAACAAAAGAGAAGACGACTCGGGCCGGACAGAGCTCAAGCGGTGAAAGACGAAGTAGACAGATTGTTGCGAGTCGGCTCAATTTCCGAAGTAAAGTACCCCGACTGGCTCGCCAACCCAGTCGTCGTGAAGAAAAAGAGCGGAAAGTGGCGAGTCTGCGTCAACTTCACAGATTTAAACAAGGCGTGTCCGAAAGACAGTTTCCCTCTTCCTCATATTGACCGCCTCGTCGAAGCGACATCCGGGAACAAACTATTATCGTTCATGGATGCATTCTGCATTCTCTGGCTACAACCAGATCTTTATGCACCCCGGCGACCGCGACAAAACATCTTTCATTACAGATCACGGGATCTATTGTTACAAGGTTATGCCTTTTGGCCTTAAGAATGCTGGGGCCACTTACCAGCGATTGGTAAACAAGATGTTTGCCGACCTCCTCGGCAAAACAATGGAAGTATACATCGACGACATGCTCGTCAAGTCGCTCGAGGAAAAGGATCATGTCGGCCACCTCGCAGAGTGTTTTGCGCTCTTGAACAAGAATAACATGAAGCTTAACCCGGCTAAGTGCCGTTTCGGCGTGACATCAGGCGAGTTCCTAGGCTATATGGTAACTCGTCGAGGGATTGAGGCAAACCCGAAACAAATCAACGCCCTCAACCAGATGGCTTCGCCAAAAACAAAAAGAGAAGTCCAGCGACTGACAGGAAGAGTCGCAGCGTTAAACAGATTCATCTCGCGATCTACGGACAAGTGTCTTCCTTTTTACGACACGCTCAAGGATAAAAAAGGAGCAGCTCGGCAGACTTTCGAATGGACGGAGAAGTGTGAAGCCGCTTTTCAGGAGTTGAAGCAGTATCTCGCGACTCCGCCCGTGTTGACAAAGCCGATTGTCGGCGAACCGCTCTACCTTTACATCGCGGTTTCCTTATCGGCAGTTAGTGGGGTTCTAATTCGCGAAGACGGCACCGAGCAGAAGCCCGTTGTCTACATCAGCAAGTCGCTTACCGATGCTGAGACAAGATATCCTCTAACGGAAAAATTAGCACTGGCAGTTATCACAACGGCTCGCAAGCTTCGACCTTATTTCCAATCTCACTCGATCGTCGTCCTAAGTACTTTTCCGCTGCGAGCTGTTCTCCACAGCACAACTCAGTCCGGCCGACTCGCAAAGTGGGCTATCGAGCTAAGCGAATTCGACATCGAGTATCGCAGTAGAGCAGCGATCAAAACACAAGTGTTGGCCGATTTCCTGATAAAACTGCCAGAGGCGACGAGCTCGACCGAAAACAAAGACTCGTCCCAGGTCTGGCAGTTATATGTGGACGGTTCATCCTCTAAGCACGGATCGGGAGTAGGGATTCGACTGTCCTTGCCAGACGGAGAATCGCTTGAACAATCGTTCCGCCTCGGGTTCAGGGCGTCAAACAATGAAGCGGAGTACGAAGCCTTACTCGCAGGTCTTCGTTTGGCCAAAGCACTCAATATGACAAGGATTGACGCTTTCTGCGACTCCCAGCTCGTCGTAAATCAGTTCAACGGCGAGTACGCGACAAAGGACGACCGCATGGAAGCTTACCTCGCTCTCGTCAAGACGCTGGCGTTGGAACTCAAATTTTTCGCCTTAACAAGAATTCCAAGGTCAGAAAACTCGCAAGCGGATGCCCTCTCTGCACTCGGCTCGTCGACGCAGACGGGTAAAGATCTTCAAAGACTGATCCCAGTCGAATTTATCGAGAAACGAAGTATCGCGGTCGCAGAGGAAGTCAACGTACTGACAAGATCCCAAGCCTCAAAGAAAAGAGCGGGGACAAGCAAAAACTCACCTAGTCGTCCCGAGACCGAGCCGATGGACCTCGACCAGCCCGGCACAGACGAAGCGAGTAAAATGACTGATGTCATGGCGGGAAACAACGAGCTCGACCCAAATAATACGACTTACGATCGTGGTCTCCTTCCCGAACAACTCGACGAACCGCCAGAAGACGACTATCCGTGCAACGAGGAACCGCCACCAACGCATGAGGTCGTCGACATCCCTATTGACGACACGATCACGGTCTACGGTTGCGACACCAAGTGGATGACAGACATTCGCATGTATCTCGCAGACGGCGAGGTGCCAACCGACAAGTGGGCAGCTCGCAAGTTAAAAGCACAGTCTGCACGTTTCATTCTTTTTAAAGATGAAGTTTATAAATGGCGATTGTCAGGGCCACTCCTCGTTTGTGTCGAGGGCGAAGCAGCTCGCAAGATAATGCACGAAGTTCACGGTGGATCCTGCGGCAATCACTCGGGAGGTCGCTCACTCGCGATTCGAATCAAGCGGCATGGATATTTTTGGCCGACCATGATCAAGGACTGCGAGTTGTTCGCAGCAAAGTGCGAGAAGAGTCAACGTCACGGCCCGTTCATCCATCAACCTACAGAGTTTTTGAGCTCGATCACCTCGCCTTATCCGTTCATGCGATGGGGGATGGACATCGTCGGACCACTTCATCCGTCTCGGCAAAAACGTTATCTTCTGGTCCTGACAGACTATTTCTCCAAGTGGATTGAAGCTGAAGCTTTCGGATCAATTAAAGACAAGCACGTCGAAAATTTCGTCTGGAAGAACATCATCTGTCGACACGGCGTGCCATATGAAATTGTCACAGACAACGGCTTGCAATTTATTTCTAAACGATTCGAGCTCTTCTGCGACAAATGGAAGATAAGAGTCAGCAAGTCGACACCTCGCAGCCCGCAAGGCAACGGTCAGGCGAAGTCGTCGAACAAGACAGTTATTCACGGATTAAAGACTCGACTCGACGCTAAGAAAGGCCGTTGGGCAAATGAACTCGAAGGCGTTTTATGGTCCTACCGAACCACGCCCCGTCGCGCAACGGGCGAGACTCCTTTCGTTCTCGTTTATGGAACGGAGTGTGTAATTCCTCCCGAGATCCATTTCCCGGGAGTTCGCCGACGATTGCTTCCCA
Source organism: Draba incana (assembly GCA_963576765.1). Taxonomy (NCBI): domain Eukaryota; kingdom Viridiplantae; phylum Streptophyta; class Magnoliopsida; order Brassicales; family Brassicaceae; genus Draba; species Draba incana. The sequence goes on from OY755213.1 coordinate 28,208,364, forward strand.
AACAGGAAGGTCTCAATCATCTCCTCATGCTCAACGAACTCGACCTCATAAACGAAAGGCGCGACCAGGCCCTTATCAAGATGACCGAGTATCAAATTGTGGCCGCCAAGTATTACAATTCCAAGGTGCAAGTTCGACGTTTCTACGAAGGGGACCTCGTCCTACGCGCGGTGTTTCAGAATACGGCCGAGCCAAATGCCGGCAAGCTCGGCGCTCATTGGGAAGGACCTTACCAAATCACGAAGGTGGTTCGGCCAGGCATCTACGAACTCGCCAACATGAAGGGCGAAATGATCCCTCGTTCTTGGAACGCGCGACATCTAAAAAAGTACTACTGCTAAAGGTACTAAGTCACTTGACTTGAACTACGGGGCGACTTGATCCCTTCATAGGGTACGTAGGCAGCTCGTCTTCGGACGAGTTCAGTTGCCCCCCCTATTCAAAAAAGGGGGGAGTGGGTCCGTATATTCATATACTCCCACAAAAAATGTAACAAAAGTTATTACAAGTCAATCAATTCGCAAACGATTTAAATATCTAAACGCGATATTTTGCAAACGAATTCAATATCTAAACGCAATCGACTCGCAAAACGACTTGACTGTCTACACGCGATGTCAACATCGACTCGTCGACTCGCAAACGACTTAACTGTCTACACACAACATGTACGTCGACTTGTCGATTCGCGACGACTTAATTGTCAAAGCGACTCGTCGTCATTACTGACCCTAATGATGGCCTCTAACACTTCATCGCGAAGTTTATATATCCAAAGTGGATAAAGCGCTATATAAATTTAGAGTTCGTCACTGGAGCGGATTTATTAGAGTAAAGTACGTCCGTAAACCAGGGCGTTCATCTCGCAAAACCCAGTTATACTTAACACTGGTCGAACTTAGCAAATGTAATCTGGTCAGAGGTTATAATTGGGTCGAAGATTCTACGGAACTCGACGACACCGAGCTTTGCTTAAGTAACAAACTATAACAGGCCTTGCTGACGAGCAATAACAGGCCTTGCTGACGAGCAATAACAGGCCTCGCCAAATATGGCGAATCCTATGGCGACACGATCAGTCGTCTCGCCAATAAGCGTCTTAAAACCGCAACAGTCGACAGCTCGCTAACGACTTAAATGTCTAATCGCAATTCGTCGACTCGTCAACTTGCTAAACTGACTTAAATGTCTAACGCAGTTGATAGCTCGCGAACGACTTAAGTGCCTAATCGCACAGCTCGCGTCTTATAACCGCAACAGTCGACAGATCGCGAGCGACTTAAATGTCTAATCGCGAAGCTCGCGTCTTAAAACCGCATCGCGTCTTAAAAACGCATCGCCTATAAAAGGCTTTAAACTAAAACACTTGTAAAATTGTTTGCAAAAGCATTTCATTAATATTAATGTTATACCAACTCGGCAAAAGATAAAATCAGTACGAGTTAGATAAAGCCGTCCAGGCACTTAAACAAAAAACCAAGTCTTGAAATCTTGGCCAAACAAAAGGTTAAAATCCTAAATTATATTACAAAATGCTTTAGGCAACAGGCTTGCCAGCATCGACACCTTCATCTTCGGCGACCAGCTCGCCCTCTTCAACTGCTTCCTCAGCACGATCAACCTTACTCGCTGAACTAGCTGCCTCGTCGGCTCTCGGATCCTTCTCCGTGTCGACCATCTCGCGCGGAGGCTCAATGACTGCAGCTGGAATGGGAGCGACTGTCTTGTCGGACTCGCCAGACTCGTCGTCGCTCAATTCCTCACTCGGCTCTCGAAGCCTCATACCAAGAGAGCCGTCATTGGAACCGGAAGCTGCATGAATGCCAACAGATTTAGCACTTATTTCAATTCGCGGAGAAGCGACAACATCCGCCACATTTATGGGGACTCGGTAGTTTTTACCTAAGATCTTTCTCAGCTCAAGGACCTTCGCATCGAAGATCTCGTCAGCATTCCCAAGCGATGCCTTGCTCTCGACAAGGAAGGCGTGTTCAGCCTCAGGATGGAAAGGTTCGTTATCGCTCATCATCTCGTCGAGGAGCTGGAGGTTGGACTCGGCCTGCGAAAGATGGACCATGTTTCTGAATGGCCTCTTCATCAGTCGACCAAAGAGCTCGTGGGCCCGATCTAGCTTGGCCTGGACCTCGGCAGCCGCAGTCTGCCTCGCGTTAGAGATCGCCCCTTCCAGATCCCTCTCGCGACTCGCTTTCAGAGCCGATAGTTCGGCCTCCAACTCGGCTTTTCTGTCATCAGACTCTTTCTTCTCCAGACTGATGTCGTCAGAGATCTTCTTGAAACCGTCTCGCTCTTCGGCGAGTTCAAGCATCTCCTCGGCGACCCGCGCCTTCTCAGCTTCTTCCCTCACCAAGGCGTCCTCTATAAAGGCCTGCCTAGACCTCGCCTCTTGGTCATACGCTATGATCAGCCTATTGAAGTGGGCGGTGGGCTGCAAGAGGGTTGGAAGTATGAGGAAGAAAGCAAAGATAAAAAAAAAATAATAATAACGATGAAGTTACCTTTATTTGGCGAGACGCGTACTCCTTGTAGAGATCCCTCTTAAACAGCATATCCGGGATGGGCATGTTGTCGCCCGGATAGACGACCTTAGACATCAGAGCAGCTGCGGCTATCGGATCTTCGTAGAGCGCAGACGACCTTCCAGGTTGCAGATTTGAGGGAATGGGCTCGCCTTGAAGCAGTGTCAGAATCTCGCGACGAGTTCTCTTCTTGTTGCCCGCCTTGCCTTTGCCTTTCTCTGCGGCAGAGCGTCTTCTTTTCAGCTGGTTCTCGGGCTCGTCCAGCTCGTCAGATAGGGCGGTCGGCTGTGAGGTAATAACAGCCAACGCGCCACTCGCCGCTAATGCAGCGACGTCCTCGCTCGTTGCAACGGGAGTGTCTGCCTTGTCGACACTTCGCTCCGAATCCGCGGTAGCAGGAGCGGCGGCCTTTTTCTCGGCCTTTTTCTTGGCCAGCGCAGCTTTCTTCTTCGCGATTTCGCGGAAAGTTGGTTTCTCCGGCATGACTTCAAGATCTTCGGATTCGCTACGACTTTTGTTGTCTTCCTCGTCGATCAAGGTGGACTCGCGTGCTCGAATGACTCTCCGAAGATGGAAATGGCGCTCCCAAAGACACTTCCTAGCCTTCAACTTCTCGAACAACTCGCTAATTCCTGGAGGAGGAGTGAATGTTGGCCGTTTAACTGCGAGAACAATAAAGAAAAACGTCAGTGCAAAGTTTGGCAAAGCAGCTCGCACGATAAACATCAAGAAAATCTACCCAATGTCCCCCACTTCGCCACCAACGGGTGTTCTACTTCAACAGACGCGCTCGACATCGACACAAAGAAAAAATACTTGCGCCAACTATGATCTTTGTTCGGGAAGTCATCCAGGATCTTATACATGTGGCGACTCGCCAGGTTATATGAAATCTTGCCACTCGAGTCGGTGTGCTTGCGGAACTCTAGAAAATTCCGAAGATGTCGAACTCCGAGGGGCTCGCGGCACTCGGCAGCTCGAGTCGCGAGTCCAACCAATTGGCGAACTCCTCTGGTGTTGATTTGCGCGAGTGCGATTTTGTGAACCATCATATACCGCAGAATCAATTCTGGAATAGGGAATGTGAGATAGCAACTCCTAAACCAGCACTCGTACGCGGTAAATGTGCCGACAGACGGGTCGTCCTCTCGCTGCTCGGTAGTCGGCGCGATCATCTCGACCGTGTCGGGGATTTCGCATTCTTCGCGAAGGGTATCCGGGCGTGCCTCGTCGGTCCATGAAGAGCCCGGAGGAGGGCGTCGCTTTCGCTTCGACTTCTTCGCCTTCTTGATGACTTCGGCTGCCCCTGATCCGATCCAGGCCTCCAATCTTCACTGGGTGGGGCAGCTCGGCAGGACTGAGGGACTCGTCACGAAGATATGGGGCCTCAATAACCATTCTTTCGTGCGAGGCCTCGACTTCTCGGGAATCCATTCGAGGAGATCGGATTTGCGAACTTGTCTCACTCGTCTCGCGGCTTTGCCTTGAGATAGGAGCGGGTTACGAAAACAGATCGGCAAAAGGAGAATCGCCTCTCGCTCGATCCTCTCGATTTGAAGAGGTCGCGTCATCGTGACCTGAGGTACTTGTCGCCTCGCGTCCGCGAACGCTATCAGAGCTCGAGTTCACCTCGATAATGGACTCGCTACCCGCGGAATATTTCCAGATCGACTTATCCTTTTTGACGGACTCGGCAGATCTCGCGGACTTAATCGAGTTCGTTGACGATACCATTTTTGGATCAAAATCGGCAATTTTTTCAGACTTCTCTCAAGAACACCACGGCGGCGATGAAGAACACGGCGGTGGCGAAGCAGTGGGACAGTCAAAAACCCAAAGCGAAGAAAAACGAGAGAGAAAAGGGAGAGAGAGCAAACCTGTTTTTGGAGAAATGAAGTTATGAGGAGTATGAAGAGCGCTCCTCTTTATATAGCCGCTTAGAAAACAGAATTTCGAGGTGGGCCTCATCTCAAAATGGGCCGAAAAGTCTGGGTTTAAAGGGCCATTTTATCTTAGTCCGAAATGTCGAAAGGAACCGAATCGACCTGCGATCCCACCACCTCGTTTTAGATCAAAGCGCGACCCCGCGAGTTGCCGGTGGTTATCTCGCGACTTCAGGACTTCGTATTTTCAGAGCTTCAATTCTCGACGATTACCATGACCTCGCCGAATTTGTGATTTTGGTCGAGTCGCACTCTCACGACTTTACCAGAATAAGTCTTCTCGCTAAGGCGAGTCGCGACTCAACTAGCGTTCGTCTCGTCACCCCGCACATATCAAACAATTCGCGGATTTGTCAGAATCTCCTAGTCAACTCGGGACTTTACCAAATCAACTCGCGACTTCATCTCCGCCAAATCAACTCGCGACTTCATCTCCGCCAAATCAACTCGCGACTTCATCTCCTTCAAATCAACTCGCGACTTCATCAAATCAACTCGCGAGTTCACCAAATCAACTCGCGACTTCATCTTCGACAAAGATCGGCCCACGCCTCGCAAACTTGTTTTTATCTCTTGGGTTCGCAACCTCGAAAGCCTACATTGACGACTCGAACGACGTGCTTGTCTTTTCCTTGATCCGGTTTTTTCCCACTGGGTTTTTCCGGACAAGGTTTTTACTGAGGCTCGTTCACACACTTATGCGCCATCATCATCTCCGAGCGGCTCAGAGGTTCGGGACGTATCCATTTCACCGCCTCGCGTCAATCGGCCCGCGGATTTCACTCTCGACCAGCTCGCGACTTTGCTAGATCAAAGCCGACTCGCCCGTAAACATCACGCTCGGCCAGCTCGCCGAAGGCGGGTTCAAACTGTGTCGCCTGGACTCGGCAGCCTCATCAACAACACGCAAACCGTCAAAACGGAAATTGTTTCTTCGCTCAGACACCCTTACTTCAAACCTTTTACTCGTAAAACTGCCGAACTGGGGGGCTAATTGTAGGGGTCGGAACCCCCCTCGAAGAACCGATAGGCCTAAAACGACGTCGTTTCGGCTAAGGCAAACCCGAATAGAAGAGTCCAGAAGATAGAAGCCCACTGAAGGCCCATTACCGACATTTTACTATTCATATCGACACGTGTTTTACTGTTCATACCGACATATTTGCTATATATATGTGTGTACCCCCTCAGAAATGGGGGGATAGAAAAACTGACAATAAAATCCTTACACTGAAAACTTCTCTAGATCAGAACTATTTTTCTCAAGAACTCAAGAACCCTAATTCGAAATCCGTCAGAGTGTTTGGAACCCTAAGGAAGCTCTATTTCGTTGAATCTTCACAAATACTGTTGTGCGAAAATCCAGCATGCACAACTATTCTATCTACTGCATTCCAGTCAAAGTAAGAAGGAGGTCCAGCTCTCTTAATACCATTAATAACTTCATGAAAATAATCATTGTATAACTTATCCTCTTCTTCCATCTTATCAAACCCAACCCTAAACTGAATTGCTCTAGATAACATCAAGAATGTGGCATTCCATCTAGTAGAGACATCCAAAGGCAAACTACCACGAGAAACTCTTTCCCTATCTAATTTCAATGCAAAAGCCTTCATTCTATTAGTAGATCCCCTTAGACAAGCCACTGCATTTCTGATTGCATCAACACTTTCTCCTATTTCAGACAATCCTTCCCTTGCAATGAGATTAATAATATGAGCAGCACATCTCATATGCAAGTGACTACCATCTAATACAAATGCCTCAGGAGATTTTTTCACAAATTCGGTATGAAACTTTTTTATAGCTAAGGTATTCGCTGTTGCATTGTCTACAGTGATAGTAAATATCTTATCTATTCCCCATTCTAGACACACATCTAAAAGAATATTAGAAATAGTCTGACCTTTATGATCTGAGACATTTTTAAAGGCAATCAAGTACTTCTGTAGCTTCCAGTTTGCATCTATGTAATGGCATGTGACCACCATATAACTTGCAGCTGCACACATAAAAATATAACAAGTTAAAGTATCCGAAACAACAAGTAAAGATAAACATATACTAATGAACAAATAAGGGAGACAAACTTACATGTTGGTTCACATTTCCAAATATCGGTTGTCAGAGACACTCTTTGTTTATAGCTTGTGATCAAGCTCATTAGTTCTACCTTCTTGTCTCTGTACATTTTCACTATATCTCTGGTGGCAGTCCTTCTTGAGTGAGGATTGTACATCTTGATCTACAAACAAAAAATACTTAGTTAGTTGCAGATAGGAAAAACAATGAACCAAGAAATATAGAATTAAAAGAACAAAGCTTACAAAGCTTACCTTATTACTGAAGTACTTCCAAGCAACACTCTCAACGAATGAGAGTGGTAACTCTGCTAAGACCATCAACTCATTTGATGCTTCTCTGTACACAGTTTCAGAAACCTTGGCTTGCATCAAGTTTCCTTCTCCATTGATCAACAGGTTGAATATTATGTTGACCATCTTGCCATGCCTTATAATCCTTGCAAACTTTCATGTGATTAATGAGAACTGATGTCCCTTGCTTTGAAGGACATGACAAGGGCCTTCCACAGTAGTTGCAGTTACATTTGTTGGGATCTTCTTTCTTCTTGGTGAAATGTTCCCAATGAGGAGATCTTGAACTGAAAATCTTCTTTGGTTTTGCTGGCTGAGGTTGTGAAGAACCTCCAGAAGGAGTTTCTTTCCTCTTTCCACTAACAGGAGTCAAAACCTCATCAGGGACTGCAATGCCTTTGCCTTTGTCTCTTGCATTTTGTGATGACGAAGAATCCATCTGCAAAATTGACCAAAGCATATACCAAATTATAAACCATACATTTTAAAGCATATAAATTTTACCAACAAACACAAATCGAGAAGCCATTATCAAAATCAAACTAACACAAATCGAGAAGCCATTATCAAAATCAAACTAAAAATTTACTACAAATCGGCTAGAAATTATCAGAACATAAACAAATGCATTATCTTATCAAAATCCGATTGAAATTAGCCACAAATTTTAGACAAAACAAACGGAAATAAGAGGCGATTCGTACCTGGGAATGGGTTACTGATGTCTTCGATGGAGGAGACGATCTCGATCTGGGAATATGAAGTGGATCCAGTGTAAAAATGAGAACTGAAGAGATTGATTCGGTTTTGTGTGTAGAGGATTAGGGTTTTCGAGGAAGAAGCCGAAGAGTCTAAAGGTAATATTAGTAATAATAACTTATGTTCAGTTTTGTTCGGTTAACCACGGGTATGCCGGGTTTTCCCGAACCCGAACCGAATACCGAAACCCGATGATTCTATAACCCATTCGTGTAATAGGCAAAAACCGAAACCGAACCGAACCCGTCTCTTTCGGTTTGGGTTCGGGTTCGGTTTTCGGGTTCGTGAATAATGCCCAGGCCTAGTTGAAATTGTGGTGTTTTTAGGGTCGCATGAAGCTATTTGGGACGATTTTGTATCCGAAGAACAAGTATTTGACACTTCAATTCTCTAGAGGAGGCAAAAATGTTATATGTGATGATTATTTTGATAACATGGTTAGTCTCCTTCTTCTTTCTTCTTTCTACGTTTAGAGTCTTCTCTTGACTCTTGAGGATTTGTTAATGTACATACAGATTGTGTTCTCTGAGTCATGGTGGATTGGGACTAAAGAGGAGAATCCTGAAGAAGCTCGTCTTGAATTCCCTAAAGAATTGGCTCAGGTTGATACATTTTTTCAGTTGTTTACGTTTTTTCTCTCAAGTTTAGATGTTGTCATGTGATAAGAGAAATTTTGGTTTTCAGGCAGAGCAAACGGAGTTTGATTTCCGAGGCGGTGCAGGAGGAGCAGTTTCGGTTAAAACGACGGGGACTCCTGTAATTGGTAGCCAGAAAACAGAAACAGAGTCACCTGATGTTGACTTGGAGGATTATTTATCTGAGGATGGAGAGTAATTGGATGAGAAGATTCAAGTAACACCATTTCGACAGTCTCAAAGAAACTCCGGCAAGAAATTCAAGTAACGATCCTCACTCAAAACACTCTTTTGAGCTAGTGACAATGTTTTTGATCCTTAAAGTCTCTGTGATGGACTTTGATAGCTTATGAGTTTCCTTCCGGCGAATCACTTCTTGTTCATTTGACTTGTGAAACTATCTTTATGATACTGTGTATTGAGTTTTTTTGGTGTTATCCTTGATTCTTTCGTCTGTGTTTTCATTTGCCTTTTTAAGTTCTTTTGTTTGTCGTTGATGAGCTAACAGCCTTTCTTTAATTGATTCCCACAGCTTTGCAGAAGTTGAAGCCTACTCAGGTGAAAGTGATGGCGATAGATCTGATAAAGAAGATGTGAAACATTTGTTGAAACCTGATTCTTCAACAAAAGGTCATGAGGAACCGCAAGCTGGTACTTCTACTGCATCAACAAGCAAGTCAAACTTCCGGTTACAAAGGAAAAATCAAAAAGCAAAGATGGTAAGCTCGTTCAAGCTACGTTGTCTAACCTATTCAAGAAAGCAGAAGAGAAAACAGCTGGAACTTCCAAGGAGAAATCATCCTCAAAGGCTTAAACAAATTTTCTCCATAAGAAAATAGAGGTCTGTAGTTTCTTTTGCTTTCTAGTTCTTTTAGCAGTGTTGGTGTGAGATGAGGAATGAGAAATTGCTACAATACCGATGATTTTGTTTGCGCAAAGCACAAAATGTAATGGATTCATCATCTTTATCAATCTAGTATGTGTTTACCGAGCTATATATAAAGCATGTTTGCGCATTTTGATACAAGAAATTGTCTCTCATCTATCTGGACGAGTGACCAAAGGTTTTCAAATCTGAAACATCATTACACTTTTCTACTCAGCAGATTCATCTCATTGAGCTTTTAAAAAAACTAAGAGGGACCTTGCAGGAACTTTTCAACTCTATGATTAGTTGCAGATGAGAGAAACTTCATACAAATAGGAGGTTTAACTCCAGCTATAGCAAGCACCGAGCTTGGTAAAGTCCAGATCCCATCTCCACAAATCAAACCTGAAGCCACCGCTGTGGCAAAAGCTTCAGCCTTTGGTGCGTCTAACCTCTCCCAGACAAACAAAATCAAACTCCCCACACACATGTCAATCTGATAAGCCCAAGAAGTATCAACCTTGGAGAATGTATAAGAGGAAGCAGCAAGAGATAAGAAGTGAAGAAGAGAAGAAAGAAGGAAGTTAGTTGCTGGTTGTTTTAGAGTTAGAAGTTGTTAGTTGTTGTAAAGAAGTTGGTTAGTTGAGTTTGTTAAGAAGACTTAACGGCTCAAGAAAAGATTGTGAGTTTGTAAGAGACCTTCGGTTATATAAGGAGGTTCTCTAGGATTGTTTTGGTGATTCAGAGTTTTAGTTTCTTACTCTACGTTTGTACAATTTGAGAGAGTAATAAAGAAACGTCTTCTTCTTCTACAAATTCTCTTATCACAATCGCAAAGTACGGCCCTAGGAAAAACGGTATAGCCATTGCCATGGGAAGTGGAATAAACCTTCCCCACCTGTTACCAAGACCGTCTCTTACTAAGTTTATAAGTATGGCTACACCGAAAAACGCGTAGTGTGGGGGTCGAAACCAACACAATTAGATTTGTAAGGGTTTTGAGGAGATAGAGATTTCTATGTTAACTAGGGATCACAAGAGATTGAGAAAGAGTTGTTCTTATTGCTGTGTAAAGTTGAGTACAAAGCTTCTGTATGAAAAATCGGATCCCCTTTAGGGTTTTTACAATGATGTATATATACTATTCTAAGTCGGCTTGACATTCCTAAGTCTTCGCGGAATTGCCTTGCTTGAGTTGGCTGCATCAACGTGGGTTTCGTGTTGTTGGGCTGAAGACTGCATTGGACCGAGGATGTGACCAACAGCTGAAGAGAGGACGCTTTCGGCCCTTGGGCCGAAACCGTGATTGCTTCTTGGACCAAAGCTGTGGTCGCTGGGTACACTGGCGAAGCCATGGTCGCTGGACCCTCTGGCGAGGCCGTGGTCGCCTCTGTCTTGCCCTGGTCCTTTCCTGCCTCGCCCAGATTTGCTTTGCTGGCACATGCTTTGCCTCGCAAGAAAACTTAGGTGTCGTTACGCCTTCTTTGTCGAGAATCCGGAGAGCCATTTCTTCAATCGGCTTGTCTTTAGATGTTAATATTGAGCGGGTGAAAACCAACCCCAACAGTTAGCCCCCCAGCTCGGTAATGTTAGGGATAATGGTGCCGAGTTAAAAGATGTGTTGAGTATCAGCGTTAACGTTTGAAGTCAAGGCTCTTGTCTATCCTACAGTAGTAGAGAGTGACTTTATACTAGAGGTTTTAAGACTCCGTTAGCGTTGTGAAGATTTTAAGACTTCGTATTCCTTTTGGAGATTTTAAGACTCCGTGTTTCGACCGCCAGTGTCAATGATGTCTCTGAGCGATAGCTAGGCGATTTCTGGAGGGAGAATGTTTTTGAATGGAAACGGGACCCGTTGGGTGAAAGAAGGAAGAAAATATCTTCTTCCCTTAAAGAGATTAGGTTTGACTTGGTCAACCCTTTCTCCTTCCCCTTCCTTCTTCTTTTCTTCTCCATTCATTTACTAGGGTTTTGTTCACCTCCCTTTGTTGCCGCCGACCACGAGCTCGCCGCCGACCACGAGCTCGTCGCCGACCGGAGACTCCCTTCGCCGCCTCCTTCTTCCTTCCTTTGGTGAGTTCCCTCATTACCTTCTCAAGCCATTTGCTTTAAGTCCCATGAGTACTTGATTGAAGGAACCAAGATTTTGGATCTAACACTTAGGGAGAACAACCCTTGATTGTACCTAGTTGTTAGGATAAAATCTCAAGCCCCTTGATTTCAATTAATTCCAAGCTCCAATTGTTGATGAGATAGAATTTTTGAGCTCCTTCTTTGAAGCTTGTTTATGGATAGATGTTGTTCTTGAGATGTGTTCATCCTCATAGATGAAAATTGTTGACCTTTGATTTTGCTTGTTGACTTGTTGTAGGTGGATTTTTTTTTTTTTAATTATGGAAAGACAAGAACTTGGCCCGGTTGATCACGGTGGACCGCCGGCATCCTCGCCGCACCAAGCCGAGCCTGTGCTCGCGGCCTCCACCCGGACCGAGCCCGTGCTCGCGGGTCTTCATCTATCCGAGCATGTGCTCGCACGTCCCCATCCATCTGAGCATACGCTCGCGTGTCCTCATCCATCCGAGCACGCGCTCGCATCGCCCGATCCATCCGAGCCCGTGCTCACGTCTTCCGATCGACCCGAGCCCGTGCTCGGATCACCCGAACGGACCGTCCGTGTACTCGCGCCGCCTCGTCAACCCGAGCCCGCGGTCGCATCATCGAGCCGAACCGACCCTGTGGTCGCATGTCATGAGAATGCGGGCACCGGGATTTGTCTCCGTAGTAAGCTCACCGTTCTGCGGCTTTGTCTTGGCGGTCCCGATGGGGTTGATGAGGACGTCTTCGACGACTTAGCGGAATTTGAGGAGGAGAGGAGGCCTAGTGGTGATGAGGATTCGATAGCCCGTGATAGGGGAGTTGGACTATCCTTCCCCCTTAATGATGAGGACCTGGGGCTCCCAGATGGTGCAGCCGACGCCGCTTTGCCAGATTCTTCTTCTTCATTGTTGGGAATGTCCTGAAATCACACTTGTATTCACTCTAGGAATAGTTGTACTGTCGAGATTAGACATTCATATAATACTAGGTGGTCACAATGCTTTGCTAGAGGCTCCTTGTGATCTATGAGTTATGAACTCATTGCTAGTAGTATATGATCCTACAGGGTCACACACCTAAGCAAGCTGGATGAGCTTTATGTGGGAATGATCATTAAGAGTAATGATCTAGGTAATGTGTATAAAATACACATTATATACGAGTTTAGAGGGTGTGTCGATCGACACAAAGAGTTGTGTCGATCGACACAAAGGCAGAATCGAAATAGTGATTTCGGTTTAATGACACAATTGATTCTGGTTCGGTTCAGAATTAATTGGGCTTTCTCAAGGGCCTATATATATGATATTAGGCATGACCTTGAGACCTAATCTTGGTTAGTCGCAGCCACCTCTTTAGAACTCGGAGATTCCCCAGGAGATCCGGATTACCAGCACTAGCATCCCAGAGGATTCTAGTTTGTGTGCGTGTGGACTATCGGTAGAGGCGCAACACTAGGGGCGCTCTAGATCTCGAATCCCTGACAATTCAATTCCGCTGCATAAACTCCAGGTATATTCGAGATCCGATCTTGCAGATTCAATGTTTACAAACCCTAGATCCTAGGCAAAAGGAATCGTTCATAGGTTATTTAATAGAGATTAAACCGGATAAAACCTGATAAAATTCCTACAGTGGTATCAGAGCCTTAGGGTTTAACCTTGAATCTGAAAACATGTTAATTAAATTGGTAGAATTTGAATTAGGATGCATGTTACATCGATGAACAGTAATCGTGAATAGAGATTCGCGATGAACAGTAATCGGTGAACAGTAATCGTGAATATTGATTCGCGATGAACAGTAATCGTGAATAGTGATTCGCAATGAACAGTAATCGGTGAATAGTATCGTGAATAGTGATTCGCGATGAACAGTAATCGTGAATAGTGATTCGCGATGAACAGTAATCGTGAATAGTGATTCGCGATGAACACTAATCGTGAATAGTGATTCGCGATGAACAGTAATCGGTGAACAGTAATCACGATGAACAGTACTCGATGAATAGTGATTCGTCGATGAACAGTAATCACGATTTTCAGAATCGTGAATTAGGGTTTCAGACCTTGCGAATGGTTAACCGGTTCAATTGGATTGAATCGGTTATCGCGCTTGGTAACAAATCAATTAGACTGGTTAATTTCGGTTTATTGCGATTTGGTAGCGTCGATCGACACAAATGTTGTGTCACTCGACAGAGGCCAAAATCGATCCGATTCAATAGGATTGACGGGTTATCGATCCGGTTCAATTGGATTGACTGGTTATCGCAAAATTGATTTGGTCTGGTTCGTGTCGATCGACACAAATGTTGTGTCGCTCGACAGAGACCAATTATCGACCCGGTTCAATTGGATTGACCGGTTATCGAAGATTAAACATGGTTTGGTCATATCGATCGACACAGACCGGTTATTGAAATGTTTCTGTCGGTGATCGAAACCGGTTCAATTGGATTGATCGGTTGTCGAAGAACTGTTCCAGAAAGGTGAGTATCGATCGACACTAATGTAGTATCGATCGACAGCTACTAAGATTATGGTTAGTGAACCTAAAATCTAATAACCGAACCAGATTTAATGAGATTGGATTCCTGAATGCATATGTGATATGTATTAGGATTAAAAGTTCAGTTCCTCAACTAAATATCAAGTGTTCTGGATGTCTTCCCGATCTTGTCAGCTGTCAAGACTCGTTTAATTGCGTGATAGGCTTGCAGTGCAAGGTATCTGCAGTTACATCAGTAAGGCAGTAGGTAATTGTGTTGATGGGCTTGCAGTGCATGGCATCAACTATTACATGACTGAAGAGATTGGTTTGCTTGAATGGGCTATCAGAAGTTCTGGGCCCAGAGACATCAGGTGGATAAAACATAAGATGTCTTATCCACAACCAAGAGTCATATTGGATATGATTAGCAAGGTGTTGCTTACCTATATAGCTAAGATTTGGGTGACAGCCAGTGGCTCGCTCGAGTTTTGGTGAAATATGGATCTTGGATCATTATATTCATTTGAGGAAACATTGTTTTGAATATAATGCGAGTTTTCTTAATTGTTAAGATTTCTCATTTCCTGAATATCATAACTGATTTTTCCTTTTCTTATTTCAGTTATGTCTAATCAGAACTCTTTCTCGTTGAGATCCGTCCTTGAGAAGGACAAGTTAAATGGATCCAACTTCCTTGATTGGTATCGGAACTTGAGAATTGTTCTCAAGCAGGAGAGAAAGGACTATGTCCTTGAGAAAGCTCTCCCCGAGAAACTAAGGTCCAATGCCTCACATGCAGTATATGATGCTGGGAATAAGCACTATTATGATATGGTCGATGTGCGCCATCTGATGAGGGATACCATGAACTCTGAATTGCAGGGGCAATATGAGAACGTGGAATCGCCTATCGAGATAGTCACTAGCCTGAAAGCTATGTTTCAAGAGCAGACTCGAACTGAGAGATATCAAACAGTTAAATCTCTGTTTGAGTGCAAGCTACCAAAGGATGCTCCAGTAAGTCCTCATGTCATGAAAATGATAGGTTATATTGATAACCTGAGGAGACTGGATTGTTCTATTAGCCAAGAGTTGGCTACTGACATCATTCTGCAGTCCCTGCCGACGAGCTATGATGAGTTCATCAAGTACTACGTCAAGAATGTCTTGACAAAGACGTTGACTGAATTGCATGATATGCTCAAGGCAGCTGAGCTCAATATCAAGAAGGGCAAAAGGTTTGTGAAACCTGGTAAAGACAAGGGTGAGAGAAAGGCCGTCCAGATTGTGAATCAGGATAAGCCCAAGTCTTTCACTAAACCCAAGTCTGGCCCATCTGATAATGATGCATGCAGCTACTGTGGGGAGCCAAGGCATTGGAGGAGAAAATGCAAGAAATACATGGAAGATTCTATGGAAATAATGGAGATGTATGACACTCCTTATTCAGGTATTTGTGTTATTTCAAGTTCTATCTTATGGGTATTAGATACCGGTTGTGGTGCTCATGTTTGTTTAAATATGCAGGGCCTAAACAACAGTAGAACATTGAAGAAGGGACGAGTGGAGGTGCTCAACAGGAATGAAGCAAGTGTTGCTGCATTAGCTGTAGAAAGTTTCCATTTGTAGTCGCCTTCAGGCTTGGTTTTAGAAACTAAATTATTGCTATTGTATATCTGCTATGAGCAGAAATGTCATTTCATTTTCTTATAAAGGATATGAGTGATTTTATTTTGATAAAAGACAAATGTTGCTCTTTTGATCTTAATGATATGTTATATGATAGCACCCCATTAGAGAATGGGTTTTGTGTCTTAAACCAATCTATGCCTGTCTATAACATAAACATAAATTGGTTCTCTAGCATTGTCATTTGGGTTACAGAGGATTCGAAGGTTCCATAGTGATGGTCTTTTGGGCTCATTTGATTATGAATCATGTGAGAAAAGTGAATCCTGCTTATTGGGCAAAATGACTAAGGCCTCTTTCAATGAACCAAATGAAAGGGCCAATGAATTATTGGGCCTTATACATACAGATGTGTGCGGTCCGATAAGCAACAGTGCTAGAAGAAACTTTTAGTACTTCATTACCTTTACTGATGACTTTAGTATGCATGGCTATGTCTACCTATTGAGTCACAAGTCGGAATCCTTTGAAAAGTTCAAGGAGTTCCAGAATGAAGTACATAATCAAATTGACAAAAGTATTAGAGCTCTTCGATCAGATCGCGGAGGAGAATACTTCTTCGATCAGATCGCGGAGGAGAATACTTAAGTCAAGAGAAAAGTGATCATCTGAGAGAGTGTGGAATGGTTTCACAGCTCACTCCTCCTGGAACGCCCTATTGGAATGGAGTTTCCGGAGGAGTAATCGGACCTTATTGGATATGGTTCGATCAATGATGAGTCACACAGATCTTCCATTATCTCTTTTAGGGATACGCTCTAAAAATGTCTGAGTTTACACTAAATAGGGTTCCATTAAAATCAATTGAAAAGACATCACATGAGATGTGGACTGGAAATGTTCCAATTTGTCTTTCCTAAAATTTGGGGTTGTGAGGCTTATGTAAAATGTTTAATAAGCTCGCACCCAAATCCGATAAGTGCTACTTCGTTGGTTATCCTAAGGAAACCAAGGCTTACTACTTCTACAACCGTTCTAAGAACAAAGTGTTTGTTGCTAAGAACTATGTTTTCTAGAGAAAGATTGTCTTTCCAAGAAAAACAGTGGGAGTGAAGTAAAACTCGAAGATGTTCGAGAATCACAGGAGCATACTCAACCTGTTAAGGAAGAGCAGTAGCTGGATCTGCAAAGAGTTGTAGAACCTACACCTGTGGTGCCTGAATTTCGCAGATCCGAAAGGATTCGTAACGATCATGAGAAATACGGATTTCTTGTGACCAATTGTCATGACTTGTTAATCATTGACAATAACGAGCCTGCGAATTTTGAAGAAGCAGTGTTGGGCCCGGACTCCGATAAGTGGCTTGGAGCTGCTAGATCCGAAATGGGATCCATGTCAGAGAACCAGGTATGGTACTTGGTAGATTTACCCGATGGCGTAAAACCCATTGAGTGGATTGACGTGGATGGGAATATCAAGATATTCAAAGCTAGATTGGTGGCTAAAGGTTTCAAGCAAATTCATGGTACGACTATGAAGAGACCTATTCCCCAGTCACTATGCTTAAATCCATTCAAATAATCCTAGCAAATGCCATTTATCATGGTGATGATATTTGGCAAATGGATGTGATCCAAATAATGTTGGGAAAGAATGCAAGCTTCATCGATCCATGTATGGATTGAAGCAAGCATCACGGAGTTGAAATCTTCGTTTTGATAAAGTTGTCAAAAGGTTTGACTTCATCAGGAACGAAGAGGAACCATGTGTTTACAAGAGGACTAGTGGGAGTGTAGTTGCATTTCTCATTATGTATGTAGATAACATACTTATTCTCGGAACTGACGTTCCGTTGCTTTAGTTTTTGAAACTTGGCTCGGAAGTTGTTTTTCAATAAAAGGCATGAGAGTAGCCGCGTGAATTCTTGGAATAAGAATCTATAGAGATAGATTGGGTAGGCTAATTGGATCGTGTCAAGATGCTTATGGTGATAAGTTCTTGGACAGGTTCAGTATGCATGATTCCAAGAAGGGCCTCATACCAATGTTTCATGGCATTAATCTTGGCAAGATGCGGTGTCCCTGGACACTGGCTGAGCAAGAACGTTTGAATAGAATTCCCAGACTTTTGCAGTGGAACCTATCATAAATGCCATGACCTGCACTCGTCCAGGTATTGCTTGTGTTATAAGCAAGACGAGTAGATACCAATATGATCCATGTGAATGTCACTGGACAGTTACCAATAATATTCTCAAGTATTTGAGGAATACTAAGGATAGGAGCTTGGTGAACTAAGGAAGTAAGGTTTTTGTTGAGAGTGATTAGACGGACTAAGACAATTTCTGGTAGAAACCTGATTATGTCTTGTATCTATACTGCGGTGCGGTTTGTTGGAAAGGGTTCCGAGCAAAGCATCGCAGCCTGCGGTTTGTTGGAAAGGGTTCCAAGCAGAGCGTCGCAGCCTCTCCCACGACCTAAGCATGAGTTTACCCTCCTGCTGTAGGTATTGGATATGTTAAGATATGATCTTAATTCTAGTGGGAGTTGTAATGGATTTAGTGATGTTATGATATTCATGTAGACATACTTTGGTTATGTCATAATGAAATTGTTTCATATATTATTTGATTATTGGATAATTGAATAATAGTCCCAAAAGTAATTTATGGCATTTTATAGGTCATCAAGTTGAGGACTTGATCATGAAACCCTATAAGTGATAAATGACATAGATTATATTTGTCCCTGGTCAAGGTTGTTAAAGTGGGACACTGACAACCGCGTGAGACTGGCATGTGAGGTGACTGATGACTAAGTTTCATGGAGTCATTAATAAGAGTATTAAAGTTAATCACATAGATATATGTTGGAGAACATATGATCGGACATGACCCGCTAATGAGAACTCTACAGGATAGTTATATAAGTGTCATAAGAGGTTCTCATTACGACTATAGAGTATAGTCCTTAGACGTGAGTTCATCATGATTTCTTACATATGAATTGGTCCGCTTTGACGGTGTCAAACGTTATCCGTAACAGGTG
The DNA here is from genome assembly GCA_963576765.1 of Draba incana. Taxonomy (NCBI): domain Eukaryota; kingdom Viridiplantae; phylum Streptophyta; class Magnoliopsida; order Brassicales; family Brassicaceae; genus Draba; species Draba incana. Next base: position 28,226,751 of record OY755213.1, read on the forward strand.
ACTATAAAGGCATTGATTGGGCGTATCATGAAGTGTGTGAAGGAACAGGGATGGAACAAGATGGGATTTGTCCCTCCTATATAACAGGAGATAAATATCTCAGGGCCCATCGAAGATTTGATACTGAGAAATGCGTGGCCGCGCTCAAACGAGGTGATTGTCAGTCGTTTGTTTTTAATCAGTATAAATCGGAGTTCGATGAACGTGATAATGGCTGTAATAAGGATGACACGGTTCTTGCCTTATGCCATATCGAGATATAGAGACGAAGGGATTATGGAATAGTTGATTCCAGTACAAGTGGGAGATTGTTGGGAATGTCCTGAAATCACACTTGTATTCACTCTAGGAATAGTTGTACTGTCGAGATTAGACATTCATATAATACTAGGTGGTCACAATGCTTTGCTAGAGGCTCCTTGTGATCTATGAGTTATGAACTCATTGCTAGTAGTATATGATCCTACAGGGTCACACACCTAAGCAAGCTGGATGAGCTTTATGTGGAAATGATCATTAAGAGTAATGATCTAGGTAATGTGTATAAAATACACATTATATACGAGTTTAGAGGGTGTGTCGATCGACACAAAGAGTTGTGTCGATCGACACAAAGGCATAATCGAAATAGTGATTTCGGTTTAATGACACAATTGATTCTGGTTCGGTTCAGAATTAATTGGGCTTTCTCAAGGGCCTATATATATGATATTAGGCATGACCTTGAGACCTAATCTTGGTTAGTCGCAGCCACCTCTTTAGAACTCGGAGATTCCCCAGGAGATCCGAATTACCGGCACTAGCATCCCGGCGGATTCCAGTTTGTGTGCGTGTGGACTATCGGTAGAGGCGCAACACTAGGGGCGCTCTAGATCTCGAATCCCTGACAATTCAATTCCGCTGCATAAACTTCAGGTATATTCGAGATCCGATCTTGCAGATTCAATGTTTACAAACCCTAGATCCTAGGCAAAAGGAATCGTTCATAGGTTGTTTAATAGAGATTAAACCGGATAAAACCTGATAAAATTCCTACAGTCTTTATTTAACGTGTAAATTACGTTTAAGAACAACATAATCTAATGTATGAATCATATCCAAAGTCTTTCTTCAGCCCTCTTATGTACCATACGAGTTGGGTGATATGAGGCTCTCTACGTACGTATTGGCTTCAAACCCATCACTGAGCTTAACACCACAAATTCCCAAATTCCTCGATGTATCGGACTCGAAATTGTACAAGACCATGTCTCCATCAAGCTCAAGAAGAGCCTCTTTTTCGTTCTTAGTCGAACACAGCGGTTTCATCGACCTATACATTAAATTGATCCGGATTCTGCGCCATGAACTCGCTACACCGTACTCATTCATCACCCAAATATCGTCGTGCACCTCGTAGCAACTATTTACCACGCAGCGACGTTTATTGATACTCCCAACTAGAAAGTTTTTAAACCGATGAGTACAATCCTCAGCTTCATCAGGCAATGTAATCTCTCGAAACTCCTCGGTTTTAAGATCAAACGCTACAATCACTCTCTGATTTTGGTTAGTCAAAACCCAATGGATCGCACCGTTGAAATGCACACCGGAACTGAAACCATCGTTGTGCTCGTAACTCAAATCGGGAATTCGTCTCCACGAGTCTGATTTCAAAGAGTAGACACTAACGTTGAGAACATCATCACTATCAGCAATAAGCTTCACTACCTTGTAATCACCTCTCAAATCATCGAATCCAAACCCGTAAGTTTGGAACTGTTCACCGAATTCTTTCGATTTCGGACGCAAATTCTCAGGTAATCTCTTGGATTCTCTAGTGGTTGGATTATACAAGAACAAAGCACTTTCACCTGGAGAAATACACACTAAACCATTCGAAGATCCAATGATCTCAACCCAATTTCTTCGATACGATTTCGCATTAAGCTTAAGCATCACGCGACGATCGTCTTCGTCAACCTCAGATCCACCACCGTAGAGATGTTCTCTCACGTAACTTCGAATCATCTCAGCGAAAATACTCGGATTGTCTTTAAGCGGATAATTGAGCTCTGTGGAAGCCAAATCCTTAATTCCTTCACATCCGTCGCCGATCGAATCGAAATCCAAAGAGTATAGATTATGTGAAGAGACGATTAGTTTCCGGCGAATCGATCGAACGGAATCGTTTCGAAGGATTAGATCGGTGTGACGCTTCGCGAATCCTGGATCTGACGAGAGGGAGCGAAACAGCTTTGATACGCACCTGAATCTTCCGATCGATTTCGCCGGTAATCGGAGAAGAATTTCTGTGATGATCTCTGGAGGTAAGGTGAGATATTCCGGTGAAGATTCGTCGTTGGTCTCTTCTCTCTTCATCGTCTCCATTCTCGCTTCTCCGAGCAAATGGATCGTTGGCTTTTGGTAGCTATTTGCTTCTGACCCGAAACTTTAATTTCGCCCCGTCAAAAAATGGATCCGGGTCTAATCTCGGTTGGTTAAAACGTTTTTTTATCAAAATTTCCCGGTTCAATAGTCAAACCGGGTAATAACTATCATTGACCGTAGATAATTCAATATATGGGGTTGTTTAGGAGATTAAAAGGGGTTCAATTGTAAACAAATGAATGTCTCTTATTCTTACTCGAACACCCAAACACCACCTATTATCTCTCGTAGGTTTTAGGATTGAATAATTTGGTGTAGATTAAGAATGTTTTAAAGAAAAAGAAACAAACAAATTGAGTGGTGGCAAAGTAAGAAATTAAGTGTGGGCATAATGATTGTTCCATATACGAAATGGCATTAATTTTCCAAAGTTGATGGATGCACTTGCACCTCTGCCCCCCTGGTATTGACTATGAATTGAGTAGCACACTCCAATGTTCCAAGACCATTGCATATCTGTCACATAAACACACACAAAATTATAAAACATCGATCACAAGTCAAAACAAATATCTATTAATGAAAATAAGTTTGCATGGAGAAAGAGAAGACTTACAAGGACGTAAATATCAATTTGGTAGATCAAAGAGTAGACGGTCCAAATTGCAGCGTTGATGAAACTAACGAAAGAAAATCCAAGCATGTAATGAAAGCTTTTATTATCCTCCATTGTTATCTAATGTATCACGCACGCATAAAAATAATAATAATCAGAAACCCATAATCAATTAATAGTTTACTTAACTATATTCATCAATTATTAGGGAGAGAAATTAGAGAGTGCTTACCGGGGCAACCAAAGCATGCACAATAATGGTGACGATGGTGCAAATAAGACCAATGAATGCATGTCGTCTAGCTCTAGCATCTTTCGGATCACCATCATTCGGAAATGCAAAAATAGTAGCCAAATAGAAAAATGCCACAAAAATAAACTCCCACGAAAGGCAACAACGAATGGTAGTCCTCTGCACATCAAAATCAAGATCATCAAAAATCATTAGTAATATATACAATAATATGATCATGAGAGATTTAAATAGAGTATTAAAGATGACATACCCACGATTCGTCGTGACAATAGATATAATAGATAACCAAGTAGATAACTTCGATTCCGAAACTGATGCTGTTAGTCGTGGTGACGAGAATATTATCTTTATGAACTAGAGGGAGACCATACAAAATCCACAAACTAAATTTCAACACCATTATTAAATGACTGTCCGGTTTGTAATCTTCCACAGATTTCTTCTTGTATATTTCTATAAACTTTGGCCTGTATATATGCATCAAAGAAATGTTAATAAATAATAACTCTCATAAAAATCATAATCCATATCTAAATCTGCGAAACAATTCTTATGATTTTAGATACCACTAAAACTATAGAGGCACACGCATTGTGAACTCTAGCATATATAGCTAGAGACTATGTTAATTAGTAACATACTAAGAGAAAACAGATATAATCAAACACATAAATACACCAAAATAAATTGTGAAAAAGAGAAGAAAAGGGGTATTACATTGGTACGAGGCTGATCAAGAAGGAAATAACAGTCCCTGCATCAAAGCCAGAAAAAAAGTTAGTAAATTAGTTATAGCGACGACCTGACTAAATTGAACAACATCGAATCCATCAACATAACCAAACAAAAATATTCAAAACCGAATTTTTAAGCCTAAGAGCATCTCCAATTGTACTTATTCTTGCATCTCAAGTCATTATAGGAGATGGTCTAAAGAGATCACTATATACTAGCTACAATTCCCTACACGAACTTATTCCGCATACCATATTACACACAATTATAGATACGAATCAAGGCATGCACGACTATTATAGAGATAAAAACATATACATATGGATTGTAAAAGAGAGAGACAGATTGTACCAATAATTCCGAGGATCATATGAATCTCTTTAGCGTTATTCATTATGAAATTGGCCAAGACAAAGAGCAAAAGAAATCCTAAGCCAGCGAAATACTAGAACTGGCCTTTCCAACGTGTGTATGTGTTTTTGAATATAAAGTGTTTGAGGAAAATTATATATAAGAAATAGTTTATCATGTGTAAACCACAATTTACTCAACTTCTTTTGGAAAAAGGTATTTCCTTAAAACCCTTATTTGGACTAGGAATTATCAGAAAGAAAACAAAAACAAAAACAAAAACAATTCTGACCTCACCACTCTATCTAAAAAAACAACAAAACTTTAATTTCACACGGTAACATTGGATCCGGGTCTAATCTCGATTGTCTAAAACCGATTTTAATCAAAAAATTCCGGTTAAATAGCCAAACCGGATAAAACGGCTTCTTCAATCTTCAGATTTCGATACCATTATTACCATACGAGTTGGGTGATACGAGGCTCTCTACATAGGTAATGGCCTCAAGCGCAGTGCTGATTTCACAGTTGATTTCCAGGTTCCTTATCGTTTTGAACTTAAAGTTGTACAAGACCAACGTCCTCTCAACCTCTACAAGTACCTCCTCATCGTTCTTGGTGGAGGACCAGAGTGGTGTCATTGATATGTAGAACATACCGAGTTGAATCTTGCTCCATGATCTCTTAACGCCATACTCATTCATCACCCACACAACGTCGTGCTCCCATACGTCGCAGAAAACCAAACAGAGACGTCCATTAAGATTAGTAGCCCGAAGGTACTTATAATCATCAGCATCGTCAGGCAATTGAATACCACGGAACTTCTCTGTCTCGAGATCAATTGCAGGCACCACAACTCGCTTCTGGCTTTGACCCTTTTCAAGTTTAACAACCCAGTGGATCGCCCCGTTCAAATACACACCAGGATTGCAACCGACGTATTTATAACGAAGACCTTGGATCCGCCTCCACGAGTCTTTCTTCAAAGAGTAGACATCAGCATTGTGATAGCCTTTGTTGTCATCAGTAGCAATAAATTTGACCACTTTGTAATCATCACTAAGAGTATCGAAACCGAACCCATAACCATAAGGTTCTTGTTTATAGCTCATAGATTCAGGTACTCTCTTGCATTTTCCGGTGGTTGGGTTATACAAAAAGGCACCGCCTCTCTCCGGATAGATACACACTAACCCGTTCGACGATCCGATGATCTCAACTCTGTTTCTTTGAAGAAGTTCCAAATTCGAATTTAAATCCATATAAGACTCACCACGAGCTAAACGCTCTCTCATATAATTCCTAATCATTTCAGCTAAGTGACTCGGCTCGTCTTTGAGAGGGTAATTGAGCTCAAAAGCAACCAAATCGCTAGTTCCTTCACCGATCGAATCTAAGTCTACCGTGTATAGATTACGTGAAGATACAAGGAGCTTCCGATTTCCGCCATTTATTCCGGTGTGTCTCTTTACAAACCCTAGGTCCGACGACAGAGAGCGTAATAGCTTTGAAACGCACCTGAATCGTCCGATTGATCTGGCCGGTAATCGAAGAAGAATCTCAGTGATGATCTCTCGAGGAAGGCCGGAATATTCCACTGAATCATTTCCTCTCCGCCTTAATCTCTTCGTCGCCTCCATGATCGAAATCGCTCGTTTTGTGGTGACTCGGACGGAGGTCTTTATTGTGACCCGAAACCTCAATCCGACCCGGAAACTCTGGATCCGGCTCTAATCTCAGTTATCTCAAATCGGTTTAATTCCTATATATCCCGGATAACCAACGAGTGTGTTTCTGTGACTTAATTAATATAGAGATTTTTAGTCACATTCTTTTCTTGTGTGCTTTTTTTAAAAAAAAATGTAGAGATCTATATTATTATAACACAAGTAAAAAATCCTACGTGGCACTCTCAGAATAATTCTGGGGGTGGCTAATTATAATTCTGCCCTTAATGAAATCAGCATATTTATTACCCTTTGCCATCGATATTTCTGACCATCGATTCCTCCGATCAATTCTCCAACGTCGATCTGATCATTCGTGTATTATTGGGCTTCTACGTTTTAATTTTTTTTTTTAAATGTTTTACCGATTAATATGCGATTTCGTGGTTTAAGTCGGCGTATATTCTTTCAATATATTATAGTTACAGGTTTTATCAAATCTTAATTGTAAACTTACCTTTTATTAGTTATTAGTTATATATATTATTTTCGTTTTGGATTTATTCAGATTTTAATAGTAAACTTAATATTTAGTGAATATAATATATTAGTGATCGTTAGGACTTAGGCAGATTGACACTAAAATGGAATATATTCGTAATTGGATATATTCTATATGTGTAGATTTATGTCAATCTTCTACTTTTATTCTTATCTTATTGTTTATATGTAAATTTTATTTATTTATTTAATTAGATGATCGTATTAGTGAAACCCTAGAACTTTGTATATATATATATATATATGTGTGCGCTTTTTTCAGTCTATCAATATCGGTATTTCTCTGTCGTAATTTCTTCGTTCCTTATTTTTACTACTAATTTTTTTCTTTCGCATATTACAATTTTAGTTTGGAAGAGTTTATAGTTATTTTGTATTTCTTCTTTGTTTTCTGTGTGTTTGTTGTTTATATTCATTTACTGATGTGATTTTACTTTTTGTTTTCACATATATTTGTAATCCAGGTATCAAGCTCTTTTGGTTCGGATTATGGTTTACTGAATCCAACGGAAGTTATGGTTACTTGGGATTTTCATGGCAAATCATATGGTGAGTTTTTAATGGTGTTATCCGATCAATCGGTTTATTTTTAATTGTTTTTACAGTTCAATTGTGCTACTTTAAGTGTTTTAACAAGCTTATGGTGCCATTGTCGTATTAGTCATTCTTCTTTCATTGTTTTATTTAATAGTACTAATGAGTCTTTTTGTTACTGTCATAATATTTCATGTCTCTTCGATTCTCATCACAACCACCTCTTCTAATTTACATTCGGCTGCATCACTTTTTTTTGTTTTTGTTATTATCTCATACTTTTAATTATTTACCCTAATGTTTTTTCTATTTTTACAGTTAATGTTTTTTCTATTTTTACAGTTTTTGTTTGAACGGCGTCATTGTGATATGGCCTTCTTTAGTTGTTCAAGGGTTGAGAAATTAGGGTTATGCTCCCAAACATGGGAGTTATCAAGAACTTGCGATTTTGATTAATGTATTTTCTATAAGATTTTCTGCATCTCAATTTGGTGGAATCCAAATGAGTTTTAGAACCTCAACTATTTACTCCGATTATTTTTTTGGTCTTTGATTTCTTATATTTTTTTGGTCTTTGATTTCATATATTTTAAATGAAACATTTTGGTTTGTTTTGGATAGTTCCGTTAATCTTTTACATGTTGCTTTTCAGTATACATGATCTACGTTATTATGGAACAAAGATTACTTAAACATTCGAGTTTATCTAAGAGAAATTTTGAGTTATGCCACTATTGGCACGCCACTTTTCAATTATGCCACTGTTTTAAAATTATTACCAGGTGCCACTGTTCAGTTAAATGAAAAAAAAACAGATCTCTTTTTCTCTCTCATTTCCCTCACGCTCATCTCCCAGATCCAGATTTTTTTTTCTCTCTCTACCAGATCGCCATCATGAGATCGAATTTTACTATCACTGAATTACAATTTTTTAAAAATAAAAAAAAAAATCCGCCGGAGAAATAATTTAGATCTGAGCGTTTCGGATAAAAAAAACATCTCAGGAATATCTTAGTTAATTACTAAATTTATTCAAATTCTAGAGTCAATAAATTCTGTTTGGATTTAGGTGGATCTGGAAAAAGTTCCTTTTTAGAATTTGTTTATCGTTTTATATGTTTAACATATCTAATTGCTCGATTATTTTTATTCACCAAAAAAAAAAAACATATCTAATTGCTCGTGTTTCACTTTTTAATCCTTGAATATGTAAATCTATCACACATTTTCCTTCCGTCCTTTTACTGTCTTTTTTTCTTCTCTTTTCATTTTTTTTCCTTTTTGTCCCCGCATCTTGACAATATATACAATTATAAACACACACCTCCATTAGCTCAAGAAAACACAAAACCTTAAATCCTAACTTCTCAGCAGCTATTATTTTTGCTTTAAGACCTTCTGCATACTCTCTTCTAGCTAATTAACATTGAGAAAAGCAACTTTATCTACAAAATCACATAAAGAAGAGTCAAATGAATCATGTAACATTTAATCCAAGACATTTAATCATGCTAACTTTCACGTAAGCAACGACAACGCCGCCAAACGTCGAGGATATTCAACAGCACCACTTCTGCCAGAAGCTCTCTCTTTTCTTTCGGGTACATCTCCGGTGGTGAGTTTTAGCCGGCCTTCCAAAAGATCGTAGGGTTCTCCATCCAACAACTTCGGCACCAAAATTTAGTATCCCGAAGAAACACAAACAATCAACTGTGTACACATAGATCTTCAACTTGCGATATCGACAAAAACATCCATGGAACCATATGATCTCAAGGAGCGAACATATGCGACTATCAGACGTCCTAGTCAACAACATAATAACGAAATTATGATTAAATATACAATAAAAAAATGTGTGTAAAGAAGACGAACGTACCGTGTTCATAAAGTAAGACAAATGAACGTCTATAATCAAAAATGAAAATAGAGTTAGACACATTAAGAAAATAAATTTCTAAAATTACAACATAAAAGAAAGTAAAAGTCCAAGATTTCAAACCCGAATCCCAAAAAAAAACGTGGAAGACAACCTGATGCATAATAAAGTTCGGAAATCTCATTCATAACCACAGATGTTACAGACCAACTCGAACAAAGACCTAATTTATATAACCAAAACAACATGATTAGTTAATCTCCAAAATTCCAAAGACAAATAGAAAACAAAAGAAAAAAAAACAATCTAAAAGGAAAATTAATTTGTAATACATTAAGAAGATAAGATAATCTTAAATAAATAGATATAATAAACCATCATAATTCACATGAGAAATAAAGTCTCATATATAAAATTGATAAAGAAAATCTGATGAATAGCAAAAAGCGGAAAGTCATCCCTAGATATAACAAACCATATCGAACAAAGATCTGAAAAAGTCAACAACACAACATAAAATATATTAAAATAAAGAATAACGACATAATAAAAAGCACACTAACCAATCTATAAAGATATAGAACATGATTTAGCAATTGAAAAAGATGATAACCTTAAACAAATTCAAAAGAAACTAATAATAAACCCAATACCTCGCAAATACACTAAACAACAATAGGAAAAAATATCAGTGAGATAATGAAAGAAACAAATATAAAAAAATTACTTGCCCACATATACCATAAGAAGGATAGGTCATGCGGCGGACAAATGGAATTGCGTGAAAGCATCGGATCCAAAATGATGTCGCTCGGCTCTTAACCGGTCAATTCATTTAAATCGGGTTTTGTATAAAATACAAAAACCAGTTACCTCCGATGTGATCGAGGTATATATACCATTGTCACTACAAGAAAATAGGGTGTATTCCGACGGCCAATCCCGTCGGAATGCCGTCGGAATACACCCTTTTCCGACGGTATCCCGACGGGACTGGTCCGTCGGTTCTGTCTCGTCGGAAAAATTGTACCGTCGGAAATTCGTCGATTATTTACGACGGTATTCCGACGTTTTAACGTCGGATTAAAAACGGAGACGGAATTCCGACGGTACCGGAGTTCCGGCTAGAACCGACGGAATTCCGACGGTTCCGGATTCCGGCGAGTCCCGACGGCATTCCGACGGCACCGGAATTCCGGCAAGAACCGACGGAATCCCGACGGAACCGGATTTTGGCATGAACCGACGGAATCGGAATCTGGCAAGAACCGACGGAATTCCGACGGACCTTAAATTTTTTTTTTATTATTATAAATAAATTATTTTAAATAATATTAAATATAATAAAACTTTTAAAATGTATTAAAAATTTAAAAAAACAATTAAAATTATTTGAAAAGTATTTTAAAGTTTTACAATAACATTTAAAAACCCTAAAAGGGCTATTCCGGCCGCGTACGGGCCCCCAGGATGTCTCTCAGCTGCTGTTCATGGCGGAAAATCGTGCGTCCGCATCCGCCTTATCCTTCTGTCTCGCAGCCTCGGCCTCCGCCTTATCCTTCTCTCTCGCATCCTCCACTGCCTTAAGCCGCTCGGTCAGCGCTCGGTTTTCTTCCTCCAATCTCCTACCCCCGCCTCATCGCACAGACGAAACCGATGAGCAACTATCCTCAGGAAGGCCGAATACACGGCCTCTGGTCTTGGGAGTCGCCTAGGAAAAAAAGATATTAAAAGTTAGTTGTATTAAAAATTAATTTAAAATGAGTTTAAAAATGACACGGTTACTAACTTGATACGTAAACTCGTTGATAACCTCGTACGGAACTTCGGTGGGCGCCGGAGTTCCTTCGTCCATCGGTTGCGATTGGAGGTACTCCTGCTGCCGCCTCTCGACGGTTTCCACGATTTCACGAGCAAGGGGATCTTGGATTTCCCCGGTCTTCTTGTTGGTGTGGCCAACTCTGATCAAATCAAGGTTCGAAGGAAAAACTCCGGTTTCCTTAAACTGTTAACATATAAAAATGTGTTAGCAAATTATTTAAAAATATGAAATAATTAAATATTTACCATTTTCTCTGCTTTGGACGCCTTGCTTGTTGCGCCGAGGTTGTGGGTCGCTGGTCCCTTCCCCTTCCGGTTGCTGTTGCGGTTAGTTGAGTTCCTCTCAGAGACGTCCTTAGTTGCCTGTAGATCCCAAAGTGCAACTAGTCCTTCCCAACACGCATCTTTATATTTCATAACCCGAGGCCGCTTCCCTTCCTTGACCCACGCATCTTTCCACTCGTTCATCTTCCACGAGTACTTCCTCGCCGCCCTTGCGTCGAATTTCTTTCGGACCAACGGAGTGAGCTGTGGATCCCACGTGAAGGTTTGCTGCAAAACACACCACCAAAATTTGCATTAGTAATTATAATTAGACTCATATAAGAAATATATTTTAAACTCATAAATTAAAAATCATACCGCAAATTGCTTGAACCAAATGTCCTGCTCCTCCGGTGGCATATCGCCGTATGTGGGATACGGTTTATCTAACATGGTATTCATCATGTCGTTGATAGAACTAGTAATCCCGTTTTGCGAGTAATGGAACCTATTAAAATATTTGGTTAAATATTTTACTAAAATAATTTAATCCAATACATATTGAAATAAGACTTACCAGGTCGTGTTAGGTGGCGTTTCTGGATCGAGACGAGTCAACCTATCACGTCCAGGTAGCGCCACTAACTGTTCGATGGTCAAGGATGTGGGTTGTGAATCCGCTGTAGGCGGGGGCTGAGACATGTGTGGGGCATGTAGGTCGGGAGTAGTGTAGGGGATATGCGTATCACTCGCAGTCCGATCTCCCCTACAGGAAGACGCCCCTCCTCTAGACTGATGAAACTCGGGATAGTTCCTACGGTTTCCAAAATTCTAAGAGTTTGAAATTTCGGGATTTATGAAATTTGGATTTTATAAGAATTCCAGATTTTTAGATTTTGCCAATTTGGTTACTTGGAAATTTCGGATTTAGGGATGTAAGGATTTCTAAAATAATATGAAATTTTGGGATTTATGAAATTTGGAATTTATAACCATTCTGGATTTTTAGATTTTGCGATTTAGTTACTTGGAAATTTCGGATTTAGGGATATAAGGATTTCTAAGAGTTTGAAATTTCCGGATTTATTAAATTTGGAATTTATAAAAATTCGGGATTTTTAGATTTATAGAGATTAAAGGAATTTAGTTTTGCGACATCTTGTCATTTAAAAATCTTATGGATTGAGGGTATTTAAGATTTTTTGTAATAAATTAATTTATTGAATATGGGATTATGTGGTTTAGGGAATCATGGACTTTGGGATTTAGGGAAATTGGAATTTTAAATTATTCTATATATGATATTTTAAAAATTTTCATTGAACTTGTAAAGCATAACTTTTTTAAAAAAATTTGGTCGAATTTGTAAATTGTAATAAATCCCCAAAAGTAAAAAAATTTGCAAATACAAATAGTTTTTTTCAAATCCATAACTTTTAAATTATTAATTTTTCTACATTTCTCATATTCAATTTCCCCTAAAATCCACAAATTGACATAAACACAATTCTAAAATCCACAAATTTTACAAACATTATAAATCCATAATTCTATATTTACTAAATCCATAATACTAAAAATCCATATTTAATTTTTTAAAATCAATTATTAATTTTTCTACATTTCACATACTCAATTTCTCTAAAATCTAAAAATTCACAAGAACACAATTTACAAATCCACAAATTTTACTAACTTACATTGATTTTGGAATAGGGACCGGATTTGGAGGGAGTGGTCGGTGGGAAGGCGAATCCGGCGAGTTTCAGGCGATTCCGGCGAGTCGTACGGCGTCCCCGACGGTGGAGACAACAATTCCGGCGGTGGAGATGCGAAATCCGGCGGTGGCGAGGAAGAATCGGACGATTCCGGCCTAAGGGATACGATTTCCGGCGATAAATCGGCGAATCCGGCGATAGAATTTTTTTTGGATTTGTATAAGTGTCGGGGAAGAGAAAGAGTTCTGGGATTATATTCCCGGGATTCCGACGGTATTCCGACGGTTTCCAGACGGTATCCCGACGGAAATTCCGACGGTTTCCCGCTTTGACGATGAACACGAGGATGACTGGCGGCAAGTGAAAATAGGGTTTCCGTCGGAATTCCGTCGGAATTTCAGACGGAATCCCGACGGTTCCTATATTTTATATATATTTTTTTATTATTTTTTCCTTTCCTCTGATCCTTAATTAAAAAAAAAAGGAACCGTCGGAATTCCGTCTGAAATTGAGACGGAATTCCGACGGTTCCTAAATTTTTTTATAAAAATTATTTATTTGTTAACCTATTTTCCCAACATTAATTGTTTGAAAGAAATTTTATAAGTTTGAGAATTCTTAAAGTATGGGTTCTGTGTTCTTCTTTAAGGCCATAGGAATTTTTTTAATGTTTTTGTAAAATTTAAAATTAAATTACATTACACTTATTTAAAACTTGTGCCGTGGGATGTATTTTACTAATACGGAAATAGTAAAAACAACATAAACCTTTTATCATAAAATTATTGAACATAAAGATAGTACATAACCAGTAAGCAGTGATCCACTCAGAATCCTAAGGCCGATTTGATTAGGTTCAATCCAAATCCATCTAACTTTCAACTAGTGCAAGAAGTAGGTATTACGTTTGGACTTGCCTGAGTGCAACCATTTCCCAAGTCAGCATTCACCTCTATCCCATTATCCCTCTCTAACTTAACAACTGAATATTGTGTCATATCCGTATCTACATAACAATCAGCTTCATGGGGCTGTTGGGTTCTGTGCCTCTTCAAGAAACTACCGAATGGCGACGAACAAGCAGCAAGATCAATAACATCATCGGAAGTTGGTTTAACTAGGAGGAGGCTCCTTGGTTCTGTCTTTCTCAATTACTAGATAACACAAACATGGTGTCAGAAAAATAAGACTCATAGATAAAGATTGTCTATTTGTCTGTCTAAATGAAAGATATATAAAATTCGATGATAACAAAACCTGGTTTCTTCATTGATGCAGATTTTGTCTGCTTATTCCTCTCAAAGGATGCCTTTAGACTTGTGTAGCTCTCCTTCCGTTTCCCTGATGCTTATAAATGTTAGCATTCATATTATTCGAACATTCTTTGTTTGGGGGGGGTTCACCAAAAGATAACTATCAAACATGACTGATTTTCACAAACAAAAGCAGCAACACAAAGTTTTTGTTACGACAGTACCATATATATAAACCAAACCAATTTAATCCTACTTCTGAGAAAAGTAAAACATAACTACATAACTAGTAAGCAGTGCTGCACTCAAAATCCTAAGTCTGGTTTGGTTAGGTTCAGTCCAAATCCATATAACTTTCAACTAGTGCGAGGAGTAATAATGCGTTTGGACTTACTTGATACGTGAGTTGGAGGTGGTGGTGGTGGAATGGCCATAGGAAACAATGTTGAAACTCCAGAAGATTCATGATCATCAACCCAAAAGTTGCACAGAGACTACGGTTTTGAAGCACTTGCATTCGCCGACGCCTCTAAGCCTGGCACATTTAAACCCTTGTCTGCATTTACGTTATCCCCTGTCAAATTAACCGCTTACGCCACCTCGCCTAAACCTGAGTTTTTATCCATCAATTCTCCACCTCCAGCTCCATGAGTGCAACCATTTCCCAAGTCAGCATTCACCTCTATCCCATTATCCCTCTCTAACTTAACAACTGAATGTGTCATATCCGTATCTACATAACAATCAGCTTCATGGGGCTGTTGGGTTCTGTGCCTCTTCAAGGAACTACCGAGATTATCCAATGGCGACGAACAAGCAGCAAGATCAATAACATCATCGGAAGTTGGTTTAACTTGCAAATACAGTTCCACAGTGTTTATAGAAGGATGAATGCTAGGAACCTTAAGCATAGTCTTCAAACTGCTATCGTTCACCACGGGAAGATGCACATACCTCAACAGATGTGGAGGAAAACCTACAGGGTACCTACCGATTATATCAAGCTTCCATCTTTGCGACGGTTTTCGATGTGATTTATTAAAAAAGAAATAATAATAATTTATAATTTAAGAAAAAAAAATTCGTAAATATTTAAAATTTAATATAAAACATAAAATAAAGTTTTACATAAATCTAAAACCGAAAACAACATAAAGGTTTGAAAATAAAAACAACATAAAGGTTTGAAAATAAAAACAACATGCATAAAGGCCATTATTGAACATAAAAACAACATAAAGCTTTTATAATTTAATTATTCTTAATCATGGACGAGTTGGATGTTTAGTCTTCATCGGAGTCTGGAACTGTTTCATATTCATCCGCAGTAGTTCCTCCATCTTCCTCCTCGGTGGTATATACTTCCATTGGTTGGTACGCAGCAATCATCGAATTAACACCGATTATCTATTTGAAAATTCCGATTTGGTTAAGCATTCCCATAAATATTTAAAAACGTATGGTGTATCTACCTTAACAATGTTTCGCTCTGTGATGTTCAGGTACTTTGAGTTCCTGTTAAAACGACAAACGGTAACATTTTTTAGGATGACCACCGCACCTACACCAGTGGCGAGTCTGTACTCGTCCTTGTTGAAGATGTTATGGTGCATGGTTCCCTCGATTTTTCCTGAAGGATCTTTTAAGGTTACTAGGAGATCCCCCTGGTCATTGGGGGTCAATGTAGAGAGTATACCCACAATCTAATAATGAAAGAGAATATACTTGTCAGATAACTGTATGTCTAAATGTTAATAAAATATATCGAAAACGTAAACCTTTTTGACTTTCACAAATTGTGAATGCGGGGATTGAATTTCTGCAACCTGGGTCCAGAATGGTGTGCTCCTATTGTTATAAGAACCTACATGTATGAATTATAGATTTAGTATTTGTCAGCAACAATCATTATTGTAAAAGTACATATATATATACCTTCACGGATTATGTAATCCATAATAGAAGTCCACCGAGGACTACTAAAATCATGGTCGCCCTGTGTTGGCTCATTCAAGACCTCACGAATAAAATCTTGTGTTGGGCGTGTCTGAGAACTTTCACCTCGCAGCACCTTTGCATCATGAGACCTTTTGCGAAACATTCCTCGCCGTACGACTTGGCCAGGTCCCGGCATTACGGGCGTTTGGTTCTGGGATTGTTGAGTTTGATGGAGTGAAATTGTCGGTTCAGCATCAGTAACATTTAAGTTATCGTAAGGAGGGCTTGCAGGAACAAGAGTTGTGTTTGGAGGGTAGTGACCGGGGCCTCGGTTTTGCATATAGTAATTCCATAGATCTCTGTTAGCCATAACGCAATTGAATATTTTTTGTTTGTTATGATTTTATGTTGAAATTTTTTATGGAGGAATGAGAAAATCTGGAAACTTATGTAGAACGGATAACCGTCGGCAATCCGTCGAAAATCCGTCAACCCAGTCCGACATAAAACCCCACCAATCCCTTCGGCCACTGCAGACGAATCTTAATAACCACATAATCGTTGCCGACATCAAAAACCGTCGGCAATCCGTCGGAAATCCGTCAACCCACTCCGACATAAAACCCCACCAATCACTTCGGCCACTGCAGACGAATCTTAATAACCACTCAAAGATTGCCGACATCGAAAACCGTCGGCAATCCGTCGGAAATCCGTCAACCCACTCCGACATAAAACCCCACCAATCACTTCGGCCACTGCAGACAAATCTTAATAACCACTCAAACTTTGCCGACATCGAAAACCGTCGGCAATCCGTCGGAAATCCGTCAACCCACTCCGACATAAAACCCCACCAATCACTTCGGCCACTGCAGACGAATCTTAATAACCACTCAAGCTTTGCCGACATCGAAAACCATCGGCAATCCGTCGGAAATCCGTCAACCCACTCCGACATAAAACCCCACCAATCACTTCGGCCAGTGGAGACGATTGAATAACTACTCAAACGTTGCCGACATCGACAACCGTCGGCAATCCGTCAGAACTTCAGTAATACAGACGGAATACTGACGGTTTATACGTAAAATTTCTACTATAAATACACCTCATGGAGAGTATATCTTCTACACCTCTCAATAACACAAAATATGTCTTCTCCCTCTCCTAATGAAGACGCATAAACAATACCCGACCTTGATCCTTTTGGATTTCCAATAATACCAAAATTCTCGTGGGAAACCCAATCTTATTGCGACGAATCGTTCAAAGAGCTGCCCACTTACTCGTGGGAATTTGATACGTGCTCACAAATCCATAAAGAAGATTCCACATCAACAATAGTGCCTGACATGCAATGCTCGCCAAACATCCACCACATTCCAAAATTGTCGTCGGAATCGCCAACTCAGTGCGACAAATACACTAAAGATGTACCCAGCAACTCGTGGGAAGATGATTCATGCACTCCCAAAAATGAAGATGGGTTGGGTTTTCCTAATCACAAATACGATATGTACCAGGCATATTGTGCTGACCAGAACCGGGTTGTGAAAGCCGTCCAACCATTTCAATTCTGTGAACCATCATATAGTTACGGTGGAAGTCCTTCAAATGAATGTAAGGATGAGTACTATGATTTGATAGGCGCCCAAAGCCCAGAAGAGCCACCGGCAGACTTATATATTGATGAAGATGCAATAAAAAAATTGTGCGACGGAGTTTTAGATTCTCCAGCAAAGGAAAAAAAGGGAAAGGAAATCACTTACGGTGGAAGTCCTTCAAATGAATGTAAGAATGAGTACTACGATTTGATAGGCGCCCAAAGCCCAGAAGAGCCACCGGCAGACTTTTATATTGATGAAGATGCAATTAAAAAATGGTGCGACAGAGTTTTAGATTCTCCAGCAAATGGTTTTAACCAATGCTAAGTTTGGAGTGGAAACCAACATATGATTGTATAATGAGAAGTTTATTACGTACTTGTACCATAACCGTTGTGTGTTCTTAATATTTGCAAGTCTTTAATGTTCTGATTTAAGAATGTGTATTAAATGATATGTTTCATTTAATGTAATGTTTTATTGGTTTTCACGTGTACAATCGGTTTTGTTAAAGGAATGAAAAAGATTATAGGCAAGAAACAAAAATTAGACAAGAAGATGAAAAACCAAATTCGTAACCACAATTTATTATTCTGAATCTCCAGAGGAACCATCACTAGGGATGGAGTCTGAATCGTCGTCAAATTCCCCAAGGGGTTCCTCTTCGTCCGAATGGACTAGATCATCCCCGACATGTGTGACATCGCCAACGAGGTCAATGTTATCCTCCACCTCCTCAACAGGTGACATTGGTATACTTCTCGATGGTTGTGGAGCATCATGTTCTGGAACTCCATAGATTTTTCCTCTGGGGTTTATTGGAGTTACTGTGATCCACGGATCTGTACGGTAGGTAACTCGTGGATACGGAATGTAGCAAACCTATTAATAAGTAGTGGATATTGTTAATATACCTAAACAAGAAACCTTAACTATGCGTACATAGGAAAACCCCATATTAGTGTATTGATACCTGGTCTGCTTGAGACGCAAGGATAAATGGATCGTAATACTGCAGTCTGCGGCTTGAATTGATCGAAGTAACACCAAGAGAGTCAACTCGAACCCCCCGACCATTGGATGGATCATACCAATTGCACATGAACACAATGCACCTCAAGTTCAACAGTCCTCGATAGCGGATTTCCAAGATTTCTTTTAAAATCCCATAGTACATGGTATCGCTGGAATGCGCCGAAATACCATAGTCCGCAGTTGACCTTTGGCGTCCTTCCTCGAAGATCCTGAACGCATATCCCCTAGTGCAAAACTAGGGATACGAATTCGCGGTGCTGCGTAAACCATGAACAAACTCCACTAACCATGTCGGGAGATCTTGACCACTTGCTAAACTTTCGGAAACCTAACATTGGTATAAGTAATATATCAGTAACATATAAAAGATAAAACATGGAAAAGTAAGAGTAAGTAATTATATTACACTTACATAATATTTCAACCACCCTTCAAATTCTTCGTCTTTCAAGACAGCAAGTTCGGCATCCGTCTTACCATAATGGTACTGACGAGCGAGCGACATGTAAATCCTGTAACATAACAGTCATTAGTAGATGAATGCAACTAATTCAATAATTGTAATAAAATAACTGATATTCCTTTCGTACTCCAAAATTTCGTCACAGTTTCTAAGGATATAGGTATGCAAATGTGTGACCTCTTGTGGTGATAGTCTGCGTTTCTTTGGTTTTCCACTAGCTCGACCAACTTGGGCAAATAACTGAGGAACAACCACGGCATACACTGCTTTCTCCCCTCTATCATCATGTCGGGGAGGCCGTCTCGTCTTAGTACTAACTGCCCTCGCAATGTAAGTTTCTGAAAATTGTGAGACTTCCTCGTTTAGGGTTTGGGCGACAATAGATCCCTCAACCCTGCTCAAATTTTTGACCTTTTTCTTCAGATGGAACATGTAACGCTCGAACGGATACATCCATCGGTATTGAACAGGGCCTCCTAAGGCTGCTTCGCGTGGGAGGTGAATAGGAAGATGTTCCATAACATAAAAAAATGATGGTGGAAATATCTTCTCAAGATTGCAAAGGAGCACCGGAATATTGGCCTCTAAGTTACGTATCCCGTGGGAGGTCAGCGTTCTTGAACATAAATCTCGGAAGAATGCACCAACTCCTACAAACGCAAATTAAAACAATTACTACATATATAGTAATAATATGGTAGTAAGAAAGGAATGAGACTAAGAAATATACCTCCAATTGCTTGGTGGATAGGTCCTGGAAGAAGAAATGCAAATACAAAAGGAAGAAGACGCTGCATCACGACATGACAATCATGACTCTTCATTCCTATGAACTTCCCTTCCGTCGAATCCACGCAATTACCTAGATTAGATGCGTAGCCGTCTGGAAATTTTACACAATTTTTAAACCATTCAAAAAATTCTTGTTTCTGCCTAGCGTCTAACCGGTACGCAGGCATCGGCAATCTACCATTAGGCAAAACATGAAGAGATCGCCTCGAACAAATCAATGGCAAGTCCAATCTTGACTTCCAGTTGTCTTTTGTTTTTCCCGGGACGTTTAATATGGTGTTCATGATGTTATCGAAGAAATTCTTTTCCACATGCATGACATCTACATTATGCCGCAGTAGGTGGTCTTTCCAGTAAGGCAAATCCCAGAAAATACTCTTTTTGTGCCAATTGTGATATTCCCCACAACCGTCGACGGGGTAATGGCCATTACCCCCACATTCAGGAGTTCGCTCTGCACCAAAATCTCGTAACTGTGCCAAAATGTTGCGACCATCTAGCTCAGCAGGTGGACCATGTAACACTTGTACATTCGTCTTGAAATGTGTTTTAGACCGACGATATGGATGATTTGCCGGTAAAAAACACCTATGACAATCAAACCATGATGTCTTCCTTCCGTGCTGCAGTTGGAAAGCAGAAGTATTGTCTTGGCAATAAGGACATGCCAATCTTCCATGCGTTGTCCATCCAGATAACATACCATATGCCGGAAAATCGCTGATGGTCCACATAAGAACCGCACGCTTCTTGAAATTCTGCTTGATTGAAACATCATATGCCTCAACACCATCCTCCCACAACATCTGCAACTCATAGATCAATGGTTGGAGGAATATATCGAGGGACCGTTTTGGATGATCTGGCCTAGGAACTAGAACTGAGAGAAACAGGAACTCCCGCCGCATGCACATAGATGGAGGCAAATTGTAAGGTGTTACGATGACCGGCCACAATGAATATTGTCTTCCATGCTTGCCAAACGGGTTGAAACCATTAGTGGATAAGCCTAGGTATACATTTCGTCGTTCATATGCAAAGGCTGGATACACGGATTGAAAGTGTTTCCACGCTTCCGCGTCAGAAGGATGCGTGATATCTCCATCTTGACTATGCTCAGCATGTCATCTCATAGCCTTAGCTGTGCGGTCTGATTCGTACAGCCTCTTCAACCTCTCCGTTATGGGTAAATACCACATCCGTTTGTATGGAATCTTCACCCTGTCGCTTGTGTCCTGGAACCGGGGTTTCCGGCAAAATTTACATTTGTTTCGGTTCTCGTCTTCTCTCCAGTATATCATACAGTTGTCGATGCACACATCTATAACCTGGTAGGGCAAACCAAGACCGGCGACAAGTTTTTGGACCTCGTAATATGATCCTGGGGCCAGATTATCTTCTGGCAAAACATCTTTCACGAACTCGGCGAATGCATCAACACATTCTTCAGACAAATTATAATCAGTCTTCAGGTTCATCATCCTAGTAGCAGCAGACAACGGTGAATGACCATCCCTACAACCGGTGTATAGAGGTTGCTTTGCTGCGTCTAACATATTGAAAAACCTCCGAGATTCTAAATTAGGCTCCTCAACACTATTACCCTCATACCCACCCGACTGCAAATCCTCTCTAAAATTATCTCTAACCATCGCCACCGTACTTACCCCAACATCTACTCCCGTCGTAGGTTCCCATACGGGATCCGTTTCCCCTACAATATTTGGAAAATAAGGTGCATTGCTACTAGTACTACCATATTCATAATTGGTTTCTCCATGTAAATACCAAACCTTATATCCCGGCCTAAAACCATATCTATATAAGTGAGTCCAAACATTATGAATGGCGACACTAATTCTATTACAACAATTGGAACAAGGACATTTGATATCCTGACCTTTTTTGCTGCTTCTAGATTACTGGGTAAATTCATGAACTCGTATATTCCTTGAGCGTATTCGTTCCTTAATAGGTCGGAGCCCACATCCGTCATTGCCTCGTCCATCCATGACCGAAAATATGAACTCATCTTTGGAATTTTTTTTGTTTAAAAAAAGAAATTAGGATACGATGGAATGACGAATTCGGCTACCTTATATAAAACGGATTTCCCTCGGAATTCCGTCGGAAATCCGTCAATACCCCCGACATCACACCCCACAATTTCACATCGGCCACCAGAGACGATTTGTCAACCACATAATCGTTGCCGACATCGAATACCGTAGGAAATCCGTCGGAATTTCGTCAGTAATTCCGACGGCCATATGCCGTCGGAAAAAAGATCTTACACGGCGACCACACAGTCGTTGCCGACATCGAAGACCATAGGAATTCCGTCGGAATTTCGTCAGTAATTCCGACGGCATACGGCCGTCGGAAACAAGGTCTTCCTCGGCGACCACACAAAAGTTTTCCGACATCGGAAATTCCGATTTCCCTCGGAATGTCGTCGGAATACCGTCGGAATATACCGACGGCGTATATCCGTCGGTATATTCCGACGGTATTCTGACGACATTCCAACGGTATACCGACGGATTGTGTTTCCGTCGGGATACCGTCACACTTGTCCGACGGTATACCGACGGGATCGTTTTGGTCGGCCAACCGTCGGAATACCGTCTGTTTTTTCCGACGGAAATTAATGTGCCGTCGGAAAACACCCTGTTTTCTTGTAGTGTGTATGGCAAAATTATGATATGAACCTTATGTTATGAACATGCAAATACAAAAAAAAAAGGGAACAACAAAGAAGCAATTAGTACTATCGTGATCATCAACAAAATAGTCGGTTGTAAATATGATCATTACCAAAAAAGCAAGGAAAAAACGCAAGAGATACGATATAATAGAAAACCTAGGAGCATCTGAATGAAGAATAATATAAAAAGCATCTGATTATTGTAACATTAGAACAAAAAGAGAATCGAAACGATAAGAGTAGCATAGTCATACCTTGATTAGTGCTCAAGCATCTGAGAAAAGAAAAAATAAAATCTAATTAGTGATTAGTATAAACAACAAACACGCGGAAAAACCTACACGTAAAGATGGCGATCTAACAACGAAGAAGAAAATCTATTAATACAGAAGAAAGTTAAAAATCATAAAAGTGGACAAAACCCTAGGGACTGTAAGAAATCATTCATATATTTATAGTATAAAAATCACAAACGTAGAACCTAGGGTTTTCATTAAAAGGCTTATTATGTTTTTGGGCCAAGGAAAACATCAAATTCAAATCCAATAATTCTCTCAAACGTAGGAAGGGTATTTTCGTAATAATGAAACGATGGCATGGACGTAAATAAATTGATTATTAAACTTTAATGATGATCAGATCGACGCTGGAGAATTGATCGGAGGAATCGATGGTCAGAAATATCGATGGCAAAGAGTAGTAAATATGCTGATTTCATTAAGGGCAGAATTATAATTAGCCACCCCCAGAATTATTCTGAGAAAGCCACGTAGGATTTTTTACTTGTGTTATAATAATATAGATTATAGGCCTGGAATTTCGGTTTTTCGGTTCGGGTTTCGGTTAATTCGGTTTTTGGAAAAATTGCCGAAAATAACCGAACTTCTATTCGGTTCGGTTCGGTTCGGTTTTTTGTAAAAGTTTCGGTTTATTCGGTTAATCTTCGGTTAATTCGGTTCGGTTCGGTTCGGTTAATTTCAAAATTTTGGTATAATCCGGTTAAAATCCGGTTAAATCCAGTTAAAATTCTAGAAAAAATTTAAAAAAAAAAAAAAATTCGGTTAACCGAACCGAACCGAACCGAAAACCGAATTAAATTTAAAAACCTGCCGATCGGTTCGTGTACAGTGAATCGGTTCGGTTCGGTTCGGTTCGGTTCTGTTTCGGTTCGGTAGTTCGGTTCGGTTTTTTATCCCACCCTACTTATTATCTAATCTATGCCCATTCATACACAAGATCGAGTAATAATTTTAACATTAAAACCAAAAAAAAAAAAAAAGATCGAGTAATAAAATTAAAACAAAATAAAAGCTCGCACTCACATTTGAAACAATCATCTCTAGAGAAAGTGTCTAAAACTTTCTCATTTCACCTATTAAACATTATAATAGTTAATCATCTAGTTCGCATTATACAGAGTATAATTATTGTTAATCATCTATTAATTAGTTCTATTAACCGTGACAAACAAAAATAGTTCTCTTAATCATTTTATTATTATTAGACTCTGAGATTTTTTAAAAAGATAAATTAAACGCTACTCGTTGTGCTTTATTTTAGCTGCATGAAAATGGTCCTCTTGACAAACGTTACACATCCTTCATTATATATTTGACGTTTTCTCTCCTGTTTCATCTTAACACGTGAGCAACCAAATATTTAACTATGACATTAAATAGAGAAGTGTGTTTTGTGAAAAAAAAAAAAAAAATGTGACGCATTTAATTAAACACACATTTATAATAAACACAAATGACCGGTCTCATGATTAGCCTCCATGCATTAATATGTCTCGTATATATATTTACTAAGGGTCTAACATCTACGCGTAATAATAGAGTATTGCTAATCATTCAAGATTAACTAGTAGTATTACTACGAAATGGTATTACAATATTAAGTTAACGGATGAGATAAAAAAAATGTAACAAACCGTTGTAAAATTAAATAAAAGATTGGGTGTATAAGGGCAAGTGCATAGCAAAAGTCTTAGCCTAAGTGTCTAAAAACTTTTAAAAATAAAATATATTAAATTTTGGGAGGATTGGTTTAATATTCCAAAAATTTTATAAAATTTGAAAACTAACCTTGATTTTGAAAAGTTTGAAAACTAACCTTTTTATTTAATAAATAAAAGAAAATATTCTGATAATTTGAAGATTTTTTATAAAAAAAAAAGATTTTCCGGAATTTATTTTGATTTAGTTAGTTTAGATATTGAGATAACAATAAAATTTTATTTTGATATTAATTTTATTTTGATATTGAGATATATATTATTATTTGTTAGAAAAAAGAGGAAGATAGACGTGGATATAGACTTCAACTGTGATAGAGTCAAATTAAGTTATGTGTATCACAATTGAGTTATGTGTATATATATAGCATCGTCCTCTGCAGTCAACTTATATTAAGAAAAAAATACACTTCGTATTCAATCTTTTCATGAAAAGTCAAAGTAAGTTACGTGTATTTTTATTTTCTTCTGTTTGATCTTTTAGTTCAATGAAATTTTAACAATTTAATAATATTTTTGCAAGGTGTTATTAACATGGCGAGCAAGAATATTTAGATATATGTTTCACGGAGTTAAACAACACAATTACTACTTCTTATAAGAAGCTTAGTTATGATGTTTTTGATATCCAATCAAAGTTAGAATGTCTAACCAAAGAAGTCAAAAACTTACAAAAAAGTAGCAAAGTCCATCTTTCTATGGTATGTATTCAATTTTATGTATGTATTGTATACTATTTTATGACATCTTTTATAAACTAAGATCTTGTTTGCAGAACAAAGGTCACTTGGAGGATACTGACCAATTTACTCTGCTGAGATCTACTGAAGAAAATTCAGTGAACAAAAATCTCAAGAACAGGGATGCAAACAAAATAGCATCGAAAGAGTCATCGGTCAAGAAAAAAGTTGAGAAGACACCATCGAAAGAAATTTTTTTCAGAAAACGAAAAATGGACAAGATAGAAGGGTCTCTCAAAAAGTTTGGTATTGTTCAACATTCTTTGAAAAGAATGATGGGAACATGTATTGCATACGACCCTTTTGCTAAAGTTGATCAGTCAAAAGCCGATTGGTTGGATTCATGGATGAAAATTGACAGGTTAGTATTACTTAGTTACTTGTATTTCATATTTTTTTTCTTATCAAATCATTAATTTTAACGTGTAAATTTGGTTTGTAGAGATACGGTTGTTGATTTAGGGACATGGGATGGTGATGTGGATAAAAGGTTTTTTGTTGACCTTATGATACCGACAAAGTGGCTAGACGATCAAGTGAGTAATATATTGATAGTTAAACAAAAAAAAAAGAAATAAGTATTTTCTGTTATTAATTTATTTATATTTTTTTTGTTATAGCACATTAGTTAATTTAATCTAAACAATCTTCCTCATTTTAATTTCCGTAATTTAAAAGCTTAAATATTTTCAATTTTTATTAATAATTACAAAATTGATTTAAATATCAAAAAGGTTAGTTTTCCAACATTTTGAAAAGGGGGTTAGTTTTCAAAATAAAATAAATTTTGAGAATATTCATACAAATTTCCTCTTAAATTTTATACTCAATTCCTAAAATTTAATATATTTTATTCTAAAAAGTTTTTAAACACTTAGGGTAAGACCCTTCTAATGCACTTGCTCTAACTAGGGGTGGGCAAAATAACCGAACCCGAAAAACCGAATCCGAAAAACCGAACCGAATCCGGTTAAAATTATCCGAACCGTACCCGAACCGATTCTCTAAAATATCCGAATGGGTCCTCTACATTTAAACCGAAAATCCGAAACCGAACCCGAACCGAACTGATAACCGAATGGGTACCCGAAATATACGAAACATAAACAAATCAAAATGTATTTAGAGTTAAGGTTGGGTATGTTCATGTAATTTATGTAATTTTTTATAGTTTTTCATTGCTTTTTTATCAATTCGGATATTGTGTATACATTTCGATAAAAATAACCAATTTATGTTATTATTTGAACTATTACAATAAAAATTGTTATTTTGTTTAGGGTATTTTTGGATAATTCGAATAACAAATAATTAAATTGAACCAAATAAAAAAGAAAGTGATATAATTATAAATTTCTCGGGTAGTTTTTGAATATTTTCGACAATTTTAGAGTATTACGGATAATCCAAATCCGACCCGAACCCGAACCGAATCTGACCCGAAGTTTTCTAATACCCGAATGGGTATTATATCTCTAAACCCGAATACCCGAAAATCCGAAATACCTGATCCGAACCAGAACAGGTACCCGAATGCCTATCCCTAGCTCGAACGCGACAATTTCGTTTCGTTTTTATCGAGAAGCTCCTTTCGGATTGGATTAAATATTTTATTATGCAATTTAAAGAAGAAGAAAAAAAACATTTATGCATTTCCACGTCATTAACGCATTCACAAACAAACAACAAAAGACTACTCACGACTATTTTAGTCACCATTAGTATGGTCATGCTTGTTGTATGTATGATACATTTTGGTCAATCTAGCTATGATAAATTACATCTTTGAATAGTTTGCATGAATTAATTGCCTGAGAGAATTTTCTTCTGTCTGTGAAAATATGCTTGTTATTCCGAAATATGAATGTCCCTTCTCTCTTAATCGGTGCATTGAATAATTTATTTGACAAAACTCACCATGAAGGATGAAGAAGCGCATCACACCAACCCACCAACATCTAGAAGAAAATATCATACAAACTTTATAGTAATATTTTATGATTCCACCAAATCTTTTTTCGGCCTCAATCAATGTAAGTTTTTTTTTTTTTTTTTTTTTTTTTTGTCACAGACACACCTCGACATTAATTACGCAAATACATTATCTGTATCTGATAACCAATGTGGAATCGAAGTGCTGATAAAAGTAAAAGGAGTATCTTGCGTGCGTGCATTCCTCGCCAGCAAATCCGCTCTCTTATTAATCTCCCGTCGTCGGTAGATGAGCTCGAATTCGGGGAACGAGTCCCGGAGGATTGCCAAATCGCGCAACTCTGGCTGAAAGCTAGGCCAGTCTTGGGGTGATTCCACCATCTTCACCAAATCCGTAGAGTCCGTTACAAAGGTTGAGCAATAACGTTCCTTCCGTAGCAAACACCGCATGGCCCATAGTAACCCATGCATCTCCGTATGTAGGGGAGACAGGCTTCTTGGAGTCCCGGACAATCAATGTAAGTTATGTAACACATATATCAATTTTCCAAAAAGTCCAACAATTTAAACAAACAAAAGAAAGAAAAAAACACAAACCTAAAAACGAATAAAAAACTCAAAGGAAGCAACTTTCTTGATATTCTTCCCCACTTGATTGCGAGAGAAAAAGAGCGATAAAGGTCGATAAGGTCTTTTCCTCTCCCTTCACCATCCTCATCGTTTCCTCTCTCTTTCTTTCAGAAGAATGCTCATCAGAAATTCTCTCCTTTTCGTTTCCTTGATGTGTTTCCTCTTCTAATCTCCGGCGGTGAGAGAGAGAAGCCAAAACCAGAGATCGAGACTCAAGAGGATTTGAAGATTCAGCAGAGAAGAGAGAGAAGCTTTAATCTATGGCCGATATGACCGAGAAGGAATCTATGGTGGATCCTTTTTTGGTCGAGGCTCTTCAAAATCCTCGTCATCGTCTCACCAGTTAGTCAATTTCTCCATAACCCATGATTCAATTTTGCTTTCTCTGTATTGGGTCTATCTGATTTTGGTTCATATCATTAGGGTTTGATAGAATTTGGGGGAATCATAAGTTTCTGTTATCCTCGATCCTTTGAATTTCTCGTTTATGTTTTGGTGATTAGGGTTTGGCTTTTCGATTTAGATCCATGACTATTAACAATCCTCGTGATTGCTTAGCTTAATCTGAATCGTCATGATTTCTATTTGTTTCATTGGAATCATGAACATTGAAGCTTTAGTAATCACTTTGATTTGCATTACTTTTCGTCTAATTTGGTCTTTTCTAAGCTTAATTACATATATAAGCATATGTGAACACATTTTTTTTTTCATGTGGAAGTTTAATTTCTGTATGTGGAAAGATTCTATTCAAATGTAGTTGTTGGGTGATTAAAAAGGTTGCTTCTTTTATTGTTGTTGTGTGTGTTTTTAGTTTTGCGGATGGAGCTCGATATTCAGAAGTTCTTTCAAAACCCGGAGCAACTTCAGTTCGAATTCCGGCCATTTCCGACTTCTTACCTGCGTCTCGCTGCACATCGAGTTGCTCAGCATTATGGACTGGTAACCATGGCTTTAGATAATGGTACTGGTGCAGAAGATGGTTCCGGTAACAGAATCCTGGTTACGAAAACAGCGGAAAGTAGATTTCCTTATGTTTGTTTATCGGAAATTCCTGTTAAGCAACCCGAGAACGGTAGACCCGAGGGTTTTAAGATCGCGATCAAGCCTAGACCGAAGAGAGGGTCTGGTTGCGGAGGTAGCGGATCGGGAGTACAACAGAATCTTCTTA
Source organism: Draba incana (assembly GCA_963576765.1). NCBI lineage: Eukaryota > Viridiplantae > Streptophyta > Magnoliopsida > Brassicales > Brassicaceae > Draba > Draba incana. The sequence continues at coordinate 28,255,811 of OY755213.1, forward strand.
GAAGTGTTGAGGAGAGAAAAGAAGAGTATGATAAAGCTCGGGCTCGGATCTTTAATAGCCCTAGTAGTTCCGACTCTGAAGATTCGTCATCACTACGAGCTCCTCCTCCTCCTCTTGAAGGAGGAAACACATATATAAACCGAAATGAGACTGAAGTGGCGGTTAATAATAATAATCCGGTTGATGCTGTTACTCGAGAATCTGGACGGACTTCTCGAGTTGCTATTATCAGAGATAGAGAAAAGGATCGGTATGACCCGGATTATGATAGGAGCTATGACAGGTATGTCGCGGAACCAGCCTACAGGTAAATCTTCGATCTCTTAAACGTCGAACATTCATGAAAACTAATCAGTAAACTATTTGCTCTGTAAAAATAAGGTCTTTATCTTGCGGGTTTCGTTTGTAGGTACGTTAGGGTTATGCCTGCTGGCCAAAGCTTCAATCCGATGCCAATCCACATTCCGTTTCACGATGGACTTTTCCCGCAGATGCCAAGAGGTCATCAACCTAATCTTAACTATGGCCATCTGCTAAACCCCGCTTTGAGTCCCTTCAACAACCCGGCTGCGTATACACCGTGGCCAAATTCGCCCGCTATGAACTATGCACAGTCTTTGAATGGTTCAGACACTAATCTTTTCAGGTTTGCTCATACTAAAAGCTTGTTTTCTTTTCGTCATATGATTTATCCGTCGAATTTAAGTGTTTTTTACTCGTTGTTAATCTGCAGGCATCCTTCTGCAAGCAATCCTTGACGACAAAATAGTGTTTTGAGTATTTCTTCTATGTCTGTATGAAAACCAGATTCTATAGATATTAGCCTTTAGGAGCTCTCTGTTCTGTTCCGAACAATGGCTGCTTCTCTTTCTTATATAACAAAGACATCTACTCCTTTTCTTCTTCTTATTTATATTATTATATATCGAACTTTTTGCATGAAACCTAGACTATACTCAAAACCAATCTTTGGACTTTGATGATGGCGTTATCCTCTTGGTGGTGAAACCAAACTTGTCAAAAGGAACTTGGGAGTTTGGTTCATGAATGTGGTCTCTTTATTTGGAAAGGAAATGTTCATATTTAATTGTTTTTTTAGGTTGCATATAAAATATGAGGTTGTGAAGATTTGGAGTGTCGTTTTCTACCTTTGGGGAGACGAAGACAAGTGATTTCCCAAAATTCCTAAACGAATAATCCATTTGACCAAGTGGTCTCAAATCACGAGATTGGATCTTTAACCATCAACGGTTTTGGATTAAGACTTGTGGAAAGAAAGAAAAAACGAAATTAATAATTATAAAATTAATGTACTTTTGGTTTTGGTCATTAGGTCATGCTAATTGAATCAGACAAATTGGATAGAAATGAAACCGAAAAACTACACACACTCTTTATGTGAATCAACCGTAAGAGAGATTTAAGATTTTAATAGATAACGATTAATGAGTTCAACAATATTTATTCATTTCTAAAGAAAAACAAAATTTGGAACATTTTCTAAATTAGATATTGGATGGGGTCTGACTTGGTGAGACAAGATCAGGACATGCCAGCTATGAACCCACCACCCTTAACTTTAAATCATTCCCCTCCCAAATAATTTTACTTTCGAGTAGAACAAAAAAAAAGAAAAAAAAACTTTTATTGGGTTTGGTCCCTTCAATGATTCTATAGACTTTATAATTGATAGTAAAATAATAAGTTGGGTATGATTAAGGCAGTGAGAGAGCATCAGATCCTGGATTCTGATTTTGTCTCCCCTTGTCTCCTTTTCCTTATTGATTGCTATTGTACTCTTGCATCCCTGTTCATGATCACTCACTGGTCCATATTTAGATTTATATCATCAGGTTTGGGTGAACAGTTTTAGCAGCTGCAATATACTCTTTTATGAATGTAAAAGCTACAAGCAACTCAGCTTTTAAGACCAAATCTACTAAACAAAAGTCAAGAAAAATGCAAAAAGCTAAGAACATTTTGAAGTGTTTCTAATCAAGATCGATTCTTTTCCCCAATCTTGAGTGTGTTTCGTACGGATGTACATTAGTGAACTCAATCTTTACATGAATCATAAAGAAGAAACTACAAGGGGTTAAAACAAGCCGTGACCTGAAAGACCGATTCAGACACATAACTTGATCTCGCAGTAAGGCCACCGGATTGTATGTATCGACGTCAAACTGATGAAAGCGATGCCAAGTACGACTCAGCAAAACATAATTGTATCAAATGTTTCTTGAAGAGTCCTGCATACACATTTTGTAACATACAAATTGAATCAAAACCACCAACATCTATTATCATTAACATCAAATTGGACTTGATCAAAAGCTAGTACTGTTCTACATTGCAAATAGTATCAAGAATCAGAATCTTGATTTGAAGTGTTGAAAAGCTAAAAAAAGAAGCTTATGATTACCGGAAGAGATTCGATTCAATCGTCTCGAGTTGGGAATAAAGTCAAGACAGTTCTTCCTTCTCCTCCTCCTCCATTAGCATTTGCCGATTCCAAATCTTCAATGTAATTACCAACTGGACTACGCAACGACGGTGTAGACATTCTATGTAGCGATTGCTGCTGCGTTTGCCTCGCCAAATACGCCGAATCGAATTTCCCATTCGTAATCGCCGGTGATCCAAATTGCCCATTCGCCATCCCCGGCGATCCGAATTGCCTATTCGCCGTCCCTGGCGATCCAAATTGCCCATTCGCCGTCGGCGGCGAATTGAATTGACCGTTTGTAGTCGGCGAATTGAATTGACCGTTCGTCGGAGAGCCGTAATGTGCGGCGGCGATTTGACGGTGGTGAAATTGAGGCGGTTGTAGATGAGGATTAGCGGCTGCAGCAGCCGCCATTTGTTGTTGTTGTTGAAGAGTAGCGATTGGGACAAAAGACGGCATGAAATGATCGGAACTCGGAACGCGATTCGGGTGAAGGAAATGCGCCGGAACCGGAGAGCTAGCGAAAAGCCGATCAGTCGCCGGATCTGAACCAGCACCACCACCGGAAGACAAACCTTGCATTCTCTTCAAGTAAAGCCTATACTTCTGCAAATGACTCGCAACGTTCTCTCTAGTTAACCCATCAACACTCATAAGCTGCATAATCGTTTTCGGAACCGCGTTTTTGATCCCGAGATGCGCAACCGCATCGACGAAGCGTTTGTGTAATTGCGGCGTCCATACGAGTCTCGGTCGTTTTAGAGTCCGAGCCGGTTCGTCTCCGGCGGCTCCGGAGCCTAGATCTGCAGAATCGGCGGCGAATTCGGCGGAGGAATTGGCTTGAGATGACGGAAGCTGGAGCTGTGATGGTGTCGGAGGTGTTGATTGGTGGTGATGATGTTGGCCCGAGTTTGTGATTCCGTTGCTAGGGCTTCGGATATCGAAAGCGAGAGCGAGATCGGGAGAGATTAGGGATTGTGATAATGGTATGAGTTCTTCTGGTGAAGGGAGTTCTTCTTCCCATCTTGCAAACCAATCGGAATCGTCTTCTCTCATGATTTATTGACGAAGAAGATGATAAATTTCACTGACCCAGAAAGTGATTTAACGAAATCGATCACTGAGAAAGTAAGAAATGCTTTTGAAAGAGATGATGATTGAGAAGTTCGAGGTGGATCTTCTTTTCTTTTCTAACTTAGCTTTTCTCTGTCTCTAATTTATGATGAAGAGTACTACTTTACCAAATCTACAATAACTACATTTATTTATTTTTGGATTATTACATAGTTTTTCTTTTTTGGTCGTCGGATTAAAGTGAAGCGAACCAAAACAACTTGTTGATTGCCTTTTATAAAATGTAATTGAGTTTTAAAACATAATAATGGAAAGTTTATGAATAAACTAAAATCTTTACTAATCTGTGAATGAGACACTGGGCAAAGAATGAGGAAGCGACTTGATATAAAAGTACATAACGTAGTTAATTAATGTTGGATAAGGGTAGAAGTTATGACAAATGAGATACATAACTCGGTGTTAGTTTGGACTTTGGAAACATATGAAACTATTTTTAGCCATTAAACGTGTTAATTTGCTTACATATAATTAAGATTGTTTATATAATAAAACTAAAGTAATACTGTTAGCAAGTCATTGTCAAAGAAAATAATTATGTTTATGGAGAAAATTTCAAGACCCAATACATTGGTTCACTTGCAAGCAAAGACAAAATCATTCAATTCAATAATATAATTAGTCAGTCAAGTATATAAAGATGAAAACAAAGTATAAAAATATCATAAGATGGGATTTTGGCCAAGAAGATTATGTCTTTTACATTCCTTAATAACAATGAAAGGTTAATTGCTGTAGTAGCTTTATGATTTATAACTTTGATAAGAACTTAACGTAAGATAATCTCAGGGAATCTATAACCAAGTTTCTATCATAACCCGATGACATACACATCACACTCTTATAGCTATTTCTAACAACAACCAAATCTTTGAGAACAGGGTAGCTAGATAAAAGCATAACATGAGTATCTTCGTCTTTAGACACCACATAGATAAGATCCAGCGATCGAAGGGACGGGAGACAAACTGAGGAGGGAACATCGACTAGAATCTTGTTCGTTAGAGTCAAGTAAACAAGCGTCTTGCATTTGTAAAGATTTTTAGGCAAACAAGTAGGATCTACGGTCTCGAGAAAGTTACACTCTAGGTTTAGCTCATGAATGCAATGGGCAACCGCGTGTGAGACACATTTTCCTACATCTGCATCAACGAGACAATTTTGACCGAGTTCGATACTCAAGTATCCTAGTACTGGTGCCTTGTGTAGCTGCAATGACTTGTCTAGAAAGTTCCAAACGCTCTTCTCGTATATGTTGGTCTCTGTGTAGTCGAGATTATACACCATGGTCCAAATAAGATTCCATCGTTTCGACAAAACCATGCTGGTCACTACATCTTTTGTTGGGATTTTAGACAAAATGTGTACCAACAAATCATCAGGCAGAGCACTGTCTTCTTTTTTCCGACAAATTTCGACTCCTTGGTGCATCTTTTGAGATCCTTTTGTGGAGAAAAAAATGGGACAAACAAAACCCTAAGAGATTATGTGAGTTAAAAACCCTAGCTACACCTTTGTGCTACTCCTAGTCGAAGTGAGAGAAAGAAAATGGCATGAGGTTGTTTTGTGAATATTGGGCCTTTCTAATCATTATGCTCATATTTCCAGCGGTGTTGTATAGCCAAGTCTTTGAAAATTGCCAATGTTACCGTTAAAAACCAACCACATAGGTGTTAAAAACTTTGCACATAGGTCTACACAAGTATCCTTTATACAGAACACACAAGATTATAGAAAAAATGATAAATCCACAGTAAAGTTTTTTTATAGAACAAGAAAAGCATAAAAAGATTATATATCAACTTTTAACTTGTCTTCTATGTCTTATGGGTTGAGTTAGGCCTGGGCACGGGACAAGTACCCGCTAATTTTGAGGTGCTTGTTACCCTGTTTGGCCTGTTTAAGTTATTTAATTTGCTACTTGTTACTTGACCCGCCAGAAACGAATACTTGTTAAATCAAGTACCCGACACAAAATTAAATACTTGCAAGTTACTTGCCCCGTCCCGTTACTTGCCATACTTAATTACTTGAACCTAAAATACTTGGAATCAAAATACAAAAACATGATCTACCGCATGTCAGCAGCAAACACAAGTCTTAAAATCACCTAGATAGTTAAGATGACATCCAAAAAGAAAAGAACAAATGAGCATTTGTGGTATTAAAAACAAAAATATTGGTTCCATGATATACTCCATGTCTCCATGATCCATCCCATAATGCTCCAAAAAGGGTTCTTGTATGCTTCTCGGTTCCTATAACACAAATGAAAACAATACCTATAATTTTTTCTCCACTTATTGTTGATAATAAAATAGGGAAAACAATCATCACTCTTAGTAACACACTTCCAATCTGAAGTACTTAGTATATACACTTTCTCCAATTCAGTATGTGAGTATCAAGTATCTTAAATAAATAACAAGTACTAAGTAACGGGGCAAGTAACGGGACAAGTATTAAAAAATAAAATGATACTTGATATTGACTTGTACTTGCAAGTAATTAAATTTTGTTACTTATTACTTGACTTGATCATGGTAAGTACCTGGCTTGTCAAGCCGGGTACGGGACGAGTAGCGGGTATAAGCCAGGTAACAAGTATTTGTGACCAGCCCTAGGTTGAGTAGGGTCAATCAAAGTATAGGGTTCAATCAAAGTTCACGCAATCAAAGTATAAAAAAAATGTAAGTACATAACTAAATATAGGGTTCACGATCTGGAAGTTTCATCGATCTCCATGTAAATTGAGTAGAGAAGAAAAGCTGTGAAGATTCTGAAAGCCTATACATGGATTCTAACTCCTCCATAAACTTCTTTTTCTCTTCATCATCGTAGGTGGATCTCAAGGAAATTCTAACTGTCTTTAAACACTTAGACTTTTCTAGGATAAATGTCAAGAGGTCTTCCTCTTCTAATGTTCCTCCATATTCTTCCCATTCAAAGATCTCAAGATTAGACGACAAGCATTCCGGAGCAGGACCCCATTCAGGGAGATCCTCGTTTCTATAAATGCACTCCTGACAAACAACAGAAATATAACAAACGCATTTTGAGTTAGTCTTAATCAATCAAATCAAAACCTGCTCGAGGAAGAGAGGAGGGTACTTACAGAGTTGATCATAAGAACTTTAAGAGGAATATTAAATTTAGGAAGAAGAAGAATAGATCACACTACAAGTTTTATAAGAGTAATGAAATCATTGATAAAATCAAAAACCTAAAAACAAAGTAACTCAGTATCATATCAAGCATCAAGCTAAGTATAGTGATGACTGATGAATCTCGAACGTATGCACAATAATTACTTGACTAATAATAGTGTTGATGGATTAAACTTCAGATTAAGCACTAATAATAGTGTTGATGGATTAAGTTTCAAATCTATAAATATATATAGATGTGGTTCACAACATATCTTTAAGCAACATGAATAGACATTGTTTCTTTGGAAGAGTTGTAAGAAAAAACAATATCAATGTCAAGAGAGAATCAAAGCGATACAAAATACTCCATATGAATAGATGAAACAAAACCATGAGGGACTGCGATTCACAACCAATAAGCTATAACGATATGATTTCACCATAAGCGAGAGACGTTGAATTGTGAATCCTGAAATTTCTTGCTAAAAAATTTAACACCAGAGATGTTGGTGAAAAAGAGAGAAAGATTAACCTGTACAGATCGGAACTGAGAGGTAAACTTTTCACGGAGGGAACGAGCAGAGCAAATGGCGGAATCCGTTTCCTTCACCGTCCGACATGATGAGATGTGTGAGGCTGAGTCGAAAGTGGATATTGTACAGACAGAGAAGTTCTCGAAACTGAAACGGTCGTCAGAGACGAGACGACGACGAGTTGGAGACTTAGAGGAGTGAGAAGACGCTGCACCGCCGATAGATTTACTACCTCCTCCAGCGGCTCTCTGACCTCCGCCGATAGATGCTGCATAGAGAAGTGAAGAGTATAATCAGAGAGGAATCGAAGCTGATATAGAGAGAGAGATGAAGAGTTTTTTTGTGTGTGGATGAATCTGGGTTTGATTCTGTGAAGAAATTTGTGAGAGAGAGAAAGAGAGAGTTGAAGAGATGACGAAACTTAATGAAATCAACAGAGATCGATAGAGAGAGGTCAAGATTCAGAAGAGAAACATGAAGATTCGGTGGATTTAGGGTAAAATCGCGATGAGGTCGAGAGGTTATGAGGCTAGGGTTTGCACATTAGATTTGGGAGTACTTGTTGGGAGTCTCAAAATAAATTTTGGTGAGACAAATTCGCGCTCACATATCCAAATTATTTTGAATATATGGCCAAAGTTCAAACCAACAAATTTGGTGAAATATGGATGCAGATATTTAGTCACAAAATAGTAGGAATTTGCAACTGTTTTGTGACTTTACGTTAAGAGTCACAAACCTATACCCTAAACCAAGGTTCGAAATCTCGCTAAGCGTGAGTCGGGCGCTCGGTCCAGGCCTAGCGATTTTTCCATAACTCGGATATAAAGCGGGGATTACTCGGGCCTAGTTTTTGATTATTTTAAATTTATATTTAAAATTTATATATTGTAGTAGTTAAAATAATATTTTTGCGGATTGTTGATAGCTATATCTATAGCCTAGTTGGTTAATACCTTTGCTCAACAACATTCTGGTGCCAGGTTCGACTCTTGCTAACCAATATTTTGCCTTTTATCTTCATTAATTTTAGTAAGGGTAAAATCGTAATTTTCCCAGTCGTCTTCATCCTACGAAATCTGGTCTTCTGCAACCCTAGCCATGGCCGCCGTTTCTCTTTTTGCTCGATTCTCACTGATTTTAACTCGGTTTTTCTAAGTTTTATCATTAAGATAGCAGATCTAACATCAAATACCTTATTTCGTGACAAAAATCAAAAGATTTCGAAGGTTTTTTTGGGCTTCCGCGTTTTTGTCCGATTAGGATGTATTCGCGACGGTGGAGCTCCGCCGAGCGTTTAACCGGCGCTGCAGCGGCCTCCGCGGCCGCGTTTTCGAACATGACCCTAAACCCTAAATATTTAGAACACAAAAAATGATAAAGATGCTTAAGCAATCACTCATTTTATATTTCTTAACTGTTTTGCTTAAGCATATAGTGTTAAATACTCCAAACTAAAAAATTTACAAACAAATTTAAATTTAACAAACATTGGATTGAAAACATATGTATTATACCTTAAAACATGTTATGAAAAATAGAAGAGAGGAGTTCATCTCCATTAAAAATTATGTTCAGTATTATATAAGATATTACGTATAACCTATAATTATAACCTAAGTAGATACGTATGAAAAGTTTTTGACAATTATCTTAGGTTGCATTTTCAAAAATCTTAAGGATGCATACCCTAAACAGATGCAAATCAATCACATTTTCAGAGAGTCGTTACTAATTAGTGGCAAATTAGTTGATATTTAGTGACAATTTTGTGACTCTTTTGTAAAAAATACATAAAAGTATTAAACCCATCTGAACACCTTAGAGCACCTCCAACAGCAATATTCTCAAAAAAGATCTTACATATATTAATTTAATTGATTTTATTCTACTTAATTATAAAATTAAAATATTAAATCAGTAAAAAATACTGAACCAATTATTTGATAACATATATGAACCTAAAGCATATCACCCACAACTTCATCGCAACTCCATGGAACCACTGTAACCATTCCATTTTTTTATAACACATTTACTTAATTGTATATATAACTATTTCGTTTCTTTTATACATTTCTTTTTTTTTTGTCCTTTTCTAATATTTTCTGATTTTTCTTTTATTCAATTTATTTTTTCGTTCAGAGTTGAGAGAAATGAGAGATGTATGTAAAAATGAGTGGATGGTTTGTAGTATATATAGGCAAAAAGTGTGTCACTGATTTGCGACTAACAAAAAATAGTCACAAATTTGTGACTCTTTTGTAACATTTTTGTGACTACTTTCATAACTTAGGTTAGTAGACTTGCATTGACCACGTTTGTAAATATATTTTTTCTTGCCGTCATATTTTTTTGTCGTTTTGTTGCCGTAATAAACGTTATCATTGAATTGTGACTCTTGTGATATTCGTCAATAATCAGTGACTAAAGTTGTAGTAACAAAACAGTCACAAATGTGTGGCAATTATGACCCGTCACAAAAAAAGTTATCTCAAATTTGTGACTATTGTGCGACTACCAGAAAACCTTCAAAAAGCAGTCTTAAATATGTCGCTAATATGTAACTATTTTACGACTATGTGTATCAGTCACAAATATGCGACTGTTTTGAGACTAGTTTTAACGTAGTCGCAAATCAGTCACATAATAGTCTCAAATGAGTCGCAAAAATTAGTGGCTAAAAAAAAGTCACAAACAGTAGTCACTAATCATCTGTTTTCTTGTAGTGTGGTCGGATCATCTGAGGAGAATTGACAATGTTTTCTTGGCTCAAATCACTCGTTCTGCCCCGGACATAGAGGATGTGCCCCTTTGGAGATACAAGGGAGACACGTTTAAAACTAAATTTCATTCCAAAGCCACTTGGAAACAAATTCGCAACCCACACAAAGAGATCTTGTGGAGTAAAGGTATTTGGTTCTCTAACGCCACCCCAAAATATGCTTTATGCGCTTGGTTAGCAATGCACAATCGACTATCAACGGGAGAAAGGATGATGGGATGGAATGCTGGAGCAGATACTTCTTGCAAGTTTTGCAATGAGCCTGTGGAGTCACGAGAGCATTTATTCTTCACCTGTCCATACACATCCACAATATGGTGTTCCCTAACCAAAGGACTACTTCGATCAAACTACTCATCGCAATGGGCTAGAGTCATTGAGTTAATATCTGATTATCGGCAGCAAAAGTTACATCTCTTCCTCATCCGGTATGTTTTCCAAACAGCGGTACACGGAATTTGGCGCAAAAGAAATGCTCGGAAACATGGAGAAGAGCCAACTCCTCCACATCGACTCATTAGACATATGGATAAACAAATTCGGAATAGACTCTCTACTATTCGAGGCAGCGTAAAAGGATTTGAAGGGGGTTTGGCCCTTTGGTTTGAAGCGCAACAGGTTCCGTAAAGGCGTCCAGTGATCTCCTCTCGGTTTTGAAAGCCTATACATTGATTCTATCTCCTCCATAATTTTCTTTTTCAATTCATCATCGTAGGAGGATCTCAAGGAAATTCCAACTGTCTTTAAACACTTAGAATTTTCTAGGATAAATGTCAAGAGGTCTTCCTCTTCTAATGTTCCTCCATATTCTTCCCATTCAAAGATCTCAAGATTAGACGACAAGCATTCCGGAGCAGGACCCCATTCAGGGAGATCCTCGTTTCTATAAATGCACTCCTGACAAACAACAGAAATATAACAAACGCATTTTGAGTTAGTCTTAATCAATCAAATCAAAACCTGCTCGAGGAAGAGAGGAGGGTACTTACAGAGTTGATCATAAGAACTTTAAGTTTTGGGGAATTGTAAAGCATAATTATTATTGATGCTTTCCAATACTCTGAGTAAAATGGAGTTAGCTTACATTCTATCAGATGAGAGAATTTAATAGCATTACAAATCGCATCCTGAAATCAATTTTAGGCATAAACATTAGAAGATTTCATCAACGTGAGCACAAAAAGTGGGAGAGTGATGTGACAAAAAAAAAAAAAAAAGTGGGAGAGTGACATTGTTGTGACTTACCGTTTCATTGATCCATTTCAAATCAAGATACATGACAGAGGAAAGAGATCTCAGAAGCTTGTCATTTGGATGTGAAACAATGTCTACTATGGCCATGTCAAGGCAAGGAGGCATATTCTCGATCAAGCAAGTGTCTTTCGAACGATCATAGATATTAAAAAACTTCAATCCATGGGAATCTATAACCAGAGACCCACCAATATCTCCTTCATCATTGAAATTCGTGTACCTTAAGAGTTGTAAAATTTGTAAGATATTTGTGTAGAGCACAAATGAGCAAAGTTTCTTCTACCTATGTAGTTGGTTTTTATAGGAACATTGGCATCTTTCAAAGACTTGGCTATACAACACAGCTGGAAATATGGGCCCAATGATTAGAAAAGCCCAATATTCACAAAACAACCTCATGCTATTTTCTTTCTCTCACTACGAGTAGGAGTAGCACAAAGGTGTAGCTAGGGTTTTTAGCTCACATAGTCTCTTAGGGTTTTGTTTGTCCTATTTTTTTCTCCACAAAAGGATCTCAAAAGATGCACCAAGGAGCCGAGATTTGTCAGCGAAAAGAAGATAGGATGAGTGCTCTGCCTGATGATTTGTTGGTACACATTTTGTCTAAAATCCCAACAAAAGATGTAGTGACCACCATGATTTGTCGAAACGATGGAATCTTATTTGGACCATGGTGTATAATCTCGACTACACAGAGAACAACATATACAAGAAGAGCGTTTGGAACTTTACAAGTCATTGCAGCTACACAAGGCACCAGTATTAGGATACTTGAGTATCGAACTCGGTCAAAGTTTTCCAATTGATGCAGATGTAGGAAAATGTGTCTCACACGAGGTTGACCATTGCATTTATGAGCTAAACCTAGAGTGTAACTTTCTCGAGACCGTAGATCCTACTTGTTTGCCTAAAAATCTTTACACATGCAAGACGCTTGTTTACTTGACTATAACGAACAAGATTCTAGTCGATGTTCCTTCCTCGTTTTGTCTCCCGTCCCTTCGATCGCTGGATCTTATCTATGTGGTGTATAAAGACGAAGATACTCATGTTAGGCTATCTAGCTACCTTGTTCTCAAAGATTTGGTTGTTGTTAGAAATAGCGATGATAATGCGACAAATTTCAGTGTGAAAGTGCCTTCTTTAGAGACGTTAACGCATAAGAATGTGATGTGTATGTTATCGGGTTATGATACAAACTTAGTTATAGATTCCCCGAGATTATATTACGTTAAGTTCTTATCAAAGAGATAAATCATAAAGCTACAGCAATTAACCTTTCATTGTTATTGAAGAATGTAAAAGATGTAATCTTCTTGGCCAAAATCCCATCTTATGATATTTTTATACTTTGGTTTCATCTTTATATACTTGACTGACTAATTATATTATTGAAGGATTTTGTCTTTGCTTGCAAGTGAACCAATGTATTGGGTCTTGAAATTTTCTCCATAAACATAATTATTTTCTTTGACAATGACTTGCTAACAGTATTACTTAAGTTTTATTACTAGGATTTTACCCGCGCGCGTGCGCGGGAATTATACTTTACAATATTATTGTTATCAATATATATGTATTGTATTTTATTCTACTTAATATATTTGGAATGTATTATATAAATTATAATTATGGACACAAAATACTTACATTTTTATGAATGCAACACTAAATTTTAGTATGGAAGCCTAAACCCGACAAATATAAAATTTGTACGATTTAATACATTATATGTGATTAAACTGATTGATTTGGATGAGCACTAAATCCTAGTACAGGAGCGTAAACCCTGACTGATGAATATAAAATTTTGTCCGATTTAAAACACTTTATGTGATTAAACTGATTGATTTGGATGGGCACTAAATCCTAATAAGGAAGCTTAGACCCTCACATACGAATATAAACAATTGCACGATTTAAAACACTCGATGAGATTAAACTGATGGATTTGGAGGGGCACTAAAGGCTAGTACGGGAGTCTAAACCTTCACTGAGGGATATAATTTTTGTACGATTTAATACATTGTATGTGATTAAACTGATTGGTTTGGATGGACACTAAACCCTAGTAAGGGAGCCTCAACCCTCACCTACGAATAAAACTCATTGCACAATTTAAAACACATGATTAAATTAAACTGATGAATTTGAAGGAGCACTAAACCTTAGTACATGAGTCTAAAGCCTCACTGACGGATAGAAAATTTTGTACGATTTAATATACTTTATATGATTAAAGTATTGATTTGTAAGGGCTCTGAACTCTAATAAGAAAATCTAAATTCTCACATACGAATATTAATTATTACACGACTTTAAAACAGTCAATCTTCGTTAAATGTTTAAATTATGTATTTGGTATAAATATTTTTATTGACAAATTACTTACTGGTATACCAACTTAATAAATTCAAAAATTAAGATTCATTTTTCCAAATAAGTGAAAAAAATTCATGTATTAGCCTAATTTAATTGACACAAAAAACATTTGAGAGGACGCTATTTAAATCAACCATGTAAGAAAAAGTCTTAAAAAGAAATACAAATACATATATCTATAGTAGTAGTACGTTTGAGTTACATTATTCTAAGAAATAATAAATACAACTTTTGGAAATAAATTCATCTAAAATAGCTGTATCCTCTTACTATTAAAAGCGAAGTCCAATTATTGAAATTGCTTAGTTGTTATAATCTTATTCGCTTACACAATAAAAAATGATGACGTGTAATGATGACGTGTCCATAAAAAAGATAATATGGCATAAATCTCCTAATAATTTTCTAAAGACAAATTATCATTGTTAGTATATTATTGTTAATAAACCATTAACAAATTTCGGATCTTTTTTGAAATTAACAACCAATTTTCTGTTTTCAAAATTGATTACTATTATAACTATGATTTTTTTTTAATTAGTTATTGAAACCACGTTACATTTAAGTTGAACTAACTAATATAATCCCTAGAATTGTGGACCAATCTTCTCAAATAATTAAGATTCTTCTTAAAGTTTATTTATTTATTTGAAAAAGCCATTGTTTTCTCCTTTCTTTTGAATACTCAAAATAAAGATGCATTTCATGTAAAAAAATGTTTTAAAAAAATTAATTTAACATATAAATATTTTTTAAGTTACCATCTTTTCATAAAATATTTATATTCTTTTTAAAGTCACCATTCATTAGGATATGAACGTATACATTTTTTTATCATATACATTTTTTTAATTGGTAAATTAGGAGGAAACGAGATAAAAAAAAAGTAATGAAATTCGCATAAGAACGATTTAGAAGGGAACCTCATTCACTCATTTAGTTTGTATGTTTCGATTGATTCTCTTTTACTAATATATGATGATTTTGTTTGACTCATCTGTTTTTTTTTTCTTCGTTTTAATGTGTTAGCTGTTGATTTCACATGTCAAAGACACATTCTTACCTTCGTTTTAATTATGTTCGATATTAATCACCTCGAAGATCAAAATAGTTGGTGAATATGTATTAAGTTTTCATATTTAACTTCCATTGGTTTATACTATCGAGTTATTCGTGACTTACTTTTTCTATTATGGTGCTACGAATGATCATATTCAGGAGCTTGAGAAAAAAGTTAAGCTTCTCAAAATTCACTTTCATCCAGATATAGGTAAGTAATTGTGGTTGTTATCTTTTTAATGTCTATGGATTCAACACCTTCTTGTGTTATCAAACTCATTTATTTTTTAATTGGACTTAGATATGTTCGGATAAAGTGAGGGAAGATGAAATTTTGAATATTCTTCTCGAGTTTATTTTCGGTGAATTTATATCATTTCTCTTCTAAAATTTCTTGAATCGGTAGATAATTCTTGACTATATTCTTTTGATCTTAACAATGTTTTTTTAATATTTTTAGGTAAATTAAGACACGGTAATGTTTTCTTTTTATACATTCTATAGGTTATTTGAATTGGGTTTTCAATGATTAACTTGTGGTTACTACAAAAACTATAATGCATGTGATAAATTTAACGTTTTAAAAAGTAACACTTGTTTGAAACTACATGTGTTTTCAGATTTGGAGATAATTATAATCTTAATTCTAATTCTTTGGATTGTTTATGGTTTCAAACACTATCTTGATTTTTGCATTTTTGTGACGTTTAGGAAAGAAGAAATGGGTGAGGTGATGGTACATGGTCTAACTCGAGAGTCAGCCATAGGATCCGTTCTAAACTTATTGGCGCACGAGAAGAATCTTAAAATGAGTGGTTTAGTTCTAAGCAATTAGCTAAGCATTCTAATATAGTTAAACTTTTAAGAAAGAATCTCGAGTTTTTTATATGGTCTATACATAATATCAAAAACAAAATAACATTAATACATGTCGAGAGGCGGCTCAATATAATTTTGGGCCTTGTGCCAATAATTTTATTTTTTTTGTAATTATAGGGTGTTTAATTTTGCAATTGGAAAAATGGGGCTTTTTGTAATGTTTTAAAAATATTGGGCCCTTAATTACAAAGGAAAAACCAAAAAAAGTTTGTGGCCCCTGAGCAAATGTTTCGGTTGCTCCTCCCCAGAACCGGCCCTGTACATGTGATGATTAGAGAATTGCATTATTAAATACAATATAAATTTAAGTAATTGGTACGAATGTGTGGTTATATTTTTCTATAAACGATGCTAACATAACCCTACTTATAACTCATATTACTATCTGACACATGAACTATATAAACACAAATTAGGTATTAAACAACAAAAATTAAACTTAAAACCACAACTTCAACTGCCGAATCATTAACCAACATATACATTTCTTTAACTCTATGTAATCTAATATGTAACAACTAAAATATATTATAATCCGCACATGGTGCGGGAGGTCACCTAGTTGTCTAGTAAAATAATGAATATATAATTTATTCTATCTCATATCTAATGAACACATTTGTCACTGAACATTTTAAGAATACTAAACATGTATAAATTATAAATTATTGGATGGATAATTACATATATTTAAATTATTTACAGCAACATATTTCATATAAGAGATCTTTGCAAATTATATGCAAATTAAATTATCTAATTTAAGTCACATTATTCGCTTTGTATTTCCGAACTATATACAAATCAATTTTAACCTTAATTTCATAAGGCATTATTTTATCATATATTAAAATATATACATATATTAAACTAAAAAATGAATTTTAAATAACCAAAATAATTCCTGATCCGAGAGATAACAAATATTTTAGTAAACAAACCAAAGAAAAATAAAATCATATCAAATATGTTTTAGTAAAATTGAAAAAAAAAACATCAAATATTGAATAACTTAAAAATTAATAACAAGCCATACCTTTTATTGTTGGGATAATATACAAAAACCAAATAAAAAGAGAGAGGGGAATGACATCAATAATCGAAGATCAATAATGAGAAATTTTGAGTTATGACACTATTGGCATGTCACTTTTCAATTATGCCACTGTTTTAAAATCATTACCAGCGTGCCACTGTTCACTTAAATGAAAAAAAAAACAGATCTCACTTTCTCTCTCATCTCTCACACGCTCATCACCCAGATCCAAATTTTTTTCTCTCATCCAAATTTTGTTTTTTCTCTCTCTCTCTCTACCAGATCGCGCATTATGAGATAGGATTTTACTATCACTGAATTCGATTCTCGTCATCTCTAATTTCACTATCTCTGATCTCTGTCGCGATTTCCGCTAAGAAGATTTTAGAAGGTGTTGTTGTTGGCGAAGAACGTGGATCTGAGATTAGATCGAGCAGATTTAGGAAGAAGAAGAAGAAGAAGAAGAAGAAGAAGAAGAAGAAGAAGAAGAAGAAGAAGAAGAAGAAGAAAAATAAATCTCAAAGCAAATTCAAACACAAACGACTGTAAATTTTCGAGTTTGGGTTAATTATTATGTATTTAGGGTATAGATTTTTTTTGGGGGGGGGGGGGTGAATGGGGGTAGGGTTTTGCCTTTACATTATAAAACTGTTAAATTTTTTTATAAAACTGTTAAAAAAAATTATAATGTTTTTAAAAGGTTTAGTAAAACTGTTAAAAAACCTTATTAAACTATTTAAAAACCGTGTAAAACTGTTTATAAGGTTTTTGTAAAGTTTTATAAGGTTTTTGTAAAATTTTATAAGGTTTTTAAACAGTTTTATAAGATTTTTAAACAATCTTATAAACCTTTTAAAAACTTTACAAACCTTATAAAAATCTTATAAACCTTTTAAAAACCTTATAAATTATTTAACTGTTTAGTTTTTAATGACATGTAAAAAAGTCTTATAAAACTGTTTAAAAACTTTATAAAAACGGGAAAACCCAAAAAAATAACCAAAAGCCAGATTTGACCAAAAAACAACCAAAACCCAGATCTGACCAAAAATTAACCAAAACCCAGATCTGAACAAAAATCGAATCAAAAGCTCAAATTTGTAACCCAAATCGAATAAAAAGCTTAGATTCGTAACCAAAATCAAGCAAAAAGTAATTTTACAAATTGTTTAAGTATCTCACGGTATTGTTTATGGATCGAGATTTTTTTATTCTCTCTCTCACTTCATTGGACGCAAACGCAGCGAGGATAGATCTAAGATTTTCAATTCTCTTTCATCCATGTAAATCTCTGTAAATTCCATAAATCGATTTTGATTTCCTGAATTGGAAGAAGAAAAAGAAGAAGAAGACAACGACGAAGAAAAAGACGAAGAAGGAAGAAGAAGAACATGTTTAATCCATGAATTTTGTTTTTTTAAAATTCAATTTTGGTTACAAATTTGAGTTTTTGGTTGGTTTTGGGTTACAAATCTAAGCTTTTTATTCGATTTGGGTTACAAATTTGAGCTTTTGATTCGATTTTTGTTCAGATCTGGGTTTTGGTTAATTTTTTGTCAGATCTGGGTTTTGGTTGTTTTTAGGTCAAATCTGGGTTTTGGTTATTTTTTGGGTTTTCCCGTTTTCATAAAGTTTTTAAACAGTTTTATAAGACTTTTTTTACATGTCATTAAAAACTAAACAGTTAAATAATTTATAAGGTTTTTAAAAGGTTTATAAGATTTTTATAAGGTTTGTAAAGTTTTTAAAAGGTTTATAAGAATGTTTAAAAACTTTATAAAACTGTTTAAAAACCTTATAAAACTGTTTAAAAACCTTATAAAATTTTACAAAAACCTTATAAAACTTTACAAAAACCTTATAAACAGTTTTACACGGTTTTTAAATAGTTTAATAAGGTTTTTTTAACAGTTTTACTAAACCTTTTAAAAACATTATAATTTTTTTAACAGTTTTATAAAAAAAATTTAACAGTTTTATAATGTAAAGGCAAAACCCTACCCCCATTCCCCCCCCCAAAATCTATACCCTAAATGCATAATAGTTAACCCAAACTCGAAAATTTACAGTCGTTTGTGTTTGAATTTGCTTTGAGATCTATTCTTCTTCTTCTTCCTAATTCTGCTCGATCTAATCTCAGATCCACGTTCTTCGCCAACAACAACACCTTCTAAAATCTTCTTAGCGGAAATCGCGACAGAGATCAGAGATAGTGAAATTAGAGATGACGAGAATCGAATTCAGTGATAGTAAAATCCTATCTCATAATGCGCGATCTGGTAGAGAGAGAGAGAGAGAAAAAACAAAATTTGGATGAGAGAAAAAAATTTGGATCTGGGTGATGAGCGTGTGAGAGATGAGAGAGAAAGTGAGATCTGTTTTTTTTTCATTTAAGTGAACAGTGCCACGCTGGTAATGATTTTAAAACAGTGGCATAATTGAAAAGTGACATGTCAATAGTGTCATAACTCAAAATTTCTCATTATTGATCTTCGATTATTGATGTCATTCCCCTCTCTCTTTTTATTTGGTTTTTGTATATTATCCCAACAAGAAAAGGTATGGCTTGTTATTAATTTTTAAGTTATTCAATATTTGATGTTTTTTTTTCCAATTTTACTAAAACATATTTGATATGATTTTATTTTTCTTTGGTTTGTTTACTAAAATATTTGTTATCTCTCGGATCAGGAATTATTTTGGTTATTTAAAATTCATTTTTTAGTTTAATATGTGTATATATTTTAATATATGATAAAATAATGCCTTATGAAATTAAGGTTAAAATTGATTTGTATATAGATCGGAAATACAAAGCGAATAATGTGACTTAAATTAGATAATTTAATTTGCATATAATTTGCAAAGATCTCTTATATGAAATTTGTTGCTGTAAATAATTTAAATATATGTAATTATCCATCCAATAATTTATAATTTATACATGTTTAGTATTCTTAAAATGTTCAGTGACAAATGTGTTCATTAGATATGGGATAGAATAAATTATATATTCATTATTTTACTAGACAATACAGCTATTTTAGATTTATTTACAAAAGTTGTATTTATTATTTCTTAGAATAATGTAACTCAAACGTAATACTACTATAGATATGTGTATTTGTATTATTTTTTTAAGACTTTTTCTTACATGGTTGATTTAAATAGCGTCCTCTCAAATGTTTTTTGTGTCAATTAAATTAGGCTAATACATGAATTTTTTTCACTTATTTGGAAAAATGAATCTTAATTTTTGAATTTATTAAGTTGGTATACCAGTAAGTAATTTGTCAATAAAAATATTTATACCAAATACATAATTTAAACATTTAACGAAGATTGACTGTTTTAAAGTCGTGTAATAATTAATATTCGTATGTGAGAATTTAGATTTTCTTATTAGAGTTTAGAGCCCTTACAAATCAATACTTTAATCATATAAAGTATATTAAATCGTACAAAATTTTCTATCCGTCAGTGAGGCTTTAGACTCATGTACTAAGGTTTAGTGCCCCTTCAAATTCATCAGTTTAATTTAATCGTGTGTTTTAAATTGTGCAATGAGTTTTATTCGTAGGTGAGGGTTGAGGCTCCCTTACTAGGGTTTAGTGTCCATCCAAACCAATCAGTTTAATCACATACAATATATTAAATCGTACAAAAATTATATCCCTCAGTGAGGGTTTAGACTCCCGTACTAGCCTTTAGTGCCCCTCCAAATCCATCAGTTTAATCTCATCGAGTGTTTTAAATCGTGCAATTGTTTATATTCGTATGTGAGGGTCTAGGCTTCCTTATTAGGATTTAGTGCCCATCCAAATCAATCAGTTTAATCACATAAAGTGTTTTAAATCAGACAAAATTTTATATTCATCAGTCAGGGTTTACGTTCCTGTACTAGGATTTAGTGCCCATCCAAATCAATCAGTTTAATCACATATAATGTATTAAATCGTACAAATTTTATATTTGTCGGGTTTAGGCTTCCATACTAAAATTTAGTGTTGCATTCATAAAAATGTAAGAATTTATATAATACATTCCAAATATATTAAGTAGAATAAAATACAATACATATATATTGATAATAATAATATTGTAAAGTATAATTCCCGCGCACGCGCGCGGGTAAAATCCTAGTAATAAAACTAAAGTAATACTGTTAGCAAGTCATTGTCAAAGAAAATAATTATGTTTATGGAGAAAATTTCAAGACCCAATACATTGGTTCACTTGCAAGCAAAGACAAAAATCATTCAATAATATAATTAGTCAGTCAAGTATATAAAGATGAAACCAAAGTATAAAAATATCATAAGATGGGATTTTGGCCAAGAAGATTACATCTTTTACATTCTTCAATAACAATGAAAGGTTAATTGCTGTAGCTTTATGATTTATCTCTTTGATAAGAACTTAACGTAATATAATCTCGGGGAATCTATAACTAAGTTTGTATCATAACCCGATAACATACACATCACATTCTTATACGTTAACGTCTCTAAAGAAGGCACTTTCACACTGAAATTTGTCGCATTATCATCGCTATTTCTAACAACAACCAAATCTTTGAGAACAAGGTATAGCTAGATAGCCTAACATGAGTATCTTCGTCTTTATACACCACATAGATAAGATCCAGCGATCGAAGGGACGGGAGACAAAACGAGGAAGGAACATCGACTAGAATCTTGTTCGTTATAGTCAAGTAAACAAGCGTCTTGCATGTGTAAAGATTTTTAGGCAAACAAGTAGGATCTACGGTCTCGAGAAAGTTACACTCTAGGTTTAGCTCATAAATGCAATGGTCAACCGCGTGTGAGACACATTTTCCTACATCTGCATCAATTGGAAAACTTTGACCGAGTTCGATACTCAAGTATCCTAATACTGGTGCCTTGTAGCTGCAATGACTTGTAAAGTTCCAAACGCTCTTCTTGTATATGTTGTTCTCCGTGTAGTCGAGATTATACACCATGGTCCAAATAAGATTCCATCGTTTCGACAAATCATGGTGGTCACTACATCTTTTGTTGGGATTTTAGACAAAATGTGTACCAACAAATCATCAGGCAGAGCACTCATCCTATCTTCTTTTTGCTGACAAATCTCGGCTCCTTGGTGCATCTTTTTGAGATCCTTTTGTGGAGAAAAAAATAGGACAAACAAAACCCTAAGAGACTATGTGAGCTAAAAACCCTAGCTACACCTTTGTGCTACTCCTACTCGTAGTGAGAGAAAGAAAATAGCATGAGGTTGTTTTGTGAATATTGGGCTTTTCTAATCATTGGGCCCATATTTCCAGCGGTGTTGTATAGCCAAGTCTTTGAAAGATGTCAATGTTCCTATAAAAACCAACTACATAGGTAGAAGAAACTTTGCTCATTTGTGCTCTACACAAATATCTTTTGGAGCATTAAAAATGATTTTAGACACCAATCAAAAATGTCTTTAATGAACATGCTCTTATACAGAACACAAAATTATAGAAAAAGAGATAAACCCACAATAAATTTTTTTTATAGAACAAGAAAAATATAAAATAGATTATATATCAACTTTTAACTTGTCTTCTATGTCTTATGGGTTGAGTACATTCCATCAAAGTAATAAAAAAAATTTAAGTAAATGACTAAATATAGGGTTCAAGATCTGGACTTTTCATCGATCTCAATGTAAATTGAGCAGAGAAGAAAAGCTGTGAAGATTCTGAAACCCTATACATGGATTCTAACTCCTCCATAATTTTCTTTTTCTCTTCATCATCGTAGGTGGATCTCAAGGAAATTCCAACTGTCTTTAAACACTTAGACTTTTCTAGGATATATGTCAAGAGGTTTTTCTCTTCTATTGTTCCTCCATATTCTTCCCATTCAAAGATCTCAAGATTAGACGACAAGCATACCGGAGCAGGATCCCAATTAGGGAGATCCTCGGATTCATCAATGTACTCCTGACAAGCAACAAGAAATATAATAAACGCATTTTGAGATAGTCTTAGTAAATCAAATCAAAACCTGCTCGAGGAAGAGAGGAGGGTACTTACAGAGTTGATCATAAGAACTTTAAGTTTTGGGGAATTGTAAAGCATAATTATTATTGATGCTTTCCAATACTCTGAGTAAAATGGAGTTAGCTTACATTCTATCAGACGAGAGAATTTAATAGCATTACAAATCGCATCCTGAAATCAATTTTAGGCATAAACATTAGAAGATTTCATCAATGTGAGCACAAAAAGTGGGAGAGTGACATTGTTGTGACTTACCGCTTCATCGATCCAATCTAAATCGAGATACATGACAGAAGAAAGAGATCTCAGAAGCTTGTCATTTGGATGTGAAACAATGTCTACTATGGCCATGTCAAGGCAAGGAGGCATATTCTCGATCAAGCAAGTGTCTTTCGAACGATCATAGATATTAAAAAACTTCAATCCAGGGGAATCTATAACCAGAGACCCACCAATATCTCCTTCATTATTGAGATTCGTGTACCATAAGAGTTGTAAAGAAGGCACTTTCACGCTGAAATTTGTCACATTGTCATGGTCGTTTACATTTCGGTCCACATACAAATTTTGGAGAAGAGGACAACTTGACAAGAGCCTAACAAGCGAATCCTCGTCTTTATACACCACATAGGTAAGCTCCAGGTCTACAAGCGATGGGAGGGAAGCTTGGGAAGGAACATCAACGATAATCTTGTTTGATAGATATAATGTTTTGAGCGTTTTGCAAGTGTATAGGCTATTGGACAAGCTAATAGGCTCTGCTGACCAAAGTAGATCGAAATCTAGCCATCGAATGCAGCGGTCAACAATGATATCAACCCATTTACCGACATCTACATCAACGGGACATGTTGAACCGAGTTTAACTTCTAAATGTTCTAGTACAGGTGCCTCGTGGAGTTGTAATGACCTGTCGAGGGACCACCAGACGCTCGTATCGCTTTCGTTGTCTGTGTCGATGAACTCGAGCCTAGGCAATATCTTCCAGATAGAACGCCATCGTTTTGACAAAACTGCCGTGGCCACTGCATCTTTAGTCGGAAGAAGCAACAATATCTGCAACAGTACATGTTCCGGTAAAGCACTAATTCGGTCTTTAGCTTCAGCTTGGTCTGCATATTTAAGATATTTCTTCAAGATGAGTTGCATGAGCAATTCTATAAAAACCATAGACCAAAACGAAAACACTAAAATAACAAAAAGAGCCAAAACCCTTCCTGTTGTAGTTATAAGGAAAGACAACCAACGCAAACAACAAACAAACGGATTCCTCATGATTTTCTTTTAAAAAACAGAACAAGTTATTATTTTTGTTAATTTCTTCTATGCTTCAAGCTCCTACGTTTCTTGCTTGATGGTTGGGTTTTTCGTTTAGTCATTCATTGTTGAGTAAATATTCCTTCTTTCAAATTTCGTATGCCATATACTAAGATCTTTTCTCACGAGCAAAATTTAGTTAAACTTGTCGAGCAAGAAAACCCTAAAACAACAGAGTCAGAGCCCTAAACCCTTTTGTTACTTTGTCGTCGTTGTGAGAAAAAAAGAAAGCCCTAATAAATTTTTTGTTTCTTGCTGGTTAGGTTTTCTTCTAGTAAGAAAAAAAAAATCGATTTTTGGGTCACACTGTTGTGTAAATATTGGCCTTTTCATAACTGGGCTTATAGCCCATGCTTGTTGATTTTGCCGACACTCTATTTAGGGTAGTTTCACGGACGGCGACTCAAGTATAGACTCTTCTAGGGTTTCCAAATTGTAGCCCTAGAGAAGCCGCCTATATATTCACAAACACCCACGACTGCTTTATTCATCTACCAAAGTTTTAGTATTGAAGGATTCGATTGCAGAGTAATAAACGCGTTATCTCGGTGTTTCTCTGTCTATACTTGGGTGAAAACGATGATGATGTCATTGTACTTTCCCAAATGTAGACAGAGCAAAACCGTGACAACGTCAGAGAGATTTGAAGATGAATCTGCTCATCTATTATCCTGTGGTATATTCTTTTGCTTTTCACTTTTATTGCTGACTTCTCTGACTAATGATCGATCGATGTGTTTGACTTTAATGGAACCGTCACTTCGAAATTAAAAACTCTACATATGCTTTTGTTTGTGGTAGATCAAGATTTTTTTCCAGATCGCAAATAATACTGAAGAAAGCCAACAAATCTTTTAGATAATTATGATTATAATTCAGTCTTGACTTGAAAATAGATTCATATACAAGAATCTCCAACTACTATGAATCTTGTACTGTTGATCGTACTTGACCATTTTTGTCTCTATTTTCTATCTGTGTACTTGACTCTGTTTTTCATCTGTGTAACCAAATAGCTAAAGAAATTTTCGTACAAAATAATAACAACCGTTGTCAAAGTTAATGGTAATTTTCTCCATCGCATTCAATGTTGTAGAAACCTTAGATTCTTGATATATATCCAAGAGAACTCCAAACGCATATTAGCACAAAGATGCTAAAGCGAAATGTATCAGAGATAAAGAACAGTTACTTTACTTGCAAAACTTGTCTGACCTAAGAAAAGAATATAACATCAGTAAGTTTGTAAAGAAAACAAAATTCCAAATTATTAAGGTGTTAAAGAGGGAGGAACCGAAGAGGATTCTGCATCTGCTTTATACCAACCAATATTATTAATTTATATCATGTTGAATCACTAAAAGAAGACCATAGAACATGACTTGTCCTTTGTTCCATCTCAGTCTCCCTATGACTCTTGTAATTCAAGAGAGACCATAAGCTGAGATGATGATGAAACCCTATACATTGATGCTAACTCTGCTTTCAGTTTCTGTTTTTTCTCACGACTGTTGACATTGTAGAAAGGTCTCGTAAGCCACAAACTGTTTCTCTTCTCTTCTTCCTCTGTATGTCTTCCACTCAAAGATCTCAAGATTAGACGACAAGCATTCAGGTACAGAACTTGGCTGGTTCCACGAAAGCGGCAGATTCCCGGATAACTTCTGAGAAGCAACGAGGAAGAATTGTAAACAAACACAATAACTCTAATTTTAGATCCAGTCCAAATCAACACTTATTGTTCTTGTTACTTACAGAGTCGATCATAAGAAGTTTTAGTTTAGGAGAATTATGAAGCAAATGCACAAGTGACTCCAACCAATGATCATCTGAGCAATGTGGAGACAACTTCAATTCTATGAGCCGAGAGAAGTTAATGGCGCTACACAATTCAAGAGAAGAAAGAGACGAGGGTAGGTATAAAAATTAGTTACCTCGGTTGAAAACAAATTGAGAAACATGGCAGAGGAAAGACATGTCATAAACTTATAATTCTGGTGAGAATCAAATCGAGAAACAAACGCTACATCAAGACGAGGCATTTCTTGACTTGAGCAATTGTCTCCTAAACGAACATGGATTTTAAGGTAACGTAATCCGGGGAGTCTATAACCAAAGACCTACTAGATCTTAATGGATCATTATATGTTAACCTCTGTAAAGAAGGCACTTTCACACTGAAACTTGTCATATTGTCTTGAAAATTTCGGACAACAACCAAAACTTTGAGAATAGTGCAACCCGATAAAAGCCTAACATGAGAATCTTCATCTTTATACACCACAGAGGCAAGGTCCAGCGTTTGAAGGGACGGGAGGCAAGCCGTAGAAGGAACATCGACGAGAATTTTGTTACATAGAGTCAAGTTCACAAGTGTTTTGCATGTGTAAAGGCATTCTAGTAGGATATGTGTTCGAGAGGAGTCTAGCTTTACCTCTCTAACATAGCGGTAAACCGCATCTATAACACACTTTCCGATATCTGCATTAGTGGGACCTCGTGAATCGCGATGGATACTCAGGCTTTCTAGTAGAGGTGCCTTGTGCAATTGCAATGACATGTCAATGAACTGCTTCACTGAATATGATGAGTAGTCCAGTTTACGCATCATCGTCCAAAGAAAGCGCCATCGTTTCGACAAAATTATTGTGGTCACTGCATCTTTTGTTGGGGCTTGAGACAACATGTGTATTAGCAAATCATCAGGCAAATCACTAATCCTGTCTTCGCACACTATCCCACTTTTAAGACAATTTTTGGATCCTTCTAGGTGCATGTTTAAGATTATTTCCTCAAGAACTAATCAGATAAACGAACCCTATGAGAGATCAGGTGATACAGAACCCTAACTAGACCCCTCGGCTCCACGGTGTCGTCGCTGTCAGGGCAAAAAGCCTTAATTCGGTGTTAAATTCGAACATGAAGAAGGAAAAGGGAACGAGTTTTGATGATACAACTAATATAGATAAAATCTAGACTATCCCTTAGATTTATTGTGTCATAATATTATGATACAAATATATATATATATATATATATACTCCTATCAAAACTTCCATAACTGAATTTTAATCTATTTATTTTAGTTTATAGTTAATTTTTCTAGATTTTATTTATGTATAATTTCCTAATAAATTAAAAGTATAAAAAATCCTATAAAAAACTTTTTTTTGACCATTTCAATTTGAACTTGTATCCAAAATTTTCCAGGAATTTAATTGTACAATAAATCTTGACCCGAACCAATTTGGACCCGATAGGAACCAACCCGAAAGCGAATCAAATTTTTACAAATACCTATATGAATCCAAAAATCCTATACCCTATACAAAACTGACCCTAATCTGACCCCAATGCCCAGGGCTAGAATCTTCACATGGTACATTACCAAAATAGTAGCTCTTTAATTTATTAGTTTTGACAAGTCTTTAATTCTTTTCTTGTTTCGAAAATTTTCTTACTTGGTGAATGTTTTTTTTCCCTCTCTATATATATATTTTAAATATCATTATGTATTGGAAGAAGCATTCATATAGATTAGTTTTCGTATATACTATAATGGTTTTATTTGGATAACAGATTTGATCTTTTTTTTTTAAACTATGTTGTCTAAAGATTTTTCTTAAATTTATGTATCTACGGTGTCTAATGTAATCAATAAATTTTAACAACGATATAATGTAGAATATATGATTAGATGAGGAGATGGTAGCATAGTACGTTTGTATATATGACTATAGTTTCCGTATCAGTTTGAATCGGTAGTAATGTAGTATGCATAGTTTTTTTTTGCTAAGAGTATGCATAGTTGAATAGCAAATACAAAAAAAAATCTGCCTTGTGTTGCACTCTGAAAAAGTTGCTAAGGAGAAGGCTGCCAAGGTGCTTGAGGAAGGGGAAGTTGGACAAGCTCTTCAAACCACTAAACCCTAACCGGACCAGACTACCGAACTCGATGCTGCGAAGGTTGCCGATCCTGTTGTGCAACGTGACGAAAAAGGGACCGAGTAGGCTACACTCTAGTTCTTCTTTGCTTTTATGTTCTGACTCTTATGCTATAGCTTTTGAACTTGATTGGCGGTTTAGCGTCTGGATAGCTTTATCTATCATTGATTTCGTTTTTTTATTGTTGGTTAGACCTTACTACTCTTTGCCTCGTACCACTGATACGGGGTGGTTAATGAACGCGGAGTTTGTGGTTGGAGTTCTTTAGATGTTAGCGTTCAACTATTTGAGATATTGCGCACGCCACTACGACTTGCTTGGCCTTTGTAAATGTGCTTCATTTGTGGACTTTCTACGAAAATCTAAAGTGTTTATGCTCAGAATGTTGAAGAACAGTGATAACTTACTGGGTTTTCGTAAATAAAACTTTAGGTACCTCGATTTTAGATGACATACGTCTGAGAGATGTGCGACCAACGATAAACATATCTGCTATGATAATGGACATAGTATTATGAACATATGGTTTATAGATATGTTATAGTAAACATATCTGCTCTGGCCATGGACATAGGTCCCACAACAGATGTGATGGTCAGATTTGTAAGAATCTAGGCGTTGGTTGATGTGGCCGGAGCAACGAGAGTGAAATGAGACGTTTGATAAGTAAACATTATTCCTAGATGGTATGAGCCACAAGAACACCAAACAAATGACGAGGTCAACTATGCTATAAGACAATATGAATTAGATGAAGAACATTTTAGCTGCAAATAAGCTCGTACCAAGAAACCTAATATAACATCAATCTCT
This sequence comes from Draba incana, assembly GCA_963576765.1. Classification (NCBI taxonomy): domain Eukaryota; kingdom Viridiplantae; phylum Streptophyta; class Magnoliopsida; order Brassicales; family Brassicaceae; genus Draba; species Draba incana. The sequence goes on from OY755213.1 coordinate 28,284,562, forward strand.
CTTTGAGCTGTTAAAGAAGGAATCAAATAGGCTTTGCATCTGTTCTTTACCAACCAAGATTATGAAGATGATGAATCCACAATTGAGGGGAGAACATAAGTTGAGATGATGCTGAAACCCTATACATACACTCTAACTCCTCCATCATCTTTTTATTCTCATGAGTGCAGAAACGTCTAGGGGAAAACTTTGATTGTGCAAGGATATACGCCACAAAATGTTTCTCTGCTTTGCTTCCTCCATATGCCTTCCACTCAAAGATCTCAAGATGAGACAACAAGCATACCGGTACAGAACTCGGTTGGTTCCACGAAGGTGGTAGATTCCCGGAGGTGGTCTCCTGAGAAGCAACGAGGAAGAATTATAAATAAACACATTTACTCTGTTTTTAGCCCATCAAAATCAACACTTTTGTTTTGAGGAAGAGCGTTACTTACAGAGTTGATCATAAGAACTTTTAGTTTAGGAGAGTTATGAAGCAAATGCATAACTGACTCCAACCAATGATAGTAATCTAGAGACAGTTTCAAGAAAAGTTAATGTGGCTACAAGACGCAATCTGCAAATCGAATAAAAACACAACATAAGTAAAACACAGCAAAGAAACCACATACAATCAGAATAAAAGAGAATAACAAGGAGAGAGAAAGGTAGAAAAAATAGTTACATTGGTCAAAGCCCAAATTGAGAAACATGACAGAGGAAAAATATGTCAGAAACTTGTAACTCTGGTGAAAACCATATCGACAAACAGCTTTCACAAACGCTACATCTAAGCGAGGCATATTATCGATCAAGAAAATTTCTCCTGAAGAATTATGGATTTTAAGGTAACTTAGTCCAGGGGAGTCTATAACCAAGGACCTACCAAAACCACCTGAATCATCAGCCCTATCTGAGAACCTTGGTCGCGCAGGTTTTCCGCTTGGCTCCGATTCTGAGATCCTCCGATATGTTTTTCTTGTTTTCTGATTTTGTTTTGTCCGATTGGATCTCAATTGTGCAGGTGAGATGGTTTGGACCTAGTTTCCTGATAGCAGATTTGGTAACAAGTCTTTTTATTGTTATTGAATTTGATAGAAGATTCCGGTTAAAAAATCAAAGCTTTTCATTTTTTTTTTCCAATACTGACTGCAGTGTTGACGGGAACAAGTGCGAGAGTAGCTCGAGGTGCAGCTATAATGATAGGAACTTATGGAGGATTTTGTATAGGTACGTTTATAGGGAGAGGTTAAAGAGATTGATTTGATTCTTTTAATTAATCAGCAGCTTTTGATATTCTCTCTCTCTGTTTCAAGCTGAGGTTCTCTTTGGCGATATCATCGGACCGATGTATAGGAAGAAGAAGCAAGAGAGAAAAAAAGCGCTTGAATGACATTACTTGTTCTTTCTTCTTATCTTTGTGTGTTTTCTTCAGAATCCCAAGGAACGTTAAATACAGAAATAGTCTTAAATTTTTGAATTTGGCTCTGCTTTTAAAGATATTTTTCAGAGGACACTGGTGATTTTCGTCGCTCTTGAGCATTTAATTTAACAAAATAAATCTTCTTTTCTTCAGAAATAAACATTTTCATGTGTTAACTCATCACTAAAGAACAAGTCTTAAATCTTCTTTAGCTGTGTCATTAGATCAGATAAGAGGATGGAGCATAATAATCTACTTATTCAGAGCACTTTCTAGATAAAATTATATTTTTTAAAAATCAAGATGAAGATGATAGAGAAAAACTGAAAGGAAGAAGAGGATGCATCTGTACAATGGATGGTTACTGCCTCCTGTTGCGGAGGAGACAAAGAGTCGTGAGATGCCTCAAAGAGTTGCACCGACCTCATTATCCAGAGTCTAGTTTTATCTTGCATCTTTCAAGATACAGTCTCAAGAGCAAATAAACTTGACGAGGAAGAAACAGATTAGTCAGAAACCCTAAAACCTTTTTGTTGCTTACTTGCCAATTGACGTCAAGAAAGCAAACCCTAATTATTTTTATGTTTCTTGCGGGATGGATTTTCTCCTTTCAATAGTTAGTATTCATTTAAGGCTTTTCAAAAATTGTGTTTGGCCCCATTTTGTGGATTTTGTCAACACTCTATTTAGGGTATTGTTTCTGCGTAACCCTTATGAAGCCGCTTCCTTTATACACACGAATGCAGAGAACACGTTTTCTCGGTGTTTCTTTGTCTATACTTGGAAGAAAGCAAAAGCAATATATGATTAGATCATTATTGATTTTTTCCGAATGTAGACAAAGCAAAACCGTGATGACGTCAAGAGAGTTTTGTTAGATGTTTTTGTTAGCTGTTTTTTCTTTCTTTTTTCTTTTGAATGTAAAATTTGATTCAAACCCAAAAAAACGTTTTTATATCAACTGTTACATTTTGTTTGAAAAATAATTATAGAAAAATCTGAGTTTAGTTCTTTGCTAGATTTTTTATGATGCATCGTGCTTCAAACCAAAGTTTCAAACCTCAGTTGAGTTCTTTTACGATGCCTCGAAGCGAAGAGAGTCGATTCCGAATATGTTTATCCATATGTTGAATGAGTTGGTGCGGAAGAGTTGGCTCTTCTCCATGATTTCAAGCATTTCTTTCGCGCCAAATTCCGTGTACCGCAGTTTGGAATACATACCGGATGAGGAAGAGACGCAGTTTTTGTTGCCGAGAATTTGATATTAACTTAATAACTGTGGCCCATTGTGATGAGTAGTTTGATCGAAGTAATCCTTTTATTGGAGAACACCATATAGTCGAAGTGTATGGACATGTGAAGAACAAATGTTCTCGTGACTCCAAGGGATCATTGCAAAACTTACAAGATGTATCATCTCCAACATTCCTTGCCATCATTCGCTCTCCAGTTGATAGTCGATTGAGCATCGCTAACCAAGCGCACAAAGCATATTTCGGCGTTACGTTAGAGAACCAAATACCTTTACTCCACAAAACCTCTTGGTGTGGGTTACAAATATGATTCCATGTTGCTCATATTTGGTCTTTTACATGTAGTTTCAGACCAGTAATGCTACTGAGAGCATCAACAACGGTAAGTATCTTGTTGTAGAGACGTTTCTTTTTTTTTCTTACTTTCTAAACCATCCATATGACAACATGTGGATTATTATGTTGTGGAGACGTTTCTTCGGTACCTTGTTGTAGAGATGTTTCTTTCTATTTTTCTTACTTTATGATTATTTTTTATTTTTTTATTAGGATGAGACTTAAGGAGAAACTCCTGTTGTTGATGCTCTGAGAAGCTAAAGTGTTGTTGATGCTCTGAGAAGCTAAAGTGGACCAAAAGCTTTGGAATTATAGCTGTATGTGTCTTGATGTTTTAAAGAATTACGATTACAACAATCTCTAGCTACGAAACCACGTTATCAATTTTCTTAAGCAACGAAAATAACAATTAGGATGTGATAGTGTTTCAAGAAACCATGTTCTTGACTCCGTTTTCTTTGTTTTTGAGTTATTATGATTATCATTTACTTGGTCATTATTCTTTTTTTTTTAAAATAACTTGGTCATTATGCTATAACCGAAACTATAAAAAAGTCATGTAAATAATACTAATTGATAACGTTAGCTTAGCTGGTGACAAAATGTAGCACAAATATTTTTGGATCGACGATATATTTTCCCCCCCATAACTATCATATCTATCCAAATCTACACAGAGTTTTAACTTCTGTCTATTTCTCCATAGAATGAAAGTTATAAACATATTTCCCCACAGATTCAAAGTTACAAACTTAAATACACACATAATTGGTTCAATCGGTTTTCTCTTCGAATCTGATACCAAACTACAGAAAACCGAAAATAAACCGAATCCAAAAACCGAATTTATAGAACCAACCCGACCGGACCCTTCCTCCCAACTCGAGAATAACCGTTATGAACTAAAGATCCCCAATTTATTCATGAAGAACCCTAAAAATGGAATTAGGGAATTCGGCCATCGATTCTGCAATATTTATCAGAATTAAGTAAGTTTATTATTAGTGTTTATGATTTCGTAGTGTAGATGGTAGATTTTATAAATCAAAATTTGATTTCATAGGATTCTTATACGTTTGTCAGATATCAATTTCATGGTGATTTTCTTTATTTTGTAGGTTTGAATCATGAGCAGTAAGTAGTCACCGCCTCATCTCCTCATATCGTTGAATTGATTTCGAAATCCGATGCTGATCCTTACCGTAGATACTTCCGATGTTCGTTTGTTGCAGCAAAAAGGGTTATCAATGATACCCATACGTGAAAAGAACTTCGATTTGGGAGTTTGAGTGCAAAAACAATTATAGGCTTTTTATTTGGGGATTTCACGATTTTGGAGTTTTTGTTTTGGGTTTTTAATTGGGTTTAATTAGGTTTAGTTACGGTTTATTTGATGTTAAAATGGTTAGTCATAGACTGGTAAATAGTAAACCGAGATAAATCGGGTTTTGTGTATAAATTGGATTCAAAGTTTAGTTATTTAAGTCTATATTTTTAAATCTGTGGAGAAATATATTTGTAACTTTTATTTCATGGAGAAATTGATAAAGATTAAAACTCTCTGTGAAATTGGATAGATATGATACTTATGGTGGGTGTGGGTGTGGGTGGGGGTGGGGGTGGGGGGATATATCGTCGATCCAATATTTTTCTTGCAAACCACTGCAACTCATCATTTTGACAATTTTAATTCACATGAATTTTCCTCTCCGAATTGTATAAGCATTAGCACTTTAATAGAGATGGAACTCTTAACCAGTATGAATCCGGCCCTACACCAGACATAATTCATAAACCAAAACTGATGAATCTATTGTTATTGGTTTATGGATTATGACAATCTTGATGAATTTTTTTGTTATTGGTTTGATGACTTTGAAATTCAACTCAAAATCCATTGTTATTTAAAAAAATTAGTATTTAATGATTCTCTAAATCTGTTAAAATCTAGTGTTATTAGTATACGGCTCTAATGTTATTGGTAGATGAATTTCTTATCATTTTACTAATTAACCGTTAGATTTCTAGAATTCTAATAACTAAAATTTTTAAAGTTAACAAAACTTAAGATTTTAAAAATTTCCACGATAATCCAACCCCCAATAATCCCAAGTGTATAAGAATAAGCATTAATTACAAAAGAAAATACTACCAGCTAAATCCATTGAAGCAACCAATGGTCCAGTCAGTTTTATGGGAAAAACGTCATTATCCAAAATTAGCATTATCCAAAGAGTAGGAATACATCTTTATCCAAATAGAGTAAATAAAATAAAATAAAATAAGCAATGAAAAACAGATTAGGATTGATTGTGGAAAGATTCTCAGTAGTAGTCGTCGCTTCTAATCAACTTCCACTTGTTCCACGAAAACAAGCAATCCGATCAAACGTGAAAGCAAGATTTCCTTTCAGATTTTTGCTTCACACTCTAAAAGCAAATTCAAACCTAACCCCTCATAGAAACATTCTTTTATTACTTTCATTCTTCTTCTTCTTCTTCTCTCTGTTCCTCTTCACCCTCCACTCTCCATTTCTTCTCTCATTTCCATCAATCCAGGTTTGTTTTTCGATTTCTTGTTGATTCCTCTTCTGGGTTCTTTACTATTACTGATCAACCAGATAAAAACTCTAACTTTATGAGTAATTAGATTTGGGTTTCTCTGAAGAAAGACTCATAAAGATCAAACCTTTCCTTCCGAAATTGAGTAAATTGGGTTTCTTAGTTTCTGTCTCTTTCTGTTTCTGAAGCCAATTTGATTCAAATGTCTGAAATTTCGACTCTGTGAGCTGAGATCGAAGCCAATCTGATTTGCAACTAGCTGTAATCAAATCGTGTTAAATAAAAATTGATTCTTTATCTGATTTTCTCTTTGTTTCTATTTCTTGTGTAATTATTTTCTATTGTGGCTTTGAGTAGATCTTACGTTTGATCCCAGATTCTTGTAGGTCCAGTGAGGACAAAAATAACATTAGTGACCCTATCTATATATATATTATACTCATGTGCTTTTGTCTTTCTTTTGTTGAAGATAAATTGATAAGTATGAGCAAAAGAGAGATTCTTTGGTTTTTTACTTGTCTTATGTCATCATTAACATTTCTTTTGGTAACTGTTACCTTTTTTTAGGCTTTTTGCTCTGAAAATTAATCCCTTAGCTTATTAAGTTTCATACTTGCTATATATGTCTCTTATAGGTTCTTGGTTAATTTGAATGTGGTGATTATGGATATGGAGTCTTGGAAGTTCCTCAGAAGTGTTTGCATACTTTCTTTTCTCCTTGGCTCTTGCTTTGTGTATCAAAGCCTTCATGTTGTTCATGCTCAAGAAGATGGAAAACCAGCCGTGACTTTGCAAGTCAATGCTTCTAATGGAGCTGGACGACTCATTCCTGAAACGCTATTTGGGATATTCTTCGAGGTTTTGATCTCTGCTATATATGCAATATAGTCAAATCTTGGTTGGTTTATGTATGAGTTGTATATGCATAATGGTCAAATCATGTTACAGGAGATTAACCATGCTGGTGCCGGTGGATTATGGGGCGAACTCGTTAGCAACCGAGGTTAGATTTTTAGCTTATGAATGGTGAGGCTAAGTACGATAATTTACTCTTAAGCGAAAACTTTGGTTTTCCAGGGTTTGAAGCTGGGGGGCAAAACACGCCGTCTAATATTTGGCCTTGGTCCATTGTTGGTGATCAGTCATCCATATATGTAGTTACAGACCGTTCATCGAGCTTTGAACGGAATAAAATCGCATTGAGAATGGATGTGCTTTGTGATAGCAGTAATTGTCCATCAGGAGGTGTCGGAGTTTACAACCCCGGTTACTGGGGAATGGTGAGAGCAATTGTGAAAACTTTTACCTCTCGGGGTTTAAGTCGCTATTTGATTTTTCTCATTTTTTATCTTCTGCTAGAATATTGAAGAAGGAAAGAAGTACAAGGTGGCTTTCTATGTGCGTTCGACTGGTGATATCGATTTGTCTGTGTCCTTAACGAGCTCGAATGGATCGGTGACTCTTGCTTCTGAAAAGATCACGTGAGAAGTACTTTCATTTAAGTCTGAATGCGTTTCTGTTGTTGTTTCAATGTGAGAGAATTTCAATTGTGTGCTTTCATTTGTAGAGCTTCTGCTTCCGATGTGTCGAAATGGACTAAGAAGGAAGTTCTTTTGGAGGCAAAAGGGACAGACCATAGTGCAAGACTTCAGTTAACAACAACCAAAAAAGGGTCAATATGGATTGACCAAGTCTCAGCCATCCCCGTGGACACTTTCAAGGTTCTTTCGGATTACTCATAGAGCAAAGAATTTGGAAAAACAAATTCAAATGTTCAATCTTTTTGGTTGATTGCAGGGACATGGCTTTAGAAACGATCTTTTCCAAATGATGGTCGATTTAAAACCCCGTTTTATCCGTTTTCCCGGTAATACTTAAGACTTGTAGCATTTTGTTGCGTATTCTGTCCATAGACGTATCTAAAGCTTCTTCTTCACTCTGGATTTTTGTGAACGTAGGTGGTTGTTTTGTCGAGGGTGAATGGTTAAGTAATGCATTCCGCTGGAAAGAAACCGTAGGACCTTGGGAAGAGAGACCAGGACATTTTGGTGATGTTTGGAAGTATTGGACCGATGATGGCCTTGGCCACTTCGAATTCTTTCAAGTGAGACTTCTTTTTTTCTTATTGAATGTACCAAACTATGCAGTTTTGGATCTGTAATGATTCCCCAAACATATTTGCAGTTGGCAGAAGACATTGGTGCAGCACCAATATGGGTGTTTAACAATGGTATTCTTTCGTTCCTTGAAAACCCGATTATAACGAATTATCTCGACATTATTCTTTACAAGTCTTTACCTTTATGCAGGGATTAGTCACAATGATGAAGTTGAAACTGCAAGTATCATGCCCTTTGTTCAAGTATGACTTGTGAATCCCTCGTCTCCTCTGTTTCACTAATGCAGAAGCCAAAAACGAAACTCTTTCCTCCTTTTTCTTTTCAGGAAGCACTCGATGGTATCGAGTTTGCTCGGGGTGATGCTAATTCTACATGGGGATCAGTTCGAGCCGCGATGGGACGTAAAGAACCTTTTGAACTGAAATATGTTGCTATTGGAAATGAAGATTGTGGAAAGACTTACTACAGAGGTTTTGCATTTCTCTATGATCACATTTTACTTATATTTTTACGACTTTGATACTAAACGAGATTTACGACATTACAGGAAACTATATTGTGTTCTATGATGCTATTAAGAAAGCCTATCCAGATATCAAAATCATCTCCAACTGTGATGGATCATCTAAACCGCTCGACCACCCTGCTGATTTCTATGATTATCACGTAAGAATTCGTTCTTGATTAGAAACTTTGATGTATTCTCTTGTGTTTTCTCTCTGATGAAAGAAAGTGTTTTCCTTTTGTCACAGATTTACACTTCTGCTAGCAATTTGTTTTCAATGTATCATCAATTTGACCGCACTTCACGTAATGGTCCAAAGGTGCGGGAATAGATTATACAAAGACAAGATCAGTCTTTCATCGTTTTGCTCAGTGTGGAACTTTGTTTGTAGGCTTTTGTGAGTGAATATGCTGTTACTGGGAAAGATGCTGGTACAGGAAGCCTTCTCGCCTCTCTCGCAGAAGCTGCGTTTCTCATTGGTCTTGAAAAGAATAGGTTTCTTTCAACTTTCTCTTCTCTTCCCGAGCTTTGATCACAAGTTCTAAAACACCAAATGAGTAAAAAAACTCTCTTTGTTGCAGTGACATTGTGGAAATGGCAAGTTATGCACCGCTCTTTGTGAACACAAACGATAGACGGTACTTTCGAATTCTTTTTCCGTTCTTATAAGTACTCAGCAAGTTAAGTCAACGACAATCTTGAAATTCTTGAATTGGTTTTCAGGTGGAACCCGGATGCGATAGTCTTCAATTCTTCTCATCTATATGGAACTCCTAGCTATTGGGTCCAACGGTTCTTTGCAGAGTCAAGCGGAGCAACTCTTCTCGCTTCAACACTTAAAGGAAATTCTTCTTCCCTTGTCGCATCCGCAATCTCTTGGAAAGACAATGACACAGATTACATACGCATTAAGGTACACCCCGATAGATATATCTGCTAAAAACTTTAAGCCTGAGCTTTTGATTCGAACAAAAAAATTTGCAGGCTGTAAACTTTGGAGCTAGCTCAGTAAATATGAAGGTGTTGCTTAGTGGATTAGACCCAAACGTGATGAAAGTTTCGGGATCAAAGAAGACGATACTTACATCTTCCAATGTGATGGATGAAAATTCCTTCACACAGCCAGAGAAGGTAAATCAAGAAAGTTACGAAATCATCATTTTTTTCGTTTAAATCTAATTCGGTTTTTGTTTTTGTTTGTGCAGGTTGTGCCACATGAAAGCTTGCTAGAGATGGCTGAAGAGGATCTTACCGTTGTTCTCCCGCCACATTCGTTCTCTTCGTTCGATTTGTTGAAGGAATCTGCAAAGATAAGAATGCCAGTTTCTGATACTTCTTCTTCCTATCATCAGAAAACTAGTACTAAGTGATGAGAGAAACAATGAACAACTTCATGTCAAAAAGTCTCTTATGGTTAAAAGTAAAATAGTTATATGGTATAATGCGTAACCCATGTGTATAAAACAACCATAGTTTGGTGAATAAAAGTTATCTTCTATAATCATGAGCATATATCTCTCCTTTTGTTACATGTTACAACAGTTTCATTTGGATGATCATTTCTAAATATCCAGTTTGGTGTTACTTAGTAAGACTAATTCAATTTGGTTAATAAATTATCAAGGTGAAAAAATTGGTAAATTCGTATAAAGTAAAAAAAAAAAAAAAAGTGGAGGAGCCAAAAGAAGCAAAAATGGCGAAATATCAGGAAAAAAGAGCAAAGAGAAAACCATAAACTATATACTCACTACTATCTCTTCGTATATATATTATCTTTGTCACTCTTCTTCTTCTTCTTCCGTTTCAAATCTCCCAACTTTCTCTCTTTCTACTCAAAATTAGGGTTTATTTGGGAACGGATTTCGAATTCTGTAGTACAATCCTTCCAGATCATGTCGGCATCAACGGTGTCTCGTACCGTTACTCCGACGGCGGCGATTGGACGGACTCCGGTTCTTTCCGGTGAGAAGAAATCTAACTTTGATTTCGCACCGAGCGAATCGCATGCGAATACTGCAATCGGAGAGTCCGGTGATACGAATCGAGATCTGATTCGCGCCGATGAGAGATCTAGCGCCTACGACGTTGGTCCGGTGACGAGGAAATCGGGATCCGCCACGACGGGGACTAATACGACCACCACGCAGCGTCGGACGCGAAGGGTTCAGGCACCAAAGACGGAGAAAGCTCCGTGGAAGAGAGTGGTTAGGGTATTCGCGAAACAATTTGTTGCTCTTTTGTTACTCGTTGGCTTGATTCAATTGATTAGGAAAGTTACTATGAATGATTCGTCTCTATCTTCTTCTTCTTCGAGTTTCCCAATTGAAACGGAAATGGTGCTTTCGGAATTGGAGAGTCGGATTTCTGCAGTTGATGGTTTGGTTAAGACGACGACGAAGATGATGCAGGTACAAGTCGAATTTCTTGATAAGAAGATGGAAAGCGAAACGAGGGCATTGAGGCAAACAATTGATTCTACGTCTTCTTCGTTGGAGAGTGAGTTGAAGAAGATAGAGTCTAGGACTGAGATGTTACAGGCTTCTGTAGATGAAGTCAATGCTAAACCTTTGGTGTCTAGAGAGGAATTAGAGAGGGTTTACGAGGAATTGAAGAAGGGTAAGGTGGATGATTCTTCTGTTAGTGATGTTAGCATTGATGAATTGAGAGCTTATGCTAGGGATATAGTGGAGAAAGAGATTGGAAAGCATGCTGCAGATGGACTTGGTAGAGTAGATTATGCGTTAGCGTCTGGTGGGGCGTTTGTAATGGATCATTCGGATCCGTTTATTGTTGGAAATGAGGGTAATTGGTTTGGAGTAAGCAGGCGACGGGTTCATAGCAAAGCGGTTAAGGTGTTAACCCCGAGTTTTGGAGAGCCTGGACAGTGTTTTCCTCTGAAAGGAACTAATGGATATGTTCAAGTCAGGCTAAGAACACCAATCATACCAGAGGCTGTTACCTTGGAACATGTCTCTAAGGTAATGCTAACATCTCATACCATACTTTCACAGATTGATTGATTAATATAGTTTTAATTATCGAAAAGGTTTGTCTCTGTGAAATGTTTTGATCTTCAACTTGCCATTTACAACTGATTGAATTGCTGGTGATGTTGTTTTATAGAATAGAGGGCAAGAATCTAGTTTTCTGTGTGTTTCGAGGTTCAGTTTAGGTCACTAGCTGTAAAAGTATGCATTTGAGGAGGACTTAGATTTTTATTAATCAGTATCTGTTTCCATCATCAAGGATTAGGTTTATATCGTATAATCTTCTCTGCAAGCCTCTAGTTTTTGCAGTTTCTTTCAACATATTCCCTCTGTTTCACTTTGATTTGCGATGTGGTCAAACTGTAATATTCGTGGTTTTTGGGATATCCCTAAAGACAGACAAAGGTGGAAATCGAAAATTCGATAATGGGATAGTCCTTTTGGTTACAGAGTTTAAGCTGATGGTCACACGTTGCTTTCCATCATTGTAAACATTTGGCTTACCATTTCTTCTCGTCTGACCACTTAAAGACGATACTGATCTTACGGTTATGCCTCATGAATTTTGAACAGGCTGTAGCGTATGATAGATCGAGCGCCCCAAAGGATTGCCGTGTATCAGGATGGCTAGAAGACAAAGATATGGAGAGTGAGACAATGCTCCTTCTTACAGAGTTCAGTTACGACTTAGACAGGTCCAACGCACAGACATTCGACATTCCAGATTCTGCTCGCTCGGAACTTGTTAACACGGTGAGGCTAGACTTCACATCTAACCATGGAAGCTCATCACATACTTGCATCTACCGATTTAGGGTTCATGGCCGTGAACTAGACTCGGTCTCTGTTGTTCATTCTTGATCTAAGTCCACGTGAAACTTTTTTTTTCTTTGTAGCATTCCTTCATAGATATCTCTCTCTCTCTTTAGTCTGTGATCAGAATTACCTTCTTTAGAATTTTTTCTTCTTTTGTGGAGTAGGAAACACATCGATCTTGGTTAAGGAATGTATCTACTGAATTGAAACCAAATAGAATTTAGTTTGGTAGCATTTGGTTTTGATTTTGTAACAACGTTTTAGTTTTCGCATAATAATTCAGAACTACTTTTCTTGATAACTAAACAATTCAGAAAAATACGCAAAATAGTGATGATTGTAATTGTATTAACCGGCTTAGTAATGTTCATACTTGCACGGCATAATAGTTTCGGAAACAAGTATTTAGTTAATTACAATTGAAGATTCCATAGCAAATAATTATGGTGTAGGCAAAGAAGAATATGTTAGTACACATTAACAGTTTTTGTTTTTGCTAAACTGATTATTTGTTAAAGAATTGGACCCTAACTTGTAATAGACAGACAGAGTGACGACTTCTTTTAGGCTTCGCCATCTCGCCTTGTCTTCACCGTCTTGCGTTGTCTAAAAAGCTCCCCAACACATCACATGCACATTTACGGTCAAATCATGTATAAAAAATTTGTATACTATTTTCTGCCAAATCTTCTAATCAAGTCAACCCAACATGTGACATTTCTAAATAGTATTGATTGCAAATTAATCTGGACATATATGTACATGTCTAATTGTCATTTTTTGTTAATTACAGTGTCAACTACCAAACTGGACTAAACAAAAACTAAACACTAATAATAATACCCAAAGTCCCAAATTTTACGGTGAAATCACATGAAAAAAATAAACTCTTCTAACCAAGTCAACCCATTTCTAGTTATCGTGACGGTGGACCACCCGGTGCAAAAACAATTGGTTCTCACATAAAACTCTCTATTTGACCAAAATGAAAACTATACAAAGTATATTAATTAAAAGACCAACATGCATTACAAAATTCAGCTTCCCTCGAACCCATGCATTCATTAAATAGGTAACAAGCTCCTCGTATCCTCTATATATAGCAGATCCACTGAAACAAATACCATAAACTAATCCAATAGAGAACATAAAAAATGCAAACACTACACTTATCTTCTTCTCTCTTGTTCCTCTCTTTTATTTTCCTCTCATGTCCTTTTCTAATCTCACCACAATCTCCCCCGCAGCATATTTCTGAGCCTCCGTCACAGTCACCTTCCCTGCCACCGTCACAGCCACCTTCTTTGCCACCGTTACAGTCACCGTCTGTCGCTTGTAAGTCAACTCCATACCCTAAGCTCTGCCGTACGATCCTCTCCACAATAAAATCCTCACCGTCCGATCCATACCGTTACGGAAAGTTCACACTCAAGCAATGCGTAAAACAAGCAAGCCGTCTCTCAAAAGTCATCACCTCATACACAAAGCGCTTGAGTAGCAAACCCAGCTTCTCCACGCTGGAAGAGATCGGGGCACTGACCGACTGCGGCGATCTAGCCGAGCTGAGCGTAAGCTACCTCGAAACCGTCACGGAGGAGCTCAAAACGGCTGATATGATGACATCAGCGCTCGTGGAGCATGTGAACAGTCTTCTTAGTGGTGTCGTGACGAATCAGCAGACCTGTCTCGACGGACTCGTGGAGGCGAAGAGTGGATTCGCCGCGGCGATGGGCTCGCCGATGGGGGATCTCACGCGCCTTTATAGTATCTCACTAGGGCTAGTGACTAACGCGCTTAACCGTAACTTGAAGAGGTTCAAAGCCTCTAAAGGGAAGATTCTTGGTGGTCAAAACACAACCTATCGTGAACCTCTCGAGACTTTGATCAAGGTAAAGCCTTCTGATTATTATTTTTTTAGAATTATACTCCTCTAAAGGGAGTATTTGTTTGTTTGTTTGTTTATAAATAGACCTATTGTCTAGGAGGAGTTATTGATGAAGTTATGAATTTACTTGTTTAGTACGTATAGATTGATATGTACTCCTTCCGTTTCATATTAAGTGTCGTTTTGATAAAATGTATCTGGATGTGTTTTTGAGTCAAATACATCCAAATACTAACCAGATACATTTTTCAAAACAACACTTCATATGAAACGGAGGGAGTAGTATATTCTAGCATTTATAAATTTTATAGATCGGATCCATAAATAGCCTAGTAGTGTGTGATGCAGAACGCGTAACATAGTAAATGTCACATGGCCTATACACGCACATTTTTATTACAAGATCAACGATGATCATTAAATGGGTCCCATCTTGACTTTTTTAAAGAAGAATTAATTGGGTCCCCACTCGAATCCAACTGTGTTCACGTGGATTTCCTCATCATAAAGATTTACACTGTCATTTTGATGTGGACTACTACAATGAACATTGCTTGAACAAGACATGTAGTAAGAACAAATTAACATCTTTTGTTTGCAATATTTTTTTATTTTGCTATGTAGGTTTTACGTAAAACATGCGACAATGAAAAAGATTGTCAGAAAGCTAGCCGGAAGTTGGGGGAGTTAGGAGAGACGAGCGGCGGTTCGATCCTCGTGAGGCAAGCAGTGATTGTTGGTCCGTACAAAACAGACAACTTTACGACCATTACTGATGCGATTGCGGCTGCACCTAATAACACTAGACCAGAGGATGGTTATTTTGTTATCTACGCAAGAGAAGGTGTCTACGAAGAATATATTGTTGTTCATAAGAACAAAAGGAATTTGATGCTTATCGGAGATGGAATCAATAAGACCATCATTACCGGGAGCCATAATGTTGTTGATGGTTGGACTACGTATAACTCCTCGAGCTTTGGTTGGTATTCTTATACATTTTTTTTAGTAATTATTCCTACTTAATTTATGATATTGACTGTATATAGTTTTTGTTTTCATTTTCTAGCCGTGGTTGGAGAGAGGTTCATGGCGGTTGATGTCACATTCAGAAACACGGCCGGACCAGAAAAACATCAGGCTGTGGCCTTGAGGAATAATGCGGAAGGATCGTCATTTTATCGGTGTAGTTTCGAAGGCTATCAAGATACTCTCTACGTCCATTCTCTTCGACAATTCTATCGCGAATGCGATATATATGGTAATGCAAATTTTGTTTCTTTCATACTTGTCTATTGTTATGGGAAAGATGAATTTTAAAGGTAGGCTTAATCTCACTACTTTAGTCTATTTCATAATGGTAATAATTAGGACTCACCAAAAATAGTCAAAACTAGTCAATCATATTCATTGATTCTGTGATTTGGATTTGATAATTTGGACCTTGGATTTACATAGTTATATATTCATTGATCTATTTTAATATTGTCCTTTTCTTCCTTTTTGTTATAGGTACCATCGATTTCATATTTGGAAACGCAGCTGCAATCTTTCAAAACTGCAATATATATGCTAGAAAACCAATGCCAAAGCAAAAGAACGCAATAACAGCTCATGGAAGAATTGAACCAAACCAAAATACGGGAATCTCTATCATCAACTGTACGATCAAAGCCGCCCCGGATCTTGCAGCTGATCCTAGCTCAACCATGACGTTCCTAGGGCGGCCATGGAAGCCATACTCAAGGACGGTATTCATGCAATCGTATATTAGTGACATTGTCCAACCAGTTGGATGGCTCGAATGGAACGGTACAACTGGACTTGACACGATCTACTACGGTGAGTACAATAACTTTGGACTGGGGGCTAACACAAACCAGAGGGTGCAATGGTTAGGGTACAATTTATTGAACTTGGAGCAAGCCATGAACTTCACGGTTTATAATTTTACCATGGGAGATACATGGTTGCCTCAAACTGATATTCCTTTCTACGGTGGTTTGGTTCGCAAAGACTGAAAAGAATACCATATTATAGAAGAAAATATTAAATTATATGTAACTCCTCATTTAAAAATAAAACAATAAATTTTCATTTTTTCTAATTAATTTTATGGAATCTATAGATTTGTGGTGTTTGATTATACCCAATTAATTAATTAAGTTTTCATATGAGAAGAAAGATGAAAAGAAAATTACTTATTTTCGGTGTAACCATTCATTGAAGAGAAAAATGAATTCTACAATGATCAATTTGCAAAGACATACATGAGAACTGCAAAACCTTAAAATATACATTGTCTGTATAACTCTTTTGAGCCCTCCTATGTGATAAGCTCAAATTTAACTCTGAGCTACTCTCTCAAATTAAAAGATCGTATAGTACTTAGGGATCGAATCCACAGGGAAAAGAATCACAAAGTAAAATTCCAAATTCAAATTAAGCTAAGTGGGTAATAATGTAATGAAAAAGCAAGTAAATAAAACAGGCAAACGATGATTGTTGTTCTTTAAATCAATAAGACAAAGTGCTAGGCATCGGGTAATTCGCAGGCATGACTTTAAATCGAAGCACTAAATTACTGTCGGGATATTTATTAAGAACCGTTCTTAAACTCAAAATCAATTGTAAAACTAATCAACTTTCGTTGCAGAAGTTATCTATGATTAAATCCTAGCAAACCAAATTCCTTTGCGAGTTCTATAAATTTAATCAATCATTAACGAGCAGTTTCGATATGTTCACAAAATCACTAGACCAAATTCCTTTGCGAATAGTTATTTTGCTAACCAATGATATTGTTCCAGTTAACTAATAATGCTTTCGCATCTATCCATCAACCTAACATGTCTAATTCAGGGTGATCAATCCTAAAACAGAATTAAAACTATCAAGGTGAAGAACACAAGTAGATTGATCCCAACAGTAATAAAGTTCTAGCAATTTATCATCACCCTTTGAAAAACCCTAAACCTAACTAATAAATTACTCAGACATGATGATTGAAACAAGCATAATAACTGAATAATACTGCATTAAAAAGATAAAGATAGAGATACAAAAGGGTTCGAAGAAAATCTCTGAAAAGAGTCTGAACTTGTCTCCCTAAAAGCTTTGAATCAAATCTCTTGCTAAGTCTCAATAGAATAAAAGCATCCCTTATAAAAACATAGGTAAAACTATATATAGTACAGGTAAAAGTCGGTTTGGGCCTTGGAAAAACGCCTGGAAACTTCGGCCCGATAAGGAATTTTCTTCATTAAACACGCGTGTCGATTGACAGCAATAATGCCTGTCAATCGACAGGATACTCTCTGGAAAATCTTCATGTCTCGCCAATACTGCATGTCGATCGACAGTGGTGAATTGTGTCGATCGACACTAGTTCTCCTGTTCGACTTTGACTTGATCTTTTCCTCCTTAGTAGTCCAAAATGCTCCAAAAGCTTCCATCTAGCTCCAATTGATCAATTACCTGTAAAGACTCTAAAAGAACATGAAAAACACCGAAAAGACTCTAAAAATATACTTATATCATGGCCTTAATTGGGTAAAAACCATGATATATCAACTCCCCCAGACTTAGCTTTTTGCTTGTCCCTAAGCAAAACAGATGTTATCACTCCTTTAGGAACCACATACCTTTGCAAAGCTAATCCGGTGATACTTCGATGTTTCCCTAGAAGTATAACAGTTCTTCAGATTGATTCCAAACCTCTTAGAAAATCTCAGACTTTCAGTCGCAAACCCCTTTAGTTTATTTAGGTGCGGTCTCATCGAGGGAATATCGATTGCTGGACCTTCTAGATTCTTTCACTTCCTTTAGCACTTTCCTGCGTTTCACCCTCTCTCTTCCCTCTGAAACTGTATCCAATTAATGATATCATAGAGATGCAGTGCCTTTTGATGATTTTTTTTTTTTTTTTTTTTTAATTTTTTTTTGTGATGGCGGGTACCTCAGCAGAGGGTCCTTTACCACCAGAGTTTGAGGCTCCACTTTCTTTTGTTGTTTCTCTGCGTTTTATTCTGGCATTTTTGAATTCGGGCTTGCACTTTTCCTTGGCATCTCTACGATCACTAGACCAGCGCTCACTACTATTGTTCTATGGTGGGAGACAAGGTCATGAGGCTTTTTCTTTTTTATCTAGGACAGTTGAATTCGTCATTCGGGAAGAAGTTTCAAGAGCGGTCCGTCCTCGCTTTCAAGTGTTTGGAAGCTGAATTAAGTCTTGCGATTACCAAAGCCCTTGACAAGAGATTAGAGATTCATTAGGGGCGGGGTCTTTGACATCCTTTCTGGCGTTTTCCAGAAATCTAAACTCGCTCCGTTAAACCGATCTACTTCCAGTTACCCACCTTGTAAAACCAATCAACTTGCATTGGTAATGGTCCATGAATGTTGTTCAAAGTAAGTGGAAAGGGGGAGCTTTGACCCGAATAAAAAAAAACCGAATAAAAACAGGACTGACTCAAAAAAATTCAAAACAGAACACAAAAGTTAGCGACTACCTCCCCCAGACTTAAGTAACACTATCCCCAGTGTTAAACAAATCCAAAGGTGGCAAAAGAAATCAAAGGAAAATTGAACGTGATTGAAAAAAGCAATGTTGACCTCGATGGGAACCCCGTCGATCGACAGAGATAATTCCCGTCGATCGACACGGTTGTTGCTATGACAAAACGTTGTGAAGTTGTGGTATCCGTTGTTCGACAGATATAATTCCCATCGATCGACACGGACATCACTATTGCAGACCGCAAGGTTGGAAAACCATTTCAAAGGTTTCACGGTGTTCATCAAATTTTCAAGCTGCATCTTCAATAAACTAAACAAACGATCAAGAGGAAAACACAGGGTAATCCATAAAAGATGTCATCAAGTTCAAAATCCTAAAAGAAATCAAAACAAACTGATTTAAAAGAAAATATGAAAAGAAAATGAAAAGAAAATAAAAGGATAAACAGAGATAGGGATCTAGTCTTCCTCCTCATCAGATGGGGACTCATGAGCCTGTGCTGGAGGTGGAGACGGTGTACGAGGACGAACACAGACGGACCTACACGATAGTGCATCCCATGTCGCCTGAAGAGCGCGAGTTAGCCACTGAAATCGTTCCTCCTCATTCAGGTCACCGCGGGGAGCTAAAGGGAAGACATGTTGGTGCTCTAGCTGCTCAAGTGGGGTCTCAGAAGTGGTATCTCGTGAAGTACCAGCTTTTCGAGTCGTCACTCTCCTAGTTGCCTCAACTGGTCGAAGCAAATCAGCTGGTGGATCGAAAAAAAGAAGAGAAGGATCCTGAGTTACCATCATCATGTTCTTGAAACTTCGAATCTCCACTATCCTGGACTGGCCTAATGTGACAGGGAAAATACAAGATAGAGGATGATCGATCCTCACCCAATGTGCGTTCTTCATGTGTTCCATATCCACAAACGCAAGATCACTGATAGATGAATACCTTGTCATGGCAACCTTGCATGCTGTGAAGATCGGTGTGAGCATGTTGCCTACGGTGAACGACTTATTACCGAATGAAGTTGCCGTGAGTGGAGTGTTCCTCAAGGAATGAAGATAATCCATGAAAACCATCGCCATGTTAGGTTGAAACCCAGTGGTCCAAGTCTCGTTGGGAATGAGGTCTCTCAAGCCGTAAGAGAGCAGAACCAACTCATGCTTCCTCACCTTCCCAGGCTCCAGCTTGCAGAGGATAGTCGTGGAGAACAATCGAGTCAAATATCAGATAACCGGATGACGAATGTCTGAATGTGTGGAACTCCCTGCAATAAACGGACATGTACCAATATGACTCCATAGCGTGTGGACCCCTCCATCAATATCGCTCGGGAGATCCCCAGCTGGAACCTCAGGAAACCGAAAAAGTCTGCAAATCACTTTAGTAGAGATCGCATACCGTTTCCCATTTGCCATGAAGCTCATTTTGAAAGAGCCAGGATCCTGCTTTTCCTCATCAGTGGCCGCATCGTTGTACAATCGTACCGAAGCAAAGAATTGCCTTGCTAGATCGGGGTACAATACCGTTTCAAGGTATGCTAACTTCATTAAACCAGTTCTCTGCAGCAATTCATCGACCTCCTCTTGGATTGCCAATCAGGCCATGGATAGATGATGGGGAGACTTGGTAGGCGCCATAGGCATCTTCCGCCACTCATTGTACAGCAATGAGTTGAAATCATCCCACTTAGGGCGAAGTTCCCGATCATCCACCTCCTGACTTGTCAGCGCTTGCCGCAGCTTCTTCGTCTCAGATATAAATTCCACCGCCAGTTGTGTGTTTTCATCCCGTGGCCAAACCGGTGGTGAGTGGCTAAGAATTTGGTAAGTGGCGGGTTGAGAACTCGAGCCTTGATCGGTCCTTGGTCGTTTGCCTGCGCTTTTATCAGTCTTAGGTGCCATCTCGTGTAGTCCGCAGCCCGTGTCGATCGACAGGTGATGCGGGCTCAAATTCACCCTAGAACCACTCTCTCAAACAAAGAGATCATAGTAGTACTTAAGGATCGTATCCACAGGAAGTTGGAATACACAATCAATCCTAGTATTCAGATTTTGCTAAGTAAAACGATTGTAAGCATGAAAGCAGTTATAAAACAAGTAAACGAAAGACGGGTTGATTAAGTACTCAAAGAGATGGAAGCTAGGTCATGGAAATTCTTTAGGTAATGATTCGAAATCAATATATAGCAATTGTCAAGGTTCAATTAAGTGCCGTTCTAGAACTCAAGCACGAAAATATAGCCAGCTAACTGTCGTTACGAGGGCTATCTATCTTTAGAACCTCGAATCCCAAATTTCTTTGCGAATTCGTCGAATCTAAACAAGCATTTAGTACGAGCTCGATAAGTTCACAAAGTCCCTAAACCAAATTTCTTTGCGAATAAGTAACTTTGCCCATTTAAACTAGTTCTGGTTATTAATCCCACTGTCGTGGCTAATCAACAATCCTAAGATCAAGATTCGAGATGATCAAGCAAGAATCAAGCATTAATAACAGTTTAAATGAAGAACCTACGGATAAACCTTAACAAATATGCAATTTCAATGATTTCTAGTCATAACCCAAGAAATCCCCAAAACCTAACAAGTGATTTACTCAGAAATAGATGATGAAATCATATTAACTGAATAAGATTGCATTAAAAAGTAAGAGTAGATGATACAAAAGGGTTTGAAGTCTTTGGATCTCAAGAACATGTAGATCTTCTCAAAGTTTCTCCAAAAATATCTCTTTCTCTCTCTACCTCCTTTGATAAAACAGTCCCACCTTAAGTAAAAACGAGTTAAAAGTATTTATACAAGTGGTAAAATTAGGTTTACAGAGCCACCGTCGATCGACACAAACAATATGTCGATCAACACGAGGGCGTCTGTGGATATTTTCTTCGTCTTTAAAATGCTCCGTCGATCGACACATATGTACAACTGTCGATCGACAGGGACCTTTTAAAGGTCCCTATTCCACTTGTATCTCTTCAACTCCAAAATGGTCCAAAATGCTCCAAATGTTTCCATTAAGCTCTAAATGACCATTTCCTGCAAAACACTGCAAAATACATACAAAATACCACAAATACTAATATAAACCCGGTTATATCATGGTTAAAATCAGGTAAAAACCATGATATATCAACTCCCCCAGACTTAGCGTTTGCTTGTCCTCAAGCAAAATCATAAACCAAGAATGGAAAAAGTTGAAAAACACAGAACATACCTTTCCAGTTAGTGAACCACATGATTTAGAACCAACCAAAATCAGACCACCATGTACTTCTCCGCAGACAAACACGGCTTTCCAAATACATTCACCACTTTGCAGCATAATCCGTTAGTCTTCATCGCTTGACCTCAATGATCTCAATACCATGAACCTTCTAGACTCATTCCCATACTGTACCGTGACAAATCAACCTATACAACACTTGATACTCTTTTTCTCTCCCCCAGACTTATTTCGTTCTATATTTATATATACATATTTATTATTATTATTTTTTTTTTTGATTGCTGAACTCAAAGCAGTGCATATTTCACTAATGTTGTTCCTTGTTAGGAGACAGGGTCGTGACTCACTACGATTGTTCCTTGTGAGGAGACAGGCTCGTGAGATTGCTCGTCCTCAACATCCTTTTTAAGGGACTCATACTGCTGCTTTTACGCTGGGTGATCATCTCGAGTACAGATTCACCGGATTTATTCCTCATCATGTACTCAAGAACTATCATTTCACCCCAATCCTAGTAATATATATATATATTCAAGTATATATATTTTTTTATATATGGGGAGAGGAGTACCATTACTATCAACAGAGGGTTGCATTTATCAGGTACGAATGAGGAGTCAAGCTCAATGGACATCGATCCCAAAGAGAATCGTGCAGTAGCTCTGACTTGGCGGATTATACTGGAAGTAGCGGATGTCTCTAGTCAACCGGTCGATCCTAGGATTTTTCATTAGTCTGACTCTGAAACTGGGAGAATGGTCACACGCTGAAAAGGACACTCCACTTAACCAATACAAAAAATTTCTACTAGTTTTGACTCGATAAACAATTTTGAGTCAAAACCAAAACAAAAAGAAATACGTTAGTAGTTCCCTCCCCCAGACTTAAACAACACTGTCCCCAGTGTTATCAAGCTCGAGATTGGCAAATTAAATCAAACGAAACGTGAACTTGATCAAAAAATAGAAAATTTACCATTTTGAAGAACCCGTCGATCGACAGAAACATCATGTCGATCGACGGATGAGCGTCTGCCTTAACCGTTGAGGTGTTGAAAATTCCAAATTTGTGCTCATGTCGATCGACATAAAAAAACATGTCGATCGACAGGTGAGCTTCTGCCCAAATTTGCACATTTGTAGATTTTTTGAAAAGTGATTTGTTCGATGTTCCAAACTTGCATCTACAGATATTCAACAAACGATCAATGGAACAACACGCTGCAATCCTTAAAATAGAAATTCGAGTTCACATTTTGTTTGAAATTCTAACAAAAATCCGAAAAAAAAAAAAAAAAACTAAAGTTTGAAAAAGTTTGAAAAGGTTTGAAAAGGGAAAAACAAAAACAAGATAAAGTAGAATGGAGGAAGGGAACTAGTCCTCCTCCTCGTCATGATGATGCTCTGGAGATGGTGTGTTGCGCGGAGACGGTGTGCGGGGACGGATACAGTCGGACTTGCAAGACATTGCATCCCATGTCGCCTTTAGAGCTTTGGCGATCCAGCTTAAACGCGGGTTGTATAGCAATACCTGGTCGTTGGGCTCGAAGCTCCTGGAGATTATCTTCTTGTCATGGTACGCCTTTGTCCTTTCCTTGTACAGCTTGGAGTTCTCGTAGGCATGAAGTCGAATCTCATCCAGTTCGTTCAACTGAATCAATCTCCGTTCCGCGGCGGGCTTGATGTTGAAATTGAAATGCTTTACCGCCCACGCTGCCTTATGCTCGAGTTCCACCGGTAGATGACATGCTTTTCCATAAAGCAGATGGAAAGGAGTGGTCCCTAAAGGAGTCTTGTAAGCAGTCCTATAAGCCCAGAGCGCATCGTCTAGCTTTGTAGACCAATCCTTCCTCGTGACGCTTACCGTCTTTTCAAGGATTTCCTTGATCTGCCTATTCGACACTTTCACTTGACCACTCGTCTGTGGGTGATAAGGACTCGCCACGCGATGGTGAACACCGTATTTCTCTAAGAGTTTAGAGAATATCTTGTTTATGAAATGCGTTCCACCATCACTAATGACTACCCGTGGCACTCCAAATCTCGGGAAGATGATGGTCTTAAACAACTTAATGACCACCGCAGCGTTGTTCTTCGGACTAGCAATTGCCTCCACCCATTTGGAGACATAGTCCACCGCGACTAATATGTACTCATTCCCATAAGAGGATGGGACTGGACCCATGAAATCGATGCCCCAACAATCAAACACTTCAACCTCTAGGATGAATTTTTGCGGCATCTAATGTCGCTTGCTAATCTTTCTTCGCCTCTGGCAGGCATCACATTGCAGTATAAATGCATTTGCATCCTTAAACATCGAGGGCCACCAGAAACCCGCTTGAAGAACCTTGGACACTGTCTTAAACGTGGCAAAGTGCCCTGCATATTCTGAACCGTGACAGTGATAGAGCACATCTCGAATTTCGCTTTCCGCAATGCATCTCCGATAAAGCCCATCCGAACAATGCCGATATAGATATGGCTCATCCCAAAAGTACCTCCGAAGTTCTCTCATGAACTTCTTCTTCTCATAGCCCTTGAGATCATCCGGTGCAGTCTCTGCAGCAAGGTAATTGGCTATGTCACTGAACCAAGGTCTATCGCTCCCTGAGACCGCGTTCGACTCATGGATTTCTATCTGATCACCCACTGTCGATCGACATATAAGGTTTATGTCGATCGACAGTTCATGTTCTTCATTCAAGATTTCGGACAGTGAGCTCCCTGTCGATCGACATAGAGGCTTGTCGATCGACGGCTGATGTTCTGCCCCAACACTTAGCCGATTTTCCGGTGTAGCCCTTTGAGATCCAATCTCAATGAAGTGTACACTTTCCTCTGGGAAGTAATCATCGATTGGCACACTTTCTTCTATCCTAATGCGCGAAAGGTGATCCGCTACACCATTCTCGACTCCCTTCTTGTCCTTGACCTCGATGTCAAATTCTTGGAGAAGGAGGATCCACCTTAACAACCTCGGTTTAGCGTCTTTCTTTTGCATTAAGTACTTCAATGCTGAATGATCCGTGTGCACTATAACCTTGGCTCCAATTAGGTAAGAGCGAAACTTCTCGAAGGCGAAAACGACGGCTAACAACTCCTTTTCAGTAGTTGCGTAGTTCCTTTGAGCCTCGTCTAGCGTTCTACTAGCATAGTAGATTGCATGAAGTTTCTTGTCCTTCTTTTGCCCTAACACTGCCCCCAAACGCGTAATCACTTGCATCGCACATTACCTCGAAAGGTAAATCCCAATCGGGAGGTTGCACTATCGGGGCACTCACCAAAGCCTGTTTAATCTGTGTAAAAGCATTTAAACAATCAGCATCAAAATCAAATTTGATGTCCTTACAGAGCAATGTGGTGAGTGGTCGAGCAATCTTTGAGAAGTCCTTGATGAACCTCCTGTAGAATCCAGCATGGCCAAGGAAACTACGAATCTCTCTAACCGTAGTTGGCGGTTGAAGACTCATCATCACTTCAATCTTGGCCCGGTCCACCTCAATACCATCCGCGGAAACTCGATGGCCAAGCACAATTCCCTCTTGCACCATGAAATGGCATTTCTCCCAATTAAGCACCAAGTGCTTCTCCACGCATCGAGCGAGCACTTTCTCTAGGTTGTCCAAGCAATCCTTGAATGAATCACCGTGGACCGAGAAGTCATCCATGAAGACCTCCATGTATTGCTCAATCATGTCGGTGAAGATAGAAATCATACACCGTTGAAATGTGGCTGGAGCATTACAAAGTCCAAATGGCATTCTGCGATACGCAAAAGTGCCATAAGGACATGTAAACGTAGTCTTCTCTTGGTCATCTGGATGGATGGGGATTTGGAAGAACCCAGAATATCCATCGAGGAAACAGTAGTAGGGGTGCTTTGCTAAACGCTCTATCATCTGGTCGATGAAGGGTAACGGGAAATGGTCCTTCCTTGTGGCCGCGTTGAGCTTCCTATAATCTATGCACATCCGATGACCAGTTACAGTCCTCATCGGAATTAGCTCATCTTTCTCGTTCTTGACTACTGTGACACCTCCTTTCTTTGGTACCACATGCACTGGACTGATCCAAACACTATCCGAAATGGGGTAGATGATTCCAGCTTCCAGGAGTTTCAAGATCTCCTTCTTGACAACCTCTTGCAGGTTTGGGTTAAGTCTCCTTTGATGCTCAACCGATGATTTGCTCTCATCCTCAAGGTGAATCCTATGCATACACAAGTCCGGAGAGATACCTGCAATATCAATAAGAGAATACCCGAGAGCTGGGCGAAATTTTCGCAGCTTGCTCAGCAGTAAGGCGAGCTCTGGATTGTTCAAAAGAGAATTTACAATCACGGGGTAAGTAGAATTAGGTCCAAGAAAGGCGTACCTTAGCCCGGCGGGAAGTGGCTTGAGCTCGAGCTCTGGAGCTTTTTGTTCGCTCCAATCACTGATTTGTGGAGCTTTCGATGAAGTTCCCTCCCCCAGACTAGTACTAGCAACCGAGTGCTTCCTTTCCTTGCTAGCATCCATCATCCTAGCATAAACCCTCGCATCATCATCAAATTGTTCTTCCTCTTGCACAGAGTTTACCAAAGTCCTTTCCAAGGGATCAATGGGATGTGTCTCAGTGAAAACTTCCTGCGCGAGGTCGGTGAGTGTGTCAACATAGAAGGTGTGTCCGTCTATGGTAGGTCTCTTAATAAGCTTGTCCATTTCAAACTTCATCTCGAGACCTCCCACTTTGAGGGTGATGTTTCCTCCCTTGACGTCTATCAAGGCACCAGCTGTGGCCAAGAAGGGCCTACCCAAGATAAGAGGATCCTTGGGTTCCTCGTTGTACTGCAGGACAACAAAGTCAGTAGGAATCAAACAGTCTCCAACTTTGATTGGGACATCTTCCAATACTCCTTCTGGAATCCTTACTGACCTGTCCGCTAGGATAAGAGAAATCCTAGTTGACTGGTAATCTGTCATCCCTAGACTGACGGCAATTGAATGTGGCATGAGGTTGACGCCAGAACCTAGATCACAGAGAAACCTCGGAAATCTATCCTTAAAGATATAACAATCCAAAACAAAGCTTCCCGGATCCGTTAGTTTCTCTGGGATCCTGTTCTGAATTACTGCGCTTACTTGTTCAGAAATCATAGCCACTCCTTCCTCAATACCCAAACTCTTGGTGACCATCTTCTTTACATACCGTCGTATCACAGGACTGAGTTTAACGGCTTCGACAAACGGAAGTTCCAACACTAGCTTGTCTATGATGGACTTGCATCTCGCATCCTCAAGCTCTTGCTTAGATCTCCTCTGACTCTTCGGGTAAGGTACCTTGGGTATGTACACTCTCTCCACTGGGTTATCCAACGATTTTAAAGGGGAAACCGTTCTGGGGGTTTCCTGTCGATCGACAGTTGCAGGTCCTGTCGATCGACACGGATCTGATGTTCTTGTATCGACCACATTTTTCCTTTTGTCGATCGTCACTGGACCTTCTGCCAAAACTTGGTTTGGCTGTGTCGATCGACGGTCAGATGCGTTGATCGACGGATACTGCTCTGCATCCGGAGACTTGCTCTATTCTGTTTCTGTCGATCGACATACAGGTGTGTCGATCGACGGATGACCTTCTGCCAAAATTTCATTCTCATTAAAATCTCCAAATTCATCAAAATTCTCTTTACCAAGTCCTTTCTTCAACTCAGGCCCTTGGATAACCTTTCCACTCCTCGTTGTGATGGCAGCAACGGAATGCTTCGGGTTAGCATCCGTTCTAGAAGGAAGGAATCCTTCTTGTCTCCTCGAGTTCTCGGCGGTTTGAGCGACTTGAGTGTCTAGTTTCCTCACATGAAGATTTATAGCCTCAATCTTTCTATTCAAATCGGTGTACAAGGCATCGATTTTGCCATTGAAGTTCACCGTCATCTTTTGTTGACCCTCCAGAATTTGCTCTAGCATCGAGTCCGTCTTGTTATCCGACGACTTAGGAGGTGGAGTTTGGTAAGAAGAAGAACCATAATTCCTAGTGAAGCTGCTCTGATAGGGTTTCCGATAATCCGTATTCTGGAATTGTGGTTTGGTGTAGCTAGGTGTGGCTTGATTTCCGGTGAATGTGGATCTTTGATTGTTCCCACCGTAGGTGTTCCCACCGTAGTTTCTGTTTCCTTGTTGGTTACCAAACCTTTGTCCCTGAAATCCGTTACCACCGACGTAGTTGCAGTCCTCTTCATTCTCTTCTTCATCTCGAATGAAGGTCTCTACTTCCTGAGCAAACTGCACTTGCTTCTTTCCCACTAGCAAGTTATGCATCGAGTCTAGCTTGGCTTCCATCTTGGCCATATTACCTCCATCTGTGCTCTTCCCAAGCTGCTTCCTCTCGTAGTCTACGTTCTTTGTGCTACTACTCGAAGCCATGTTCTCGAAGAGTTTCAACGCATCACTTGGAACGTTGGTGTTGAAGTTCCCTCTACTTGCAGAATCCAAAGACATTTGATGTCTCCAATCGATCCCTCTGAAGAAAATTCCCAACAACTGCACATCACTAAAACCATGATGGGGACAATCTCTCTGGTAAGATTTGAATCTTATCCAGGCATCCTTAAACGCTTCAGTCGGTCCTTGTCTGAAAGTCGAGATCTTCATCCTTAGATCCTCAGACCGTGTCTCATCGAAGAAGTTGACGAGAAACGCGTTTTTCGTGTCCTCCCAAGTAGTTAAAGAACCCGGGGCTAACTGCTTTAGCCAGTAAGCTGCTTCTCCACTAAGAGAATACGGGAAGAGCTTGCAGAAAAGGTAATCTTCAGGAACCCCAATTGCTTTGATGCTGGACGCTAAGTCCTCAAACATCTCGATATGGTCCATGGGATGTTCTGAAGGAAGGCCATGGAATGGGCGTTGAGCTACCAAAGAGAAGTAAGCCGGCTTTAGCTCAAAGTCATTCCTAGGGAAGGAAGGAGGTCTAATAGCGGCTCTATTGGTGTAGAACTCCTGAGGCCTATAGTGCTCTCTCAATGTTCGCTCATGCCCAGCTGGCTCGTCTTGTTGTTGCTCTGGTTGTTGCTCCTCTTCGATCACGGTTCCATCGTCCTCAATGCGCTGGCCCTCAGCGTTATACTTTCGTCCTTGATGGTCCGTGATAGCTCCATCTGCACCGCGTAGCAAGATTACTCTGTTGTTCATCATCTTGGCCGCTCTCGTTGCTCGCTCTAACTTTCCAATCTCAGGAATGAGATCGACTAGCTCTTCGTTTCGATTGCTCCTGGTTACACGATTAGGCATACACCTGAAACACACAAACACAAAGAGAAAAGAGCAAGTTACGTATCAAAATAAAAATAAAAGACTTAGACAAAATCTTAGTAACTTGAATTGAATGGTAAATTCAACTCCCCGGCAACGGCGCCAAAATTCCCGCCTGTCACGCGGGTGACCCGGGTTCGATCCCCGGCAACGGCGCCAAAATTTGATGCGGGCTCAAATTCACCCTAGAACCACTCTCTCAAACAAAGAGATCATAGTAGTACTTAAGGATCGTATCCACAGGGAGTTGGAATACACAATCAATCCTAGTATTCAGATTTTGCTAAGTAAAACGATTGTAAGCATGAAAGCAGTTATAAAACAAGTAAACGAAAGACGGGTTGATTAAGTACTCAAAGAGATGGAAGCTAGGTCATGGAAATTCTTTAGGTAATGATTCGAAATCAATATATAGCAATTGTCAAGGTTCAATTAAGTGCCGTTCTAGAACTCAAGCACGAAAATATAGCCAGCTAACTGTCGTTACGAGGGCTATCTATCTTTAGAACCTCGAATCCCAAATTTCTTTGCGAATTCGTCGAATCTAAACAAGCATTTAGTACGAGCTCGATAAGTTCACAAAGTCCCTAAACCAAATTTCTTTGCGAATAAGTAACTTTGCCCATTTAAACTAGTTCTGGTTATTAATCCCACTGTCGTGGCTAATCAACAATCCTAAGATCAAGATTCGAGATGATCAAGCAAGAATCAAGCATTAATAACAGTTTAAATGAAGAACCTACGGATAAACCTTAACAAATATGCAATTTCAATGATTTCTAGTCATAACCCAAGAAATCCCCAAAACCTAACAAGTGATTTACTCAGAAATAGATGATGAAATCATATTAACTGAATAAGATTGCATTAAAAAGTAAGAGTAGATGATACAAAAGGGTTTGAAGTCTTTGGATCTCAAGAACATGTAGATCTTCTCAAAGTTTCTCCAAAAATATCTCTTTCTCTCTCTACCTCCTTTGATAAAACAGTCCCACCTTAAGTAAAAACGAGTTAAAAGTATTTATACAAGTGGTAAAATTAGGTTTACAGAGCCACCGTCGATCGACACAAACAATATGTCGATCGACACGAGGGCGTCTGTGGATATTTTCTTCGTCTTTAAAATGCTTCGTCGATCGACACATATGTACAACTGTCGATCGACAGGGACCTTTTAAAGGTCCCTATTCCACTTGTATCTCTTCAACTCCAAAATGGTCCAAAATGCTCCAAATGTTTCCATTAAGCTCTAAATGACCATTTCCTGCAAAACACTGCAAAATACATACAAAATACCACAAATACTAATATAAACCCGGTTATATCATGGTTAAAATCGGGTAAAAACCATGATATATCAACAGGGTACATGCGTGTCGATCGACATGGCATCCCCTGCCTTAATCCTCCGTTTTTTTTTTTTTTTTTTTTTATTGAAACACTGAAACGAAACGTAATAATTAGTAAACAAATGAAAATAAAACTAAATAGCTATATGTACCAGTGGGTTGCCTCCCACTCAGCGCTCATTTTCAGTCATTAGCTTGACTGTGTCGAGTTTTTAGGCGATGGGTGCATCATCCAGAGGAACAATGTGTCCTTCTGGAATCTCGGCTTTCGCCCAATAGTGTTTCACCCTTTGGCCATTGACCGTGAACTTGTTGCCTTTTGGATTGATCAGAACAATTGCTCCATGGGGCCTAACATCCTTGATTGTAAAAGGACCAGACCAACGAGAACGTAATTTTCCAGGAAACAAATGTAAACGAGAGTTATATAGGAGTACCTGGTCATTTGGCTCGAACTTCCTGGAGATGATCTTCTTATCATGATAGGCCTTAGTCCTCTCCTTGTATAACTTGGAGTTCTCGAAAGCATGATGCCTTATCTCATCCAGTTTGTTCAGCTGAATCAAACCGCTTTCTGCAGCTGGCTTATAGTCGAAATTCATCTGTTTAACTGCCCATGTGGCCTTGTGCTCAAGCTCTACTAGAAGATGACAAGCTTTCCCATAAAGCAAATGGAACGGCGTTGTTCCCAAAGGTGTCTTGTAAGCTGTCATGTAAGCCTAGATTGCGTTATCTAGCTTGTTCACCCAGTCCTTCCTTGTAACTCCCACTGTCTTCTCTAAGATCTCCTTGATTTGTCAATTCGAAACTTCGACCTGACCACTTGTCTGCGGATGATAGGGGGAAGCCACTCGATGTTGAACACCGTACTTGCCTAGCAGATTAGCGAACATTTTGTTGATAAAGTGCGGACTACCGTCACTGATTACTATCCTGGGCACTCCAAATCGAGGGAAAATGATGGTCTTAAACAGCTTAAGAACCACCGTAGAATCATTCTTTGGACTAGCAATCGCCTCAATCCACTTGGACACATAATCCACAGCGACAAGAATATACTCATTCCCGTAAGACTATGGGAAAGGACCCATGAAATCAATTCCCCAACAATCAAACACTTCAACCTCAAGGATGAAGTTCTGTGGCATCTCATGTCGCTTGCTAATCTTCCCTCTCTTCTGACAAGCATCACACTTAGAGATAAAAGTGTTAGCATCCTTCAACATCGTAGGCCACCAAAACCCAGCTTGTAGAACCTTAGCAACCGTCTTCAACGTAGCAAAGTGACCAGCGTATTCTGAACCATGACAGTGAAAGAGTATGTCTTGAACCTCAGCCTCTGCCACGCATCTTCTGTAGATCCTATCTGAACAATGCTTGTAAAGATAAGGCTCATCCCAATAGTACCTTCTAAGCTCTCACATGAACCTCTTCTTCTCATATCCTTTAAGATCAGTAGGTACATCTTCTGCAGCTAAGTAGTTGGCGATGTCAGCATACCATGGTCGATCAGACATTGTAAGAGCAAAAAAAAGGTGTTTCAAAGTCTCGTTGATGATTTTCGGAAGATTTACCAAGTTCTGGACCTGATGTCGATCGACAGTCTTGATGGTGTCGATCGACACCTCTTGTTCTGTAACATCGGGACAATTCTAAAAAGTGGGTGTCGATCGACACTCACTCCTAGTGTCGATCAACACTGAGTCCTGCGAACCACTTTCGAAGAAATTAACGCGTTCTTCCGGCAAGAAATCATCAATAGGGACTTCTTCTTCTATTCTGATCCGAGAAAGATGATTTGCTACCCCATTCTCAACCCCCTTTTTGTCATTAACCTCAACATCAAATTCCTGAAGAAGCAAAATCCATCTTAATAGCCTTGGTTTTGCATCCTTCTTCTGTATCAAATACTTGAGCGCTGAATGATCCATATGCACAATGACCTTAGACCCAATCAAGTAGGGGCGAAACTTCTCAAAGGCGAACACCACAGCTAACAACTCCTTCTCAGTAGTCACGTAATTCCTCTGTGCTTCATCAAGTGTTCGACTTGCATAGTAGATGGCATGAAGCTTCTTATCCTTTTTTTGTCCTAAAACAGCACCGACTGCGAAATCACTAGCATCACACATGATCTCGAATGGCAAATCCCAGTCAGGAGGTTGCACTATAGGAGCACTCACTAGAGCCTTCTTAATCTGCTCAAAAGCTGATAGGCATTCTGCAGAAAACTCAAACTTGATATCCTTGCAGAGCAGAGCAGTTAGTGGCCTCACGATCTTGCTAAAATCCTTGATGAATCTCCTGTAGAAACCAGCGTGTCCAAGAAAACTCCTCACAGATTTAACATCCTTAGGCAGTTGAAGACTTGTCATAACCTCTATCTTCGCGGGATCCACTTCAATCCCAGCTTCTGAAACTCTATGTCCAAGCACTATGCCATCTTTCACCATAAAGTGACATTTTTTCCCAGTTCAAAACCAAGTGATTTTCCTCGCATCGAGCTAGTACCTTCTCCAAATTGTTCAAGCAGTCCTTGAAAGAAGACCCGTACACTGAAAAATCATCCATAAAGACCTCCATGTAGTCTTCTATCATATTCGTGAAGATAGACATCATGCAGCGCTGGAAAGTTGCAGGAGCATTGCACAATCCAAAAGGCATTCTGCGATATGCAAAAGTGCCATAGGGACAAGTAAACGCCGTCTTCTCCTGGTCGTCTGGATGAATAGGGATTTGGAAGAATCCTGAGTAGCCATCCAGGAAGCAATAGTAAGGATGATTCGCGAGCCGCTCCAACATTTGATCAATGAACGGTAAAGGAAAATGGTCCTTCCTAGTGGCTGCGTTAAGCTTCCTATAATCGATGCACATCCGGTGACCAGTGACTGTTCTTGTAGGAATCAGCTCGTTCTTCTCGTTCTTTACCACTGTGACACCTCCCTTCTTAGGAACCACATGAACCAGACTGACCCAAGCACTGTCTGAGATGGGATAAATGATCCCTGCTTCTAAAAGCTTTATAATCTCCTTCTTAACGACCTCTGTCAGATTTGGATTTAGTCGTCTCTGATGCTCAATCGATGACTTAGACTCGTCTTCTAAGTGAATCCTATGCATGCACAAATCTGGAGCAATACCTGAAATGTCATCAAGAGAATAGCCAAGAGCATTGCGATACTTGCGCAGCCTCATCAGCAATAAAGTGAGTTCTGTGTTATTCAAAGAAGCACTAACAATGACAGGATAAGATCAATTTTCGCCAAGAAATGCGTACCTTAGCCCTGCAGGAAGTGGTTTGAGATCGATTTTAGGAGCCTTCTTCTCGCTCCAATCGCTAAGCTGTGCAGCTTTCACAGGAATTTTAACCAGCTCCTTGTTAGCAACCACTTGCATAACCTGCTCACTCGCATCTATCATTGAAGCGTAACCCTCAGCAGTCTCATCCAGATACTCTATCTCTAATGTAGAATTGATCAATGCTCTCTCCAAAGGATCTGTAGAGCGCATCTCATGGAAGTAATCCTCTGCTAGATGATCCAAAGTATCAACGCAGAAGGTCTGGCCATCTATTGTAGGCTTCCTCATGAGCTTATCCATGTCGAACATCATCTTTAAATCGCATACATTCAGTGTGATCCTTCCTCCCTTGACATCAATCATTGCTCCATCTGTAGCCAAGAAGGGTCTTCCCAAGATAAGAGGGTCCTTGGGTTCCTCACCATATTGCAGAACTACAAAGTCAGTGGATATCATGCATTGTCCAACTTTAATTGGAACATCTTCAAGGACTCCTTCAGGGATTCTCACTGTTCTGTCTGCTAGGATAAGAGAGATCCTAGTGGGTTGAAAATCAGTCATCCCAAGGCTTATAGCAACTAAAAGTGGCATCAAATTAACACTAGAACCCAAATCGCATAAGGAACGTGGAAACCTCTCAGTGAATATCAAGCAATCCAACACAAAACTTCCCGGATCTGTGAGTTTCTCTGGAATTCTGTTCTGAATCACCGCACTAACCTGCTCCGAGATCATCGCGCATCCCTCTTCAAGACTCAAGCTCTTGGTAACCATCCGCTTCACATATCGTCGAATCACTGGAGTTGATCGTATTACATCGATCAAAGGAAGCTCAACAATGATCTTATCCATGATAACCTTGCACCTAGCATCCTCTAGCTCATGTTTAGACTTCTTGTTGCTCCTAGGGTAAGGAAGCTTGGGCTTGTAAACTCTTTCCCCTGCCTATTCTGAAGATTTGGAAGAATTTGGGCATGTTCGTGACTCATGTCGATCGACGGATACCGGCGTGTCGATCGACACTTGAGTCTCTGGAATTTCTGGAGATCGAGTTTCGACCCGTGTCGATCGACATCCATCTCCGTCGATCGACGGAGAAGCCTCTGGAAAAGTTTCTTCATCGTCGATATCGATTAGCTCGTTGATTTGCTCCGTATCAGCATTCTTCTTCAGAATCGTTTCCAGCTTCTTTCCACTACGTGTCATGATAGCCATAGCATTTTGTTTGGGATTCGTATCCGTCCTTGAAGGAAGAAATCCATCCTGTCTTTTCACTGATTCTGTAGTTTGAACAACTTGTGTATCGAGCTTCTTGACATGAGTGTTGAGAGCTTCGAATTTCCCATTTAGATCCCGGTACATGTCATCCATCTTCCCGTTAAAGCTAACGGTCATCTTTTGCTGACCTTCCAAGAGTTGTTCAAGCATCGATTTCACCTCGCTATCCGGAGCCTTAGCAGGAGGCGTCTGGTAAGAAGAAGAACCGTATGTCCTTGTGTAGTTGATGTTGCTGCTCTGAAATGGCCTTTGAAAGTCGTTCTTCTGGTATTGCGGGTTTGACGGTCTCTGATAGCTGCTGTTGTAGTTACTCTAGTAGCCTCTGTTCCCTTGTTGATTCCCATACCTCTGACTATGAAATCCAGTTCCGTTAACGTAGTTCACACCTTCTTCTTCATTCCCAACCTCTGGTTCAAATGTCTCAACCTCGTGAGCAAAGTGAACAGACTTCTTTCCCACTAGAAAGTTATGCACATCGTCTATCTTAGCCTTAACCTCTTGAGAAAACTGACCACTACCATTGTTCCCACTGAGCTTCTTCCTTTCAAAGTCGGCATTCTTACTGCTGTTGCTTAAAGCCAAGTTCTCAATAAGCGCAATAGCATCTCCCGGAGAGTTAGTCGTGAAATTTCCACTGCTTGCAGCATCCAATGTCATCTGATACCT
Source organism: Draba incana (assembly GCA_963576765.1). NCBI lineage: Eukaryota > Viridiplantae > Streptophyta > Magnoliopsida > Brassicales > Brassicaceae > Draba > Draba incana. Next base: position 28,320,052 of record OY755213.1, read on the forward strand.
CCAATCCACTCCATTAAAGAGGATCCTAAGCAACTAGATATCGCTGAATCCATGATGAGGACAATCTCTCTGGTATGACTTGAATCCCGCCCATGAAGCTTTAAATGCCTCAGTATCCTGCTGGCAGAAAGTAGCAATCTTCATCCTCAAGTCTTCTGATCTTGCATCATCGAAAAAGTTGTTGAGGAATGCATTTTTGGTGTCCTCCCAAGTAGTCAAAGATCCCGGTTCAAGTTGCTTTAGCCAGTATGAAGCATCACCTCCTAGTGAGTAAGGAAAGAGCTTGCAGTAGAGAAAATCGCTTGACACTCCATGTGCCTTAATGCTCGATGCCAAGTCCTCGAACTTCTCAATATGATCCATAGGGTGTTCGTGTGGGAGCCCATGGAAAGGATGTTGAGCCACAAGGCTGAAGAATGCAGGCTTCAGCTCAAAATCGTTTCTCTAAAACGGAGGTGGGCAAATTGCAGCTCGGTTGGCATAAAACTGGTCCGGACGGTCGTAATCGCCCAAAGTCTGACCACGTCCATTCTGCGCGTTCCCAGCTTGCTGGTGTCTAGCGACACCTGCCTGAATAGCCTGTTGGACAATCACGTTCCCATCTTCATCAATCCTCTGTCCAGCTGCATTGTATCTAAGCCCTTCTTGATCACGTAGAACCCCATCTGCTCATGTTATCAAGATGATCAGCGGTACCTTTGCCATCTTAAATTTTCTAGCTGCTTTCTTGTTCGTACGTTCTAAAAGAGCTAACGTGTTAAGATCAAATCCAACTAATTCCTTGTCTGTTGTGCTTCTTGTGACGTATCTTGGCATGCACCTGAAACCCAAAACAAAAAGCAAACAAAAAGAAACTAGTTAGTAGATTAAAACCAAAAGAAAAACTTAGACAAAATTCTATAATTGAAATTCTAATGATGATTTCAATTCCCCGGCAACGGCGCCAAAAATTTGATAAGCTCAAATTTAACCCTGAGCTACTCTCTCAAATTAAGAGATCGTATAGTACTTAGGGATCGAATCCACAGGGAAAAGAATCACAAAGTAAAATTTCAAATTCAAATTAAGCTAAGTGGGTAATAATGTAATGAAAAAGCAAGTAAATAAAACAGGCAAACGATGATTGTTGTTCTTTAAATCAATAAGACAAAGTGCTAGGCATCGGGTAATTCGCAGGCATGACTTTAAATCGAAGCACTAAATTACTGTCGGGATATTTATTAAGAACCGTTCTTAAACTCAAAATCAAAGGTAAAACTAATCAACTTTCGTTGCAGAAGTTATCTATGATTAAATCCTAGCAAACCAAATTCCTTTGCGAGGTCTATAAATTTAATCAATCATTAACGAGCAGTTTCGATATGTTCACAAAATCACTAGACCAAATTCCTTTGCGAATAGTTATTTTGCTAACCAATGATATTGTTCCAGTTAACTAATAATGCTTTCGCATCTATCCATCAACCTAACATGTCTAATTCAGGGTGATCAATCCTAAAACAGAATTAAAACTATCAAGGTGAAGAACACAAGTAGATTGATCCCAACAGTAATAAAGTTCTAGCAATTTATCATCACCCTTTGAAAAACTCTAAACCTAACTAATAAATTACTCAGACATGATGATTGAAACAAGCATAATAACTGAATAATACTGCATTAAAAAGATAAAGATAGAGATACAAAAGGGTTCGAAGAAAATCTCTGAAAAGAGTCTGAACTTGTCTCCCTAAAAGCTCTGAATCAAATCTCTTGCTAAGTCTCAATAGAATAAAAGCATCCCTTATAAAAACATAGGTAAAACTATATATAGTACAGGTAAAAATCGGTTTGGGCCTTGGAAAAACGCCTGGAAACTTCGGCCCGATAAGGAATTTTCTTCATTAAAGACGCGTGTCGATCGACAGCAATAATGCCTGTCGATCGACAGGATACTCTCTGGAAAATCTTCATGTCTCGCCAATACTCCCTGTCGATCGACAGTGGTGAATTGTGTCGATCGACAGTGATGAATTGTGTCGATCGACACTAGCTCTCCTGTTCGACTTTGACTTGATCTTTTCCTCCTTAGTAGTCCAAAATGCTCCAAAAACTTCCATCTAGCTCCAATTGATCAATTACCTGTAAAGACTCTAAAAGAACACGAAAAACACCGAAAAGACTCTAAAAATATACTTATATCATGGCTTTAATTGGGTAAAAACTATGATATATCACTATGCTATTTGTAAAGACATACATGAGCCCTCCTTAAGTGAAGAACATCATCACGAGACTATTGCCGACTAAAAAGCGTTTCTCTAGTATCTTAAAGTTTCTTGATCTGCCTAGGATTCTTCTCCAATCCACAAGCCATAATCTATTAGAGTGGAAAGATTGCTATTTCCCTAATATACATTATTTTTGCAAGGCAATATATATGCTCTATTGTATAAATTCTTGAATATTTCGTTTTCTATGCACATAAAAAACGTTGATCGAAGTAAACACATAGCTAACGCGGTAGCGTGCAATGGGAGTGTTTCTCATCATTATGTATACCTACGTGCTTATAAGTTAGTTTATTCTTTCAGATAATCAGTCATTTTTATACTGAAATCTACATTAATCTCGAATTTTGTTTAAAAACGAGTTTTTTTTGTTACACAACATAAAAATGCAATGGAATTGAATGAGATTTAATCTATATATACATATATACATGTATAAAAGATCAACTAGTAGACCACAATATATCATATTTATATATTGTTTCGAAATAATGAATTAAATCAATCAAACAATGATACAACATATAATGAAAAAAATATCTTTTAAATTACAAAATATCCACACACAAAAAAAAGAGATTTGACTTGGAAATCTCGGTGATCCGACACTCAGAGACCGGACCTGAACGGGACTTTAGGGCATCACCATTGGTGATACTTATGTGTCTTAAGGTAATATAAAATTATTAAAATGGTTGTAAAAGAAAGAAAGAGAGTGTTTTTGTGGGGTATATTGAAATATAAAATTAATAAAATTTGAGTAAAGAGAGTAGATAGTGAATGTGTTTAGGAAAAGGAAGAGAGAGAATGTCTAAAATTGGATACTTTTTAGAGTGTTTTTAAAAGAAGAGAGAGTGTTTAAATATAAAATTAATAAAAGTTGAGTAAAAAGATGAAAGAGAAGGTATAAAGTTGAGTAAAAGGAAAAGAGAGTGTGTGTTTTAATAATTTTATATGGCCTTAAGACACACAAGTATCACCAATGGTGATGGCCTTAGTCACTGGAAGCCATTTTTCTCCGTTGATGAACGGTTTCACCGTAAACCTATTCGCTTCCTTCTTACTAAGAAACCTCAATCCCTTCCACTTAACCCTATTTTTCGTCGACGCTCCAGCGCCGATATTCTTATACTCACCGTAAAGTATCGTCTCTGGCGCCGAATCTCCGGTCCACGGCAACCAACCTTTCCGGTTAACAAATCCGTGCAAATACGAGTCCATTATCACAGTCGTCGAGAAATTCTTCCAGGGCCGACCTAAAAACGTTTCAACACCGGTTAGGTCACCTAGTGGAGAGATGTTGCAACGGTGAATCGAAATTCCTGTGTTCTGGTTCGGATCGGTCCGTCCTTGAGCTGTGATTGTGTTCATTTGTCCTTTCATTAGTCGACGAGGGAGAATTCGACAGTTTTGAAGAACGGCAGCTGAGTTACCAATGATGAAATCTACTGTTCCGATGATGGTACAATCACGGTAGAATTGGCGTTGCGCGTGCACGTAAAGCGTGTCTTGGAACGCGTTCATTGTGCAACGGTAAAAGGCAGCAAGATCCGCGCTCACCATTAGAGCTACAGCTTGGTATTTGGCTGGACCGGCTGTATTGATGAAGGCCATGTCCCTTGCCATAAACCCTTTTCCGAATACAGCTGTGTAACAAGAAACGATTATATACTTGTTCTTGGTGTACTATTTCAAGGGAGTATTATTTGGTAATTTGTGTATATAGCCATAAAGAACTACTCCCCTCGTTTCTCTATATAGAATGTTTTATTTTGTTTCATAATATATGATGTTCTCTTATTTTTATTTTTTTATGTAGATTAGCCAATAGTATTATGTAGTCTTTTTACAATTAGTTGTTATTTTTAGTTTCTATATTAATTAATAATTTTTAAAGAAATTTTTTTTCTTTTTTATGTTTTTTGCGAAAACATCTTATAGGAGTATTAGTATAGAGAAAAGTAGGGTGTATATGATTTAATTTCCAAGGTTTATATCAAAAATAGACACAAGTGAGAGAGATTTACCAAATGTGGCCGTCTTAAAAGTTGGAGTTCCATCGATGACATTGAGTCTACCAGAGACAATACTCTTGCTCTCTCCATCTCCAACCACAACAACATTCCACATCGTCTTCTCCACTTTAACATTCTCAAAATAAACTCCTTTCTTCACATATATAATCGTCCTTTTCTCACTTTTCTCAGCCACGTCCTTTAAAGCCCTACTTATCGTTTTATACTTCCCCGAACCATCTTTCGCCACCACAATATGCGCCACTTTCCTCAAATCCGTACTCTCCAACAATCTTCTTCCTCCATAGAAGTCCACCGCCACGTCAGCACTAAGCAGCCGCCTCCGGAGTTTTATCGAGTCAGCGATCTTACCTAACCACGTAATGATCCCTAAGGCGTTACTAGTCATCTCCGTTGCGTTCTTGAGATGACTTTCTCCGAATTTAGCGTACGATTCAGCCAACGTCTTCACGCATGTATCTTGGTATGTTTTGGCTGAGCTCAGCCATGTACGGAGGTCGTTGACTAGCTCAGGTAACGAGACGTCACCGTTTGATGATGACGTTAACGTGTCGTTGAGGTTATCTATCGTTAGGTCAAGTAGCTCGACGCAAGCACTCATGGTCGTGTTGTCGCCAGAGGAGGAAAATGCGTTACGAGCTTTTGAGGCGTCGGCGATTGTGATTTTGACGGCGTATCGGAAAAGCTGTTCTGGATTGAGACTGCTTGCGTTTGGAGCCGATCCGACCGTTTCGAAACATTTGTCTTTGTGCAAATGTAACGTCGCAAACGGCTTTAACCGAAACAGAGATCTAGTCGTCTCCGTGAACGTTGGTGTCAACAGTCGTTGACTTGTTGTTAGCCATGGTTCCAAAAACGGCTCCGATCACGATTCCGGCAAGAACAACTAGAAATGCGGCGATGATTGCGATTCTCTTCCTTGATTTACGTCGAGCTTCGAGCATCACATGTTCATCCTCGTCGACTTTGCCGTAGGAGGAAGACATTTTCTTAGTTTCCTCCTTTCACAGTTTGAAATGTTCTTTGAAAAGTTTATCGTTTAGTATGTTTGGTCTAGAGATAGTGGAGGGTTGATATAAATACATGGAAGAAAAATATAATAGTTTGAATTACGTGCGAGGCACAAAGGTGGTTAGGGGAAATTAATTGAAATTATCAAGTATGTGTTTAACTATAAGTGCTTCTCATGTTATTTTTTTTATATTGATATTGTCATATGTCGGTGAAATATATTCGTTCTTTGTAAAATGTTGCAACTATATTTGTTTAACTAGAATTGGCGACTTTGTTTTCGGTTCATGTTTCATGCTATTCAGCATTTTCTCTGAACAAAATTGATTAGGATATGTAGTATATTACATAGTGATTAGTATTAGTGCAAATATTGAATCATATTGTTGATAAGAAAAAAAAAATCAAATATACTGCGGTTTAGCTATTTGATTTTTTCAACTGGATTTATACTCGTATTTAGTTTACAAAAATTGGATAGATATTTAAGTTTGTGTTATGTTTTTCTATTATATTTTTCTTGTTTTGTATGTCACATCGGAAATATTGTCATTGTTCGGTTTTGAATAGAAATCTCCCGAAATCCACAGTTTGACCAATTGATGTTACCTTGGGCTTATATTGTCAACTTTGGATAATTAAATATGTTTGATATAAAGCTGTCAAAGAAAGTCATTGATAAAATAAAAATTGAAAGTTCATGGTATAAGAATTTAATCGATTTCTTTGTTTTACTTTGACATCGTCAGCAGATGTTTTCTCCATCTCTCTAATAGACTTGTTAAATCTTCTTTTGACCAATAACGTAATACTGATAATCTGATATACATTACATGTACAACAACTATTGACCTTTCTAATCATTATTCCAAGCCAAAATAATTAAAATAAAATATTTACTCTACCCTTTAATAATCTTCTAGGTAATGAAAAGATTTTATAGTCCGAATAAATTGTGAATGGTTGTGCTGTGGAATGGACTGGACTGGACTAACCGCGAACCAATCGTTTTTTTTTTACTATTCACAGGTTCACATACTTCAAAACAGAACCAACAAAATTATATGCACACTACGTATAAAAATGTGTTTATTTTCTTATTTGTGATCCGAGCATTATCTAATTAGTTAATTTCGTCTTAAGACTCAATGTCACAAGTAACAACACAAACATAGAAACATGACCAATTTCTAGTGTATTCATAACAATTCAATTTTTTTTTTTTTTTGTAAATGGTGAATAACGTTTTTCTGCAAATACAGTCTTAATTAATGTTTTGATTTATTTACATGAATACCAATAGAGAAAATTAGCATGATAGAATTAGACGCGTTACCAAACACCACCTTATTTGGTCATCTTCCTCTTTCGACGGTCACTCCCACATCTCGCACTTCCTCTACCCGCTTCTTCGTCTCTCTCCCTCTCCCATAACTCATACGTGATTACGATCTTCTAAACATCGTTCGATCTATATCTGCGAAAAAGCTTCACGACAATGTCTTGGCCTACGGATTCCGAGGTTAATCTTTGAATTTTCTTCCCATTTACGCGAATTCGCATGTTATCGTCCACGAATTTTCGTTTCAATTTCATTCCGCTGTGTCAATGAGTGGGAAGAAATGTATTCTCCGGCAACAATTTTCCGGTGGAATGTAAATCGGACCTTTGAATTAGTCTGTGTGTGGAGTTGAATGTATAATTCATAGATTGCTGCGAGTATTTTGGTTTGTTTCTCTGGATGCTTTGTGTTAATCTTTACGAGATCGTTCGTTTTTTCCAGTTGATTGCGATAAAGGAGGCAGTGTCCAAGATGAGTGGAAGAGATGCAGGGGAAGTTCGAGTAGTTGTCGCACCTTATCGTATATGTCCTTTAGGAGCTCACATTGATCACCAGGTAGGTTCTGATCAAGCTATAGAGTTCTGTGATTCATACAATTGCAAATTCAAATAATCTTTGCTGTTCACAGGGTGGAACTGTATCGGCTATGACGATTAATAAAGGGATTCTTCTTGGTTTTGTTCCATCAGGAAGTACTCAGGTTTGTAAGATTTGTTAGTTGTGATAATACTTATGTGTTTTAGTATTCTTCTTGTTTCTTGTATTGCTTTATCCTTGCACAAATAAGCACCATTCTATTTTTTGGATGAATATTTCATTTTTTGGTATAAAGCAATTCTGCTAAACAGCATTCAGTATTCTGGAATCTGGACTTGGTTCACTTTAAGAGTAGATGGAGATTCAAATAATTTAGAAAGGCGATGTACTTCACAATTTTCGTGTCAATTTACATTACGAAAAGTTGGATGTTAACACAGGATCATGGCAGCATATAGTGTCATGGTCTCTTTTTGTCTCTCATCTGAGATAGTGTTAAGAAAATTGGATAATTTTTAAATATGAATGTGGTATATAGACAGGGGAATAAGATCCATTTTTGAGTTGGGAAAGTTCCGGTATCTGTGTGTTTGATTTGAGCCTTGAAGTCTATCTACCATTTATTCTCTTTCTAATATGTATGCAGGTCCAGTTACGTTCTGCTCAATTTGAAGGAGAAGTTTGTTTCAGGTGTGCATGTCTTTCAGGATATATCATCTTGTTATTATTGTTTTCAGACTTATATGTCCAGACTCAGACATGCGTAAGCTGGTTACTAAGACACTGCATTGTAATATTATGGAAGCCTATTTCGATCTTGCCAGTATTCCATTATATCTCATTTTAAGTATGTAGATTAACTTAGCTTTCACTTAACTCTTAGACAATTATCAGATTCAACCTTTTTCGTTTTGCGTATCTTTCTCTGCAATTCATTGGATAGTTAGGACCCTTAGCGATGTAAGGGAAACAGAAAAATCAGTGTTGGAAAAGCTTGTGTGTTCTTGCCTAGTTTCTATTTCATGCATTCTTAGTTTCTTTCTGTTTTCGCTGTTCTACAGGTATTTCTGTTTGCTTTCCTTTAGTGAGCTTCAATTTTGTACTTGCTGTGGTGGTAAAGGAATGGAAGATACAATACTTATAGCTTTTTTTGAATTATAGAGTAGATGAAATCCAGCACCCAATAGGCCTATCGAACAAGAATGGTGCATCGAAAGAAAACAGCATCTGGGGCACTTATGCAAGAGGAGCGCTTTATGCGTTACAGACCAGCAAAAAGAATCTTAAACAGGTTTAAATTTCGCTTTCCGCTTGCAGCTATTGATAGAGTTGACCATCAAAGGGAAATGAGATTTAGCCTGCACATTTGCAGTGCAATCTTCTGGGTTCCACAGTCACCCTTTTTCTTGGGCTGTTGATATTTTAGGCCTTGCTTTTCCCATAATAGTTGACATCATTCTATTTAAAACAAAAGTATTTGAATATGTTTCTAAGTAATTGTTTTGATCTTTGAAGGGCATTGTTGGTTACATCAGTGGCTCGGATGGACTAGATAGCTCTGGGCTTAGCTCATCAGCTGCTGTAAGTAACGAAAACCTGATAGCTTTGGTAGAGCACGAGATTTCCCGAAAAGACAGCTTTTCCTGTTCTTTAGTAGTAACTAAATACTTTTAGCATATGAGGATGGTGTTTATTTCTCATTTTTGAAAATGAATCTTGTATATTATTTTTTGATCCGCCAGAAATGTGACAGGTTGGTGTGGCGTACCTGCTAGCTCTAGAGAACGCAAACGAATTGACTGTATCCCCAACAGAAAATATCGAATTGGACAGGTAAATATAATCCCCGTTAATGTAACTAAGAAGCTCGTCTTTATGGCTTCATGAGCACTTGCCTCTCTGTAAATTCAGTAATTAGTGCTGCAAATTGGTGGATTTACATGTGATTGATTGCATCTGCAGACTTATTGAGAATGGGTATCTGGGTCTGAGGAATGGAATTCTGGATCAATCAGCTATTTTACTTTCGAGCTATGGGTGTCTAACATATATGGACTGCAAGGTAAACTTTCCTTGATTTGTTGGGGATATATTGTGCAGAAAAACGAGAAGCTTGCTCATGTGGTAAAACCAAGACTGATCTATAGCGACAATATAAGTTTACATGGAACTGAAAATCTGACTCATGTTCAAATCCGATCTACAATGTTCTCAATGCTTTCCTAAGAAATATGAATGTTGCTTCCCTATCCTTATTATCTTCCAGAAACTGCCATTTCAGAAGAAAGATTTGAAAATGCAGACTATGGACCACAAGCTTGTACAAGCCCCTGAACTGGAGAAACCGTTCAGAATATTGTTAGCATTCTCAGGCTTGAAGCAGGCATTGACTACCAACCCAGGATATAATCTGCGAGTTGCTGAGTGTCAAGAGGCTGCTAAAGTTCTTTTGACGTATGTGCAATTCAACTTAATTCACGCTTATCTACATATTTGCCTTTTTATATTCAAATTTCAGTGGAAACTTGTAATACTCTTTCCTTTGCATCACAACCTTATCTTGATTTTCTTTTTCTTCAGTGCATCTGGGAACAGTGAGCTGAAACCTACCTTGTGCAATGGTAAGAATTCTTTGAGTTTGGCCTATGTCTCCTTATAATTACATGCTAATTAGAGTTTTCTTTGTTGTCTATTGTCCCACTGAACAGTTGAGCATGCAGTCTATGAAGCTCATAAGGTAAGAACACAATAGTCTAATGCTTGTGGTAAATCAGGTTCCACCTATAGGTCTATAAATTTATGTAATACAATCTTACGTGCTTGTGCAGCACGAGCTGAAACCAATTTTGGCTAGAAGAGCGGAGCATTATTTCTCAGAAAACATGCGTGTTACCAAAGGCAAATGCTTTTGAATTCTTAATGATTCAGTAAGCTTTTTATGATGCTTTACAGACTTATATGAATGTTTTTGATACTTAAATTTCAGGACTGGAGGCCTGGGCTTCAGGCAATCTCGAAGAATTTGGAAAGCTAATTTCAGCGTCCGGCTTGAGTTCTATTGAGAATTACGAATGCGGTACACACTCTTTCATTCCTCTCTATCTCTCTCTGTTAGATTCATAATTTGGTTTTAAACTGTGAGAGCTTGGTGAAGGTGCGGAGCCACTGATTCAGCTATACAAGATTCTTCTGAAAGCTCCTGGCGTGTACGGTGCTCGATTCAGTGGTGCTGGTTTCAGGGGATGTTGTGTCGCCTTTGTAAATGCAGAAAAAGCCGATGCAGCTGCTTCATACGTGAAGGATGAATATGAAAAAGCCCAACCCGAGTTTGCGAAAAAACTGAGTGGAGGAAAGCCTGTTCTGATATGCGAAGCAGGTGATTCTGCTCGTGTTCTCTGATCAAACCCGGAATTTTGTCCCTCGAACTTATTGATTCTTGTTTGTTCATCTCTTTTTCATTCTCTCTGAGAAATTCGCCGGCCTCTGGTCGGAGTTCATCATGATAGATTTTACAGGGTTGATTCATTTCTATACATTGTTTTGTTACGAAGACTTGGACAATACATAATAATGTAAATCGTCTATTTTTTTGTTTGCTTCTTGATGTTCAAATTGGAAGAGATTAAAATGGGCAAGGCTACTGAACCAAAACAATACATGCGTCATTTTTATGGACATTTTGTGATATAATTTCATTTTCTGAAACAAGACGTTTTCTTTTGGGTAAATTAACTAAATAATACTAAATAAGTTGATAATTTTGGGATTATTGAAATAGAAACAATAATATCATTTTACCAATTCTAAAATTATCTAGTATCCACCCAAATTCCTCTTTTCTTTTTGGTTTTAAACACTGAAAAATGCCATATATTTATCGAAATAGAAACACAAATCGATTCACCAGTAGACGTTAATGAAATTATAAATCGTAATTGAGGACTGATGAGTATTATTATAATCTTTTAAAATAAAATATTAGCATATAGAGATAGAATTTTGGTTTTTTTTTTTTGTTTGGACACAAACAAATTTTTAGCTTTTGATTTTGTGTCTTGAACTTGGCGCCTGGGAAAATCCTCCGGTGTGGCTAGGGTTTTAGCTTTTTAATTTCGTCCGTCTAAAAATCCCTAAAACCCTCTGGGTATGACTCCATTTTACAATTCCACCGTATCAATCACCAACCCTAACTCTCTCATGTCTCTCTCCTCCACTCTCCGTCTCTCTTCCTCCCTCCTCCGCCGCTCTGTCGCCCAGTCTCGCCATTGCCGATTCCCCCTTTCCAATCCTTATCTCCGCCGCAGTGAAGCCGCCTCCGCCGTGCGGTTCTTCTCCTCCGCCTCCCACAATTCCCGGTCCGGTAAAGTATTCTGTAATGTTAAACGCGCCGGTGAGCAGTTGAATGAAGATTCCGGCGCTAACAACGGCGGTTTGGTGGTTTCCGGTGATGGTAACAACGGCGATTCTCGTATTGTGCCGTTTGAGCTTCACAAGGAGGCTACTGATTCGTACATGTCTTACGCTCTCTCTGTGTTACTTGGACGCGCTTTACCTGATATTAGGGATGGTTTGAAACCAGTACATCGGAGAATTCTGTAAGTGCTCGTTTGGGTTAAAGCTTTCTGAAATTGGTGTTTATTCTGTAAATTTTTCGTTTCTAAGTTTCGATTGTTTCGTCCAGATTTGCCATGTTTGAATTGGGTATGTTATCGAAAAGGCCATACAAGAAATCTGCAAGAGTTGTTGGAGAGGTAAGTTATTTTTTCCCTTAATGGTCTCTACTTGAAGTGGCCTAAATTTCTTGTTCTGAGAAAGGATTGTGCTGCTTCAATTTCAGGTTCTTGGTAAATTTCATCCTCATGGAGATACAGCTGTTTATGATGCACTAGTTAGGATGGCTCAGGTAAATAAAGAATTATGAATGCCTGAATCCATGGAATCCAGATAGATAACTTTTGTTGTTAACACATTCGTTTTTGCGCCTCGTTTTTGGTAGAATTTCTCCCTGAGATGCCCACTTATCCAAGGACATGGAAATTTTGGCTCCATAGATGCAGATCCTGCGGCTGCTATGCGTTACACTGAATGCAGACTTGATGTGAGTTTTCTTTGTCTACTGTTTCTGTATTGTTTCTCTCTCCCTCCTTTTTTTCTCTTGTTGTGAAATGGAAGTGTTTCTTGGGTTAGTGTTCTCAGCTGATGTTCTTATCTTTCGCTACAGCCACTGGCAGAGGCAGTACTATTAGCTGATCTTGACCAAAATACGGTAATCGCACCGCTGCACATATTGCTAAGTTAACTGATGCTTCATTTTATTGTTTTTTAGCCTTTTGTCTTTAACTTTCTGTAGGTTGATTTTGTGGCCAATTTCGATAATTCACAAAAAGAACCATCGGTGTTGCCAGCTCGTCTCCCTACTTTGTTGTTGAATGGAGCTTCTGGGATTGCGGTAGAATAATCTAATAAACCTTAGATCTGAATTCCTTACTTATTTTTACTCTAGGTTTCTTTATGGACTATATATGCAATTGAATTTTGATCATTTCACATTGTTTAGGTTGGCATGGCAACAAATATTCCTCCTCATAATCTTGGGGAGTTGGTAGATGTGCTTTGTGCTTTAATCCATAACCCAGAAGCAACGGTATCAAAGCTCCCTCTTTACTGTGATTGTCAATATTGTGGGATCTTTTGTTACCATGTAAACTTCTTTGCTTTATAAGTAACATTTCCACTTGTTTCTTACTTGTTAGCTGCAAGAACTGCTGGAGTACATGCCTGCACCTGACTTTCCAACTGGAGGAATAATAATGGGAAACCTTGGGTAACTCTCTGCTATGAATTTTGTCTCTCGTCCTGTTTACTGAATTTTCTTGAGAGCAACTTTTGCTTGATTTAGTAACCTTGTCCAATCTTTCCATATCTCTGTTAGTTTATGAGCATACTATGCTCACTATATGATTAAATTGAAGGACACACTTGTCATTATCCAAATTTTGTATGAAAGTAGCTAAGAAAATGAAGAAATATTTTTGTTCGGTTAGCCTGATCTAAGACTGTAACAGATTACAGAAGCTGTAAATAGGTTTTCTTTTCGTGTTTGTTGGAGATCCTTCTGTTATGTTTTTGTACTTGTGGTTTTCTAATGTGTGGATGCACTTTCAGGGTTTTAGATGCTTACCGAACTGGCAAAGGGCGTGTTGTAGTAAGAGGAAAAACTGAAGTTGAATTGCTGGATCCAAAGACAAAGCGCAATGCAGTCATTATCACAGAGGTAAACAACTTATTTTTTCAGATTAATCTACTGATTTTCAAGGAGGAGGCTCTCCAAAAGGTGTATTAGCAGCAGTATCAGAATGGTAAAGCAAGTAGTTTAACCTCTTCAGTAAAATTTATTGCAGATCCCATACCAGACAAACAAAGCGACACTTGTTCAGAAGATTGCAGAACTTGTTGAAAATAAGGTACTCGATGATCTCTTGTTTAAAATGTCTGTAAATGCTGGGTGGGTATGTTTGATGAGACATTTTATAAATGAAGAGGAAGGTCAACTAAACTAGCAGCATCTAATGGTGATTTTGCTTCACTTACCAATATATATGTATTTTATTCACGGGTGTTTACATTTCTTGTAGCCCCTCTGGTTCATTTTCATGATTAAGAAAGCTGATATTTATCTATCAGTGAAAGATAAATTAGGTAGTCTTGCAGAGTTTCTTTTTCATTATTGACTTAGGTGTTTTGTTAATTTCAGACGCTAGAGGGAATAAGTGACATACGCGACGAGAGTGATCGTAATGGAATGCGTGTTGTTATTGAGGTATTACACTTTTTTCTCTGCATTGATGCTGTATAAGTCTGCTTTAAAATTTCAAATTGGAAGGTAACGTTTTTGAGATAATTTTCAAATATATCTCTATAGCTCAAACGAGGAGGGGATCCTGCACTTGTGCTAAATAACCTTTACCGGCATACTGCCCTCCAGTCAAGCTTCAGCTGTAACATGGTGGGGTAAGTTGCTTTGAAGAACCATTAATTTTTGCCTGTTATTGTATTCACTCTAGACCCCCAAAATTTTGGAAGAAACAGAAAGTAGAAGGATCCATATTTGTTATCTAGAGAAACTCGTGCAGTTGCTGTATAAAAATTAACAGCCTAGGCACATTGTTTTGGAATACTATGAAATGTCCTTCTAGAAAGTTATAAGGATAAGGATCGTTGCTAAGTAGGGTTCAAGATGTAGTTACTTGTAATCCTTCTATTAAACTAAGAGTTGGGAGAGAGATGTACGAAGGGTCGTGTGATTATGATTTGGGCTAAGTTGAATGTATCAACCAACTGTTTCTTATATTTCAATAATGAAATTAAGAATTGGGAGATACATGGGTGAGTCATGAAGATAGAGGAATATAATTGGGGCTGCATCAAAATATACTTTGCACTTCGTTTATCCTGTCTTTGCTGGATAGAGATTCTTGTATTTCTTGATAGAATGAGCATATAATTTTTTTTTGGACTTGCACAGGTTGACTCAAATTATCTATAATGAGTATGAAGAGCTTGTAGATATTTTAGCGATGATGGTTTCAAGTATGTTGTATTTCTTGATTGTAACTGGCTTTTAATTACGTGTGTTTGCAGTATCTCTAACGGAGAACCCAAGCTAATGGGTCTAAAAGAAATACTTCAGGTAACTACTTGCCTATGTGAATCATTTCTTTTTAAGTTACCTGATCAATTTAAAAAACAATACTGAAAATTGATCTTTCTAAGAAGCTCATTTTCATGGACGAAGCTTATGTCCAAGAACATAGACCACAAGGAGTTGTAGAAAAGTGAAAATTAGAGATAGTATGCTTAGTTCGGTGCTACTACTACTACCATATGGAATGATTTCTGATTACTTTCTGTTTCTTGCTTGTGTGTAGGAATTTATAGAATTCAGATGTTCTGTCGTGGAAAGGCGCACAAGGTTCAAGCTTTCACATGCACAACAAAGAAAGCATATTATTGAGGTGTGTTTTCAATTTTTTATTTTCTTAAATTACGGTATGTATCTTCATTATATGCACTCTCAAAGTTTCCTATCTGATTTTTACGCATGAAGACAACGATTTCTCTACGTAAAACTCTATGTACCTAAATTTTCCTTCTAATTGCTTCATTGTAGGGTATTGTGGTTGGACTTGACAATATGGATGCTGTAATCCAACTCATCAAAAAAGCCTCAAGTCATTCCTCTGCTTCTGCTGCTTTACAGAGTGGTGAGCTGTATTTTACTTTACAATTTGCAAGGAACAAAAATTCTACACCAAAATGAGACTTGATTAAACAACGAACACTTACAGATAACAAAAGGAGAAACATGTTATGTTGTCCATAATGACAATATGTAGTTCACGATTTAGGATTTAGAAGTATCTATGATAAGAGGACTATACCAGAGATTAGATTAACATGGTCAAACATTTTATTATACAGAATACGGTCTATCTGAGAAACAAGCTGAGGCGATACTGGAGATAAGTCTTCGAAGACTAACTGCTCTTGAGGTATCTTTTTATTCTTCTAGCTTTTTTTAAGTTCATTTCTGAATTTAAACTTGTAAGCTTGAAGAAGTTTTGCCTTCACATCTATGCAGCGGAAGAAATTTACTGATGAGAGTAGTTCACTGACGGAGCAAATTACAAAGTTGGAGCAGCTACTGTCAAGCAAAACAAACATCTTAAAGGTGACTTTGCTTTAGATATGTATAATTGTTCTTTTCAAATAATCTTGTGGGCCAACGTTAGGAAGATTGCTGATCATGTTCTTTGCTTTGTTTACTTCATGATCATGTTACTTACTACTTTCTTCCCTTTGCTTTCTTTAGGTAATTGAACAAGAAGCGATAGAGCTGAAGGACAAATTCTCAACTCCCAGGCGTTCAATGTTGGAAGATTCTGACAGTGGTGATCTAGATGACATAGATGTTATTCCAAATGAAGAGATGCTGATGGTATGTTGCATACTTGAACCTAGAAAGTTTCTCAACATTGCAAAATTTTGTTTGTGACTTTTGATTTCTGGATAATTTTAGGCAATCAGCGAAAAAGGTTATGTGAAAAGGATGAAGCCAGATACGTTCAATCTTCAGCATCGTGGAACCGTTGGTAAATCTGTGGGAAAACTGAGAGTTGATGATACAATGTCTGACTTTCTTGTTTGTCATGCACATGACCATGTCCTCTTCTTCAGGTATATTAATGGAAATCACCTTTGTTTTTGCCATTCACGTGGGTTTTCGAATTTCTTGCCTTGTTATTAATTGCTTATACTCTTTCGAAATTCAGCGACCGGGGTATAGTGTACTCAACCCGTGCGTATAAAATTCCAGAGTGCTCTCGCAGTGCAGCTGGCACACCTTTGGTTCAGGTAATTCATGTCTCTATAAATATTTGTGTGCTTTTCTTCTGCTACGTAGAGAAAGTATTACAATTCTGTGAAAGGGCTAATGCTTTGGTGTATTCATGGGACTTGTGGATGCAGATATTAAACATGTCGGAAGGTGAAAGAGTAACCTCCATTGTTCCCGTTAGCGAGTTTGCTGAAGACCGGTATCTCCTGATGCTTACAGTGAATGGCTGCATCAAGAAAGTATCTTTGAAATTATTCTCAGGAATACGCTCAACTGGAATCATAGCAATTCAATTGGTTTGTCCCTTTCCTTTCAAGTCAAATTTTGGGTATGCTCTTCTTAACAAAGGTTATTCTCTAACATAATTTTTTGCCTACAGAATTTTGGTGATGAACTGAAATGGGTTCGTTGTTGCTCAAATGATGATCTTGTGGCCATGGCTTCCCAAAACGGAATGGTCGTAGTTAGCACATGTGATGGTGTAAGTTGTGGTTCTTAATTCTTCTTTCAAGTAAACGTTTTTTGTACTCAAGATTTATCTAATGGCTTTTGTTCATCAGCTCCGAACTCTGAGCAGGAATACGAAGGGAGTGACTGCCATGAGACTTAAGGAAGACGACAAGATGGCGAGCATGGATATAATACCCGCATCTCTGCGGAAGAACATGGAAGAGAAACCGGAAGACGCTTCAACTGTGTAAGTGTTTCTTACCAAATCTGCTAATGTGTTGGTCTAAAAGCTCTGCTTGTGACACTGATTGATATTTGATTTTCTTCTTTACTCTGTTTTACAAAACAAAAGCAGGAAGCAGTCTACTGGTCCATGGCTGTTGTTCGTGTGTGAGAATGGGTACGGGAAGCGTGTTCCGCTGAGTAGCTTTCGCCGTACGCGTTTGAACAGAATCGGTTTATCTGGATCCAAGGTATGATCTGGAATTTTACTATCTTTTGTTAGATTGGTCTATCCATTTTTCTTACATGCCAGTTTCTCAGATTGCAGAGGATGATCGCATGGCTGCTGTTTTCGTTGTTGGCTACTCCTTAGCGGGTACAATATACTCTTCCACAAATAAAAATTTACTTAGATGTTCTGTGATTGCTCTTTTTACAAATTCCAACCAATGGTTTTTTTTGTTTTTTGTTTTTTGCAGAGGATGGAGAAAGCGATGAACAAGTTGTTCTCGTTAGCCAAAGCGGAACTGTCAACCGGCTCAAAGTCAGGGACATCTCGATCCAGTCTCGCCGTGCACGGTATTGTTTATTCCCTCCTCAATTTGGCAGTCTTTTCCATGATTTATTTACATGTTTTTTTATCATTTGAATTTCTCAGGGGAGTGATTCTCATGCGACTAGATCACGCCGGGAAGATCCAATCCGCATCGCTAATCTCTGGAGCTGATCAAGAAGAAGAAGAAGGCGAAGGAATTCCGAGTCTTGAAGCTAGCTTGTAGATTTGACCATGCCCAAATCCCACACCCGTACAGCGATTTTTATTGTCTTATGCGTTGGAACTCTTCTCTTCTTTTTTTGTTTACTGATGTTTCTACTAGAAGAGAAGAACAGAATCTAAATCGGTTACTAACACTTTTGTATGTTCGAAAAGTTTTTGCTTGAAAAGTTGAAACTTCTTATTCTGGAATACCCATTATTCTTCTTGTGAAACATCAAATCTAAATTAAACAACAAGTGCAACCTATTTTTGTTTTGTTTATAACCAAATCAATAGAACAATTTTACAAGTGGTACAAAGGCATAAGCACCAAATCCCATGATCACAAGAGCAGCAACT
Organism: Draba incana; assembly: GCA_963576765.1. Classification (NCBI taxonomy): domain Eukaryota; kingdom Viridiplantae; phylum Streptophyta; class Magnoliopsida; order Brassicales; family Brassicaceae; genus Draba; species Draba incana. The sequence continues at coordinate 28,338,434 of OY755213.1, forward strand.
CCAACATTCACCAAAGATATGTCATATTTCTGACTCTCTTCTTCAGTAATTCCTCTTCCTTCACTTCCTCCAACCGCAGGAGGATCCATGTCGGTCTTCTTTTGTCCTTCTTCGACTAGTAATGGATCGGTTTCGGATTCTAAACTCTTTCCAACGGTCTTCTCTCTATTTTCACCAACTCGCGTTGATTCTTCCTTCACGTGATCATCTGAATTTACCTTTTCCGGTTCCACGACTTGAGCATTATCCTTCACATCTCCTGTTTCTTTGGCTTCTTCTGTGGTCTTTTGCTTCATTGTCTCTTGAATCTCTCCTCCACTTCCATTGTCTCCAAACATTATCTCATTTTTCTTATCATGGTTTTTTATGACGTTACCATTAACATCATGTGCTATTCTTTCAACTCTCTCTTTCGGTTTTAGCTTAGTCTTTTCCTGGTTCGTCGCAACAATTTCCTTATCTGCTTTTCTCTCATTTACTTTTTCTACTTTTGCTTGTACCTTGGATTCCAATCCACCATTAATGATGGGCATTTTGCTAATCTCCTTTACCTTCTCTCCAGTCTTATTCTGACCTAAATCACCATCTTTCTTTCTCTCACTTACTTTCGCAAGTACCTTGGGTTTTAAGTTACTACCAATGCTTGGTGAAGTACCTCTGGCTTCTTCTTCCTTGAGCTTTTGTATGGTCTTATGTTGACCTATTTGAGCAGTAGCATCCTTTCTCTCTACAACCTTCTCTTCTTTCACACTTTCCTTATGACCCAAGCTAGGGCTTGCTTCTCCCTCCTTCACTCTCTGTTCAGACCTCTCTCTACTTCCCGTTGGGACCGGTCTTTTACCCTCAACCACTGATTTATACGTTTTAGGTTCTTCTTTTGGAGTAAATTTCTCTTGACTCTCTCTTTCCTCCTGATTAGGCCTCTGGACAATCTTCCCCTGATTTTGTTCTGCTTTTTCCGGTTTCTCGCCTTCAACGACCTTTGGAAACTCGATCGTCAAGAGTCCATGTGAGAAGGAAGTGTTCAATTTGGTCATATCACACGACTCGGGGACACGATAAGCTTCGTTGAAACGAGCTTTAGTCTGACTAGAGAGTGGTCGCTGGCCTTGAATCTGGATAATCCGTGTCTTATCATCCTTCTTTATTTCTATTTGATCCCTATAAAACCCTAACGATTCCACAAAAAACGAACGAGAAAATTCATAAACTAGCTATCATCAAAATTCAAGAACACAAACAAGAAGAGAAAGAGAAAAAAGACCAGGAAGATTGACGTATAGGAAAATGGAAGATCCAGAGTTAGTCCATTGAGCTCTCGGCTTGAAACTGTTCACCGTTGGAGCCAACGGTGGTGGATGACGTCCGCCCACCGGCCTTGGCCTCTTGAACATCGCCATTTATATGTATCAACACAAGAAATTAACAAGTCCTTTTGAAATTCTTTTTTAAAAATGTGTTTGAAGGATATATTTCTATGTGTATGTAAGAAATAATTATAGGTAATGGTAATGGGAGGTTTTGAGTTTGAGGTTTGGGTTTAGGATTGCTTTAGGGTATTGAATTTGTAGGTTTCTTCGTTACAAGGTCTCATAATTGGTTTCTTGTACAACAAGGTAAACACATGTGAAGTAAACGCGCATCAGTAAAACGTCGTCGTTTTAATATCTCTCTCAATCTTGTAGTCCACGTGGCAAATTGCACGTGAAATTAGATTTTCCTGAACCTAACCAACGACATCGTTCACGCATAAACTCCATCACTCACCGGGTAAACCTCTCCGTCGTCTTCTTCCGCCGCAATTTCTATCTCCATGGCCGGCGCAAATCTACAGCTCCGTCACGGCTACTCTATTGCTCAATTCGTTCCTCCTGTTTCTTCCTCTCCTCCTCCTCGGCGAATTCCGCTCGGAATTTCACCCTCTCGTGTTATCTGCTGTGATCCCCGAGCTAATTTCGCCGCCGGTTCAACTTTGCGAACCACTCGCCGGTTAGATACTGTTTCCGTGTCCTCGGCCGTCGATTCTCCTCCCACGACGGAGTCGTTGGTGGAAGATCGGGATGACGTGGGCAGGATCCCTTTGCTTGAAGTTAGGGATTTGAGAGCTGTGATTGTTGAATCGAGGCAGGAGATACTAAAAGGCGTCAATTTGGTTGTATACGAAGGAGAGGTACGCATCAATAAGTGGATTTTCGTAGATTGATTTTGAAATTTTATCACCAGTAATTGAAATTGTCCCATAGTCTGAGAAATTTTTGAAGTTTGAAATCTGATTAGAAATAATTAGTCAACTGTGAATCATTTCCATTTCTGCAGATTGTGAGATTTGGCTTCTTTTTGTGGAAATTTTGGTTGATTCTCATAGGTTGTTGTTTCATGGTTGGTAATGAACTCATAGGTTCATGCAGTGATGGGGAAGAATGGTTCAGGGAAGAGCACATTTTCCAAGGTGAGCATTTTGACTCTATCTTAAGATCTTTGAACTCAAATCATAAGAGAAAGATAATCTGTTGTATCTCAGGGTATTGTTATCTCAGTGAGCTTTATTCTGTGTAGGTTCTTGTTGGTCATCCGGATTATGAAGTGACGGGAGGAAGTATTGTATTTAAAGGGCAGAATCTACTTGATATGGAACCGGAGGAAAGATCCCTTGCCGGTCTCTTCATGAGTTTCCAGTCCCCAGTTGATATCCCTGGTGTTAGCAATATGGATTTCTTGAATATGGCTTTCAATGCTCGGAAAAGAAAGCTCGGTCAGCCAGAGCTTGATCCAATTCAGGTGCTGTTGCCGAATTAGAGGCTTTGAATTGTTTCTTACTTGCTATGTGCCACTTTGCCAATATGTTCACATTGCATAACTATTTCATTGCGTAGTTTCTTACTGATATCTTATGGCTCATCCAGTTCTATAGCCACTTAGTATCAAAACTTGAAGTTGTGAATATGAAGACCGATTTTCTTAACAGAAATGTCAATGAAGGGTTTAGTGGTGGTGAAAGGAAGCGCAACGAGATTCTACAGTTAGCGGTATTGCTCAAGTTCCCCTTGTTTCTCAGTTTCCACAAGCACCGTATATGATAGATAAGAAACAAATGTGGTATGGAGATTTGCCTGTTTGCAAGCAATGGAAACTTTACCTTATCAGGAACTTGTGTTTTATAATATGCTTTGGCATGAGATTGTCATACCATGCAGTCGTAAAGCAATAAGCATGAGGCCATTGAGTCATATGATCTTGGGTTCTGTCTCCCATGAAATGGGAATTTCTGGTTTATTGTTAACATGATAACACTACAAGTCTCCTTTCTTTGTACCAATGTATGGAAGGAGGTCATGGAACACTAATGCTATGTTTGGTTACTGTCTTATTCTCCTTACAGGTACTTGGAGCCGAGTTGGCTATACTGGATGAGATTGATTCGGGTTTGGATGTCGATGCTCTTCAAGATGTAGCAAAGGCGGTGAACGGGCTTTTGACACCAAAAAACTCTGTTCTGATGATAACGCACTATCAACGCCTATTAGACTACATCAAACCAACTCTTATACACATCATGGTGAGTATCGTTGCTAAACCAGCCTTCTTTACTGAGTCCACCAAGATCATATGGGTTTGGTTTCTCTGGCTAAAGATTCTCTTCAATTTTTGTGTTGGTGGTTCATTTATGTTTCTCGGTTTCAGGAGAATGGAAGAATCATTAAAACTGGAGACAACTCCTTGGCGAAATTACTGGAAAAGGAAGGCTACAAAGCGATATCCGGTTAGTTATCACGGATCATCGTTAACCTGTCTTCCTTGTTTGAGAGACCAGGATGTTTACCTATGGGTCAAAGGCGGTGGAAGCTAAAGATGATGGTTGGAATATCAAAATTGGCAGTGTAATTTTTGACCGGTAGGTTTTATTGGCTTCATATTTGGTTTGCATGATAAACCACTATATATTTTGGTTTTCTTTGCTTGTCTTCTTTGTGAACATACTTTTTTTGTAACTAACAGCTATAAAATGAAATTCAGTTAGTAATCAATTATGTTATTAACATAGAGATTAAATAGATAGATCAATCAAAGAAAGTAGTGGTTAAATGAGTTGAAAATTTGACAAAATAAAATTACTTTGATTATTCTATATCCTGGTGATTAATTTATGACAATGGGAGCGCAAAATTCGCTGATAATGAAACCCAAACGCGTTTTTCAAACTCGTTCAATCATCTCCTTCATCTTCATCATCATCATCTTCTTCTCCGTAATTGACTTATTAAACAAAACTATACACGATTACAAGTTTTTGAGGTTTTATGCAAATGTAGTGCTATTAACCCACCACCCCCTAGATTTTCCCTCGCTTATTTTTCCACCCAACCCAAATAATTCTTCTTTTTTCTTTTCAACCCCAGATCTCTTTGTTTTCCATTTCTGGATTCGATTCATTGCATCCTTCTCTCTTCTGGGTTCGTTTGAATTTTCGATTTTCTCGGCACCCTTGTGAAAAAATTCGTTATTTTTTGACTTTTTTTGTTTGGCCATTGATTGTTATTTGTGAAAGACTCGTCCTTTGCATTTAGTGCACCGACCCGAGTAAGGGTTTTTGCTTGATCAAAATTTTTGATGATATACGATTGCCATTGGAGAAGAAAAATCAAGTCTTAAGGTTATAAAGGATTTGACTTTTTACTAATAGTAATCTCTGATCATTAGGAATGAGATCAGATTTAGATCAGACCATTTTTGTGTGTTATCTTGATCAGATCTTGATTTAGTTAGCTTGAATGCGAATCTAGACAAGTTGATAAGTAGAGAGGTATATTTTTGATGGGTAATGCTTGCGTTGGACCAAACATTTCCGGAAATGGTTTCTTGCAAACTGTTTCCGCTGCATTGTGGCGGCCACGGATCGGTGGTGATCAAGCTTCTTCTTCTTCTTCTCCCCATAGCAATGGAGATGTTTCCAAAGAATCACCTTCAGGATCAGGTCCATTACCTGATCATGTCCACAATAAACCCCCTGAGCCTGTCACTATGCCAAACCCAAGAACCAGTCCTGAAACCGAAACCAAATTGAAACCCGATCCAGTGATCAAACCTGAAGAAAGAAAGCGCGAAGTTATTATCCAGCCGGAGATTGCAAAACCAGAAACAACAAAACCTGAGACAATAAAACAAGAAACAAAGTCTGAAGAAGCCAAGCCTGAGACGATAAAACCGGAAGCAAAGTCTGAAGAAGCCAAGCCGACGGAGGCGAAAGCTGAACCTCAGAAGCCGAAACATATGAGGAGAGTGTCAAGTGCAGGGCTTAGGACTGAGTCAGTATTACAAAGGAAAACTGAAAACTTTAAAGAGTTTTATTCATTGGGAAGGAAACTCGGACAAGGGCAGTTTGGGACGACGTTTCTATGCCTTGAAAAAGGTACAGGGAACGCGTATGCGTGCAAGTCGATTTCCAAGAGGAAGCTTTTGACGGATGAGGACGTTGAAGATGTTAGAAGAGAGATTCAGATAATGCATCATTTAGCTGGTCATCCGAATGTTATATCGATTAAAGGAGCTTACGAGGATGTTGTGGCGGTACATCTTGTGATGGAGTTGTGTTCGGGTGGTGAGCTTTTTGATAGGATTATTCAACGTGGACATTATACTGAGAGGAAAGCTGCTGAGCTTGCGAGAACTATTGTTGGGGTTTTAGAAACTTGTCACTCTCTTGGTGTTATGCATCGAGACCTTAAACCCGAGAATTTTCTGTTTGTCAGTAGTGAGGAAGATTCTCTCTTGAAAACGATCGATTTTGGACTTTCGATGTTCTTCAAGCCAGGTTTTCCTTTTAGTAAAAACTTCGATCATTCGGTTTTTAGTATCTTTGTTTGAGTCTGGAATTAAGTTTCTTTTTGATTTTGCAGATGAAGTTTTTACGGATGTTGTTGGTAGTCCATACTATGTGGCTCCGGAAGTTCTTAGAAAGCGTTACGGTCCTGAATCAGATGTGTGGAGTGCTGGTGTGATTGTTTACATTTTGTTAAGCGGAGTTCCTCCTTTCTGGGCCGGTAAGAGAGTTAATTCTTCATTTTCAGATTAATGCATCTGTTTTGTTCATTTAGGCTCTGAAAGAAACGCTGTTTCTGTATATAGAAACCGAACAAGGTATTTTCGAGCAGGTCCTTCATGGAGATCTTGACTTTTCATCTGATCCGTGGCCAAGCATCTCTGAAAGCGCGAAAGACTTGGTGAAGAAAATGCTTGTGCGTGATCCCAAACGAAGACTAACCGCACATCAAGTATTATGTAAGTCATTTAAGTCTAAATAATTAGCTTTCTTTTGTGGTCATTCGTCTCACAAACCATATGTTACTTGATTTTGATACTGAACAGGTCATCCATGGGTGCAAATTGATGGTGTGGCTCCAGATAAACCTCTTGACTCTGCTGTTTTGAGCCGTATGAAGCAATTTTCTGCAATGAACAAGTTCAAGAAAATGGCTCTTAGAGTAAGTGTTCGTTTCAGTGCCACAAGAAAGAGGATAGATCAAGTTTTGCCTTTTTTGAGTTTTTTCTCCCCCCTTGTTGTAGGTCATAGCAGAGAGCTTGTCCGAAGAAGAAATAGCCGGTTTGAAGGAAATGTTCAAAATGATTGACGCGGACAATAGTGGTCAGATCACTTTCGAAGAACTCAAAGCAGGACTGAAACGAGTCGGTGCCAATCTCAAAGAGTCAGAAATTCTTGACTTAATGCAAGCTGTAAGTCTTTTTAATCCCAGAACAATAATATAAATCCTTTCGCTCTTTTCCTTTACTCTCAAATCCATTATCTGTTTGCGGTTTGCAATAATCTTGTATGTTTTCTTTCGTTTAATTCAGGCTGATGTAGACAATAGTGGAACAATAGACTACAAAGAGTTTATAGCTGCTACATTGCATTTAAACAAAATAGAGAGAGAGGACCATTTGTTTGCGGCCTTTTCTTACTTTGACAAGGACGAAAGCGGATTTATCACCCATGACGAGCTTCAACAAGCTTGCGAGGAGTTTGGTGTTGAAGATGCTCGTATAGAAGAAATGATTCGCGATGTTGATCAAGACAAGGTAAAATCACATTCATAAGATCTCTGAAGTATCCTTTGCTTTATTAAGAAAACTGCAATTCCATTAGAACTTTCATTTTCATTTTTCTCCTAGATTTTCTTGTTGATGTGATCGAGCTATCGAGTTTTTTAAAAAACATTGGATCGTTGTTTTGCAGGACGGGAGAATAGACTACAACGAGTTTGTGGCAATGATGCAGAAAGGGAGCATCATGGGAGGACCTGTGAAGATGGGATTAGAGAACAGCATTAGCATTTCTCTGAAACATTAGTTTTCAAAAAATGAAGAAGTTGATCTATATTTATGAATCATGATTGTGTTTTGATGAGAGATTTTTGTTGTTAGACTTGGTTTAGGCAAATGTACTTTTTATGCATATACACACATAGTTTTTTTTGTCTGTAACTTTTTGATCATTTGTGAGAGGAAAAATCTTACTATTATGAATTATCAAGGTTCCATTAAATAATTCATTCTACATAACCCACTAAAAAATTGCTTCCAAGATTGTTTTATTCCAAGATTTTATAGAAATGTCATTGGTAGATGTCAGAAAACAAATCCTACTGTACATATCAGTGTCCTGATTTGTGCTTATAGCAAATAACAAGAAAAAATAGTAAGGAGTGCTGGTTTTGGGTTTCATAACTTAAATTACCTTATTTATTCGTTTTTCTCTCATCTTTATTGAGTTTATTTTCTGAAAAAGCATGGATTATAGTTAGAAACAAAACAAGTTCTAGATTCTCTTTAAGTACGTTCAGGTACACAGAGAGAATCCATCGTATTATTAATTTATTACCCGATGTGAAATCATTTTTGTTTTCTTAAAATAAAATAAAAATCTCTTAACTCGAGATTTCGTTCCCGAGTGATTGTAGGGCCCAATACGTCCTCTAAAGCCCAGCCCACTAAGTATCACCGTTTTCACTAGCGTAAGTTTAACGTGACTGGAGTATCGTTAGTAATCAAATCCTAGCCATCTATTCATTTTCATCTTACGGATATAAATGACCTGTCTTGGTTCCTTACGTAACAGTCGTTCTCGCTTTGGCACGGAAAGACGAATATATCCTTTCCAAGGTGCGTTGCTTTACGCTCCTCTCGTTTTTTTTTTCTTTTAAAAGTTTTTTTTTACTCTTGTGTATCGATTTCGGTGCCACAAATTAGAAAAAACCCTAATTCCCCAAAATTTTCAATTCCCTCTTCTCAATAAGTTTCTTTGGATTTTCCTTACGGGGAAAGGTTCGTTGAAAACCCTAGATTCGTTCTCATCTTCGTTTGGGAAATGGCGACTGCGGCACGGGAAGAGAACATCAATCCGTACGGAGGTGGATTGGGAACCGGCGGAAAGTTCCGGAAACCGACGGCTCGAAGGTCTCAGAAAACTCCGTATGATCGACCACCGACTTCTGTTAGGAACTCTGGAATTGGAGGCGGCGGTGGTTGGTTGTCGAAATTGGTGGATCCGGCGCATAGGCTTATTTCTTATAGCGCGCATAGGTTCTATGAGTCGGTTTTCCGGAAACGCCTTGGCTCAGGTGAGACGCCTTCACAGTCGCCGGGGCAGAAGCAGCTTCCAGAAAGAGGTAAGGGGTTTGTTCTTCTTTCCGATTCAAAATTGATTTTCTTGTCCCTTTTGCTGTATCTGATAGATTTAGAGAAGTGTTTTTTCAAGGAATTGTAGATTTGTAGTTTTTTACATTTGTTATTTGTACTTGGACGTTGTTGGAATGTTCTTTAAGTACCTAGCTAGATTTTTAAGGAATCGTAGATTTGTTATTACGCTATTGAATTAGTCTGGTAGGTAAATTATCCTGCTCGAGGTGTTATTTACGAGAATGAAACTCCTTTTCGCATTGCTTAGTGGACGTTCTTACATGTATTGTTTCCGTTCTCATGTTGCAGATGTGATTAAAGAGACGAGGGTAGGACGCACAGAGGACTCCTCTGCTGTAAGTAAATGAGCTTTTAATGAAAATTTCTTTCCTTCTTCCTTTGGATTTCCTTGTGCTTTCATCTACTGTTGTGTAACTTGTGTGATTTATCTACTTATGTGGTGTATGTGTAGTTGTCCATGAAGAGTGATTTGATTCGGATGGAAGATACCAATGGATTTGCCAATCCAACCAAGGATGGATTTGTGGATCTTGAGAAAATTTTAAAGGAGAAGACTTTTACAAGGTACACCATCTTACAAGTTTTGCATTGTACTTATAATAACCCAGTAGAGTATTAGTTTTCCCCCCATGGTTGTAAAAGTTTATTCTATCCTTTGATGCATCCAACATTCAGAAAACAGAAGAACTGAATATATGTGTCTTTTTCCCTCTTAGTTTTTTGGTGCATTTGTTTTAACATTTGTGGACATCTTAGCCTTTTAAAATCTGTTAATCACTTTTGATAATCTTACAGATCTGAAGTGGATCGATTAACTACCTTGCTGCGTTCAAAAGCTGGTGATTCATCCACTGTAAACCGGGAGCAGAGAAATGAAGGGAGTATTTTAAGACATCCACCATCACAGGAGTTGGATAGGCCACATCCAGATAATGGAAGTCTGAACGCCCTTGTTTCAACACCCCTTAAAAGTTTGAGGGTAAGAAATTTGTTTGACACATGTGATAATACTAGTCTGTAACTGTTTTATGTTGATATTCATCCAAGATGGCGGTCTTAATCTTTTGATTACTGATGAATTCCTTACCAGGCTGTCGATGAGTGCATTGCTTCACCAGCACAGCTTGCAAAAGCCTACATGGGTAACAGACCTTCAGAAGTCACTCCTTCTATGCTGGGGTCGCGTGGCCAAGGGGTTAGGGAAGATTCTGTTTTCCTGAATAGAACCCCTTTCCCATCAAAGTCACCTACAATGTCACTGGTACCAAAGCCTGCTGGACAAAGACCTCTGGAAAATGGTTTTGTCACCCCTAGATCTCGTGGAAGATCTGCTGTTTATAGCATGGCCAGAACACCAAACTCTAGGCCTCAGTCCGCTGTGAAGGTATCAACTTTGACTCATAATTACTTTATTGTACAATTTGCAACCTTTTTCCCATTTTACAGTGTGTTTTTTCCCCCCAGATTGGGTCTCTTGTTCAGGTATCTCCAAGCACATGGGAAGAAAGCTTATCTTCTGGTCCTAGACAAGGGTTTCAATCGGTGAACTTTTCAACTATGCACCTGACAGATGTCAGATTAGTTTCTGAAACAATGTATTGACATGACTTTTATTTTATTCTGTAGGGTACCAAACGGAGGAGCTCAGTATTAGATAATGATATAGGATCTGTGGGACCTGTAAGGAGGATTCGCCAGAAGTCTAACCTTTCGTCTAGAAGCTTGGCTCTGCCTGCTTCTGGAAGCCCACTTTCTGTCCGTGCCAGTGGTGGACAAAAAACTACACATACGTCTAATAATACAGAGGATATTCCTGGTTCAAATTTCTACCTTGTCCCTTCCCAGTCCAGTCAGATGGCTTCAAAAATATTGGATCAACTTGATAAACTGGTTTCAACAAGGGAGAAATCACCTAGTAAATTATCACCATCCATGCTACGTGGCCCCGCTCTCAAAAGCCTCCAGAATGTGGAGGTGCCAAAGTTCTTGGATAATCTTCCTGAGAAGAAAGCAAATTCGCCAGTTTCTAGTTATCAAAAGCAGGAAAAATCTAGAGCGAGTGGCTCTAGAGAGGCTTTGGCTACGAGTGAGAAGACTCGTGCTGTCGATGGAACAAACAAAACAGGTTCCAGTAAAGATCAGGATACTCGTGGTAAAGGCGCTTATTTGCCACTCACGAGTTCTTTGGAAGAACATCCTCCAAAAAAGAGAGCTTTTCGGATGAGCGCACATGAGGTATGTAGTTAATTTTTTATTTTATACTTCCAGAATGTTAACGTCTTGCTACAAATATGTTTTTTTGCCCATATATGTTTCCAATTACTCTATTGTTCTATCCAAGATCGTAACAGAGGAATAAGAGAATATGTCAAAACATATCTCTGTATTTGTGCACCAAACATAACCTGATCCGGTTTCTTCTGAACCATACCAAACCAAACTCCTAACGTTTTCCTCTTTTTTTCATTATCATGTGTGATTATTCCTTCGGCATTATTTTTGATGGACACCTCTGACTATATATGCACATGTGGACTAAATAATGCAGGACTTGGAGTGGGATGATGATCATGGTGTGGCATCTACTTCATTTGCAGTGGCAGAAAAACAGAATGCCTCCAAAGTGGCGAAAAGTCCTTTTATCAGCATGCCTAAAGGAGAGAAACAACTTTCTTCATCTGTGGTCATGCCTTCTACGTCATTTTTTTCTAATGGTGATGCCTCTCAGGGTACTTCAGGATCTTTGGAAGCTGAAAGGAGCAAATTTGCTGCTTCTCCCTTTGAAGCTGTTCAGCAAAGTAATTTGGCGCCTGAGCCAACTTCCCAAAGCATCCAAGGGACTGAGAAATCGAGTCTTTCTCCTGGCAAGTTAATCTCAGAAGAGAAAGTTATCTCTCTGGAAGAGCCTAAAAAAGCTGCTGCTATATTTTCCACCATGTTCTCATCACCCGCAGCCACTGACTTATCTCAAAACTCTGGTGCATCTGCAGACATCAAGTTAGAAAAGACAAGCAGGTTGGTGACATAATCATTTTCCCTCTCAGCTTATAGACATTAAATTCATTACTTATGTCAATCTACCAGTGAGCCTCATCCATATTGGTTATGAAATTTTTGATCTTGCTTACTGGCTTCTGTGTTCTGACTCTATTCCTTACTGTTGCAGCTCTGCTTTTGAAGTATCAGAGGCTTCAGTAAAGCCACCTGAATCAAATATAGCTGTTAGCAACAGTGCTTCTGAAGCTGAGCCAAACATCAATGGTAGTATATTCTCAGTTAGAGCAGATGCTGTCAGTCCACCTCCGGATAATGGCTTCCTTGGTTCAAGCCCTTCCTTCCCACCTAGTCTTTCAAAGATACCTTCTGATAAATCGGTGAGCGAGTTGCCATCCACTGTGCAATCTGTTGCTGCAACTCCAACTGCGTTTAGTGAATTTGGAAAGTTTCCTGTTAATACCAGTAATGACAACAACTCTGGTAGTAACTCACAATCGACTTCAGCACCTCCCTTCTCATCTACATCACTTTTCAAGTTTGGAGAACCTGCAGCTCAATTTGCGTCAACAGTGTCTGCATCTACTGGTCAGATCTCAAAGGAGACTGAAGTAAAAAACTCACCCTTGGGAATTATAAATGGTAGTATGACTTCAGCAGATACGAGAACAGGCAATGATTCTACTGCTAAATCTTCAGAAACTCAAAGCAAGCCAGATTTTGAGTTTGGGAGCTCAGCTCCTACTGTGCCAGATGCAGGTAATAATGTCTCTGGTGGGACATCCTCTGTTGGTGGCAGCACATTAAACCCTTTTCCTGCTGCATCTTCTGCACCATCTACATCAGCCCCTGGGACAGAGACCACCAAATTTTCTGGACCTTCTACTGCAAGTAATACTTTTGGTACTTTCTCTCCTGCATTTACTAGCTCTGGTAGTTGCATGTCTGGAGGTGTTGCTGCAAGTACTGCAAGCAATGTTTTTGGACTCAATGCTGGTTCATCAGCTTCTGCTGCTAGCTCTCAATCTCAGGCCTCATATATGTTTGGTACTACAAATGCTAAGTTGGGTAATACCGGGAGCGGAACCTCAACCCAAAGTGTCCCCTTTCAGTTTGGAGCTTCTGCATCAGCTTCTTCATTTACTTTCTCTGAGAACACTTCTTTTGCGTCAAACAGTTCTCCATTTGGATTATCAAAGTCGGAACCTCCAATGTTTGCTTCTGGCTCAACCCCTCAACTGAGTTCTACAAACACCTCTGCTAGCTCTACTGGTACAATGAGCTCATCCCCATTTGGGAACTGGCAAGCTCCCAGCTCTGCTCCAAGCTCTGCTCCACTCTTCAGTTCCCCGTTCACCGCTTCTTCAACTCCTAACTTTATGTTTGGAGGATCTTCTGCTGCTACCGCCTCAACTGCTTCTGCTCCCATCTTTAGTGCATCTACCAACACACCGTCATCTTCATCTATCTTTAGTTTCAGCTCAACCGCTCCTACAGTGTTTAGTAACTCAACCCCCTCAGCGACTCCATCACCGTTTGGAAACTTTGCGTTTGCTTCACCGTCTAACAATGCAAATGGTTTCAACAATAACCAACAAATGAGCATGGAAGACAGTATGGCAGAAGACACAGTCCAGGCTAATAAAGCATCAATGGTACAACAACCAATGGTTTTTGGACAACCGTCTTTCTCATTGCCTCAACCAAACAGTTTTATTGGCGTTCCACCAGCAACGCCGCCTCCATCAGTGGCTAACCCGTTCCCGTTTGGCGTCCAACAGTTTGCAAGTACAACGCAGAACCCATCACCTTTCCAGCCATCCCAGAGTCTAGAGTTTCCAGGAGGAGGTGGAAGCTTTTCACTGGGTAGCACTGGTGGTGGCGATAAGTCAGGCCGCCGAATCTTCAAACCGAAGAAATCTTCAGCCAGAAAGAAATAAGCAATGTGGATCATCATTATACATTGCTCATGAAGGGAGGATCATTTTATATGCCTTTTCGGTCTTTATTTAAATCGCTATACCCCCGTCAATTTGGATGCATATCGTCTTTTGATGGAAAAGAGGTAAAAGAATATGGGTTGCGTTTTATGCATCTTCGTCCGTCTCTTTTGTTTTCGTGTCAAGGGTCAAGGATTCTCAGGGGTTAAAATGTTGAGGGTTATAAGTTGGTAGGAAAGTTTTGTAATTTTCGCAAGTCTGTAAGAGTAGTAGTACCTCATTTCTCTCTTTGTTTTCTTTATAAAAAAAAATACTCTTATTGTAGTTGTGTTTGTAACAACCCATCTTTCGTCAAAAAAAAATTAACGTTTTTGGTTCACGCTGCATAATTAAACCAAACCGAAATCAAAATAAACCAAAGAGTCTATTAACTTCTACGAAGCTTCCTTCCCGTTGACCAATTTAAAAGTCTTTGTGTACTCATTCCTTTTAGATTAAGGAAAAGTCGAAATCTTTTAAGGCCTTCTTCTTCAACTTTCTCTCTTTTTCCCCAAGTCTCTGCCTAATTCCCAGATTTCTTCACGGAGTAAAAAGATGAATAGAATATTCGGCGCGAAAAAGAACACCGAGCCACCTCCTTCTATTCAGGATGCATCTGATCGGGTTTCTCCTCTTATATTATGCTTTATTTCTTCTTCTTCGGTTTCAATTCGGGATTTTCCTCTGTATATCATTTCTAATGCAATGTTGAGGTTTATATATTTGTGTAGCGGTTTTAAGGAGATATTGATTTCTGGGTTTAATCGTCTTTTTAATCATCGATCATTCTTTATAGACCAATGGGTTTTGGGATTTCGTCTTTGGATTGATTGAAATTTGTATACGTGATTTTGATAGAGAACTCGTAGGAAATTTTATTAGAAGAACCATAAAGAAGAAAATAAAAAACTCAGCTATTGTTGCAATTTTGATGTTTGTCAGATTAATAAAAGAGGAGATTCAGTAGAAGATAAGATTAAGAAGCTTGATGTTGAGCTCTGCAAATACAGAGAACAAATCAAAAAGACAAGACCTGGTCCAGCTCAAGAAGCTGTCAAAGCTCGTGCTATGAGGGTTTTGAAGCAGAAGAAAATGTGAGTCTTTAGGCATTGCTACAAAAAGCCGAATCAGCATTTCGATTTCCCGGTACTTCAATGGCTATGGTTGGTAATAGTAGCTCATTACATTTTGCTTGTTAGGTATGAAGGACAACGCGACATGCTTTATAATCAAACATTCAATCTCGATCAAGTCTCATTCGCAGCTGAAGGTCTCAAAGATGCTCAACAAACTGTACGTATCGTTTGTTCTAACCGTCTTAAGAAGATGTTTTGTGTTGAATGTGTGTATAGCCATTGAAATCTGCAGATGACGGCACTGAAATCCGCAAACAAGGAGTTGAAAGGAATGATGAAAACCGTAAAGCTTCAAGATATTGATGTACGTTAAGTTACTTACAACATCTCATGTCGGTTTTTCTCGGGTATTTGATTTGCCTGATTACTATCTCTGATGCTACAGAATATGCAAGATGAGATGATGGATCTGATGGATGTAAGTTCTGAAATTCAAGAAACGCTTGGTCGGAGCTACAATATTCCCGATGGCCTTGACGAAGACGATCTCATGGGAGGTAAAGTTTTTGCTGCGTAATTGGGATCATTTTCACTTTTGATATTAATCGGCTTTTGGTGATGATATTTCAGAGCTTGAGGCTCTTGAAGATGACATGGGGAACGAGACCGAAGCAGATGAAATGCCTTCTTATCTCCAACCCGATAACGAATTGGATTTTGATAACTTGCCGTCTGTACCAACAGGAGGCACTGGGGCTCCTTCGGGTCGAGTTCAGGTTTTCTAAAACATTTTCTCTTTAGACTATGAATTTTAGTGTTTTGAAATTTGAAATGCTTCAAAGTATGATTAGCTCTTTATGGAAGGCTAATTAGAGAGGTTTAACGATGTGATTAACAGGCTGAGGATGAGTTTGGATTACCCGCTGTACCACGAGCTTCTCTCCGTGGATAAGTTTCCGGCGATCGTATTGTGGAGTGGGTGTTACTAAGCTTTTTTAGCCTTAGTTTTTTCATTCATTTTGTGCATAACATTTATAAGTCTCCTTTTGGCAAGATTTTTAAAAATGAATCTCAGTTTCAAGGTTTGTGTCATCTTATTTTTTCTTATTTCACATTCTTCTCCCAAAAAATAGGGGAAATAAGCTAAATGGGCCTATACAATATTAATGGGCCTTTAACCGCTTTGAATCTCCCTCTTCTTCATCACTCTCTTTCTCTTTCTCTTTCTCCTTTACTTCATCGATGGATCAACCACCAGATCGGCCATGGAGATTCTCCACGGTCGTCTACTTTTCTTCGATTTTATGCCTTCTCTTTGCGATATTCATACTCAGCTTCAATGCGACCGATCTCTACAAAACCCAAACTCTGAGATTCACCTTCACTGCGAATCGCGTCTATAGCCATCTTCAATCCCTTCTTCTTCCTCCCAAAACCCTAAACCCAGCGTCGTCGTCGTCTTCCTCCCTCTGCGTATTATGGATGGCTCCTTTCCTCTCGAGCGGTGGTTACAGCTCAGAAGCTTGGTCTTACATTTTATCACTTCATCACCATCTCAAAAACCCTAAATTCCGAATCACAATCGAGCATCACGGTGATCTAGAATCGGTGGAGTTTTGGAATGGTTTAGCTAAATCGTCCAAGGAGTTAGCGATCGAAATGCACATGACTCAGTGTAATCCCAACGAGACGATCGTGGTTTGTCATAGCGAGCCTGGTGCTTGGTATCCACCATTGTTCGAGACTCTTCCTTGTCCTCCTACTGGTTACGATGATTTCTTATCTGTGATTGGTAGAACAATGTTTGAGAGTGATAGAGTCAATCCAGTGCACGTAGAGCGATGTAATCAGATGGATCATGTTTGGGTACCTACTGATTTTCATGTATCTTCGTTTGTGCAAAGTGGAGTTGATTCGTCTAAGGTTAACAAGATTGTGCAGCCTGTAGATGTCGATTTCTTCGATCCTTCGAAGTACGAGCCGTTGGATTTGACGGCGATTGGGGATTTGGTTTTAGGTTCTGGAACGAAGAATTCGGGTTTCGGGTTTGTGTTCTTGAGTGTGTTTAAATGGGAGAAGAGAAAAGGTTGGGATGTGTTGTTGAAAGCTTACTTGAGAGAATTCTCTGGTAAAGATAATGTTTCTCTGTTCTTGTTGACAAACGCGTATCATTCGGATAGCGATTTCGGTAACAAGATTGTAGATTTCGTCCAAGAATTGAATCTAGAAGAGGCTGAAGATGGTTTTCCTTTTGTGTATGTGATTGATAAACACATAGCTCAAGTTGATTTGCCGAAGCTGTACAAAGCGGCTGATGCGTTTGTGTTGCCTACAAGAGGAGAAGGATGGGGACGACCAATAGTGGAAGCTATGGCAATGTCTTTGCCTGTGATTGCAACGAACTGGTCAGGACCAACGGAGTATCTGACTGAACATAACGGTTACCCGTTGGTGGTCGAGGAGATGAGTGAAGTGAAGGAAGGTCCTTTCGAAGGTCATCAATGGGCAGAACCGTCTGTGGATAAGTTTAGGGTTCTAATGAGGCATGTAGTGAGTAAACCTGATGAGGCTAAGGTTAAAGGAAACAGTGGAAGAGACGATATGGTAAAGAATTATGCTCCTGAGGTTGTCGCTAAGGTTGTTGCGGATCAAATCGAGAGAATCTTTGATGAGGAAATAAAGAACATGACATGATTTTCACACTTAGCTTTAGATCAAATAAGGAAGCAGTGATTGTATCTTCATTCATTGATTATTTAGAAAGCAAAATATGTCAAGAACAGCTTATAATCGAGTTTCTTGCCAAAGAAAACTTTAAGACGGTGAGTTTTCGATTTCGTTTTACTGGAGATGAGAAGCGAAAACCGATAGGACTTCCTTGTACACTGGCTTCTTGAAATCCACTGCCTGTGTAACAAAAATAGAAGAAGATGAGTAAAGAAGTAGCAGAACCTAAATGCTAGAGATCATCACAAAATTGTACTCACAAGTTCAATGAGTTGATCAGGAGATACCCAGGACCATTCTCCAAACTCGGGTGTTTCGGTTCCATCACCAAGAAGATTGATTTCTTCATCTTTCCCAGTAAACTTAAGGAGAAACCTGAGAATTCCCAAGAAAAGACAATATTTGATCAAAAAGCTCCAAATCAAATGACATGATTATGATTCTTGGTTATCTCTTGAGACAGACCATTTCTGAGCTTGACCCTTCCAATCTGATCCCCATCGGACCTTAAGCTTCTCTCTAACATCTGGAGGAAAATCATATGTCACCCAGTGAGGTGCCTATATACAAAATGAAAACCCATGTTCTTAATAATTCTCCTGAGAATGGATTTAAAGGAGTGGAGATATAGTTTTAAGAAGAATCCTAACCTCTGCAATAATCTCAGCAGAGTGAACACCAGTCTCTTCTTTAAGCTCTCTCATAACTGCAACTCTTGGTTCTTCACCCTCATCAATTCCACCCTATTTAATTTCATTCCACAATCCAAAAATCTCAGAGATTTGAGCCCAATTAACATTTCGCAAAACAGAAGTTGACTAATTCAAATCTACGAAACCGAATTCTAGGGTTCATACCTGAGGCATTTGCCAAGCGCTAGGAATATCCAACCTCGACGCAGCGAAAACCTGCACTTATTGGAGAACAATTTCAATCAGAAACCCAAAATCGCCGCATACGATTCCCCAGATTTCAACATCAATCATAATCACCTTTTTGGAAGGATTCATGAGACAGACACCGACATTTCTTCGGTAACCTTCGGGTGGAGATTCCATGGATGACGATGACGAAGAACACCGAGCGGAGGAAGCCGGAGACTGACTGTAACGGTGGAGGAAGGGTAATCTGGAGAATTTGAGCGGTTTCGAGGGGTAATTTCGGGAAAATGGATTTCCAGCAGGCGGAGAAATTGGATGATGTAAGAGAAGTGTTCGATACAATGCCATTAGAGGCCGACTCCGATATCGACCCAAACCTATTTTTCCACGTAACGGTAAATAATATCTGATTGGACAGTTATGCCTTTGACTAATCAAGAATATTACCTTTTCACACCACTAATGAAAAGAACAATGGTTTTAAAACCGGACTTGGCGACCGAACCGGAAAATCTTCGGATCGTGAGTTATACCAGGTTCAACCGGGTTTAATAATAAAAAGATGACAAGGTTTATTCGGTTAGAATCAACCCCCATGGATTCCACAATGATCCATCTTTTGAGTTTACAAGTTCTAATATACTCAAAACATGTCATGGTATCTTCTATCTTTCACTGCAGACGGTTTGTTATTGTGCTTTACCATAGAAGACTATAGACTCGTGGTTTGGAACCCTTGTACTGGTCAAACCAAGTAGATCTAAGCCAAACTATTTCGTAAAGATCACACATTAATATACCACGACTACTTTCTAGGAAAATCTCGTGATAGCTACAAAATCTTGAGCTTTAACTATTATCGCAACAAGGAGAGACTCCAGGTTGTTGAGTTTGAAATATATGAGTTTAGCTCTGATTTTTGGAGGGTTCTTGATGGTATCACTAGTGAATTGGGCAGGTTGTCTCATGGAGTGTCTTTAAAGGGAAACACTTACTGGTTCGAGGCACATAGAGAAGACTATATGCTTAATGCAATACTCAGATTTAATTTCACAACATAGAGATTTGAACGTCTGCCTGTTCCTTTTCATGGTGGTGAATATGATATAATAGGGATTCTATCAGTTGTCAAAGAAGAAAATCTTACCTTTTTACGTTGTATGTGGCCTGATTATAAGATTAAGATAATGGTGAGCAATACTAAGACTGATGAGGCCAACGACTTGCCATGGAGCGATTTCTTAGTAGTGGATCTCGCTAAACTAAATAGCATGTCAACTGAGATGAGTTTCTTGTTGGACGAGGAGAATAAAATGGTTGTGTGCTGTGATTTTGGTGGGTGCAAAATTAACTTTGTTGGAGATGAGGATTTTCATAAACAAGTCTATAGAGAGACTACTAATGGATCGAAGTATTGTTGTCCAGTTCTCCTAAGTTATGTTCCAAGTTTGGTTCAAGGCAACGTAATAATCTTGGTGGCAGAAGGAAAAGGTGATTAGTTTATTTAATTACCTACTTTCTTTGAACGAGAATTAGTCTCCTAACCTCTGTGATTTAGTAAGGGTTTTTTTTGTTTAGTTTATGAACAAGAGTAGCTAAATTAAATTTCTCTGTTTTTTTTTTTATCCTCTTGTTGCTTTTGGAATCAGATTTTGGTGATTTTTTTGAAAATTACATTGTTTATGACTGCTTACCGATCATGGCGAAGTTTGTCGTAAAAATGTGATGTGTTTTAAAATACCAAAAATGAAGAAACGAAAAACAAAAGACTTGGAGAAAATATCATCACTAGTAAAGTAAACTCTCTATGCTCCAATTCGCTTTATTAAATTCAACTCTAATTACTTGACTGTTCTTTGGAAGCTATACCATATATATACAATCTGGTGTATGTTTGAAAGTATACATAAAACTGAGCTTGCTATTATATATAGATTATGAAAATACATGGAGTATAAACATTGGAGACCAAAACATGATTACGGATGGTTTTCAATTAATTGCAACTCCATATCTTAGTTCCAAATAGACAAAGGATGATAAACAAAAAAATCAAACAAAGAGTAAATTGTAACTTCAAGAAATTATTCTTGAATCCAAGGAAACAATGTAGAATAATTCATAACACTCCAATCAAAACCAAACTCTTTGTCTCCTACCCTCTACGATTCAAACCGATAAAACACAAGCCTTAGAATAATCTTCTCGGCCGGCCAGTCACAAAGCTGACTCGTCGGGGACAAAGTCCATGAGTCGTTCACGCTCTTCCTCTTGTAGCTTTAGCCTTTAAGGAAATAATATCTGATTGGACAGGTATGCCCTTGACTAATCAAGAATATTACCTTTTTCACAAAATATTTCACAGACCGAAAATGAAAAGAAAGGATAGATTAGTATTAACAATTATGGTAATTCGTCTTCTTCTATTTTATTTACGAAACCCCTCTCTATTTGTACCAATTGTGAATAGTAAAAGTTAAAACACTAATTTCTCTTTGCATGCTTCCTTGTGAAAGCATACGTGAAACTGCAAGAGAAAAAATGACGTATAACGATCTCCCGTACGAACTGGAATCAGAAATACTATCTAGGGTTCCTGCCACATCTCTAAGCAAGCTACGATTTACTTGCAAACGATGGTACGCCCTATTCAAAGATCCCATATTCATTAAGAAGTACTCGGGTAAAGTAGCAAATCAGGTGATCTTACATATAGATCACAAGGTTTATTCAGTTAACATCAATCCCCATGGATTCCACAATGATCCATCTATCGAGTTTACAGGTAGTCTTAAGAGTCTAAAACACTCAAAACATGTCATGATATCTAACATCTTTCACTGCGACGGTTTATTACTGTGCTTTACCAAAGACTATAGACTTGGAACCCTTGTACTGGTCAAACCAGGTGGATCCGAGGGAAACCCTCTCGTGAAGTTTACACAATAAACCAAACCTATTTTCTAGGAAAATCTCGCGATAGCTACAAAATCTTGAGCGTTAACTGTCATTACGGTGAGCAAGAACTCGAGGTTTCTGAGTCTGACTCTGAAACTGAGGAAAGACTTGAGGTTACAGAGTTTGAGGTATATGATTTTATCTCTGATTCTCAGTTTTTTTTGTTAAATACTCAGTTAAATTTTCTCAGTTTTTTTTGTTAAATACTCCTGTTGCTTTTGGAATCAAATTTTGGTGATTTTTCTCAAATTACATTTTTTATGACTACATATTATTCTATCCGATCAATCTTCACCGTTTGTTCATAATGTACGAGCAATACAAACCATTATATAATATTTTTTTACTATAAAACGTTGAACGTTGATCAGGTCAGTAAGCAAACATTATTAAAAAGTGAGTTTGCTAATATACATTGTGGAAATACATCGAGTTAAACATTGGGGACAAAACATGATTTCGGATAGATTGCAACTCCATATCTTAGTTCCAAAGAAACAAAAGATGATAAACAAAAAATCAAAACAAAGAGAAAACTGTAACCAGGGCCGTCCCTGAGATTGTGGGGGCCCGATGCAAATTTGGGTAGTTTTAGTAGGATTTACAAAATTTGGGAGTTTTTTTGTTAAAAATAATAATTTTTGGGAGCTTTTTTAACACTAAAAATCCGAAAAAAATTGGGGGCCCAATGCGGCCGCCTGTCTCGCCTCCCCTCAGGAACGGCCCTGACTGTAACTTCAAGACATTAATCTTAAATCCAAGGAAACAATGTTGAATAATCCATAACACTCAAATATAACAAAATCTCAAGCCTTAGAATTTTCTTGCCGGCCGGCCAAAGCTTGGTGCAACAGCTTGTGGCTCGACTACAGAAACCCCAGGAGTTTCAGACATTCCCAAAGAAGCAAGCATCTCTAGAGTCTCTTTGTCGACCTTAATCTCGTCGGTTTTGATAGCTGACTCGTCGGGGACAAAGTCCATGCGTCGTTCACGCTCTTCCTCTTGTAGCTTGAGTGAGATTCCACGGACTGGACCCTTTTGGATACGTTTCATCAAGTGAGTGGAGAATCCGGCAATCTTGTTGCGTAGTCTTTTCGATGGGATGATTGCAACTTCTTCCAAGATCTTCTTGTTGGTGTGGAAGTCGAGGGTCATGCGAGAGTAGTACTTCTCGATCACCTGACGTGAAGATTTCTTCACAGTTTTGGTACGAACACGACCCATGTTTCACCGCTTTTTTACTTACCTGCCCAAATTAGACCAAACCATGAGAGAACATTCAACAACAAGAATAAAATCTCTATTATTGAGAAAGATCATTGATTTTACACTACTAAACTGTAAGGAATCTGAAACTCAGACAGTCTCAAAGTGACTACAAATTGTTTTAATCACTGTTAAATATGGTTCAGATCAAATCAAATACTTTTAGGACCCCAACTAG
Organism: Draba incana; assembly: GCA_963576765.1. Taxonomy (NCBI): domain Eukaryota; kingdom Viridiplantae; phylum Streptophyta; class Magnoliopsida; order Brassicales; family Brassicaceae; genus Draba; species Draba incana. Next base: position 28,361,187 of record OY755213.1, read on the forward strand.
ATGAAATGTTCAAACATTTGACAACATCAGCAATGATTAGATAGAGTCTCAAAAACTTCAAACCATTTTTCTTACTCAGATTAACAAATTTGTGACAGTTGGGACACAAATTCAAACGTAAACATCAAAATCGAGCTGCATTAGTGAACAAATCAAAGTAATTCACAGGTAATTATCATGATTCTTCCCGTATGCAACAAATCTAGCAAAAATTTTAGACTATCAATCTACATTCGGACACAAATCGGAAAATTTGACCAAATTTCAAACATAATATTGTTGAATTCGTTTATTCACAATGACATAACACTCGAAGCTAACCAGAACGTACCTGTATAAGGCGTGGCCGGAGTTGGAGAGCACAAGGATGCAGCGGGAAAGAGGAAGCGGCAGCGAAAAATCGGAGCCTGAGAAAAACTTTTTTGTATATATATCAGAATCTTGTTAGGGTTTCTCACGAGGCTACTCTATACTCGTGAATTCCAAAACAGCTGGTTTAAATGGGCTTTAAAAATAGGCCCATTATTTATTTCTGGCTTAGTTCAGTTTGAGTTAATATTTGGAGTTTTATTTTTAACTCATCCTAGTCTAGCTTAATTTGATACCATTGTAGGCTTTTTAAGCTAATACAATACTTGCGAGTGTGCTATGGATTTTCATTTATAAAATGATAATGTTCAGTCTTTTACTTGAGCTGAATTTTTGGGGTATGTTAAGTCTTTTAGATATTAGTTTTATGCACCTATGTGATCAAAATACATGTATCCGGTATTTTCCTACCCATTAACAAAAAAATGTAATTACCTGTTATCCTTAATTACTCGTATCACTGTTGCTAACACACAGCATCCTATGCAAAATCTAATATAAGTCGTGATTTATTTATTGTATGTTGTCTTTAGATTTGAGCTCTTCCATTTTAAAAACATTTGATGTTCTTTGGCATCTAGTTGTTGTAAAAGCGATGTACATATTGTTTAACTGCAGACTAAGATCTACAATAATGAAATTTACTCAAGAACATGTCGAATTTCTAGAAAACATAAATATGATCCAAATCCAATCTAATATAACTCACATTAAACGCCCAAATCCAAGCCAAATTAGATGAACAAACATAAAAAGATACAACTAACAAAACATCTGTGTACTACCCATATGCTTCCTCTTGATATCAATTTGGTAGGGGCCTTTACCGGACGCGATCTCCATCTTTGATCAGATAAGACGGGAGAAACCGGGGAAGAATCAACGCGACCACGAGACACAAAACTACTAAAATCACCACTGACCAGCATGAGTATGCGATTCCTAAGAGTTGTTCTTCACAAACTGTCACCATGAGACTTATAAACTTTAGAAACACTTTACGTATCAAAAGAAAGAAGAATGATGATAGCAGTAACTTAGTAAAAGGTTACAAATCTTGCCTATGTTGTAAATGATGAACGACCGTTCTTTGAAATTTGGTATAGCCACGATTCCTTCAGGCTCCACCGTAACCAAAACATATAATCCATCCTATAAATCAGAACAAAAAAAGCTCACGGATTTGTATCCTGCTTCTTCCTAAGTTGTATGGACTAACCGAAACTGGTTTAGATTACGGCAAGACCTTGTTATTAGCTTCTTCGAGACTATCGGTTTTGAAGATCAACTTCTCGGTGTTTAGTAATCTCTTCATCTGGTTTAGCTTCAAACCCGTTACACCGTTTCTCAATAGTTGCAGCGAAAATAGAGCCGGTATCTATCATACCATACCAAATGATCAGATTTTCGACCAGCATAATAAAACATGCAAACAAAAAAGCAAGAACAAATTTGACATACAGAAGCTGGGTACGAAATCTTGACTTCATACCAAGAATTTGATTTAAGCCCTTCTAATTTGTAAACTCTAGATCCATATTGTAATGGCATAGTCTCTTTCCATAGTTCCCTCCCAGCATATAAGATTCTTCCATCAAACCTAAGATTAATAACATCATTTCTATTGTACATAATAAAACATCCAGATTGAGAAAGAAAAAAAAAACACTAACAGACTTTCATGGCTGTAACAAGGCACAGTGATTATGAAGACGATAAGAGAGAAGAGAAAGTAGCATTCTCTATTGCGTAACTCGAGCATCCTAAGATTTACGCCCTGTAACGAGTGTTCTCAAATTAGATTAAACGGATAAAGTATCAGCTTCGAGTTATGAAGCCATCTCTGCAATTTACCATAAGAAAGAACACGCGCGAAATGGAATCAACTAACCCCAGATTGGAATTTCGATGATCTGTCGCCTGAGAAGGATCTATGTTATGGTACGAACACGACCCATGTTTCACTACTTTTTTCCTTACCTGCCCAAATTAGACTAAACAATGAGAGAACATTCAACAGCAACAAGAAATAGATTATCAATTCTTAATGTTAGGATCAATCTTTGATTTTAAACAATGTAGAGAAATATATATATATACATCAACTGTGACTACTAAACTGTGAAACAATATAAAACATAGACAGACTCAAAGTGACTACAAATTGTTTCAATCACTGTTCAGATCAAATCAAACAAATACTTTTAGGACCCCAATAAAATCTTCAAACATTTGGCAACATCAGCAATAATTGAAATTCAAAATCAATAACCATTTTTTATTGTTCCATCAAATTATATCATTTGGTTATGATACAGTCTAGACAAATGCAGACAAATCAACAGAGATGAAAGGCTTTAGACAGATTCAAAAAAAACTCCAAATCATCTTTCACTTACTGTTATTCTTACTCAGATCAACAAATTTGTGCCATTTTGAGGTACCAATTAAACGAAAACATCAAAATCGAGCTGCATCAGTGAACAAAATACAACGAAACTAACAATCTTAGACTATCAATCTACATTCGGACACAAATCGAAATATTAGACCAAATTTCAAACATCAGACTGTTGACAATGACATAACATTCGAAGCTAATCGGAACGTACCTGTCTGTATACGACTTGACCGGAGCTGGAGAGTAGAAGAAGGCGGAGAGAAGGAGCAAGCGGCAGCAAAAGGGTTTTCTCACGAGGCTCAACAGATTTAAATGGGCTTTTACGTGAGGCCCATTATTTTATATGATCTGTATTTTTTTTTTCTCAAGCATTTAGCCTTAGAGCATCCTTATTGCACACACTTACACAAGTGTCTAATAGTATTTTTTAATTAAAATTAATGTCAAAAGACACATGGGTGTCCAAACCCAATAAAAGAAATCCTATACAGGATTTTTTTTAACTCAAAATCCAATATATTAGACACTTGAATAAATTAAATATTGGGCTTTTAATCATAAGACACTTTCATAAAGTGTGTACAATAAGGATGCTCTTATGGGTAAGACTCGATCCCGGATGTTATAGTACATGTCCGCAGTGAACTTACGAGTCTTACATCCTGCCACTAGACTAAGGTCACGGATGTAATCTATTCTTCTATTTGAATATGGAAGCTTGCTATTCTTAACCTAAGAAGCATAATTCGATACATTATTCGTAAATGTGATGATAAACTTGTTATATTCATTATGATCCTCGTCATTATTTCTTGTATTCAATTAGATTAGTCATTGTACGTATTTAGTTTGATGAACCCGGAAAATTTTCCAACTCTTGCGAATGTGCTGAGTTTTTATTTTGGGCTCGATTTTTCGAATCGCTATCCTAAACTCATTTACCGGAATATTTTGAGTCTTATACATATGTTATGTATACGATGATATCATGCTAGCCAAAAATTCTGAAAAAATTACTTAACATATACTCCCTCCGTTTCATAATGTAAGATGTTTTAGATATTTTGTTTTGTTTCAAAATATAAGATGTTTTGACAATTCTATGTACTTTTTAACTTTATTGAATATTGTACAACTAATAGTATTATGTAGTTTTTCTTTTTGTTGGTTAAAATATTTTTTATATATTTTTAAAATGTTATTTTTTAAAGTAAAAAAAGTTTCTTAATATTTGTGTTTTTTGCTAAAACATCTCATATTATGAAACGGATGGAGTATTAGTTCTACACACCTATGTACTCAAAATGCATGTATCCAAATTTTTACTACCCATTAACCGAAATGAACACCTCTTTTACTTACGTGCCATGTTCTTTATGCCATATATAGTGGTCCGACTATTATTATATAAAACCAAACAGAAATTCTAAAGTAAGAACACTGATCAATTTAGTGTATTAATATGAGATTCTTTCTTCAATTCGAGCAGCTTTTCCGTGGATGTTAAATAACACATTATCCATTAATTAGTTGCACGATTTTTTTACTTGGAGGACAACTACATTTTCGACAGAACGAGTGGAATAAAACGAGCTTTAATTTTACTTTTTATTGGTGGAGTATAATTATGTCCGATCCTGGCAACTTGTCAAGACTTACTGATGTTTAGAGTATCTAATCAAAAGTATCATCCTTTTTGTAAATCATTTTGTTAATTACAAACATTATCGTCATCTTTATCTGCTAAGTTTTCTATCCAAATTTTACCCAAAAAAAAAGTTTTCTATCATAACTTACGAATGATATCCATCGAATTTCGACATCAAATGTTAATGTGATCAATTCTTAGCACATATTATTATACCATTTTACACATTCCATGCTGAAATATAAAGATAAAATATTTACACTTTTTATTATTATATTTGGGTTTGTTTCTCTTTTGGTGTCTTTCGAATATTTGTGTTTTTAGAGGATCACAACACAAAATATTCAATTCTGTAAAAAGCGAATGTCAGAAACTGATGTGGAAAATCAGAATACAATCTTTCAGAAAACACGAAAGAAAGCCAACGAAGATCAAGAGACACAGTCAAAGTGTCAACATCTTGAAGTCAAAAAAGTGACTTTGTGACAATGACAAATTGACAATGAACATTCACTAGCTTCTTCTACACAGCTTCCCTTAAATGGTTCCAAAAGACGTTGACTACTGCATATATTTCACATGTTTTCTCCAAAAACAAATAAATAATATCTTGAATTTGCTTAGGCAACTTCGGATTTTATTCTCATTCCACAATTAACCACATTTTTAAAAGCAACGACATGACATTTTTTTTTTGGTTTTAATGTTAACTATATGACATTTGATTTTACCTAGTTATATATCAAATCAAACAAGATATACATATCAAGTAACATCATATACCTTAAACTACAACTAAGTTCCTATTTTTCTGCAAATCTTACATATAATTCGGTCTTATTATCATAACTCTTACTCTCTGGTCTACCTGTCCGACATAAAGTGACATAAGTCTTTGTTTTTTAAATCAAAGAGACAAAATTCAACCCCAAGAAATTAAAACGAGAGACGACAAAATTTCACCTTGTTTTATTATACTAAAGGCATTTGAGTTAACTGATTCTGTTAATTTTTTCAAGACTTTCCACGTCTTTGAAATCAAGAGACCCATCTCCTTCCGCATCATAGCTTGCGTGAACACTATAAAACACATACACGATCACAGCCAATCCCGAGAAGAACCCGAATCTGACATACGAAGGAGCATCCAACGATCCAAGCAAGAATATGTTCAAAAATATCGAAACGCATGGAGTCCACGGCATCAAAGGTACACCCCAAAACTCGGGAATCATAGCTTGAGGTACAACACAATGGAATATCTGCACAATAGCTATAGCCGCCACCGTGCATATATGCTCCAAGCATGAACCATTTAGGTGGTCCCGGTGGCGCGAGTTTACAGACTAAGGTGAAGACAACTGAGGTTATGGAGAATAGGCAGGAAGGAGAGTGTAGGCCAAGGCTCGGTGTATCCGACCGCTACATAACGCCGGTAAATAACCGCGTTTGCGACCATGTAAAAGACGAAGAGCGTTCCGATTGACACGAGGTTTAAGAGAACGTTTAGGTCGGTGAATAGGGCGAGAGCCGCCGTGAAGATTCCTGAAGAAACAATATAGACAATGTTTAAAAGGTAAGAAGAAGGATATGCTAAGATCCATATTCTTTAGTTAGATCAACGTTACTAGATTTGTATTAAATAACTGACTCAGATGTATTCGAAGATGTATAAAGTTGAATTTGTGATTAAAATGAAGATATTGGAGGAATTTGTTATACTCTTTCTCTTGCTAAATAAGACTTTTTAGGCTGGGAAAAGACTTGAGCTTTTTGTTCCATGTTTAAAATCTCTTTTGGTTTTTTTACCAAAAAGATTATAGATCAAATCAAAGTCTCAGAATTTCGAGGAAAAAAAAACATAATCTTATACTAGTATTTAGTTAGTGGACGCAAAATTGGTTAAAGTAGAAGTGTTCAATTTGAGGTTAAAGTACATATTTTGAAAGTTTCGAGTTTTTTTGGGTTAGTATATAGTATCCAAACCCTCTACATCAGCAATTTTGGCATTTGTGATAGTTGGAATAATTATACTATCAAGACCAAAAAACATTGCTTATTAATATGCAAATGAATATTTTTAAAATATATATATATATATATATATATATATATATATATATATATATATATATATATATATGCAAATGAAAAGTTTGTGTAGGTCTAGATTCGTTCGCACGACTCATGCATTTTGGGCAAAGTATAGTATATATATTTTGATTCCAAGATCTAACTCACCAATAATTAACTAACATACACTATCAGCCAGGCTAATTATGACAAGACCTAAAGATGTTATGCGCAAACGTTGCATAAAGTTCGAAATTTGAAAGATTAAAAAAAACCAAGAAAATTGTCGAATATAACTTAAAACACTAAAGAACAAAAAGATACCAAAGTGACCCAACAATATGTCACAATCAGAGACCATTTAACAGATTGAACCTTTTTAACACATAGGTGAGCACGAGCATGACATTTTTAATCGGGTTCTAAATGAAGACCCAACATAAAAAATCACACAACAACATAAGACCATGACCTACATTAATATAGACACTCAAGTCACACAAACAAAATCAGTTGGGGAAGATTTTTTATTTAAATAGTTAAATAATTCAATCTCCTTCTCTACACGTATATGTAGGTAATCACGTGGAAAGTATGATCTACATTACACTCAAATCCAAAAAGATCATGGAAAAACACACACACACACACAAATTTTAAAATTTGGTCCCCACACACACCCCTAAATTGTCTCTTTATCACTTCGTGAAAATAAAACACAGAGACAACATAAACCGACCTTGACGAAAGGAAAATTCCAACATAACCTTAAAAAATACTTTTAGATTTTACGTGATTTGTTGTTGGGTTTTTTAACTTTTCCTATATTTTGATTAAATGTTAAATAGTATTAACTGAATTGAATAAAGACTGAAGACAAAAGGTTTACCAAGAAAAACGGAAGCGTTGATCGGAGTAGATGTCTTGGGATGGACCATAGCAAACCAAGGTGGGACCACTCTTGACCGTCCGATCACGCACATGTTCCGAGCCTGACCCAACATCGCTACCAACAACGACGTTAATATTCCAAAACTTGCACCAATCCCAACCACTTTCGTCACCCATTCCCATCCTTCCGATTTACTAAACGCCGTCGAATACGGTGCTTCCGGATCTATCTACTCACATCAATATTACTTCATTACCCACCAAAACCAAATATTTGTACAAAAATCCAAATATTAAAAAAAAACCAAATATTTGTATAAGAATCCAATTTTGTACGGACCAGATCGTAAGGTAGGAGCATGGACATGGAAACTGCCATTAAGCAGTAAAGTACAATGACGATTACGACTGAACCAGATATTCCCATTGGTATATCCTTAACCGGGTCTTTTACTTCTTCGGCCATAGTCGAAACGGCATCGTATCCTATATAGCTTAAGTAAACCATTGCTGCTCCGTTAAACACACCCGAAGCTCCGAACGGGAAAAATCCAGACGGGTTTTCCGGGTTATCGGGTCGGGTTAGATTCTTTACGTCTCCTTTCCAGAAACCCATGGCGATCACGAACACAATAAACGCAATGTGTAACGCCGTTAAAACCATGTTCAACTTCGAACTCTCTCTCTCGTACTGTAACAGATCACGAACGTAACGGCGAGGACGACGAAAACTGCGATTGGATCGATTTCGTTAAATCCGATTGGGAGAGACGAAACGACGAATCTCCATTTCGAAGTCGAGATTCCGAATGCAGATCCGAGATAAGCGGTGAATCCTCTCGAAACAGCGGCGTTTGACATTACGTAATCCATTATCAAATTCGCTCCGGTCAAAAACGCCGGACACTCGCCTGAAAAAAACGGTTACAGATTTTGAAATTCGAATTATCCAGATTTAGGGATTTCAATTTTGGCGGGAGAATGTGTACTGACCGAACGTGATACGGATGTAACTGAATGCGCCGCCGGCGACGGGGAGGTGGACGGCGAATTCGGTGTAACAGAAGGCGGAGAGAAGAGCGCAGAGACCAGCGATTGCGTAGGAGACGACGATTGATGGACCAGCGAAGAGTCGACTAGTACGACCGGTGGTGACGAAGACTCCGGCACCGATCATACCTCCGATTCCAAGTCCGACGAGATCGTACCATCGGAGAGTGCGACGCATCTGTTCGCCGGAAACAGCGCGTATTCGGCTCATCTCGTCGTAAGAGGTGGAAACGGAGAGTGCTCGCCGGGAAAAACGGGAGGGAGTGTCGGAGAGAGAGTTGAGATAGACACGGAGGCTGGAAAAGGAGGTTTCTCCGGCGTGGTTACAATATCGGGCCTCCATTGCGGATTCGGGTCGGGTCAAGATGGATCGGGATAGAGTAAGTTTGAAAGAGGTGGTTTTATAATGGGAGAGAAATTGAGATAAGAGGCCAGTAATTATGACCAACTTTAGGGATTAATTAATTATTATATTGAAGTATTCTCGATGATATCAACCAAAATACTTTTTTTTTTTATAGAGCGATTTTCTCTTAATTTTTTTTATTCTAAACTTAATAATGTAGTACCGTAGTTGTCTATAATATTCTCTCTTTTCTCGACATTGGTTTTCCCAAATGGAAATTTAGTTATTAATTCAATTAATATTTCGATGAAGTTTAACCGAGGGTGGCAGGTTGTTGATCCATACGAATTTTTTATTTTATTTTAAAGAAAAAAGAGTTCCAGATTTTTTTTTTTTTTTCAAAATTCTATTTGAAAAGATTCGGTTTAGGGCCAAAAAGATAAGTTCCCGCATGTTAGAGCATCAATACTTTAGAGTATCATAAGATTAAAAAAATAATAATTTTTTTCTTTTTACTCAATTTTACTCAAAAAAAACACTCTCTCTCTTCATTTTATTCAACTTTTATTAATTTTATATTTAAAAACAGCGATTTCCTCCTATTGATACCCACTTTTGATATCAACCCATTGATACCCTCTCTCCAATAATATCAACAATCTCCTCTTTTTACTTAATTTTTATTAATTTTATATTTAAAAACACTTCATTTTTTTACTAAAAAAATACTCTCTTTCCTCCTATTCCTCAAATTTTAATAATTTTATATTATATGATACCCACAAAATATGATCGCTGATGCTCTTATTCAACTCAAGTCGAGTATCAAGTCGATGGTATATCACGTGGAAATAGTGATTCATATTTTTTCGAGAAGATTTCTTACCTAAATAGCTAAGATTACATGTAGTCAAAACAAAATAAAAGCTAATAATACATTACTAATTTTTTTTGTTTTATAAATAAGAACTTCTTAAGTTTGATATTTCTTTCAAACTAAGTGAAGTATTTTATTAAATTTTAACTTACAAAATGAAAATTTTGACTCTTTTTTTTTTAAATGGTATAAATTTGTTACATTTCCATAATATTTTGCAATACAAGATTCACCAAAAAAAAATATATATATATATATATATATATATTTTTTGCAATACATTTATATCTATATAGATAGTCAAATTTAAATTTCTAATACGCGTCAAAATATAAGTTCATTTGTACACGTATCAAAATCTGATTGACTAAACATACATCATTAGATAAAGGTAGCTAAATAAATGAAAACAATTCAAGAGAAAGAAATTAATGTATATAGTCAATTAGAGAGAATACACTTGTATATATAGTATATCGTTTCATCCCTTATAAGAGTAAATTATATATTGTTCTCTCAATTCACAACATTTTTTCCAGCTTCGTGGTTCCTTGATTTCTTTTTGGAACTATGGCTGCAAATTCATGGACAAGAGAAGACAACGAGCGGTTCAAGAATGCATTGAGCTTGTTCTGTGCGTTTTCGCCCACTCGGTTCCAAAGGATCGCCGAGTATGTGCAGAAACCGGTGGTCCATGTCAAGGAGCATTACGAGGAAATGGTCGATGACCTTTTGGAGATCGGATCGAATCAAATGTTGTCTGATAACTTGACCGGGGAAATGGTTCAGACTCTGAACCAGGTTGAGAGAACCGTATGGAACAAAGAAGAACATGAGTAAGTATAAAATATTATGAGTTAACTAAGGTTTTTGTTAGTTTTGGATTAGACATTTTCATACACGTATAAATTTATATCGATAGTATAGTGGTAATACAATATTATGAGTTGATAGGAATAGGATATACATTTTCATACATGCATAAGTTATTATAACGTTAATATGGATATGGTAGTCTCGTGGTATTATTTTGTGGATCTATGTAATTAGGATTCGATACCATTAAAACGGTGGCCCAAAAAAAAAAAAAAATCTCTTAAATTTTTATTATTCAAAAAATAATATTAGCTTAAAAACAATATATTTCACAAATCCATATATATTTTTTTCTATTGGTGGCCCAAAAATATTTTTATTTGTGGTCTAAAAAATCACTAATTTAATTTTATTTAAATGTGTGTAACCCTATAAATTTAATATCCTAAAATAAAAATGTTGCCTATAAACGAATGTTTTTTCTGGTGGCCTAAGCGGACCACCCGCATAGCCTCCGGCCCTTACACTAAACATATTCTCTTCTTAGGTAGTAGATACTACAAAATTCACATAATGGTGAAATGTTTTCGAGATTTATCTGCGTCATATACTTTTTTCATGAACACAAATTTTTTGTTTTGTGTGGTATATAATCTCACTTGAATTAATTTAGGTCGTTTACTAATTGCATGGTGAAGTAAACATGATTAAAAACGAGATTATTTCGCATTCATAATGAATTACTGGTTCGTTGGAAATCTAATGCAGATGGTTTCTGATCGGGTTGAAGCGGTTTGAGAGAGAATGGGGAAAAATCGCGGTCTTATTGAATTCCAAGAACCAGGTGCAAGTCGCGATCTATGCTCATAACTATTACCAGTGGCAAAACTCAATGAAGAATGTGATGAAACGTTCAAGGGCCAACGACGTGACTATTGTGGACGCCAACATGGATCCGAGGGGCCAGCAAGGGAGCTTCATTCAGCAGCAGTCGCAGCCACAACAAGAGAGGATGGTGCTGGACATTGGTCAGAATGCTAAGTATTTCGGCTCCACCTCATCTCGTCCATGGGGAGGACCTTAACAATAAGAATCTAATTCATCATGAAAACTAATGAATGTCTATGGATTTTGAATTCAGCTGGACCATATATTTTATTTAAGTCGTTTTCCGTTTTCCAAATTTTTTATGTTTGCTCATTCTTGAATATCCATAAGAAAATATGGATTTCGAAGGATAGAATCAATAATATTTTTAAGTTTCCAACGGACGCAATCTCGAGCCTACCTCTATCAATCGTAAGTAGCCTAGTGATGAAAGTAGAAATACAATTTTTTTTTTATATAACTAATAATCATCTTACAAAGGGTTTTAGATGCAACCCCGTTCACATCTAATCATACGATTCTTCGAAAATCAATATAAACGACGCCTTTCATTGAAAATAATGATTATTCAGAGTAGTAGTACATACTAACTAATTGATCAATGATCATATCATACAATGTTAGTGAAACCATTTTTTTCTCCTTTCGTTGGAGTCAAATGCCTATTCAACCTTTAGTCAACCTTTTGACTTTTCAATAAATCTTTGACCTTACTACCTTTGCCTTTCTTACAACCTTTCGAATCATCAAATTTCTCATTTTTCCTATACTTTGAGCTTTTGAGTAATATGATCTCGTCGTTATTACCCTCTATTGATCCTTCTGATATCACAACGCTTATTTGGTCATGATCAAGATCGTCCTTTCTATAAGACTTTTCAGCATTTTCAGATCGATCGAAGCAATGATGACTAGATCCTTCCACGTATTCGATCCAATCAAGATAATCTCTTTTCGAAGCAAAATCAGAAGGATTTGCAGTCGATCTTCCTTCCGATTGATCTACTTGACCGCTTGTTTTCGAATTTTTATTATCTTCACGTTGATTTTTCTGACCATTTTTACTAGAATATCCCTCAATCTGATCCACACGATCGCGAGAATTATTCCTAATAGATCCTTCAAGTTGGTCCATACGACCCCTAATCAAATCTTCAAGATGATCCATGTGACCGTTTCTAACCGAACCTTCAACCTGATCCGTACCATCACGGTTCATGTTTCTAACTGAGCCTTCAATTTGTTCCTTGCGTTCACGACCACCATTCCTAACCGAACGTTCGGGCATTCGGGGTTGATCGTGACCGTCCACGTGGATATTCTTTTTATGTGCCTTTTCTTTTAGCATTAGCTTACGGTGCATGGTCTCCATAATCTTTGTTACCTTAGGTGTTTCCTTCGTTTCGTTACTTTCCTCATTTTGCGGCGAATGATTTTTCCGGAATAGCTCTCCACCATCTTCCTCCGACTTCATGGACCCGTCTTGCCGGAGCCGGCTCTTGTGGAGTTTCACGTACTTCATCGATAGCTTTTTGGTAATTTTCTTCATTTTCACCTTTTTTTTTAACCCGATAATAAGTAATTTAAGTTATAAAAAGATCTGTAGAATTTTGGTTTTCAACTACGTGGAACTTATAGGGTAATGAAGAGATAGGAAAAATAAAGAAAAAGTTATTTATAACGATGATGAATACCCAAAAGAAGTAATTCGTTATCTTTTTTTGCTATAAAATAAGAAAGACAGATAAAAATAAAACTCGGTTTAAACTTTTAAACAGCACACTTGACAACCATCAAGGCAAAGATGTAGCACGAATTTACCACAACAAAAATCTGTCCTACGTGCCAACTTTACCAAAATTTCAAGATTTTCTTGGTAACGACTAAAATTTAGAAATGAAGATTAGATAATCCTACTTTGAATTAAATAACCATAATGTATAAATCATTAAGTATTTTTGTTAGATAGATAGAGGTACAATCCCTTCTTCTCTCATTCTATAAATACAACAGAAGAGACTCAGAAGGAGAAACTACTGTCAAGGCAATGCAACGAGCATGATTTCTAGTAATTTGTGGCAGAAAGTTTTGTTGGAATAATACTTAAAGCTTATATCGAAGCATACATCTCAAACTGAAACCAAGTGCACTGCATTCTACAAGGGTCTTTTACCTCCTTGAGTAACTTTCCCACGTGGTAAAGATTAAGTCTATAATGGCACTTTTCGAATACTCCAGGTCCAAACCGGCCGCCCTGATTCAGGGAAAACATAGTAATTCTCTCTAGATACTACGAGAATAGTTGTAACAGCCGAGATATTCCACAGATAAACGTAGTAATTGTTAAACTTTTATTTTGAAGGAAAATACAACGAGAATAGTTTTACGTATCTATCTAGGAGGATATGAAATATTTGGGGGAGAATAACTAATCATTCATGTCTTCCTTTGCTCCACACGTTAGTACTTGCCATTGCTCAAAATCTGTTGATCAATGTTTGTAAAAGAAAATCACCATAATTTAGCATGATATACTCATTTTTACATGAGTCAATCTATTCATTAATGACCAAAGCTCCGGTGATAGGAGGAATCTCGGCCCATCTACCGTTGTCTAGTTGAACGTATAGGCCACCAATGCCGTCTTGTAATAGAATGGTCAACATTCCTAAGTCAGAGTGACGACCCACACGGATGGTCAGCTCTGAGCTGGGACAGGTTGAGTAGTAGTTCATGTTGACCATCTTGGTCCCCATCAAACCATTTCTTCTTCTAGTCTCACTCCATCATAATTTCAACTATCCCTTTCACCATTTCCATCGACGATTTTAGGAACTTAAGTGCCACCTCTATGTCACAGAAACATATATATAGCCAAGTTTCATGAATCCGTAATCCAAAACCAATTGGAAATAAGTGAGTTGATATGTGTCTCTTACGTTCCAATTTAAAAACAAAGAATTTCTAAATCTATGTCTTTATACATTAGTTTAGATTTAATTTTATGTCAAAAATGAGATTCCTGACATTTATATACATGCATGGTTGAGGCCCGTGTTGAAGAGCCTCATGATCATATTGGTGTAAATATTCTGGCGCGAAGGTTGTTCCGTACTTAACCAGCTTGCTTGGACTCACTTCTTTTAGGTACATGGCTTCTTCCTGAGGAGCCGGTGTTTTCAGCAATTCAAGCAACTGCACCGAAACACCATGGTTCACGTTCACATAAAAAATGCTATATGTTGGACATTAATTACCTGGAAGAGGCCAAGTGTCTCGGCAGCTTCAACGATATGTTTGGCCACCTCCTTGCTAGACAACGAAGGTTGGTCCTCAAAATTGACAGCCATTGTCTCGGTCTATACTTGTGTTTGAAAATGAATGCTGAGAGGTCCTAAGAAGGAGAGGCGGTTTAATTAGTAGCGAAAATAATGGCAATATTATATTTCTTATCTTTTTAAATGCAGTGATTGATTATGTGGGATCACGTTATAGTCACTTAATACTTCCCCTGATTTGTCTAATCACAAGCGTGTACAATTCCAAATTTTTATAAAGATAAATACCAAATTTATCAAACTCTATTAGCATAATGATGTATAGAATCATATTTCATCTCTACCTAGCCTTTATCTCTTATAACAGTGATTGATTATCATTTTAATTTATCTTTTAAAAGGCAGCGATTGATTATGTGGGATGACGTTATAGTCACTTGATACTTTCCCAGATTTGTCTAATCACAAGCGTACAATGCCATCTTATTATATAACATGGCGTAAAACATCTCTCCCACCGGGGTTTCAAAACCAGTGATCCACGACATACGCTGGTAGCATAAAGTAATTTTACAAATCGCACAAAATCTCTATACGAATATTTATATAAGATATTTAGTTGAAAACAATTTTTAATAAAGATAAATTTAACATAAAGCAAAACTTAGGAAAATGAAAACATCAAACTATAGAATTAAAGATAGAAACGACAATGTTTGTGTCGTTATATATAGATAGAGGTATATATTATATCTATGAGGAACACAAAATAAGGCAGTGGGGGTCAATTTTTGTCCAAAAAGAGAAAAGAGCTTTTACTTTACGCCGACCGAGATTGACCATGGATAAAAATAGAACTAGATCAAAGAGAAAAAGCAAAGATAAAGAAAATTTAGTTGATGATAAGCTTTTATATGTTAAAACTTTCAAAATATCATCAAAATTTTTTTGTCAAAACATGTAAAAATAATTTAGTTGATAACTCTCAAATCATAACTAGTTTTACACATCTAAAAAAAACCTCTACCACGAGTGTCATTACAAACCCAAAACCAATGTTTTTACTAACCATACGAGAAATACCACCAGATGTTGCTAACCATACGAGACATACCTACAGATTTCAGAGACTAAGATTTCAAAAGAAAATCTAACCTTTGAAAAAGCGGTTCCAAAGACTAGACCACCAATATGCCTAAGTCTTCTTCACATTTTCCTCTTCTATCTCCTTCAAAACCCTCTTGATATATCTTTCTTCATTTCCTTAATGGCTGGCGGGTCGAGGAACGTCGAATAAGGCCTGAAGACGTAAGCAAGAAACGATGAAGTACTCAAATGTAGCATTGTGACAGCTAGGAGGCTTGTGATGATGCCAAACAAGTAAGTAAATTCAATTTGAGGAGTTAGGAGTCAATATTTGAGATTAATCCCGTGATTTCTATCTAAAAGGTTAATCACCATTCTAATGTGACTAACTTGGACTTTTTCTTTTCCAACGACATCGCCTCTTTGGCATGAAGTTGTTCGTCTCTGGTGCATAAAATGGACAATGCTAGTCTAATTTATTTCAAAGTGTTAAGCAAATATATAATTTTTTAATTTAGTGGACATGGGACCAATAAATAATATAAATCTATTGAAAAAAGTAAAGACATGGAATTATGGGAATTTTTTTTATACTAGTAAGTTTTGTATAGAATTCAAATAGAAAATAACGTGGACTAAGATGGAAAAAAATTGGCATATGCCTCTTCTATTCGCCGATTAGCCCAACATTTTTTTTCAAATCACATGAAATTATGACATGTTCATCATATTTTTTTCTCTTTGTAGTTTAATTATTTCTAGGTCAGCCGTATTGCATCAGTGAAAAATTCAATTTTTTTTTTTATTTCGATAGAGTTTAGCCAGTAAAACTGGTAAGGTCCATACGCGATTGAAGCTCACCCAAATCTTCCCAATTCCAAGACGCAACACTTTATTAATCCTAAGCAAAATAACCCAAATTCGAACCACGATCAAACTTGGATATTGAGATATCCACATAATCTCCACCTCGATCAAGATTCACTCTACTCTCACTTGATTTTTCCGTTTTCATGATCATCACAACCCCTTGGATTGCAAAAAGATCTTTTTATCGGATATATAGGCCTTATTGTAACTATTATTATAATCTAAAGCCCTTAACTATGTTTGTAAATATATTGTAATCATATCTCACTAAAGAATTATGACATTCACCCCTATATGGTTTCAGAACATTTTACGATACCCTAAGATCTCTAAAAACATTCAACGCCACTCCTTCTTCCTCTACATCTCTTCTTTTTCTTCTTCAATCTCCACCACTATCATGTCATTTGCTGATACTTCTCTTCTCATAGCTGTACGTAGGTGGGAAGAAAATAAACATGGGACCAGGGCATCAATTTTTTTGAAAATAATTAAGGGCATTTAGTTGAAAATTTATATTTTTTATTTCATTTAGTTACAATTTGAAACGTAGTTATAACCAAAATGTAGTTATAACTTTTTTTTTTATCATCATATAAAAGAATTGAAATAGTCATCTATGAATTTCTAAATTTTCATCCACAAATAAAAATAACGTTTGATATTAATACCATTAAAAAAAAATCAATATACATATATTTTAAAACACTTATGTATTTTTAATTATTCAATTTTAAAAGTACTATAATTTTAACCGTAGTATTCAACCGTAAAATTAACCGTATCATTTTTATTAAATGCTCGTAACTGTTTCTAACCATAACCGTATCAACCGTAACCGTATTTAACCGTAACCGTTTAACCGTAACCGTTTAGTTAAGGTTATTGTTAAAAAAAAATTTATAACCGTAACCATTGGTTAAAAAAACGTAACCGCAAAAACCGTAACCGTGGTCATGCCTAATAAAAACCATGTACTTCTTTAACAAATACCCAAAAATGATTTGGTATCATATGGTATATAAAAATGATTTAAAAAATTTGGGTAAGCTAAAATTGCTAAACGAAAATTACTAAAACTGAAAGCTTTAGATTGCTAAAATTGAGTGATTTTATTAACTTATTCAGAGAAAATTTTTGGTTAGAAAGATTAATTTTGAAAAAATTGGTTAACGATCTTATAGAAAGAAAAAACAACTACGATCTAATTTAATATTTTGTCCGCTAATTTAATATTTGTTTGTTTTTTCTATACGAAGATGGTGCGTAGACCAATAATTTGTGTGAACCGCTAACGTTGTCACGGCTTGCTTGCTTCCACTCCCACCTTAACCGAAACATTATTTTCAACAGATGTAAGACTTCTCCAGATATGCTTTTTAATCACGAATGGTCAGGAGATCGACTTTTTGTTCTGCCGTGAAGTAACCAAAAACATACTAATTAATAAATACCAAAAAGTAGAGTAAAAAAAAAGAGTTAATTAAGCAGTAAACGTAAAATAATGTAATAATTTGTAAACTAACGTAAAATAATTTTAATTAAATGAACTGTAGAAGAAGCAATGGCTTTTGACTTAAAAGTCCTTCCCATTGCATGAAATAGACCGACTGACACAAACATCTGCGTGTCAGAAAATCTGAGTGGGAAATTCGCACAAAAATTGAGGAACTCTGCACCTGACAGAGAAGTCTGACATAAACGGCTGGCATTTAATGCGCCATTGTGTTGTCCCATCATTAACAGCGAAACTGAACTTCCAATATACAACCATATGAGTACATGGCCGGTTATTTATATCCTGATCCTCCATTGCATAACCCACACCAAACTCTCTGCTTTATTAGAAAAAAATTACTCCAAAAGCCTATCTTTTCTGTTTTGTTCTTCACCAACAATCCCACGTTCCGGTCACAGACTTTGAGATCGTCTAAGGTTGGTGGTGACATGAATTTATTGGTGATGGTCGGATTAAATTGTGGTTTATATTTTTGGAATGTTTCTTATAATATAGTTCTAAATTTTTAGTTTGGTCGCAAAAAATATTATCTCTCCACCCAGATCTGGGTTGTGTATGTTGGATAAGATAGAAGGAGATATTAATCGCATAATTTTATGTCTACGCAGATGGCGCTTCATGTACGTCTTCAAAGTGGTGTTTGGGTTAAATCTGGTTCTGCCGAATGGAGTTTCAAGGAGAATCTGTCGGATCTAGGGTTTCAGACTTTGGTAAATGAGATCCAAAGTTTTGTTTCCCTCGCCGAAAGAGTCCGTTTGAGTTACCGTGTTGATGCGACTACCCCTCTCCTGCTGACATACAAGGTGGAGGAGAAGATCGTTGGTTGTATTCGGCGCAGAACTAAACCCGTTGATATCCGTAACGATTCTGAAGTTGCTACGTTTATGGGTGCCTGCATGGAGAACCCAGATCTTGTACTCTATGTGACCCTGGGTTCTCAGGATGTGGCAACATACCAGTTTCATTGTCGAACCCCCTTTGTGGTAGGCTCATCCTCTTACCTTCCAGGGGTAAACCCAACGAATGTGGAGGAGCAAGATCATGAGTACCGTAGTAAGTAATATTTGTAAAAGAAATTAGTTATGGTTCTTCGTCGGTTGCAGTACTAATCGCTGTTGTGGGTTTTGTTGACAGAGCTGGTCACTGGGAAATCCATTCTGGGGTCTAAAAGTGTGCTTGAGGAAATTTTTAGCCCCGCTGAAATGGTGACATTGTACAGAGTCCATTTGGAGATACAGAAAGCCGGCGTTGGACCAGATAGAAGGGCAACTGGGACATCACCTGGGGTTTTAGATATGGATTCCACTAACAGCAGTGACTCAGACAACTCATACACCGCGGCTAAAGCAGCTTACCGTAAGAAGCTGTAACACTCTCTTTAAGTAAATATTGGTATTTAAAAGTAGATGCTAAGCCACGGGGAACCTGGATTTCAACTTTCCTTACATACAATAACATTCCTGCCTTGCTTCCTTGATGTAAACCATCTCTTTCATGTATTCATTGTAGTGTTTGAAGCTGGAAACAATGAAAACAGAGACAATGCAGTTGCTCCAACCACCATTCCACATAGTCAAAATTCCAGTAACGTTGCACATACCTTTGGGGACGCTGGCATAACTCTGGACGCAACCCCCATAAAAGCTTCATTTGGCGATGAATGTCAGCAGATTGATGAGGCTGTTGCATTTTGGGACAGTTTGATTGCAGGTGGATATGATCCAGACCGAGGCATGCGAATGGCTTTATCAGCAGTTCAGGCAGCTGGGTACCCTCAGGCAATCCTCCCCTCAGGCATCGCTGAATTTCCCAACCAGAATACCAACACTTCTAATGTGAACGTTGCAATGTTCCATGGGCGTCCTGGCCCAACTCAGAAAGAGGTAGGCCAAAGCACCTCCTCTGGCCTAGTTACACCAACTGGTAGCAGTGCAGGTCAGATGGCAGAGGCTTGCACCCCAAACAAGGGCAAGGAGATAACATAGTCTGGTAATAAGACCATCCTTTATGTCGTAACATTTTGTAAATGTAAAGACTATGTTCATAGCTGCCCCTAAGTACTTGGATATAAATGTATAGGTGAGGTCATGGGGGAAGGTGGTAAAGATGGCATAGCCCCTGTGGGTGGAAACATTGCACAAACTCCTTTCCTTGGCCTTGCTTTGGGTTACAGGCAAGAAGGAAATGCAACTACTCCAATGGAGCTGAGTGATGATGGAAGTGACACTGAGGATATCAAAGAGGTTGATGGTGGGTTTTAAGATGTTGTGTTTAATAATCGTCCATGTTCGATTATGTTTTATTATGTAATTTCAAGTTAAAATGATCGGGTACCCATATTTTAAGGTTTACAAACCTTACGTGGGATGGCTAATATGTATTTTGGTTGGCTAAACTCTTTAATGCTGCCATCTTTTGTAATGGACGGATAACTTGTATAATATTTTTGCTTGTTGAATATGTATTGCAGTTCCACTTTGTTTAAACGCCTTCCGACTTAGCTGATACAAACTGTATATAATGTAGGCGCTGATACACACAATCCTAATGGAATCTACGTTGGAATGATATTCAAAACACGAGATGCATTTAAGCTACACATGGCTATGTATGCAATCACGAATAAGTTCCTTTATCAAACCGCAAGGTCCAGCCCTTGTCACATGGTACTTAAATGTTCAGGCTCCACATGCCCATGGCGAGTGTATGCAGTTCGCTTAGACAACTCTGATGTGTTTGAAACACGCAAAGTTGTAGAAGTACATTGTTGTACGGTTAACGAGAGAGGCAACTACCAACAGCTTGCAAGAACTAATGTCATTGGTGACATGCTGCGAAGCCGGTATGTGGGTTCTGTTAGTGGTCCACGACCAAACGGCATTGTCGAAATCATGCGAGTAGAGCATGATGTTCGCATTTCGTACTGGAAAGCGTAGAAAGCTAGAGAAATCGCAATGGACATATCTAAAGGAGCGTGCGGAATATCTTACAAAATATTGCCGTCATATCTGCAGCGTATGGTTGTGGCTAACCCAGGAAGCCTTGTCGACCTAAAAACATTTCATCAAGAAGGATTGGGGAACCGCTTCAAATATCTTTTCTTCGCCCTAAATGGAAGTATGGAAGGGTTTCCATACATGCGGAAAGTAGTAATCATTGATGGAACTCACCTGAAGGGTAAATACGGTGGTTGCCTCCTAACCGCTGCTGCACAAGATGGTGATTACGGAATTTTCCCGCTCGGATTTGCTATTGTGGATAGTGAAAATAATAACTCCTGGCAATGGTTTTTCCATAAGCTTACGACTTTTATCCACGATTCCGAAAATTTGGTTTTCGTATCGGACAGACATGCTTCCATTTACTCTGCTCTGAACAAGGTACCTTACGGACATTTTTTCTTGGCAATTATTAAATTAAATTGGAAACCGCCTCGGAATGCGCAATGACAATATATTGTGTAATGAACATTTTTGTGTAGACGGACATCTAAATTATTGGCCAAGTATTTACTATGTTTTTGTTCTAACTACAAAAATGGCTATGTAATCGTAGGTTTATCCGCTTGCTGGACATGCTGCATGTATTGTCCATTTATCGCAGAACGTACGATCCCGTTTCCCAAATCGCCGCTTACCATATATGGTGTTAGAAGCTGCCAAAGCATACACAATTGGAGATTGCAACAGGATTGTTGAAGAGATCAGAAGAGTAGATCCAACGTGCGCTGCATACTTACAAGAGATAGGGTTGCAACATTGGACACGGTCACATTGCCGCATAAACCGATATGATATAATGACAAGCAACGCAGTCGAGTCATGGAATGCTGTTATAAGGGAGGCTAGGGAGTTCCCAATTGTGTCTCTTATAGAGTTCATAAGTGCAAAGCTCATGGACTGGTTTTCTAAACGCCGCGACGTAGCAGAAAGTGCAACAGAAGGTCTAACACCAAAAGTACTAGGAATCTTGGCTGCCAACTTTGAGGCCTCCTCAGGGTATGCTGTTAAAAAAGTGACGAATACTTCATACGAAGTGAGGGACAAGGAAGGGGAGCCGTTCCTCGTTAACCTAAACAACAAAACGTGTAGCTGTTTTAAGTTCCAATGTTTGGCAATTCCTTGTGAACATGCTGTTGCTGCTGCTTTGAAGGCAAACATAAAAGTTGAAATACTTACCGCAGGAGAGTATACTGCAGAGAGCTTAATAATAGGATATGCCGCATCAATCAGTCCACCTATACAATTAGATGATGTGGAGGACATAAGTACAAGTATGCCTCACCTATGTTTACACCCACCAATCACAAGGCGGCCTCCGGGAAGGCCTAGGAAGCTACGTTTCTTCTCCCGCGGGGAAGTTCGAGTAAGGTTTAACCTTTGCGCAAATACTATTTTTTTGCCCTAACCATATCCATATTAAATTTCCTTTGTGTTTAGGTTAGGACCACGAGACGACGCACAGTTTGTAGCCGTTGCAAGGGAGTTGGACACAACCGTGCAACATGTAAGATGCCAATAAGCTGATTATAACACAGTGTTTACAGAAGGGGTGGAAAGAACAGATGAAAACCAAGGCAGTAGCTGTACATGGGTCAGCTCTAATTTTCTTGTTCATATGGAGTATAGTAATGTATCATCCCAGAGGAAGACGTGGTTTGGTTTGTAAAATACGTTAAAACGTCTTAATAATACAGCCCCTTTCTGTTTTAAAGGAGTGTCAAACAAGGCAATATGGTTGTTCGTCAATCACAAACAGAGCCACTTAGATGTTGGGTCGAGAGATGGAAATTTATTTCTGGTCATTTCTAAAACATACAATTCGGCCCAACTAATAATTGGACCAATCTGTCTTTCCGTTAGCCGCCATTTGTGGATGCTAGAGCAGTATGGAAGGGACAAAATATGTTGGGTTTCACTCCTACTATTTAACCTAAGCCCAAACCCTAGATCCAAACGACCACCACCTACACCATTAACCCTAAACACTTAACCCTACATCATGAAACCTAACCATGATGAGTTAACCCTAACACAACCCTTTAACCCCAACATGTTTCAAACTACACACCCCAGCCAAATCCGTTGTTAGCAATCCTAAAGCCTAATAATAAACAGTATTCCGTTGCAAATGGATGATGTTTACTTCCACTTCACCTTTCCACCGTTTGTATACGCTTTGCAGTTAAGATTTGCCCACTTCATCAAAAAAGTTAGGCGCTGTACAGTCATGTTGATCCAAGTAGCTGGATTTGGAATTGCCCTAACTTGACTTGGGCACAAGGTATAGTAGACAACAAGAGACGGAGTGGTAGGCCATTGTTTTACTTGTTCAACTACAAACTTAATTGGCTGACCAATTCTGTGTATGGCCAAAGTAAATTTTTTGTTGACCGAGTACTATTTTTTTTAACAAACTATAACCTTGTTGTACGACCAACCCGATAGTAAACATTGCACGTATTCAAAACACGCAAAATACCACACAAATGTTCATTAAAATTACAATACATGAGGGATACAAGGTTAAGTTTCGAAGACGCACATAAACGACAAATCGGAGGAATAACATGAAAATACATTAGACAGGGGCAAATGGGAAATGATACAAGAGAGGTGTTCAGAAATTGAAATCAAATCAATTTTCCTTCGTATTTGTCATACAAAGAAATAACCAGGTTCTCTGCTGCAACTGGTAGATGGTCCGGAGTAACCTGTAAACAACCCTGTATTCCGTTAACAGCATGCGACTCCATTAGAAGAACAGAGACAATACCGGAGTCAATAAAAATTGGGTGTTGAGGTATCTCCACCGGTCTTTCCACAGCGTAGGCCTCCAAATCTGAATCCCCAAGGTCACGACCAGACTGCCTCAACAAATAAGGGAACATTTTGGCTATTGGTCTGATGTTCTTCGCAATTGCACCATTAGTTCGAAAGGAGCCATGACAGTCGAGAACATAAACCACCATCTCTGGCCAATCTGCACATAACGCAACCCAGTGCTGTTTGTCGAAATTGAAGGGGAAGTAAAAACGTTCCGCATCACAATTAGAGTTATTCTCCCCATTCAGTAGCTCAATCAGTTGCTTAGAAAACTGGAAATCCAACTTATCCTTTACCCTTGAGAATTTTGTATAATTCCTTGAAAGTAGGGCAACAAATTTAGTGTCAAAAAAGGCAGCCTTCTTAAACACCATATTGGGAGCAAGGTATTCATACACTGTGGTTATATAATTCACCAAGACATCCATAACCTAAAAACATGGCTGTTTATGTAAATTTTGTAAAAAACTTGAGTATCCAAAAACAATTGCTATGCAAACACAACTTACCTTTGTTGTGATGGATTTGGTTCTGCAACCAATCTCCAACAGCTCCTTGTTTGATAAATTAACTCCTCCAACATCAATGGTGCTGTGTCCCATGAACAAATACAATAAATGACATCAAACGCAACACACAATAATTAGGTTAAATGGCTAATAAAATTCATAAACAGTCCATGCCTAACGTAGTCGCTAATTTTTCACTTATCCCTAAGGTACTCCACTGTAAAATTTTTAATACTTACCAAGCTGTCTGCAGTTTCTCATTAAGGCTTGCAAACTTAGGAATGGTTTTCCCCATCTCTCCTACATTGTTGTCTACAGCCTTTGTCCTTCTGGTCGCACGTGGATCACACTGGAAATCATTAGCCAATTTTTGGGGCACAATCTTGAGTCTCTTGCTCCTACGATCATTGCACACATGGTCTTCCTCATCAACAACCATGTTGTCCTCGACATCAGGAAGCTGATGATTTGGTTCAGTCTGCGATAAGCCGAGGGAGAAAGATGGTAATTCAGTACCCAGAGAACATGTATAACCCTGCATATTGTAAGGGACTTCTATGTTGAGGATCCATTCACAGTAATATAATAACCACATACAAGTCATAACCAGTGTTGACTAACCTCATGAAGACTTGAATTGACATCTACCGCTCCGTTTGGTGGGACTTGTTCTGAAGGTGGACAAGCAGTGTCTATTTTCCCATTGTCTAAGTCGACCGCACTGCCCCGCCCCGGAACAACAGTATCCGTGTTACAAGGAACAGCATTCTCATCCGCTGTACCTGTTGGAGGTTAAGGAGAAAGTGTTGCATGAACGGGTTGGTTAACATTGAGGTCTATTCCTCCTCTCTCGGTTCCACTTTGATCCTTGTTAGTACTGTAACTGTGCAAGTGTCCAACAATGCCAGCAATAACATAGTCCCCAATACTCTTAACACTCTGACCACCACAACTTCCCACTAAACCATCCTGACGAGTGAGTATTGTTTTTAATTCGGTAATACGCATACTGTTTTCTTCAACCCTCGCTTGAAGAGCTACAAATTCATCCTTCACTTGACTTGCTACTATCTTTCCCAATTCCTGTAGCTGAACCTCGTCTAAAGGAACAACTGGACCACCGTCATTGTTACTGGTTTCACCACCAGCAACTGATGTACCATTATTTGATTTCAAGCCCTTTTTCCCCTTTGCTTCCTTTTCTGCTGCCTCTTTTTTCATTCGTGCAACATCCGCATGAGTTGCACCTCCCATAAACATATCCCCTGAGAACTCAAACTCTTCGTTGATCAACGTCATCATATAGTCAACAGAAGAATCTTCCTCATCATCAGACCAAACCAACATCGACTCATCTAACTCCGTATCACCATCGTCCGTTATAATTGAGTCAACTGTCACCTGTAGCACATACATATCACCCACTCACATCCTAATCTCAACAATTTCCGTCTAACATATATGTTTTCCTAATTAGAGAACATGGGAGCTGCAGATATAAAGTAAAACATACCTTGCAAGTTTCATTCAATTCTCTGGCATGAGAAGGACTCAGACTGTACTTGACAATCTCACCATGCTTTCCGCCATCCTCTTCATTATCTCCTTCAGATTCTGACGCTGACGAGGTTTGTATTTGCTCAACCTCCGCCAAAGCAGGCACAGCTTTGACCATCACCAATTGCAGCGCGTGAACAAAACCTTTGAGTGCAACAGATTTTTGCGACCAAATAATCTCATCCTTTTCTTTGATACATGACATCAACAAGTTAAACGCATGCCTACCTCATGGGTAATTGAAAAACGCAGGCAAATCTTGAATCATCTCTGCGTGTTCATTCATAATCTTCGGGTGGTGTGTTGTTGGGATGAGAACCGCAACCAACAATGCTAGACACGCATACTTAATGCGGGTCTCCGTATCGGTCACCGTCCTCCTCTTCAAATATCGAATCACAGATGCAACAGTGACTGATTTCAGCTTCCCAAAAAGAGAGGGCCAATATGGTTTAGAAGAGATGGTGTCTTTCACTTTACCCTTCGATTTTTTGGGAAACGGACCGCAAGGTAACCCCGTCACTATTGCGAATTCCCGCAAAGAGATTCTTACGGATGTTCCAGCGAAAAGGATCCATATTTCGTGTTTTTTCTTCACTTTCAATTGCCGAGACATAATGTACCGACCAAACCTTCCCGAATATGTTGGCTCCTCCGACAATGACACAAATCTCCCACATGAGGATTCCCTTATAACACGCGCCTCATATTCATCTAACGCATTCATAATCGCCGTTATCCGAGATGGTTTGTGGTACGCAGTAATCTTCACACCCACTGGCTCTTGCCCTTTCGCAAACATCCTCCTTGGCAATCGGGTCAATTCCAAAGCATTCTCCATGACTGAACAGTAAATCTGGAAATTAACAGTTAGGGTTCGGGTTTTAGAAACCTATTATATTATTCTATGTGACTTTAAATCTTACCAGAGGTACAATAGTCCTAATTCCAACTGAAGATGACCGTTAATCCTTCTCCGCTGTCCTCTGTCAAGAACACCACCGCTTCTTCTTGGGAAAAATTATTTGGGTGTTTTCCAACGGCCAAATAATTGCCTCGAATTGGACTTCCACAATCGTAGAAACTGTAGAAATTTAGTAAATAAGAGGCAACTCTTATGATTCTCTCCTTTGTAAACCTACTCCTAACCCTTGGCTTTCTCTCTCAAGTTTGAATAAAGAAGTTCGACACACTTACCCAGGAACTCATTCTTTTTTTTTTCTTATTTCTTTCCATACACCCAAATTAATTATGTTTTTGCAGAAATACATTAAGTAAATGTTCAACTACTTCCTGGGCAGAGTCATAATTAAAGTCACTGACACAATCCCTGACACATATCTGTTCACCTCGCCCTATGTCTTATAGATAGTAGAAACGCAATGGGTATTACGAAAGTCGGAACAGTTGCAAATCTTTCTTTGGTCAGTTGGCCAAATACTAACTTTTCCCTTGTTAGGGCGTCCAATTTCTCAAAAAAAACCACATTTATACAAATCATATTTTCGTAATATTTCAATCAAATCACAATCGTTAGGGGCCTTGACTTTAGGCTAAGCCATTATCCTTTTCCAAAACATAACAACATATCGCATCAATTTTATCACTACAATCTCTCTAAACGGGTGTTGAAGTTTTCGTTGAGAGATCTAAAGCTATGTCTCAGGTATTTCAATCGGGTTTTTGATTATCTATTTCGAATTCCATTTTTGAGATCTGGGTCATCTTCAAGACTGATACTTTATCGATCTTACTGGATACTTTCTCCATTTCCTCGATCTGGTTTTTGATTCGCTGTCACCTACTGTTAATAATGATCTGTGGTTGCATCGATCTAGATCATGATAGCAGAAAATTGGGTTTGGTGTCTTTTTTTTATGGATGATTCTCTGATCAGTGTTTCAAATGGTTATGATATGCCACTTTTGTTAGCTGAATCTGATTTTTCTCTGTAGACTGTTGTTCTTAGAGTGGCTATGTCATGTGAGGGATGTGTTGGTGCTGTCAAAAGAGTCCTTGGGAAAATGGAAGGTTAGTTTTATTGTAACTTTGTCAATATTGATGTTATGTTGTGTCTCAAAATGCTTTAAACGTATAGATTTCAGGGAAGGATTTTCAGTCTTTTGTAATCTGCATAGCTCTAGTTCTTGTCCACATTTTGCTTCAGATTTCCCTTAAACCAAATATTCATCTCTTCACTCGGTTTTTTTTTGGCAGGAGTGGAGTCATTTGATGTTGATATAAAGGAACAAAAAGTGACAGTGGTAGGCAAGGTGGAGCCAGATGCTGTTTTACAAACGGTATCGAAAACAGGGAAGAAATCGGAGTTCTGGGGAACCGAGGCTGGAACCGCCAAGGCCTAAGGAGAAGCAGTTCATTGTGACCTCCCTGTTTTAATAAAATCTTTATGGAATCGTCTTTGTTTCTTCTGTTTCCTGAGACTTGTGGCTTAGCATTGCTATGTGGAGCTACCTTCATGAAATATTCAAATACAATAATTATCTTCAGTGATTACGGTTTATGGATAAGTAAAGTGTACCAAAATATGAAATTGAGATTGCTGCTTTGGTATTTATTACCTTCATTTTTATTCATATAAGCAGGAATACAATACATTCTTCAATCAAAATTTTATTCTATCAATGGAGATTATATGAATCCACAACAAACATTTTGAGTAGCTAAACATATGGTGTGATAAAGCTTTATTTCAATGCAAAAATTGATCCATCTATTGCCTCATGTTGTGGTGGTTGGTATGGACTGAATAGCTGCAAGAGGGTTCACTTGGTATGAAAACGCAAGCTTCCAGAAATCTACGACTGCTTTTTTCGTGGACTCCATTTGTCTGCGAATGATCCTGATACATGTAACAAACACCAAAACACAATGAATTTTACTAACCACATAAAGATTCGGATCATTTAAGCATACCGGTCTCAGAACCAGGCTTAGGAGAATTCGTACCGTATAAAAGCAGCTCGTTTTCTCTTCAGAGCATAACATATGATTAATCCAACAAGACTTATGGCAACTTTTCCCTTGGAAATACTATATTGAGTATTACCAAGCTTGAGGCTTAGAGGATGGGATGACCAAAGTGACAACGGTTCATGTTGTTTAGAGAGTTTCAGGACCGAATCAATCTTTTCATTAGCCATAGACTTGTTTTTATTCACTAAAGCATAAGAAGAATCCTTGGAATCTTCCTCAAAAGAACTAGCCTCTGGAACGTTTACGGTTTTGATAGAAAGTGAAGAATGCAATCTTCTCAAAAGCCCCTGAAACAAAGAATTAAGTTGGAACAGGCTCACAAGTACTCATGAAAAGATTCAATAGTCGTACCTGTCGTCTTTCTTCAGGCAATGCAGCTTTCTCAACCCATGAAATCGCTAAGCTCATGTCGTTAGAGACTTTTGCAAGAACTCCAAAAGCATACAGCTCCACAACTTGCATATACTCATCGATATCCAAACGTATTTTCCCGCACAATCCTTTTTCACTTACTCCAACATCGTTTCGAATATAGTGGTTATCCTTGTAAACCCACAAGCTAAAGAACTCTTCCAGAATCTCACGCACACCCAAGTACGAACCATTTGATATCTGAAGGCATATTCTAAAGAGGAAACAAAAAAAGAGTAGATCAATCTAAAGGGGAAACCAGAATGAACCAAATATTATCCTTTTTCAAGCATATTAAGCTGTAATACTGTCAAAGATACAGAACAAGAAAGATACCCAGTGAGAAGAACTTGAACAGGAATAGCTGCGATTTCGCCAAACACGTCTCTTAACTTGTTTACCATCTCTACCGTCCTGCGTCGAAAAAGGAATATGTTTGGAAAACTACAACAAGATTACTAAACTCTAAAGTTTCTTTACAGCATCCAATTCCAAACAGAAATGCTCAAATTGAAATACCTGTTGAGTCCATGCAAGGATTGGATGAAAACCATAGCAGCAGATTCCAACATGTCATGTAAATGAGGATCATCAAAAGCTTCTTCGTTGGATAAAACATCAATGTTGCTAAATAGTTTTTTCAGTATAGAGGAAGATAATGAGTCTGCTTCTTCATACATAGAGCACACAAGGTAGCTATACACAATGACCAAACAAAAACAAACACAATCACCAATCAAAATTTCAAATTTCTTTCAAAACCCAGAAAACTAAAATGTTTTCCAATTATGAAATGATTTGTTTCTTCAAGCATAAAATTTAATTTTCGTTCTCCAGTTTCTATGTATAATCGGAATCAAAATTAGACAGATAAATCTACTAATAAGTTACTAAAGAAAACAAACCCATGAGATTCTTGACAAAGCCAACAAAAATTAGCAAATGTAAAATCAATTTCTCAGAAGCACCTCTCAGAACGTTCAATTTCTCCCCAAATTTCTGTTGCCTCCATGTCACAAGCGTTGAAAGACGATCATAAAAGTCTTCGATTCCACAGAAAAAATTATGCAATTACAAAACCCAGAGCGAGGAGATTGATTGATTGATTATGCTCGTAAAAGAAGATAAGCGAAGATGACGAAGGAATATGGTATTTGCCATTGGGCCAAAGCAAATAGGGCCCAATATTGTAAAAGTCCAACATAAAATCTATTTTATGAACAAAGAAAAATTAAGAAAATTCATTATTTTATCACTAAAAATCAAATCGTAACAAATCATTATGAAAAGGAAAAATTCCTTTTTTCAGCTATCATGCCGTTAAACACAATATTCTCCACTAAGCACTAACTTAATTCGAAAGTTTTTTTTTTTTTTTCAAATAAAATATCGTGACAAAAGATAATATAGTGCTAGAAAATGGAAACATTACAAAATTCGAGGGGAAAAACTAGACCTGGGCAACCGGATATTCGGTTCGGTTTCGGGTCGGTACCAATCGTTTCCGGGTATATCGAGTTTAGATATTTTATACCCATATAGGTACCAACTGAATTACGGTTCGGTTTCGGTATCTAGCGGTTCCGGGTTGGTCTCGGTTATACCCAAAATGTCACCAAACATAATATTACGACAATACTGAAACAAGTTCATAATAAAAATGTAAAAGCAACTTAATAGTTTTGAAACAAAATTACAAAATTAAAAGTTGAAATCCTAAGATAGGTAATTCTCCTTGCCTCATTAAAAAACCTTAATGTGAAAATCACATTGAAGGAAAAAGAGTACAATTCGAATATTGTTTTGAAACAAAGTATTAAACTTAAAAGATGAAATCCTAAGCAAAGTATACAAAAACAGTAGAAAATGACACAAGATTTGAGTAATTTAGAGAGATATTCCCTTTATATAAAGTAACACAAGATTCGAGAGTTTACAAGACAATGATATTAAATAAACAAAATTAAAGAGTTTAAACCTATTCAAAGTGATAAACTTTATAAGTTTCAACTCAAACATTCAAAATACGAAAATAACGAAACAAATTGTGAAACATCAAAATCTTAAAAGAGTGACATATAATAATTTCGGTTTCGGTTTGGTTACGAGTATTATCCGAAAAATAGTATTTGCTTTTAATAAAAAATAAAACAATACACTTATATTGGCTATTTTTATCCGAACTTACCTACTAAAAGATAACAATATTTGAACTAACCGAATTAATTGTAAACATAACAAAGAAAAATTGTAAAATATACTCAAACTATGCATACATATTTGTGGAATAATTTATGTTTCGGATATTTCGGATACCCATTCGGTTCTCGGTTCGGTATAGGTTTGGTTCCGGTTCTTTTGGTTCTAACAAAAAATATTCATCGGGTATTTTTTGAAGTTCAGTTCGGTTTCGGTTTGGATAATTACGGGTCGGTTTCGGTTCGGATTTTCGGTTCCGGTTATTTTTGCCCAGCCCTAGGAAAAACGATATCTAAAAAGAAAAATAAATCTTGATTTTAAATTTTATTTACTTCATATAACCCACGATCTCACACACACACACAACCACCTCTATGAAACTCATTTTATAAACTATTCACTCGTCTTTTTCCCTACCATTCAAAAACCCTAAACACCAACTATTAAAAACACTAATCATCATGAGTTACCACGTCAATGACTACGATGCTGAACCGGACAGTTTTATCACTTTCAAACCGGTCTACAAATCACGTCAACCAAAAAACTCCAACATTTTGTTCGATTTTGAATTGACTTACGTTCGACCTCCCGAACCAGATTCAGACGGAAACGAAGATCTTGACGCTTTCGAATCTCGGACCATATATCAAAATCTCGAGTGTGACCGAGATTGGATAATCGGTCGTGATATGAAACATTTGTTCACACACGAATTAGATTGAATATTTAGGCTAAGCTTCCTCTTAACCCTAAACTCTCTTTGGAGGTTAAGGTTAATTTTTGGAAGTTGATTTTTTATTAATCAATAGAGACTCTTATATAGGGTCTTGATACAACTTAATCATAACCCTAATGTAAAAAGAAAAACATTCAACATATAAAATTAAGAAAACCTAATTTATAAATAAAGTAAAATACCAAAACCCATTAACTAAATAAGCCCTAACCATGGTCTCGTATCAGCTAGACTTTCTCGTGTAGGTTCTATAGTATTGGTTCTTCACGAAATCAACGACGTGTTTCTAGAGACAGCCAAGATGTGCAAATACAGTGGCGCAGAAGCCATGACTAGCTTCTTCTTCAACATATTTTTCTTGTCATGGACTGCTATGCGACTCATTTATTACCCCTTCTGGGTCCTTTGGAGCATTAGGTCCCTATCATAAACCGTGAACTGTATACTATAAACCATAAACCCTACATGTATAATGTAGTTGGATCTTTATGTTTTCTTGTTGATCTCTATATGCAGCTACCAATCTATGAAATTGGAAGTGCCCTGGAACAAGAAGTATTTAGAAACTGGACTTCCCAATAGAGTACTCTACTGTGTCTTCAACACACTTCTCTATTGCTTACAAACTCTTAACATCTACTGGTGGGTCTTGATTTGGCGTGTGCTCATCAACCAAATCCGTGCTAAAGGGAAAATCGAGAGAGACATTCGTTCTGGTTAGATTCATATATACATACAAATCTAAACGAACAAGAACTTAATAACGTTATTGTGATATTCTATATATTACGGAACTTTTTGTTTTAACTAAGCATATGTCTTCAACTATCTTTACAGATTCTGAAAGTGATGAAGATGAGCACCAAGACTGACTGTTTCGTCAAATCAAATTGTAGCATCAGTCATGTGGACCTAATCACCAAATAAAACCAATCGTTTTGGTTAAGATTTTTAAATTATTATGTTGTAATGTATCTTTTTTTTTGGGTAAGGATGTTGTAATGTATCTAATGCAGCGCTTTTGTGTCTTCTCGAGCATGTCAGGGCTTTTTACAAGTTTGATCATAAGGACTATTTTCCGTTTTAAATTTCTTTATATTAAATTTCATATTTATTTTAATTAGTCTCGTTAGATTAAATTCTCGAGGAGGATGAATATGTATGTTCAATGAAAATGCATGAGACTCTCAAAGATAAGCCAACCAGTGTTTTTTTTTTTTTTTAAAGTTATAACTAAGCAACTTAAATAAATAGGTGCAAAAGAGAGTGAAAAAGAAATTTAATCTAAGCAAATGGGAAAACGGTCATTTGAATGCGAACTAACCGTTTTACGCCAAAATAAGCTATCCAATATCGGGAAAATTAACACGTGAAAGTCGGGAAACACAATTCATGACTGTTTTTCTACGGTTCTTTGATGCTCAAGCCAGAAAAGAATAAAGAAAAGTGAGAAAGAGAGACCACATAAGAGTCGGGGAAAGCAAGAAAATGAAAGTTGGAGAGCATGAAAGAGGTGGAAAAGAGTGACATTGGCGATGGCCCACGGTGTCTTAGAAAGTTTTACCAATCATGATGTAGTTTTCTTCCTAAAATTATAGTCTTGTTTTAGTATTTACCAATCATTCTTTTTTAAAGTTATGTAAAAGTTATTTGGCCTACACATTTTTCTTTTTTTGCAAATTTTTGTTGTTGTAGATTTAGAAGTTGTAGCTTTAAGTTTTTAGATGTAACTATTATAAAATAAAACATGATTGGTAAGCATATAATATGTGATGTAGTTTTAATTTATATAGTTTATACAAATAAATATTGTTATAATTTAGAAAATTATTGTTATTTTTAACATATTAAATAAATTTAGTTAACATATAAAATAAATTTAGTTAACATATAAAATTGCTACTTTTAACTAAATTTGTTTTATATGTTTAAAGTAGCAATATATTTCTAAATTATAATAATTTTTATCTGCACAAACTAATTAAACTAAAACTACATCACTTATTGTATATTTACCAATCATGTTTTATTTTAGAATAGTGACAACTAAAAACTTACACCTACAACTTCTAAATGTACAGCAAAAAAGGGGTGATTGGTTCGGCTGTAGCTGTAAAAATTTTGATGTAGAATTTTTGCTGTAATTATTTTTGCTGTAGTTGTATATTTTTTTTTGCTGTAGATTTAGAAGCTGTAGCTGTAACTATTTTAAAATAAAACATGATTGGTAAGTATACAATATGTGATGTAGTTTTAGTTTAATTAGTTTGTGCAGATAAAAATTATTATAATTTAGAAATTCATTGCTACTTTAAACATATAAAATAAAATTAGTTAAAAGAAAAATTTTATATGTTAACTAAATTTATTTTATATGTTAAAAGTAGCAATACATTTCTAAATTATAACAATTTTTATATGTATAAACTAATTAAATCATCATATATTGTATATTACTAATCATGTTTTATTTTATAATATTTTTATATCTAAAAATTTGAAGTTACAGTTTATAAATGTACAACAAAAAAATCTGCAGAAAAAAATGTATAGCTACGCCAAATAATTTTTACAGCCCAAAAAATAAGGCTATAGATTTTTGACAAGTTACAACCATAATTTTTTTTATTTTTTATTTTTTTGGGTTGTAATTTTAAAAAGAAAGCTACATCATGATTGGTAAAAAATTAGAAACAAGACTTTAGTTTTAAGAAGAAATCTACAACATGATTGGTAAAGATTTTATAATATTTTTTTTTAAACAAGGCTATAGAGAGGATGTAAACTAAATTAAAACCCAACCAATCATTCCCAAAATCTAAGC
Organism: Draba incana; assembly: GCA_963576765.1. NCBI lineage: Eukaryota > Viridiplantae > Streptophyta > Magnoliopsida > Brassicales > Brassicaceae > Draba > Draba incana. Next base: position 28,396,357 of record OY755213.1, read on the forward strand.
AAAAAAATCTGCAGCAAAAAAAAAAGTACAACTACAGCCAAAACACTTACACCAAAAATTCTATAGTTACAGCTGAACCAATAACCTCCAAAATAATTTATACCTTGTCCGAGTTGAGTTTTGTGTGCCGCTTCTAGTCCTGACGAGGGACCTGTTCACTTGTCCACTCAGTCTCCAATCCAAAACATCCTAAGTAGTGTGGCCATATCACCCAGAACATGGATCTATTATAGGTGGTCTTACTCATCAAGTTACTTAGGCCATTGTTGGTTCATGTCCAAATATCTTTCGGGCTTAGTCTAGTACCAACTACTCAAATAATGCTAAAAGATTTGCCTAAGCTAAACATATGTGGCATTCAATGATTTTCATAAGTGATTCGCTTAATTCAAAATGAGAGTATACTATCATGGACACTATTCATAAGTTATACTTATTTAAGTATGGGTGTCAATGCGGACGTTAACTGTACGAACCAGACTTAATTAGCATCTCTATGAGGCGGGTTAAGTCCATGTAATTTTCTGCCAAAAATGCGGTCGTTGCGGATCATTGTAGGCTTGACCATGCTTTAACGGCGGCGACTACTATTAAATTACTAGAAATCCAAATCTTACTTAACTGTCAAAGGCCGAAACAAGAAGAAAAAGTTACAAGGTGGCAGTAGAAGTAAAAGAATCGACTGAAGTTTTGGTTATCAATATAATATGGATAATGTGGTTTCTTATTGATGTTAGCTCGTGGATTGGTGTTTCATTTCAATCTCACTTGTGCGAGAGGAGCTTGTGATCGATGTCTTGAAGAATTGACCCGTTGACGACTTAATAAGGATCACTTTTGAAACGCTTCTATTGCTAGGGATGTTTGTAAGTGTGGCTGTATGGTGCCGCAGCTTCATTCCTTCAACGGATTTCGGTAGAACCATGATCATCGTCATCACTTCATCTTGCTCTATTTGCGATATACTTATATCTAGTGGATGGGCTGAAAATCGTCTTTGAAATTTGCGTTCATGTTTTTATCTTTTTTTGTCTTGGACCCATCTTTTTAGGTTAATCGTTTTTCGATTGTATACCTATAACGTTTTCATTATCAATTAAATATTTACCTTTTAGCAACCACAAAAATATGGATAATGTGATATGTTTTATTTAATACAAAATATACATGGTTAAATTATTTATATTGATAAATGTGAAATTTATTATTAATATATTTCAACGATTAGTTAAAGATTTGCGGACCTACTGCAAAATCAGTAGGAACAATTCTTGAATTTAGTTGTGGGGACTACTAATCTAGTTAATTGAATTAAATCCTTTATTACATTCATAAAATTGAATTAATTGTGAATACCACTAATTAAAATGAAGTTTCAACATTCAAAAATAAATTCTAAACTCCAAACTCAAACTCTAAACCCCAAAGTTATACCCTAATTTGGAGAAAAACCCAAACCTAAAAATTTAAACTACAAATCCATTGAAAATCAATTTTTGTAGTTAAATTTTTTTGGGTTTGGGTTAACTATTCCTAAATTAGGGTATAGTTTTAGGAAAAATGGTTTGAATTTAGGGTTTAGGATTTAGTTTTGAATGCTAAAACTTCATTTCAATTTTTTGGTATTTTTGCAAAAGTGGTATTTTTGAAACTTTTAAAAAAATAGTGGAATTTTTGAGAATCGTCCAAATATAAACGGCAAATCCATTGCAAATCAAATTTTGTATTTGTGGTATTTTTCTAACTAATAAAAATAGTATTTTTGAATTTTTTTTAAATGGTATTTCTCATATTAATTATTTTTTTTTTGTTTAATTAGATAATAGAGTATTAATTGTTTTTATTTGTTTTATGTAGTAAATGATTTAATTAAATTGGTGGTCACTACAACTCAATTTTGATTGGTTAATAAAAATGAGGTGAATGAGAAAAGTTCTCTCCTAGAAATAAACCCAAGAATTGTTTTTATTCTAGGCGTATATCGGATTCTGTGAATATAAATGTATCGTTATTTTGTTAGTTATATTGACGTGTTCAGTTGTCGTACGATAAAATTGCGGTATATAATGTGTGGGACTCTCAATAATTATTTTGAGGACATACAATTGAATAACACTACAAGAAAACAGCGAGAAACTGACGGAAATATCCGTCGGAAATCTGTAGGAAATGGCATTTTCCGACAGATTTCCGACGGATATATCCGTCCGTTCTAGATTGTCGGAAATGATAATTCTGTCGGAAATCCGTCACAAATTCCGACAGATTTCCGACAGACGTATTTCCGACAGAGTTCCGACAGCTCACCGGATTCCGGCGAGCTGTCGGAACTCTGTCGGAAATAAGTCTCCGGCAACCTGTCGGAACGCAGTCGGAAATACGTCTGTCGGAAATCTGTCGGAACAATATTCCGACAGATTTCCGACAGTTTCCGACAACATCTAAACCGACAACGTTCCGACTGAGTTCCGACAGGTGTATTTCCGACTGCGTTCCGACATGTTTATTTCCGACTGAGTTCCGACAGTGTATTTCCGACAGATTTCCGACTGATTCGTAGAAATTAGTAAAAATAAAAATAAATTTAATTATTATTAATTTAATATAAATTTGTAATTTAAAATTTTAAATTATATAAATTGAAATAAAAATATTTAATTTAAAATAAAAAGTTAAATTGTATTACAAAACGATTGAAACAATTTAAATCTAAGCGGTGGGCGGCGGCGGCGGCGGCCGCGGAAGCAAACCCAAGGAAACTAACTGCGCCATCATCTGTTGCATCGCCTCCCGGTCCTTCTTCGCCTGTTCCCGGTCCGCCGCAGCTTCATCTTGTATCTTCAGGACCGTCGTCTTCAAACTTTCAATTTCGGCCTCCTTTTCCTTCATCTGGGCTCTCAGCTCGGATGACTCGCTGTTGTAACAAGAAGACCCCGATGATGCTGCATCGTCGGGAATACCATAAATCCGCCCTTTGCTCTGCGGAGCAACCTGGGGAAGAAATTTCAATTAATGAAAAAGACTTGATAAGTATTTTAAATTTTACATACCTTTAAAACGAATTGGTTGATGATCTCGTCCGGGGCTTCGGTGAGGGGAGGGGTTCCTTCCGTTTGTGGCTGAGACAGAATATAGTCTTCTTCCATTATTTGGACGGCATGCTGAATCTCCCGAGCTACCGGATCCTGGACGACACCATCCTTGTTGGTGTGTGCTGCTACCAGAAGTTCAACGTAGTTGGGGTCCCGACCCAACTCCTTAGCCTGCAGTTGTTAGATATTTATTTCATATAAATGTATAAAACTAAAAAAAATTTAATAAAAATCAAAGAATGGCATAAAAAACATACCATATCTCTAGCCTTTGTCTTCTTGCTGGTAGCTCCGAGGTGGTGGGTGGCTTTACCCTTGCCCTTGCGGTCGCTGTTCCGGTTGCTAGAGTGATATGAAGAAATCGCCTTGGTCTCCTGTAGTTGCCAATAGGCGATGAACCCGTTCCACAATTCCGGCTTCTCAACCATCTCCTTTGGCACCTCACCGTGTAGCCACTTATCCTTCCACTCGAACACCTTGTGCGAGTAGTGCCTTCCGCCGTGAAACATCAAACGCTTCGACACCGTGACTCCATAGCATTTGTAACTCATAAATCAATGGCTGGAGGAATACATCAAGTGATCTCTTCGGATGCTCAGGGCCGGGAATTAGAAGGGAGAGGAATAAAAACTCTCGACGCATGCACACACCAGGGGGCAAATTGTACGGTGTTAGGATTACGGGCCACAAAGAATACTGCCTTCCATGCTTCCCAAATGGGTTGAAACCATCCGTACTTAACCCGATGTACACATTTCTTGGCTCGTATGCAAAATCCGGATTCAACATTTGAAAATGTTTCCACGCTTTTGCATCTGAAGGATGTGTAATCTCTCCATCTTGACGATGCTCTGCATGCCATCTCATTTCTTCTGCCGTTCGCGCAGATTGATATAACCTCTTTAACCTTGCTGTCAATGGTAAGTACCACATACGTTTATATGGAATTGGAACTCTGCCACCAGTATCCTGATACCGTGGTTTACAACAAAATCTACATCTTCTCCGGTCTTCGTCTTCTCTCCAATATAGCATACAGTTGTCGATGCATACGTCTATCACCTGATACGGCATACCAAGACCAGCTACGAGTTTCTGTACCTCGTAGTATGATGCAGGTGCCTGATTATCTTCAGGCAAAATATCCCTCACAAAATCTGCTATCGCATCAACACACTCTTCCGCCAAATTGAAGTCCGTCTTAAGGGTCATCAGTCTACTAGCAGTTGATAAAGGTGAATGTCCGTCTCTACACCCATGATATAATGGCTGCTTCCCTGCGTCTAACATTTCCAAAAATCTTCTAGCTTCTTCATTTGGTTCTTCTACTCTATCCTCCCCTATTACGATCGATGGCAAATTCTCTCTAAACGCATCATGAACCATCTCAGCGGTACCTACACCAAAATCTACTTCCGTTCTATGTTCGCCTAAGCTATCCGTTCTATGTTCGCCTAAGCTATCCGCAACATATGGTGCACTGCTACTACTACCACCATCATAATTAGTTTCTCCATGATAAAACCAAATTTTGTATCCCGGCATAAAACCATCCCTATACAAGTGATGCCAAACTTGTTCTACCTTAAAATTACGTGAATTGCAACAATTTAAACATGGACATTTTATTACCTTTCGATTCCCGACAACCTCCATGAACTCGCATATACCTCGTGCATAACTTTGATTTAATGCTTTCGACTCCGGATCATACATCTCTTCATCCATCCACGATCTATAATATCTAGAAGATGACATCTCACTCTCTTAACGATTTTTTCTAACAAATGTTTGATTGGAAGTTGTTGTTGTTGTGAGTGAATGAAGATGTGTGGAATCATATATATAAAAACGCTGACCGTAGGAAATCTGTAGGAAATCTGCCGGAAAGACAACGGATATAATAACGGCTATAATAACGGCTATTTTTCCGACAGATTTCCTACAGACATTTGAGTGTCTGTAGGAAATCTGTCGGAAATTGTTAACGGTAATTTATTTCTGACAAATTTCCGACAAACCGCCGGCATCTCCTCCGGCGTCGACGTCGGCTAGTTACACCGTCCGACATTCCGAGCGATTTCCGACGGTTTTATTGTCTGTCGGAAATAATTCCGACAGAAATGAAAAATTTTAGTTCCGTTGGTAAGCAGTCGGGAATCTGTCGGAAATTTCCGACAGAATTAAAGTCTGTCGGAAATGCTGTCGGATTTGCGGCTGTTTTCTTGTAGTGTAAGATGTAAAGGACTCTTAATAAATAATTTCGGGACATGTAATGTAAATAAAGGATTCCGATTCATTAACTTGGGAACATATTATAACGTGAAGGACTCTTATTCATTAATTTTGCTACATATAAGTATAATGCAAAGGACTCGTGTTTATTAATTTTGTTACATATAGGACTCTAGTTAAATTTTGGGACAAACAATATTAAGGGCTCTTACTACGGGACATACAATGAATGATATGTCATTGTAAAGGACTCATATTGTTGAGAATTCATAGCAGATTTAAACCATGCTTGCTAGGTGAAAATAATGATAATCTCATTTTTAATTCTGATAATAGTGGAGACTCTTCAAAGAATTTTAATATTAATATTTTTATGGGTTAAGTACGTGAATTATTGTGTGGCTGGAATTAAGCTAACATGTGTTATAGGTTATTTAGGTGAGTAACATCCCTTTAAATAATTTTGACAAAAATTATTCTTAATGATGTAATTAATGATTATTGGTAAAAGTCCAAAAAAAAATTGTCTCACGATCTTTGTTTCTCATTTACTGACTCCCTATTTTTTTAATTCTAAAGAACTTTTTAAGAACACTTTAGGGCATGTTCAATGATAACACTTAAGTGTCTAATAAATGTGTCTTATGAATATATTAATATTAAACTTTAGAAAAAGAGATCCTAAAGTAAGTTTAAATGTCTTAATTTGAATACTTTTTCAGACTTTACACAACACGATGTGGAGCTTTGTGATTGGCTCAACGAAAATAAAGAAAGGAAAAAAAACATTGTTCCTTGTCCGTTTATGATTTATAAGATTATGTTTGAATTTTTTTTTGGAAAAATGATTTTTAGCTACACGAAGTATTGGCTAATATGTTGCAAACCATCCGAAGTATAGAAATGTTTTCTAAACTACACAAACTATTATGTAACACATGATGACATACACCAAGTATATGTAAACATGTTAAAAATACAAATTGGTGCTTTTTGAAAATTATTATCAATTTAGGGATCAATCTGTAATTAATTTCATACAAAATAAATACTTAAAAATAGAAAATTATAAAAATATAAATTTAAATAAATTGAAACACCAAATACAATTACAAAAATTTAAGAAAAATCATGAAAATTTTCGATTAAAACCAAATTATAATTTCAGTTTTAAAATATATTAAATTATTTTTGTTAAATTCAAAAATTATTAAAAATTTGTAACTTCAAAAAGTTCTTAGTTTCTAAAAAGTAATTGAAAATGTAAGGTATATAGGGATCTAAATATATGTATTTTAAAACCAATTAAATTTATCAAATAAAAGTTTTTTAAATGTTGGTCGACAAATATATTTAAAATTATGTTGAATAAATTTCAATAGTTTGGAATAAAACATACAAATGACATATATTACACTTTTGTATGAGAATTTGTTTTGTAACATTGGGTCACAAATAAAATACTCATTAGCCTAATCCTTAAAAAAAAAAATTAGACTCTTTTTTTTTACAACAAAAAAATTACACTCTTTGTATGGAAAATTATAACTAGTTTTTTTTTAACTCCTATCCTAACATTAAACACCAAATTGCAATGTAATTTTATAAGTTATAATGAGAATAAAATTTTATAAGTTTTATAAGTTTTACAATGAGAATAAAATTTAATTTTTATTCGAAATTAATGTAATTTAGGGATTTTATGGATATGCTTTTGATTTATTAAATTTTGTATGTTTTAACTTGCTTTTGGATTTTTTTTTTATAAACTTGTAGATTTTATTTAAAATAATTTCATATTACTCCCCAAACTAATAATATTTATAAAAGAACACTAATTTGTAGTTTCTAGCATATTTACATATGCTTGATGTATGTCACTATGTGTTACATAATAGTTTGTATAGTTTAGAAAACATTTCTATACTTGAGATGGTTTGTAACATATTAGCCAACACTTCGTGTAGTTAAGAATGATTTTTCCTTTTTTTTTTATGTCATGTATGTTTCAAGTTTTATTCAACGTTTTTATGTTTTAAATGTTTTTTCTTTTAACAACCTGCTCCAGTATATTTTAAATGTTTTATAAATTAAAATGATTTAAAAATAATATTTTTTCTTTTAAGACCCATTAGGGCATGATTGGTTGGGCTTTAAGTATTGTCTACAGCCTTAAATTTTCTTAAAGCATCATTTTGTTACATAGCTTTAATAATAAACCTACAACTTTTTTTACCAATCATGTTTTTGCTTTAATTTTCTAAGCTACAGCTTCTTTAATTTTTTTTTAAGTTTCTTTTGCTATAATATGTAAAATCTCACAGCCCCCATTTTAGGTTTGTACAAACTCTTAATTTTTTAAAGTCACGTTACACACTTTTTTTTGGGTCGACCACGTTACACATTTTTCTTATGATTATTTAGTTAAAACTTCACAAAAATATGGTTTGAGAGAAAAAAATATATATGGAAGGATTTTAAATAAGATTGTAACGAATCTATGGAAAAGATAAAATCAAAAGTATTTTGAATTATTTTGTCAATCACGAAAGTATTTGTATATTTTAGATACATTTACTGAAATTATTTAATTTTAAAATGATGTTTTAATTTTTGCTTAGCTGTCCATTTAAAAATAATTTAGAGGTTCATTTTTATTGCATTGAAAATTACATAAAGTTTCTATAAACTCGATTATTTTTATAATTAGTACAAAACATTTTATTTTCATAAAATTAGTCAAGCTAATTAAAACTATAATATATATATCTTAAGTTTACCAATCATGTTTTTATTTTAAAATTGCAACTTTTAGCTAAATTTATTTTATATGTTTTAAGTAGCAATGAATTTTTAAATTATAGCAATTTTTATGTATACAAACTAATTAAACTAAAAATACATCACATATTGTATACTTACCATTCATGTTTTATTTTAGAATAGTTACAACTATAAACTTACAGCTACATCTTCTAAATTTACAGCAAAAAAAAATCTACAGCAAAAAATTCTGCAGCAAAAAAAATGTACATCTACAGCAAAAACACTTACAGGAAAAATTCTACAGCTACAACCGAACCAATCACAAATGTCTCTATTGGAAAAGTCCATAATAAAAAGTGTCTTAATTAATTAAATTTAATTCAAAATGACTTTAGACACCCATGTGTAGTGTCTCCATTGAATATGCTCTATGATCCCATTTACTCTTCTAGTGTGACGTGTGACCATGGAGAATCACATAAATAGCCTCTCTTGCTATCTTTGTTTCTCATTTGACTCTCTTTTTCCCTTTCATATTTCATGTTTTATCATTTTTACTATGTTTTAACCAGGTTTTAATAAATAAACTACTTCTTTTGGGCATTTGGTATTAATAGCTTTAACAAGAACTTGGAAAAATTTGGACCAAAACAAGTAATTTTTTCTCAGTAGCTTTTGTAAGTATTATGTGAATCTGTTTTGCATCATTTTATGGAGAGTTTAAGAAGATACCTGGAAGTATTAGCGAGCCTCCACCAGAGTTACACTTTTCTTTTGCGGGAGAGCCTTAGGCTCTTATTTATTTGTTCATCATGATTATTTCAATTTTACCGATGATTCACAGGATCCCATTTATTTGTTCATCATGCGATATGTGTTTCTGGCAACAATGTACTCGATATGGCAGGAACATAATAGTAGAAGACATGGTGACTTGCCTACTCATAACTCTCGTCTATTTCACTACATCGATAAGCAAGTTGAAACCGAAACATGAAATAAACCAAAGCAAAGATGAAAAAATATTTCAAATTTCTAAACATAAACAAAGGGATTTTTCTTTCCATGATCCCATTTATTTTCAAAGTGGATTTCTCTTTCCTTGATCCCATTTATTTGTTCATCTTACGATGCATTCGAGTGTTTTTCTCCTATTTATCTTGTCTATTTGTGCCACTTGACCGACCATAGGACTTTGCTACGCTGCATTTGATCCCTCATATGGTCGTACTATTGGCAGCGTTTGATTCGCCAGAAAAACGTCGGGGTGCTCCTTCGAAATCAACTCCTTTATGCTCTAATCACTCTCCGAGTATGGCCCACTTTTTTGACCCTAGTACGTATAAGATAAAAGTGTTTTACCCTTATGCTGGAAATTCAAACATAGGAAACCGAAATAATTTGAAATTTACCACCTAATAAAAGACATTTCACACCTAACCCGTATATCTCTTACGGAACTTGGGCTCCGTGCTCCATCTTTGGGTGCCAAAGAGGGATACATGCTCGCATGGTCACTCATTTACAAACCAGATCACTCTGTGATTAACTATATATATTATTAAGGATATTTGATCTATGAACCTTAGACTTATGTGATGCTCAGTGTTTGTTTTAGTTAATTTGTTATTGTTGTTTAATTATTTGCATCTTATAGGTTTGGAAAACAACAAAATCAACTTTTTATTTGACCTAGCTTAATTATTAATTATTTTCTCATTAATTTATTAAATTTATATGTGCACTTTAAAATAATAAAGTTATATATATGCACTTGTAGCTAGACACCATTATTTTGTGTAAAATCTGACACACTTCATCTTTCTCTTTATAAGACTGAAGTGCATAACAACATAATAGTGTTATTACCAAACTCGTGCTTATTTGCAGGATCTTTACTAGATGGATTTGAAACCCTGGAGTTGGGATTGGCATGAAGAATCTTACCCAACTTCTTCAGATTTTTGGGTTCTCGTCTTCTTTGTTCCCTTCTTCCCTCTTGTTCGCTTAATTCTCGACAGATCCATATTCGAGGTAACCCACAAGTTTTTGTTTTGCTTTCTATCTTTCCGTGTGTACTTCATGACTTAGGGTAACAAAGTTATTCTTTATATTAGAAAATGTCCATATATAGAGTTATTTGTGGATGTGAAACTCTGTCTATGTTTTTCATGTGAAACCGATCTAAGTAATTCATTTGCAACACAGATGGTCGCTAGACGGCTGATATCTACTACAAGAAAACATCTGTGTTTCTGACGGAAAAATCCGTCAGAAATCCGTCAGAAATCACCTGATTCTGACGGATTTCTGACGGATTTCTTCCGTCAGTTCTATCTCGTCAGTATTTCCATTCCGTCAGAATTCCGTCAGGACATACTGACGGATTTCTGACGGAAATCGGATCAACGGAATCCGTCAGAAAACCGTCAGAATTCCGTCAGGACACACTGACGGAATTCTGACGGATTTTGCATTATTTAAAAAAAAAATTTATTTTAAAAGCCGTCAGAATTCCGTCAGGACAAACTGACGGAATTCTGACGGATTTTGCATTATTTAAAAAAAAAAATTATTTTAAAGCCGTCAGAATTCCGTCAGGACACACTGACGAAATTCTGACGAATTTCGCATTATTTTTAAAAAAAAATTATTTAATTTATAAAATAAATTAGGAAGAAAAAATTATATTAAAAAAAAAAATTTATAATTAAATAGAAATTGTTTAAAAAGAAATTAAAAGTTTTACATTAAATTTAAATTACATTTTAAATTTAAAATCATTGACGACGGAAGAAGGCGTCCATCCTCTCCTCCATCTGACGGATTCGTGCGTCCGCCTCCGCCTTCTCTCTCAGACGCCGTGCCTCCACCTCCTCCATATCCTTCTTGCGCCGTTCCTCCGCCTCCTCAATCTGGCTCTGCAGACGTGCCTCCGCCTCCGCCTTCTCTCTGTCGTACCGTTCCTCCAAAGAGATAACCCGTTCGGTCAGTGCGGCGTTTTGTGCTACCAAGCTGCTACCACCGTGATAGCGATACGACGAAACGGATGAGCAACTGTCTTCGGGGAGGCCGTAGACACGACCTCTGCTCTTAGGGGTTACCTAACAAAAAAAAATTTTAAATTGAAAACGTATTAGTATTAAAAAGTATTTTAAATGTGTTTAAAATTGACACGTATACTAACCTCGTAAGTGAACTCGTTCACCTTGTCGAATGGAACTTCGGTTAGCGGCGGAGTTCCTTCCATGATCGGTTGCGAAGCGAGGAATTCCTGCCCGGCCTTCTCCACGCTCTCCACGATTTCCCGAGCAATCGCATCTTGGATTTCACCCGTCTTTCTGTTGGTGTGGGCATCTCTGATGATATCCACATTCGACGGCCGGACACCGGTCTTCTCAATCTGTTAGCATATTCAAATACGGAAAATGTTAGCGATAAGTAAATTTATTTGGAAAATTAGGAAAATTACCAGTTGCTGAACACGTGTCGCCTTGCTCGTTGCACCGAGGTTGTGGGTCGCCTCTCCCTTCCCATTCCGCTGGCTCTTCCGGTTACTCGAGTTTTGGGCGGAGGTCCCTTTAGTGGCGTCCAGTTGCCAATATGCAACAAGTCCATCACATAATGTTGTGTTGTCTTTAATAGCCTTAGGCGCCCTCCCCTTTTTTAGCCACTTGTTCTTCCACTCGTTTATCTTCGACGAGTACTTTCTCCTCGCCTTTGTGTCGAAACAACGTCGAACCATAGGAGTCAGCTGGGGGTCCCACGTAAATTCTTGCTGCAAAGGAAACCAAAACTCGAATTATTATCAATTGGAAATTTTTCTAAATATTTGTAAATTTAATTAACATTATAAACACATACCGCAAATTGCCGAAACCATATGTCCTGGTCTTCAGCCGGCATCGAGTCATATGTGGGATACGGCTTACTTATCATGCTGTTGACCATTTCGTTGATACAACCCGCAATACCGTTTCCCGAAAATTGGAACCTACACGGTTTTTTGTTTCATATTTTTAAACAATTATTATTAAGCTAATATAATCATTTAAATTTTGAAAGTAGACAGTACCAGGTCGTGTTGGGAGGTAACTTCGGGTCAAGGCGTTGCAACCTATCCCGACCAGGTAGCGCCACAAACTCCTCGATGGGCATTGCCCAACGAGCCGCAGAGGCAGATGTACCCATATGAGGAGTGGTTGGGATCTGCGAATTACTCGCAGTCCCACCTCCCCTACTGGATTCACCGCCTCCGGTACCGCCATGAAACATGGGATAATCCCTACGATTTCAAAAATTTATAAATAACCTTTTAATTTTCTTACATATGTAAAATTAGTATGCCAATTATTGCTTTAAAATATACAATTCATTTTGAACGGAGTTAGGGCGTTTGGGAATTATGATTTTGAGTTTATGAGATTTTACAAAAGTAACATGTTTTTAAAAGTTACATGTTCATAAATGTTACATAGTTTAAATGTTTTTAAATTTAACCGTTACATGTTTGTAAAATTTTTGATATTTATTTAAAATTTACAAGTTTTTTTTTACAATTGAATCCGCGACTGCATCGGGTTTTTAATAAAGGTTTTTCTATTTATTTAAATTATAGAGTTTTTTTTAAAGGTTTTTTTTAAAGGTTTTTAAATTATAGAGATTTTTTAACAAGTTTTTTTTAAAGTTTTTTCTATTTATTTAAATTATATAGTTTTTATACGGTATTTCAATGTTTTACAAAATAACATATTTTTATAAGTTACATGTTTTTCAAAGTTACATATTTTTATATGTTTTAAAATTTAAGCTTTACATGTTTATAATTAAAGATTTTTTTTCCTTACTTTTAACAAATTAGAGGTATATATCTCAATAAATCCTTAAAAATTACAACTTTTTACAATTGAAATTCAATTAATCTATACATCCATTTATACCAAATTTTTCATAAATTCTAAATTCATACTTATTTTATAAATCACTAAATTAATGAAATTTTCTAAATCCCTAAATTCATTTGATTTTCTAAATCCCTAAATCTTTAGTGGTAAATCAATTACAAAACCATGTTCTCCAAGATTTCTAATCCGAAATTAACCCATACCCATTGAAATCCGAAACATTTTCAAGCATCAATTTCAACGGATTGAAAAAATATTGTTGGAATTGTTCATAATCTTAAAACTACCAAGAACTTACATTGATTTGGTGAGTTGGGTGACAAACGGCGGTAAAGCAACGGAGAAGACGGTGAATCGGACGCTTTCTCCGGTGAATCGGACGGAGAAGAGGAGGTGGGTAAATTTTTTTGGTTTTTCTCTGCAAACCCGACGGAGAAGACGAAGTGTGATTATAAAGAACAGTATGACGGTTTTCTGACGGAATTATGACGGTTCATTAAAATCCGTCATAATTCCGTCAGCCTTCCCGCCATTTTGATCCCACCGAAGTGTTTAGGGGGGAAATAAATTAGGGTTTTCCGTCAGAATTCCGTCAAAAAACATTAAGGATTTAACACTTTAAAATGTAAAACATTCTTGTTTTTTATTTTGATTCATTACTGGCAAAAAAGTTAAATCATATTAAGAATTTAGAAAGTTTAATCATATTATAAATTTCCTTAATTAAATATAAATTACAATTAACTTATAAGAAGTAAAATTTTATTCATTGTAAAACAATCGTGAAATTGTTATAATATCGTACATCCTAAACAAATATGCCTTTTATTTGTATGCGAGGAAAACAAATTTTAAATTTAGGATCCGTTACAAATCCGTAAGACGTTACCGTATTTTAATTGTTATTTTATTTTTATTTTTTTTAAAAAATAAAATTCCGTCAGAATTCCGTCATAAATGTCTGACGGAATTCTGACGGTTTTGTATTTTTTTTTAAAAAAAAAATTAAGGATTTAACAATTTCAAATGTAAAACATTCTTATTTTTTATTTTGATTCATTACTGGCAAAAAAGTTAATGATATTAAGAATTTAGAAAGTTTAATCATATTATAAATTTCCTTAATTAAATATAAATTACAATTAACTTATAAGAAGTAAAATTTTATTCATTGGAAAACAATCGTGAAATTGTTATAATATCGTACATCCTAAACAAATATGCCTTTTATTTGTGTGCGAGGAAAACAAATTATAAATTTAGGATCCGTTACAAATCCGTAAGACGTTACCGTATTTTAATTGTTATTTTTTTTATTAAAAAAAAATAAAATTCCGTCAGAATTCCGTCATAAATGTCTGACGGAATTCTGACGGTTTTTTTTTTTGTTTTTTTAAAAAATTAAGGAGTTAACACTTTAAAATGTTAAGCATTCTTGACTTTTATTTTGATTCACTAATGGAGAAAGGTTAAATTCAAAACTATAATGAATTTAGAAAGGTGAATGATATTATAAATTTCCATAAATACATATAAATTACAATCAACTTATTTTTTAAATTGTTTAAGATTTGAAATTCAAATCATTGGAAACAATTTCATTTCATTTTTTTCATCAAGGGGATTATTAATTGATCACAAAAAAGTTGTAAATCCATATTATTCCATATTAAATTATAGCTGGTACATTGTTATAAAATCATCGACGGTAAAATATTACACATAACAATATTATACGGATAAACTCGAACAATGGATAGTCGGAAAATATTAAAATCATCGACGTGGGATGTTTATTCATCATCATCTGAGTCTGGAGCTGTTTCATATTCGTACCCAGTTGTTCCGTCATGTTCATCATCAATCGTAGATACTGCCGGTGAATGGTACTCAGCAATCATCGAATTAGGACCGATTATCTGTTTAAAAAATGAATTTAATTAGGTAATTAAGATTTCATAGAAAATTGCCAATAAACTTATAATATACATGTACCTTAACAATGTTCCGCTCTATGATGTTAAGGTACATTGAGTTCCTGTTAAAACGGCCAACGGTAACATTCTTTAGGATGACCACCGCACCTACAGAAGTGGTTAGTCTGTACTCTTCATTCTTGAAGATGTTATGGTGCATGGTTCCCTCGATTTTTCCTGAAGGATCTTTAAAGGTTACTAGCAGATCTCCCTGGTCATTGGGGGTTAAACTAGAAACCATAGCGACAATCTGATAATGAAATAGAATATACTTGTGAGATAAATTTTATGTCTACGTGTTAATAAAAAAGGGCGAAAACGTAAACCTTTTTCACTTTCACAAATTGTGAATGCGGACATTGAATTTCTGCAAGCTGGGTCCAGAATGGTGTGCTCCTATTGTTATAAGAACCTACATGTATGAATGATTGATTTAGTATTTCTCAGCTACAATCATTATTGTAAAAGTAAACCTACATATATACCTTCACGGAGTATGTAATCGATAGTAGAAGTCCACCGAGGAGTAGTAAAATCCTGGTCGGTATGTGGTGCCTCATTAATGACCTCACGAATAAAATCTTGTGTTGGGCGTGCCTGAGAACTTTCACCTCGCATCACCTGCGCATCATGAGACCTCTTTCGAAACAGGCCACAGCGTACAACTTGGCCAGGTCCCGGTATTACGGGCGTTTGGTTTTGGGATTGTTGAGTTGGACGGAGTGAAATTGTCGGTTCAGCTTCAGTAACATTTAAGTTATCGTAAGGAGGGCTTGAAGGAACAAGAGTTGTGTTTCGAGGGTTATGAGCGGGGGCTCGGTTTTGCATATAGTAATTCCACAAATCTCTGTTTGCCATTACGCAATTGAATTTTTATGTATTATGATTTTGTGTTGAAATGTTTTTATAAAGGAATGACAAAATCAGCTAACTTATGTACAAATGATATCCGTCAGAATTCCGTCAGACAACCGTCAAGACCTCCGACATAACAACACGTCAATCCCATCGGCCAACCCAGACGATGTGTTAACCACTCAAAGTTTGCCGACATCGGATCCGTCAGAATTCCGTCAGAATTTCGTTACATAATTCTGACGACTTATCTCCGTCGGAAATCCGTCGGTCCACCTGACCAATCAATCTTTGCCGACATCAGAAAGCGTCCGCAATCCGTCAGACATCCGTCACACAATTATGCCGACAGTTTATACATATAACTTCTACTATAAATACACCTGATTGAGTGTATATCTTCTACACCTCTCCGTAACAAAAAAAAAACATGTCTTCTCCCTCTGCAAATGAAGATGGAAAAACAACATCCGATGCAAATTTTTTTTATATTCCAAAATACTCGTGGGAAACCCCTGGTGATTGCGATGAATTCACTCAAGAGATTCCAACTTACTCGTGGGAATTTGATACCTGCTCACCAATCCATAAAGAAGATTCGACATTAACAATTGTGCCTGACAGCCAGTGGTCGCCAAACATCCACCACGCCAATCCTATCGAAGGCGAGCAACCATGTCAATTGATGGAAAACTCAGATACTTACAGTGGAAGTACTTCAAACGTATGTGAGGATCATTACCATGATTATGAATTCGCTCAAAGCCCAGAACAACCAAACTTAAATTTAGATGTTGATGCAATAAAACGTGATTTGTGCGACGGATTTATAGATTCTCCACCAAAGGATCATTACGTTCATGATTTCGAGTTCGCCCAAAGTCCAGAGAAGCCTAACATAAATCTAGATGTTGATGCAATCAAACGCGAATTGTGTGACGGATTTGTAGATTCTTCAGAAAAGAAGAAAAAGGGAAAGAACATCAGTAAATGGTTCTAAGAAAAGAAGAAAAAGGGAAAGAACATCCCTAAAGTGGAAACCGACATAAGATTTTCAAATGCGGAGTTTATTATGTAGTTGTACCATAACCGTTGTGTGTTTAATATTTGCAAGGATTTCGTGTACCTTTTTAAGAATGTGTTCTAAATTTTATGTTTCATTATATGTAATGTTTTATTGGAGTTGCAATACCAATAATATATATACTATTAAATAATTCGGAACACACAAATGTGAGAGAAGAACATAAAAAACCTAACAGTTATTCCCAAATTACTATTCTGAATCTTCGGAGGGACCTTCACTAGGGATGGAGTCTAAATCGTCGTCAAATTCCCCTAGTGTTTCCTCTTCGTCCGAATGCACTAGATCATCCCCGACATGTGTGACATCAACGACAAGGTCAATGTTATCCATCTCCTCAACAGGTGACATTGGTACACTTCTCGATGGTTGTAGAGCATCATGTTCTGGAACTCCATAGATTTTTCCTCTTGGGTTAATTGGAGTTACTGTGATCCACGGATCTGTACGGTAGGTAACTCAAGGATATGGCATGTAGCAAACCTATTAATAATTAGGTGATATTGTTAATATACATGAACAAGAAACCTTAACTATGAGTACATATGTAAACATATTAGTGTATTAATACCTGGTCTGCTTGAGAAGCAAGGATAAATGGATCATAATACGGTAGTTTTCGGCTTGAATTTATCGAAATAACACCAAGAGGGTCAACTCGAACCCCTCGACCATTGCATGGATCATACCAATCACACATAAACACAATGCACCTCAAGTTCAACATTCCTGGATAGCGGATTTCCAAGATTTCTTTTAAAATCCCATAGTACATGGTATCGCCGGAATTTGCCGAAATACCATAGTCCGCAGTTGACGTTTCACGTCCTTCCTTGCGGATCCTGAACGAATATCCCCTAGTACAAAACTGGGGATATGAAGTGGCGGTGCTGCGTAAACCATGGACAAACTCCAGTAACCATGTCGGGATGGGATGAGCACGTGCTATACAATCGGAAACCTAAAAATGATAATAGTAAGATATAAGTAACATATGAACGTGACAACATCGCAAAGTAAGAGTAAGTAATTATAGTAAACTTACATAACATTTCAACCACCTCTCAAATTCTTCGTCTTTCAAGACAGCAAGTTCGGCATCTGTCTTATCGCGATGGTATTCACGTGCGAGAGACATGTATATCCTGTAACATAACAGTCGTTAGTAGATGAAGTAAAATAATTCTATAAATTTAGTATGATAACTGATATATATATACCTTTCGTACTCCAAAATTTCATCACAGTTTCTTAGGATATATGTATGCAAATGGGTGACCTCTTGTGGTGATAGTCTGCGTTTCTTTGCTTTTCCACTTGGTCGACCAACTTGGGAAAACAACTCGGGAACTACCACGTCATAGACTGCTTTCTCACCTCTATCATCATGTCGGGGAGGCCGTCTCGCCTTAGTACTAACTCCCGGTGGAAAGTAATTTTCGGAAAATTGTGAGACTTCCTCGTTTATGCTTTGTGCGACAATTGATCCCTCAACCTTGCTCAAATTTTTAACCTTTTTCTTAAGGTGGAACATGTACCGCTCGAACGGATACATCCATCGGTATTGAACAGGGCCTCCTAAGGCTGCTTCGTGGGGGAGGTGAATAGCAAGATGTTCCATAACGTCAAAAAAAGACGGTGGAAATATCTTCTCAAGATTACAAAGGAGAACCGGGATATTGGCCTCCAAGTTACGTATCCCGTGTGTGGTAAGCGTTCTTGAACATAAATCTCGGAAGAATGCACCAACTCCTAAAAAAAAAAATTAAACAAGTTAGTACATATATAATACTATTATGGTTGTAAGAAAATAATGGGAGTAAGAAATATACCTCCAATAGATTGGTGGATAGGTTGTGGAAGAAGATATGCAAATACAAATGGAAGAAGACGTTGCATCACGACATGACAATCATGACTCTTCATCCCTATAAACTTGTCTTCCGTAGAATCCACGCAATTACGTAGATTAGATGCGTAGCCGTCTGGAAATTTTACAAATTTTTTGAACCATTGAAAAAATACTTCTTTCTGCCCTGCGTCTAACCGGAAAGCAGGCATCGGCAATCTACCGTTCTTTACATGAAGAGATGGCCTCGAACAAATTGATGGCAAGTCTAATCTAGAATTCCAGTTATCTTTTGTCTTTCCTGGTACGTTTAATACGGTGTTCATGATGTTATCAAAGAAATTTTTTTCCACATGCATGACATCTAGATTATGCCGAAGTAGATGGTCTTTCCAGTAAGGCAAATCCCAGAAAATACTCTTCTTGTGCCAATTGTGATATTCCCCACAACCGTCAACGGGGTA
Organism: Draba incana; assembly: GCA_963576765.1. NCBI lineage: Eukaryota > Viridiplantae > Streptophyta > Magnoliopsida > Brassicales > Brassicaceae > Draba > Draba incana. The sequence continues at coordinate 28,415,582 of OY755213.1, forward strand.
ATGGCCATTACCCCCACATTCCGGAGTTCGCTCTGCACCAAAATCTCGTAACTGTTCCAACATGCTGCGACCATCTATCTCAGGAGGTGGACCATGAAACACTCGTACATCCGTCTTGAACTGTCGTTTAGACTTACGATATGGATGATTGGGCGGCAAAAAACACCTATGGCAATCAAACCATGAAGTCTTCCTGCCGTGCTGCAATTGGAAAGCTGAAGTATTGTCTTGGCAATAAGGACATGCCAATCGTCCATGCGTTGACCATCCAGATAACATACCGTACGCCGGAAAATCGCTTATGGTCCACATAAGAACCGCACGCATGGTGAAATTCTGCTTCACTGAAATATCATAAGCCACAACACCATGCTCCCATAACATCTGCAACTCATAGATCAATGGTTGGAGGAATATATCGAGCGACCGTCTTGGATGATCTGGCCCGGGAACTAGAATTGAGAGAAACAAGAACTCTCGTCGCATGCACATAGATGGAGGCAAATTGTAAGGTGTCACGATGACCGGCCACAACGAATATTTTCTTCCATGCTTGCCAAACGGGTTGAAACCATCAGTGGATAAGCCTAAGTATACATTCCGTCGTTCACAAGAAAAATCTGGATATACTGCTTGGAAGTGTTTCCACGCTTCCGCGTCAGAAGGATGCGTGATATCTCCATCTTGTCTATGCTCTGCATGCCATCTCATAGAGTTAGCTGTGCGTTCAGATTCGTACAGCCTCTTCAACCTCTCCGTTAAGGGTAAATACCACATCCGTTTGAAGGGAATCTTCACCCTCCCACTTGTGTCCTGGAACCGTGGTTTGTTGCAAAATTTACATTTATTTTGGTTCTCGTCTTCTCTCCAGTATATCATACAGTTGTCGATGCACACATCAATAACCTGGTAGGACAAACCAAGACCGGCAACAAGTTTTTGGATCTCGTAGTATGATGCAGGGGCCAGATTATCCTCTGGCAAAATATCTTTCACGAACTCGGCGAATGCATCAACACAATCTTCGGACAAATTGTAATTAGTCTTTATGTTCATCATCCTTGTAGCAGAAGATAGCGGTGAATGACCATCCCTACAACCGCTGTATAGTGGTTGATTTGCTGCGTCTAACATATCGAAAAAACTTCGAGATTCTAAATTAGGCTCTTCAACCCTACCACCGTCATAACCACCCGACTGGAAATTATCTCTAACCATCGTAACCGTACTTACCCCAACATCTACTTCCGTACTTACCCCAACATCTAATTCCGCTGTAGGTTCCCTTACGCTATCCGGAAAATAAGGTGCATTACTACTACTGCTACCATATTCATAATTCCTTTCTCCATGTAAATACCAAACCTTATATCCCGCCCTAAATCCATATCTATATAAGTGGTTCCAAACATTAGGAACATCAACACTAATTCTATTACAACAATTAGAACAAGGACATTTGATATGCTGACCTTTGTTGGCCGCCTCTTGATTTCTAGGTAACTTCATGAACTCGCAAATACCAGTAGCGTATTCAGTCGTTAATAAGTTACCCCCCTCTTGCATCATTGGCCCGTCCATCCATGACCGAAAATATGAACTCATAACTAAAATTTTTTTTTTTTTTTGTTTGTCTAATGATCTTAGGAACAACCGGAGAAAGTGGAAAACTTATGTAGGATGAAAATCCGTCAGAATTCCGTCAGACAACCGTCAAAACCTCCGACATAACGACACATCAATCCCATCGGCCAACCCAGACGATGTGTTAACCACTCAAAGTTTGCCGACATCGGATCCGTCAGAATTCCGTCAGAATTCCGTCAGCCCTATAAAAAATCTGATTTCCGTCAGTGTTCCGTCATTAAAACCGTCGGAATTGGATGACCGATTATTTCCGTCAGTATTCCGTCAGAATATACTGACAGATTTATGACGGAATACTGTCGGCTATCCTCGCCGTCAGTAATTCCGTCAGTATATTCTGACGGAATACTGACGGAGTGATTTTCTGTCAGATTACCGTCAGAAATCTGTCAGAATTGACTGACGGAATTACTGACGGCTAACAATTCCGTCAGTATTGATGCTGTTTTCTTGTAGTGTACTGTCGATTCAAAGGAGAGAAGAAAGACAATAGTGAAATTTAAAGAATCGGCTTGGAAATGTCTCTGCTCTTCCACTGTCGAAGCACTTCTTCTCCTCGTCATTTATAAGGAGCCATGGTTTAAGGAAACAAGCCGCTTCTTGTTAGGACCAGGAGACCAGATATGGCCTGACCAAAAGTTAAAGTAAGCTTGTCAACCATTTATTATGTGTTGCTTGAGACGCAAAAAACTATCATGTATAGCAAGAAAACCCTAATTTTTCACGAGTATTTTCCCCGCAGGCTGCAAATGAAAGTAACGTATATGTTTGTGGGTGGGTTTAACGTATATACTATATTTGCTTTGCTCTTTTGGGAAACAAGACGATCTGATTTCAAAGTCATGTTAGTTCATCACATCGTGACTTCATTCCTCATCGTCTTGTCTCATATTTTCGGGTACTCTTCCTAATCAAAAGTACAATCAACATTTCCGAAATCCACCAACCTTTTAGTTTCAACTTCATCTTTTTATTCCTTTTGTACTAGGTTTTCTCGTATAGGTTCTGTAATATTGGCTCTTCACGAAATCGACGATGTGCTTTTAGAGATAGCCAAGATGTGCAAATACAGCAGCGCAGAAGCCATGGCTAGCTTCTCCTTCATCTTATTTTTCTTGTCGTGGACCACACTACGACTCATCTATTATCCTTTCTGGATCCTTTGGAAATCAGGTATGTATTATATTCTAATTGTTAATGAAAGAAAGTCTCACATCGGTACGTAGTTGGATAAATAATTTAGTAATATATAAAGGGTAAGACCAATCAACTCAATGTCAATTGGAAGATATGAGAAACTCAAATTTAATATAAATCCTAAACTCTACGTATATGATGTAATGCAAACCTATGCAGCTGTAAATCTATAAAAGTGAAATTGGACTGGACCAAGAAGCATTGGATAGAAGTTGGATCTCCACGTATGATACTCTATTATGTCTTCAACATACTTCTCTATTGCCTACACGTTCTTAACATCTACTGGTGGATCTTGATATGTCGTGTACTCATCAAGCAAATCCGTGCCAAAGGAAAAATCGACAGAGACATCCGTTCTGGTTACATATCTAAATACTTAATTATGTTCTTGTTATCTATATAATATTATAAAGTTTACATAAACCTAAAAGTTATGAGAAGACATCTACTTTTTTATATAATTAATTAATTAATTTATTTTTGTCAAATGTAATTAATTACTAAAATTAATACTACTACTACATTAACTACAATATCTTAAATAAATTAAATAACAATTCCATATAATATTTTTCAATTAAAAATACAATTTCATATTTTATAAAAAAACGTGTTTTCTATTAACAATTTCTCTTCAATTAATCATCGCAGATTCTGAACACTACAAGAAAACAGGCGTATTTCCGACGGAATTTCTGGCCGTCAGAATTGCCGTCGGACATTTCTGTCGGAATTCAGACGGTTTTCCGACAAAAAATCATTCCGTCAGTACTCCGTCGGGTTATTTTGACAGAATTCTGACGACCATGATTACCGTCCGTATGCCGTCAGAAATCCATCAATATTTACCGACGGATTACCGACGACGGTAAGCCGTCGTAAGTTTCCGTCGACATTCTGACGAAAAAGCGACAGAATTCAGATTTTTCAGTCTGACAGACGGAATTCCGACGGAATTGTGACGGGGTCCGATGTCGGCAAACTTTGGGTGGTTAACATTGGCCGATGGGATTGATGTGTTGTTATGTCGGAGGTTTTGACGGTTTTCCGACGGATTTCTGACGGATTTTCATTCTACATATGTTCTCACATTTCTTCCGACGTTCATAACAACATTTGAAAAACAAAAAAATCATTTGGAGATGAGTTCTTCATATTTTCGGTCATGGATGGACAAACCAATGATGGAAGAGTGGTCGAACTTATTAACGACCGAATACGCTCAAGGTATTTGCGAGTTCATGCAGTTACCTAGAAATCAAGAGGCGGCCAACAAAGGTCAGGATATCAAATGTCCTTGTTCTAATTGCTGTAATAGAATTAGTGTTGCGGTTCCTACTGTTTGGAACCACTTATATAGATATGGATTTAGGGCGGGATATAAGGTTTGGTATTTACATGGAGAAAGGAATTATGAATATGGTAGTACCAGTAGCAATGAACCTTATTTTCCGTCTAGCGTAGGGGAACCTACAGTTGAAGTAGATGTTGGGGTAAGTACGGATGTGATGGTTAACGATGCGTTTAGAGAGAATTTGCAGTCGGGTGGGTATCATGAGGATGATAGGGTTGAAGAACCTAATTTAGAATCTCGAAGGTTTTTTGATATGTTAGACGCATCAAAGCAACCACTATACAGCGGTTGTAGGGATAATCATTCACCGCTATCTTCTGCTAGTAGGATGATGAACCTGAAGACTGATTATAATTTGTCCGAAGAATGTGTTGATGCATTCGCCGAGTTCGTGAAAGATGTTTTGCCAGAAGATAATCTGGCCCCAGGATCATACTACAAGGTCCAAAAACTTGTCGCCGGTCTTGGTTTGCCCTACCAGGTTATAGATGTGTGCATCGACAACTGTATGATATACTGGAGAGAAGACGAGAACCGAAACAAATGTAAATTTTGCCAGAAACCCCGGTTCCACGACACAAGTGGCAAGGTGAAGATTCCATTCAAACGGATGTGGTATTTACCCTTAACGGAGAGGTTGAAGAGGATGTACGAATCAAACCGCATAGCTAAGGCTATGAGATGGCATGCAGAGCATAGTCAAGATGGAGATATCACGTATCCTTCTGACGAGGAAGCGTGGAAACACTTCCAATCCGTATATCCAGATTTTGCATATGAAAGACGGAATGTGTACATAGGCTTATCCACTGATGATTTCAACCCGTCTGGCAAGCATGGAAGAAAATATTCATTGTGGCCGGTCATCGTAACACCTTACAATTTGCCTCCATCTTTGTGCATGCGGCGAGAGTTCCTGTTTCTCTCAATTCTAGTTCCCGGGCCAGATCATCCAAGACGGTCGCTCAATATATTCCTCCAACCATTGATCTCTGAGTTGCAGATGTTGTGGGAGCATAGTGTTGAGGCTTTTGATGTTTCAGTCCAGCAGAATTTCAACATGCGTGCGGTTCTTATGTGGACCATAAGCGATTTTCCAACATACGGTATGTTATCTGGATGGAAAACGCATGGAAGATTAACTTGTCCTTATTGCCAAGACAATACTACAGCATTCCAACTGCATCACGGAAGGAAGACTTCATGGTTTGATTGTCACAGGTGTTTTTTACCGGCATATCATACATATCGTCGGTCTAAAAGACATTTCAGGAAGAATCTACAAGTGTTATATGGTCCACCTCCGGAGATAGATGGTCGCAGCATATTGGAACAATTACGTGATTTTGGTGCCGAGCGAACTCCTGTATGTGGGGGTAATGGCCATCACCCCGTCGACGGTTGTGGGGAATATCACAATTGGTACAAGAAAAGTATTTTCTGGAGCACACCTTTATGGACCCCTGTCGCAGAAATTCAATCCCCGCATTCACAATTTGTGAAAATAAAAATGGTTTACGTTTTCGACCAATTTTATTAACATTTAGAGATACAATTTATCTGACAAGTATATTCTATTTCATTACCAGATTGTGGCTATGCTCTCTAGTTTGACCCCTAATGACCAGGGAAATCTGCTAGTAACCTTAAAAGATCATTCAGGAAAAATCGAGGGAACCATGCACCATAACATCTTCAAGAATGACGAGTACAGACTCACGACTGGTGTAGGTGCGGTGGTCATCCTAAAAAATATTACCGTTTGCCGTTTTAACAGGAACTCAAAGTATCTGAATATCACAGAGCGGAACATTGTTAAGGTAGATGTATAACATACGTTTATAAATATTGCTGGGAAGACTTACCTAAATTCATTTTGCACACAGATAATCGGTGCTAATTCGATGATTGCTGAATACCAACCAACGGAAGTAGCTACCATGGATGAGGAAGATGAAGGAACTACTGGGTACGAATATGAAATAGTTCCAGACTCAGATGATGAATAAACATCCAACCCCTCCATGAATTTAATATTTTCCGACTATCCATTAATGTACGAGTTTATCCGTATTATGTTGTTATGTGTAATATTTCCTACTTCCTATTTAATGTCATATTTTATTTGTAATGTCATATTTTTATATGTGTAATGTAATCTTAAAATAATGAAAATAATGTTTTTTTTTATCAATGATTTTGTAATTTATATTACATTTTTTTTAATGTCATATTCCCGCATATAAATTAACATATCAAATAAATAAACCCACTCACCCACTCAACAATCCATGTAAGTTTTTGATAATTTTCAAGAGTTTTTATTGATTTTCAAGAGTTTTTATTTGGTCTATTCGGGGATTTTTAAAAATCATTAAAAAAACCATAAGCCGTCAGAAATCCGTCATACATACTGACGGATTTCTTACGGATTATGGTTTTTTATTGATTTTTTAAAAGTCCGAATATATAGATATTATAAGAATTTAATGATCCGTCAGAAATCCGTCATAAATTATGACGGCTTCGTGACGGAAGATAATGTTTTCTAATCGGAGCTAAAAAAATTGAAAAAAACCAAAATCCGTCATAAACACTTCAACCTCATCGTCGACCGTTCTGCCGCCGATTCAGGACCGATTTGGACCGGTTTTCCGATGTTGACAATCCAATTGTCAAACCCACTCAACAATCCATGTAAGTTTTTGATGATTTTCAAGAGTTTTTATTGATTTTCAAGAGTTTTTATTCGGTCTATTCGGGGATTTTTAAAAATCATTAAAAAAACCAAAAGCCGTCAGAAATCCGTCATACATACTGACGGATTATGGTTTTTTATTGTTTTTTTAAATGTCCGAATATATAGATATTATAAGAATTTAATGATCCGTCAGAAATCCGTCAGAAATTATGACGGCTTTCGGACGGAAAATAATTTTTTCTAATCGGAGATAAAAAAATTGATAAAAAACCAAAATCCGTCATAAACACTTCGATCTCATCGTCGACCGTTCTGCCGCCGATTCAGGACCGATTCGGACCGGTTTTCCGATGTTGATCATCCAATTGTCAAACCCACTCACCCACTCAACCATCCATGTAAGTTTTTGATGATTTTCAAGAGTTTTTATTGATTTGTTCTTGAAATTGTTTTTTAGTAAGTTGGGAATGGTTAATTGTCTGTTTAAATGCATTGTTCAACATGATTTCGTAATTGATTATGACATTTTTAGTCATTTATGAATGAACGGATTTTTGAATTTAGGTTTTTGAGTTATGAAAAAATTAATAAAAAACCCAAATCCGTCAGAAATCCGTCATAATGTCTGACGGATTTCTGACGGGTAATTAATTTTATTTTTTTCCTATTCGGAGAATGAAAAATTAATTAAAAAACCACTATCCGTTAGAATTCTGTCACACTTCCTGACGGAATTCTGACGGAAAACCCTAATTTCGTGCCGCCTAAACACTTCGATATCATCGAAGACGCGGCAAAATCCGTCAGTATTTCTGTCGGAATTTTTTATTCCGTTGGAACCCCGTCGACATACGCCATTATAACCAGAGCCTTCGTCTTTCCCGCAGACGTAACGCAAACAAAATTTTTTTTCTTCCGATTCCGGTTGCTTCACCGCCGATTTGCCGCCGATTACACCGGTCCTCCAGTGATTCTACTCCCCTTCCGTAAGCCAATCACCACTTACCCCAAACATTTAAGTTTTTCTAAATTTTGAAGAGTTTTTCACTATTGTTCTTCAAATTATAAGTTACAAAATTGTTTATGATTGTGATTGTGATCGAATTTTGGGTGATTTCATAATGGTTTATGCGAATTTTATGCATTTAGGAAGTAACGGACTTAGGAATTCACATATTTAGGGTGTATGAGTTTTTTAGGGATTTATGAATTTAGGTATTAGTAGAATTTTCTAAATTTATAATTTTTGGGAATTTAGGAATTTTTAAATTTATGAATTTTGGATTTATGGTAATATAAAGAATTTAAAAATTTAGGGATTTTTTAAATTTTTACGATATTATGAACATTTTACGAATTTTTGGAATTTTTTGATTTTGATTTGAATAATTTTTTGTGGTTTTAAGGGATTTTAATAGATTTATGATATGATTAATATATAAAATTATAAAATTTAAAAATTAAAAATAAATATTTATTTAAAATTTTTACAAAAAAATTTAACTTTCTTAAACTTTGAAAATTTTATAACTTTTAAAAATCATTTTAAACATTTAAAATTTTAGAAATCCTCTATAAAATTATTTTTAACATAAATTTACAAATTCCAAATCTCAATTACCCAACAATACCTATATCCCTAAACCTCCATATCTAAAAATCGAAAAATCCCTAAATGCCGAAATTCCAAATTTCCAATTTTCCAAAATCCCTAAGTTAGTAAATCCTAAAATCTTAAAATCCTATATTGCTAACATATGATGATGGACCGATTATAATCCTATTCCCAATGATGATAAGATTAATATTAAAAATTCTATAAATTAAAAATTGTTAAAATTCTTGATTAAATTTTTTTAAAAAAACTCTTAACTTTAAAAAATTTTTAAAAACTTTTACAAACATGTAACTCTTAAATTTTAAAAAATTTAAAAATATGTAACTTTTAAAAACAATACAAATTTAAAAAATTAAGGGACTCGATCTATGTTAGGACTTGTATGCAACAATTATTGACAATGTTAAGTAATTAGGGATTTAAAAGTTTTTTAACTTTTACGGGATTGGCTCTTCGAATGGCAACATAATTCGTCATAATTTATGTTCTCCCAATCAAAGATCCAAGCCCCTGAATCCCAGAAGTTCTATCTATGTTCCCTTGGTTTTCATAAACCTCTAATTCCTTAACATTGTCAATAATGGTTGCTTGAACTCCCAAAATTGAGCGAGTCCCTTAATTTTTTTTTAATTTGTATTGTTTTAAATGGTTTTTTAATGTTTTTTAAAATTTTTTAACAAATTCTAAATCCGTAAATCTATAAATATAAGATGAAAAAATAAAAAAAATCACTATATCTAAAAAAAACCTTTATACCATTTACAAAATTTTACGTGTTTGGTCTTCCTGATGTCGGAGTGTTACTTCATTCCTTCATAACAAATTCCAAAATCGCAAATTACCAAATGACTATAAATCCTAAATTCCATAAATTCTAAAATCTCAAAATCTCAAAATCACAAATTTCCTGAATCCCAAAAGCCCAAACTCCGTACTAAAGATTGTAAATTTTAAATTTCTAATTGACATAGTAATTTTAAATACTAATTTTAAAGTTATGTTAAAATTTTGTAAATCGTAGGGATTATGGCCTATTTCATGAGACTAGCGCAGCCGGTACTTCCAATAGGGGAGGTGGGACTGAGAGTCAGTCGCAGATCCCCGACACTTCTCTTATGGGTAAAATTGCCTCTGCTCGTACTGTCTCTGCTCGTACGGCAATGAGCATCGAGGAGTTTGTGTCCCAACCCGGTCGGGATAGGTTGACACGACTTGATCCGGATGTACCACCTAACACGACCTAGTAATGACTACTTTTAAAAATTTATAGGCTTATATTAACTTAATAAAATTATTAATAAAATATGAAACAAAATACCGTGTAGGTTCCCATATTCGGGAAACGGTATTGCGAGTGCCATCAACTCAATGATCAATACCATGATAAGTAAGCCGTATCCCACTTATGATTCCATGCCGGTGGCAGACCAGGACACATGGTTTCGGCAATTTGCGGTATGTATTTATATTCTAAATTAAAAATTCATCTTTTATATTACATTCCAATTGTCAATAGTATTTCGGGTATTGTTTTGTTTTTCAGCAAGAATTTACGTGGGACCCACAGCTGACTCGTATCGTCCGCAAAGAATTCCACGCAAAGGCGCGTAGAAAGTACTCGCAGAAGATGAACGAGTGGAAGGACGGGTGGTTGCGACGTCAGAAGGTGCCTAAGGTTCTTAAAAACGACGAAGCTTTATGGGCTGGACTAGTTGCACATTGGGAACGGGAGGACACTCAAGCGACCTCCGAGAAAAACTCGACTAACCGGAAGAGCGACCAGAATGGGAAGGGACAAGCGACCCACAACCTCGGTGCAACGAGCAAGGCGTCACGTGTTCAGCAAATGGTAATTTTCCTAATTTTCCATAATTTTTTAATTATCACTAACATTTTCCATACTTGCCTATGCTAACAGATTGCGAAGACCGGTGTGCGTCCTTCGCATCTTGATGTCATCAGAGATGCCCACACCAACAGAAAGACGGGTGAAATCCAAGATGCGATTGCTTGGGAAATTGTGGAGACCGTGGAGTAGCTCGGGGAGAAGTACCTCCAATCGCAATCGAGCGTCGATGGAACTCCGCCGCCAACCGAAGTTCCATTCGAGAAGATCAATGAGTTCACTTACGAGGTTAGTAAACGTGTCAATTTTAAACACATTTAAAATATCTTTTAATACTAATACGTTTTGAAATTGCTTGAATTTTTTTTCTTAGGTAACCCCTAAGACCAGAGGTCGTGTCTACGGCCTCCCCGAAGACAGTTGCTCATCTTCTTCGTCGGTTCGCTATCACGGTGGTACCAGTTTGGTAGCACAAAACGCCGAGCTGACCCAGCGGGTTAGCTCTTTAGAGGAACAAAACGAGAGAGAGAAGGCGGAGGCGAAGGAACGGCTGCAGAGACAGCTTGCAGAGGCGGATGACCGGCGAAAGAGAGAGAAGGAGGAGGCGGACGAACGATATCGTGCAATGAAGACGAAGATGAACGAATTCTTCCGTGCTCATAGGTCGTAAATGTTTTTGGACATTTTAAATGTAATGTAAAACTTTAAATTTGGTTTTTAAACAATTTGAATTTAATTTTAATTTAATTTTTATTTTTAATTTATTTTTTTTCATAATAATTCATTTATTTTCATATATTTAAATAAAAATAAATTTTTTTTAAAAGATTTCCAAAGCCGTCAGAATTCCGTCGGTTTGGCCCGACGGATTACTGACGGCACATGGATCACCGGAATCCGTTGACACTACGTCGGAATACGGTCGGAGCACAGAATTCCGACGGTATTCCGACAGCTACATAAACAGACGGATTTCCGACGGTCTTGAAGCCGTCGTCTTCTTTGACCGTCGGAATTCCGTCAGGATGAGTATCCGTCAGAATGCCGTCGGAATTATCTGCTCCGACCGGTTTCCGATGATCCATGTCCCGTCAGAAATGCGTCGGGACAACCCGACGGATTTCTGACGGATTTTGTATTTCCGACCAGATAGAACCGGCGGACCAAATCCATCAGAAATCAGTCGGAATACTCCCTATTCCGACGGATTTCTGACGGATTTGGCCGTAGGAATATGCCTTGTTTTCTTGTAGTGGAAGGGGAAGAAGATGAACACCAAGATTAATGTCGACGTATGATATACTCACCGAGAAAAAACCATCATGGTTGATTAAGATTATTAAAATATTATGTTGTAATGTCTACGTGTGAAACATTCACCGAATAATAGCCATCGTTCTTCTTGATTAAGATTAATATATATTATGTTGTAATGTGATATCGTTTACGTGTGATACGTCCACCTTATAATAAAACCATCATTGCTAATTATGATTACTTGATTACGAAGGTAATGTTGTACTTGTAAGTACTAAATTACTAATGCAGCGCATCCTTGACTTGTCGAGCACATCAGAGCTTGTTAGCACCCTTAATGCAGATTTCTAAATGTCTTTAATAAAAGTCTAATGCATAAAATTGAATTTAATAAGAGAAAAGGAGAGTCTAAAGTAAGTGATAATATCTAATGTAAGACACTAATTTTGGCAACAAGACACGCACATGTTCTGCCCATTTCAATTAAAAAACTTTATAAATTTAATTTAAACTAACTAAAAAACATTTGCCAAAAAGTCTCCAATAAGGATGTTCTTGTTCTCCCTTTTTGATTATAGGGACTTTGTTTTCCCTTTTTGGCTTTTCTTTTGCTTTATGTTCCCTATGTATTTGATTAATCGGGTTAGGAATGGTTCTTAATTGAGACTTGTGGGTTGTGGCTTTTATAATAATAAACCTCCAGCAGTGTTTTGTAAAGGGATCGTCTAAATTTGATTTAAATAATAAGAAAACCCGGGAATTGTTTTTTTTGAAAAATGTATCCTTCAAAACTTAGCACATATTTGATAAATAAAACGAATTTCTTTGCTTTTCAGCGTCTTGGGAAATTCATGAAATTTAAGTGTTTGCTTCCGCTCTATCACTTTTGGTAATAGAGACTCTCTTTTTTTGATAAAGGGTATTTTATTCAAAATGAAAGAAAGGAAAACAACAAGGCATTGACTTAGAACTCATTGAGTTCAAGAGAGTAGGTTGAGGTATAGATGCTTATGCATACAAATATCTTGATGTTTAGGAAATCAAAAGCTTAAAGTAAGAAGAAGAGCTAGACGACAGTAGCTCGCTTGTGATCCTAGGACATGGACCTCGACCACTTCCACCGCGGCCATTACGACTGCGGCTTCCACGTCCACCTACATTAATCCATGCACTTTTCGGACATTTTGAGTTGGTTTGATGTGCCTTCCTTCACGAGTCTTCTTATTCAGAACCTTAAAAAGTTTCAATTTCAAAAGAAGTAACTTGATTACCACTTATGAAATTCGAAGCCTCATCGTTCACAACTTGGGGGGTTCTTGATTGAGAAGTAGGAGAGGAAAATAGAGCACATGTGTATGATTGGGAAGAGTAAAGGCTGACACTACACAAAATGTAATTGCACAACAACCCGACCACAACCCTCTTTCGAGGTTTAAAATCTATGGACCCGACGTTGTTTCGACATCTTTTTCTTTTCTTTTAATGTAATAGGCCCATTAGAATGGATGAAATCGGAGATTTCAATTGAAAATTTATTCGAAAAATTTAAAAGACGAGACTTAATTAGAAAGAAAAAAACCTTCATTGTGACCTCTTAAAAACCTTCAGGTACTACATTTGTTGCTATTATGGTATTTGCCATTGGGCCAAAGCGAATAGGGCCCAATATTGTAAAAGTCCAACATAAATCTATTTTATGAAGTAGGGATGGGCAAATTATCTGAATCCAAAATCCAAAGCCGAACCCGACCGAAATTAAGCGGTTGGGATCTATATTGGTTATTATTGTATAACTGAATGGTTTTCAATTTGTTTTACTTTGGATTTCGGTTCGGTTTCGGATATATCCGATAACCGAAGTAATAACCGAACAAATCAAGTATATAAAAACAGCGTATATCTTCTTCATTTTTTTTTCTATCTTTCACATTTTGTACAATTTTTTAAGTTTGCATTTAACGATTCACTACTTGCTAAGCTCAGTTGGAGACTCTTGAAAGCCCCAACTTCCTTGGTGGCCCGAGTACTTTTAGGTAAGTATTGCCATGCCATACCTCTGCTCCAAGTCACTCCATAAATCTAATTCATCCCATGGTTGGCGGGGGATATTAGCGGGAAGAGAAGTGCTTAAACAAGGCCTCGGTTGGTTAGTTGGCGCAGGAGAAAGTATTAATATTTGGAGAGACCCTTGGCTCTCTACAGTTGCCCCATTACGACCAATTGGCCCACCAACCAGAGCAAACCAACATCTCACAGTTGTTGCGCTCATATCGCTCATCACAAAGCACTGGAATTGGGATATAATCAGGAGTCATGTTCCTCAGTATGAGGACCATTTAAAGAAACTTTCTTTAGGCTCGTCTCCTCGATGCGACTCCCTAGTGTGGCTATCGGAGAAAAAGGGTACTTACTCGACCAGATAGGGTTATAGCGTGCTTAACTCCTCACAAAATAATGATCCAAGAGACTAATTTAACTGGCTCAAGTGCACTTGGAAGGTTAAGATTGTACCCAAAATCCAAGTCTTTCTCTGGAAAGCCATGGTCGGGGCTCTCCCGGTGGGTGCACAACTAATTTCAAGGGGAATTCTGGTCCTTGGTACATGTAAACGTTGTGGTTTAGCTGAAACCATTGATCACATCCTCCTCACCTGCGACTTCGCTCAACGACTTTGGACATGTCCCCTCTGGTTATTGCTCCCTTTCACACAGTTACTTTCTCTCCCAAGTTTCCTCATGGCAGCCCCCTAGTTAAAAAATCTCCCTTCATCAGGACTAAGTATTGCAACTCTCTATGCCTGGATACTTTGGATGTTGTGGAAGGGAAGAAACTGTAAAGAAACCTCCCTTGATAGTGCTTAGCACTAGCCCAAGACCGTACAACCCCGAGAAACCCAAAATAAACAAAAGACCCTCTAAGTATGATGAAGAAATATGGAAGGACTTTTAGAGAATACTTGAAAGACTCTTAGAGAAATTTAGAGAACTTATGAACTTGAACACTCTTTGTTGGAACTTATTCTTTATTCACTTGTTCAACTTTCTTATGTTTTTGTTGTTACAAATGAGAAGGGGTGAGGAGGTATTTATAGCCTCCCAATCCACTATCCAATTATTTTCTAAATTTTTAGTTGTGGATGTGCCTGAAGATGCAGCCTCCACCGTGAAACACTTTCCCCATTCTTCGTCTTCAGTGTGACCTTTTGATTCCGCCATATTTGTTTCTTTCAATTTGACTCGACAATCCTTTTTAAAATGCCCAAGTTTCCCACACCGGTAGCACTTGAATCGCTTTTTATCTCCCATGGACGATCCTTCTCTTCCATGATTATCCTTATGTTTAGCTTTGAAGCTCTGTTGTCTCCGAGCTACAAAAGCACTTCCCGAGTCATCGTGGACTTTAACACCCGCCATTTGCATGACTAAGGATTCTTGCGAAGCTAACAAATTTTCAAACTCCTCCAAGGAAGGTTGTGTAGGCCATCCTTAAACCGAAGTCACAAACGGTGTATACTCAGGTCGTAAACCTTGAATAATAGATCGTTTTAGCCTCGCCTCCGAAATTGATTCCTCCGGATTAAGAGTATTAATCTCAGAGCAAAGGTTATTTACCTTTATGAAGAACTCTGAGATTGTAGACTTCCCCTGCTTCGCATTCGCCAGCTCATTCTCTAACAACTTTAGTCGAGCTTCATTCTTCTTGTTGAACAATTGATCTAGCACCCGCCAAATAGAGCTAGCGGAATTGCACCTTGAGACATGCTCAAATACTCCCGAGGATATTGACCTCTTTAAAGCAAACTCCGCCTTGGCATTCTTCCGTGTCCATTCTTTTGTCGCTTCCGCTGTCGCAGCAGCTCCCCTTGGTGGTATTGTGCTACTACCGCCGACGACATCCCATAAGTCCTCACTAACCAAGTATGACTCCATACATGACTTCCATAACCGATAGTTAGATTGGTTTAGAATCTCCATTCCCAATCCAACATCACGACCCGTTGATTCCATACTTAGAGTAAACCCGAGCTCTCTAAAACCCGATCTTGATGAGCACAATTAGAATGGCTCTGATACCATGTAAAGAAACCTCCCTTGATAGTGTTTAGCACTAGCCCAAGACCGTACAACCCCGAGAAACCCAAAATAAACAAAAGACCCTCTAAGTATGATGAAGAAATATGGAAGGACTTTTAGAGAATACTTGAAAGACTCTTAGAGAAATTTAGAGAACTTATGAACTTGAACACTCTTTGTTTGAACTTATTCTTTATTCACTTGTTCAACTTTCTTATGTTCTTGTTGTTACAAATGAGAAGGGGTGAGGAGGTATTTATAGCCTCCCAAAGATCTCTCTCTAAATCTCTAGATTATTCTACTAACTTCCTTACTTACTAAATATTTTACAAGTCTCTAGAATTCTCTATAACATCTAGATTAGTATCTCCTTATCTTGTGACTCTCTAGATTTTTCTACACCATTATTTACATATCTTTATCTTTCAAGAATTCTCTAGAAAAACTTAAGGAGGTGATAACCTTCCTAAGTATCTCTTGAAAATTCTAGAACTTGGGCTTAATTTTGGGCTTAGTCCAAATATCATATTTGGATCATGAACCCATAATTAAGCATAACCCAAAATCAAGTTTAACTTCAATAGAAACTTACTCTTTTTTCAAGATAGAGCATTCTCGGAGCTAGACACCATCACTAAAGCAATCCAAGAGGCGAAAGCATGGGAAGGAGCTCAAATACTGGTAGTATCTCCACCTCCAGTCGGCATCACAAGCAATCACTTTGATCCACTTGACCACCATTCTCTACCGGAGCAGAGCATACTCTGTTTCGTTGACGCCGCCTGGAGTGCTAACACAGGGAAAGGGAGCCTTGGATGGTGGTTTTGTTCCCCATCGAGATTTCAACTTAGTGATGCATCCATTGTTCTAAAAAATGTATCCTCTCCTTTAGTTGTGAAAGCAGTTGCAATCAAAGCAGCAATGACACATGCTAGAGAAAGGAACATGGAGTATCTCCGAATCTACTCTGATTGTCAATTATTAGTCAATTTACTAAGGAATGGAGATGAGTACAACGAGCTTTTTGGAGTTCTATCGGATATCCGCAGCTTAGCCATAGAGCTTATTTCGATGTCTTTCTTTTATATTCCACGATTGGAAAATGCGAAAGCAGAAACTCTTGCCAAAAGAGCCTTGGCTGCTCTAATCCTCTTTTCGACCAAATTAAAAAAAAAAATCAAAAATTTTGTTTTTTCAAAATTAAAATATTATGACAAAAGATAATATTGTGCTAGAAAATGGAAACATTACTAAATTAGAGGGAAAAAACGGTATCTAAAAAGAAAAATAAATTTATTTTTAATTTTATTTACTTCATATAACCCACGATCTCACACACACACACACACCACACAACCACCTCTATGAAACTCATTTTATGAACTATTTTCACTCGTCTCTTTCCTTACCATTCAATGATTCAAACACCGACTATCAAAAACACTAATCATGAGTTACCACGTCAATGACTTCGATGCTGAACCGGACAGTTTTATCACTTTCAAACCGGTCTACAAATCACGTCAACCAAAAAACTCCAACATTTTGTTCGATTTAGAATTGACTTACGTCCGACCTCCCGAACCAGATTCAGACGGAAACGAAGATCTTGACGCTTTCGAATCTCGGACCATATATCAATATCTCGAGTGTGACCGAGATTGGATAATCGGTCGTGATCCGGATCACATAGAAACCAACCTAGGTCTCTCAAATTCTTGATATTATAGATTTTCCTCGTTATAGCGACATCGTTATGACGCTGATCACTGATAAGATCTTGCATTTGAAAAGGCAACATAAAGCGGAAAAGATAGAGGTAACTTTGAATACTATTGTCTCGAGATTTCCCGGCGAGATTGATGAGTATGATGATGATGATGATGATGAAGTGAGATTGGCGGTTGCTCCGGCAGGGGAGGAGGCGGTGGAGCAACACTTGGAGACGGTGGTTCTTGGGAATGAAGGGTATTGTGTGATATGCATGGATAAGAACCAGGTTGGATCCGATGTGGAGACGGGTCGAATGCCTTGTATGCACGTGTTTCATCGTACGTGTGGAGAGAATTGGCTTAGGAGTAGTGGGATTTGTCCTTTGTGTCGCGCAGTGTTTCCGACTTAAAACCCTAGAAACCTTGCTTTGCTTTTCTTGATTTCGTTTTGTTGCCTTTTTTTTTTTTTTTTTGGTAATTCATTTTGTAATGTTTTGATTATTGGAAATTATTGTTACATGAACCTTAATTCTGCAATACAGTATGGTTACGTATGTAACTGCGAATGTGTTTTTTTTTTCATTCGTCTATTTGTTACACACTGTGTTTCTTGTTATTTTTCTTGCTCTTGTTAATAAATTGAGATGCTAGTCTTTGTTTAAAATTTGCTAAAATCTTCCGATATTTCGCTACAATCTTTTAAGATCTTAGTATATATAGATAAGGAATCAAAGCTAATATCTTATGGCAAGAAGATTATTAAAAAAAAGAAATTCACAAATTAAATGCCCTTGATTGGTGCGGATTGGAAAACAAAAACTGAATGCGTGACCAAAACTTTCCTATAACGATGATATGATATTATATGTACACTATTAATAAATCATTTGTGGTTATGGCATAAGATTTTTTTCGAAATGGTTCTTTCTTTCCTTCTAATGTGGTTTGGACCTCTTCTCAGTTATATACATGGTGTGACAATAAACCTCGATGAATCTTCACTCGCCGACTATTTAACTCACGTTTAAGGATATTTAGAAACTCTTTAACATCTCGGAAACCCTAGAAAGTAGGAAAAATTGCGCCATTTTTCTTGATTTCGTTTTGTTATGTTTAGTTTTTCGGTAATTCATTATTGGAAGTTATTGTTAAATAATTCTCCAATACAGTTGCGTACTATGTCATTAGTAATGTGTTTTTTTTTCTTTCATCTATTTATTTGTTTGTGTTTACAAATCAGCCGTATAAAAACACACTAGAATAAGACTCGTGTTGTGCACGGGTTTAATTGTAGCCGTCAATTTAATTTTCAAATTATTTGTTATAGATAAATAAAATAATTTATAAAAAAAATGTTTAGTTGTATGTGTTTCTAGTGACTTTTATAATTGTATTATGAATTATTTGTTATAGTATTATGTATTAGAATACAATACTACGTGGTTAAGTTAGATAGATATTTATTTGCCTATGTATATTTAAAATGGTATTTGTTTTTACAATATGAAATTTTGCTTATTTTTAACATTTCTTTTTAGGTACCAATTTTTTTTTTCTTCTTCATGATGATGGAGGTGTGAGTCAATTTATAGGAATTTATATTTTTAGTTGTTTTTATAAGATAATGGAATGAAATTGTTTAGGAAATCTCTTGTAAATGGAAAAATTGTAAACAGAATATACAGAATAACAAATAAGTAATGTAATATATATTTGAAAATAAATTTAGAATCATAATTGATTATGTTAGTTATTAACTTACTATATATATATGGTTAACCAATACGATTTGATATAGTAGGTATGTTCATAGATTTTTAGTTAAAGAATGATTTTTTCATTAATTTTTAGTAAAAAATAGGATAGTGATTTTTTTGTAATTGAAATATTGTTGAACTAATAATTTTATCATGTGAGTTTTAAGTTCATGAGTTGTTTTAAAATAAATTAAACCAAAGTTTGTTACATCTTTGAAAAAGGGTTTTGTGAATTAGATTTTTATATTAAAGAATGATTTTGTGAATTAATTTTTGATAAAAATAGTAGGGGAAATTATCTAATGTGCCATAATTGCCAAAAAAAACTTTTCCAATCTACCATAATTGATTTAATCTTTCAAAATCTGCCACATTTGTACGGACGTCCATGGCGAAAAGACAAAATGACCTTTAATGAATCCATATATTTACGGGAATGTCATTCCAGTATTCATCATCTTCTCCACATTTTTTTTCTTTTTTTTGAAATCATTCTCTTTTCTCTCTCTCTCTCTCTCTCTTCTTTTCTCTTTCTGTCTTTCTCTCTCCAAGAGGATGGACGTCTACTATGGTAGGTTTTATATTTCTTTTCCGTCTCTCTCACTCTCTCTCTCTCTTTCTCTATTTCTCTCTCCAAGACGATGGATGTGGTAGGTTTTGTATTTCTTGTCCCCTGTTTTGTATTTCTCTCTCTCTGAGACGAGGGACGTCTACTTTAGTATATAACCTTGTTTTTAGTTTTTACCAATGATGTAGCTTTCTTTTTAAAAGTTACAGCCCAAAAAAATATTTTTTCTGGTTATATAACATGTCAAAAAATTAAAGTCTTATTCGTTGGGCAGTAAAAGTTATTTGGATGTGGTTGTACATTTTTTTTTTTTTTTGCATATTTTTTTGTTGTAGATTTAGAAGCTGTAGCTTTACGTTTTTAGATGTAACTATTCTAAAATAAAACATGATTAGTAAGTACGTAATATGTTATGTAGTTATAATTTAGAAATTTATTGCTATTTTTAACATAAAAAATAAATTTAGTTAACATATAAAAAATCTACAGCAAAAAAATCTGCGACAAACAAAATGTACAACTACATCAAAACATTTACAGCTACAGCCGAATTCAATCACTCCCTTAATATTAAATTAACAAAAATTAGGAAATAAAGGGGGTGATTGGTTCGGTTGTAGCAGTAAAAATTTTGTTGTAGAAATTTCGCTGTAATTGTTTTTGTTGTAGTTGTACATTTTTTTTTTGCTGCAGAAATTTTTGCTGTAGATTTAGAAGATGTAGCTGTAAGTTTTTAGCTGTAAGTATTTTAAAATAAAACATGATTGGTAAGTATACAATATGTGATGCAGTTTTAGTTTAATTAGGTTGTGTAGATAAAAATTATTATATTTTGAAATTCATTGCTACTTTAAACATTTAAAAAAAATAGTTAAAAAGAATAATTTTATATGTTAACTAAATTTATTTTATATGTTAAAAAGTAGCAATAAATTTCTAAATTATAACAATTTTTATATGTATAAACTAATTAAAACATCACATATTGTATATTATTAATCATGTTTTATTTTAGAATATTTTTACATCTAAAAGTTTGAAGTTACAGCTTCTAAATGTACAACAAAAAAATCTGCAGCAAAGAAAATGTACAGCTATAGCCAAATAATTTTTACATCCCAAAAAATAGGCTTTAGGTTTTTGACATGTTACAGCATAAATTTTTTTTATTATTGTTTGGGCTTTAATTTTAAAAAATAAAGTTACATCATGATTAGTAAAAATTAAAAAAAGTTTGTAGTTTTAAAAATAAAACTACAACATGATTGATAAAGAAATTTTAATTTTTCCAAAAACAAGATTGTAGACAAGTTGTAGACTAAATTAAACCCAACCAATCATCCCCAGAGACATATTATATAAGTTTCATTTGGGCAAACGTGAAAGTCCAAAACCCTAATTCATGTTACAGAAGCCGGCCGCTTCTGTTCAAAAATGAAGATTTCCGATCTTCCACGTGATCTAATAGAGGAGATATTGTTTAGGGTTCCAGCGACAATTCTAGAAAGATCACGGTTCACTTGCAACCGTTGGAACGCTCTAGTCAAGGATCCGATATTTATCAAAAAACACTTTGGGCTTGAATGGTATGTAACTTTTTCACGTTTTGAAAACGTGATTCTGCCGAATACATACCATTCATAACAACACGCACGGAATGATAAAAATTGAAAATTAACAAGTGCTTTTTTAATCTATCCCGCACGTTTTAGATTTGTAACTAGTTTATACAAAACTTGATTCATCTACTTAAGAGTAGCTTTTTGGAGTTTCAAAGAAAGAAAAAAGCTTTTAGTCATTTTTACCCCAAAAAATCTCTCCTTTTTTCCATTTTTTGACGTTATAACTTATTTTTTACCTCCATTTTTCCTTTACGCTGCTGCCTCCACAATATTGGCGCCATATAATGCCGCCATATAATGCCGCCATCTCTCTTACCTAAGTTATCATGTTAACCTAATTATACACTTATATAAATACATGGGATCGATAGAGAATTCGTATCACTGCATCTCGCGGCACTAAACGGAGGTAACTTTCTTTTTGTTTTTTTTATTAGATTTTTTCATCACCATCGCTATGAATTAGGGTTAGGGTTTCATTTTGTGTTGGAAATATGTACCCATTATTGATTTCAATTGTCATGTTTTGTTCGATCTATGGAAATGTAGATTTACAATTGCAACATGAGTTCGTCTGATGAGAGTCAACAATCAGATTCACAAGCTCGTGGCTTTGGTGATGTAAGTATCATTCTTAACTTGTTCTTTTAAGATACTGAAATACGCAGCGTGAAAATTAGTTTATAAAATTATAGTCAGGAACAAATTGGTCAACAAACATGCTTCGCATCTTTCTTGAGATTGTATCTCGAGAACAGAGATGAGAAAAATATGCGAATAGGATACTCGGAAAAAAAGGTAAACAGATTTTGATACGAGAATTCAAAGCAAGAACTGGCCATGAATTTAACTGGAACAAGTTTAAGAATAAGTATGACTACGAGCGTACCCGATTTACAACCTACATCAAGTTGAGAAATCGAACGGGAGTGACAGTCATTCCCAACACTGGAGAGATCGACATGCCAGATGATTGGTGGAAGCAACAAAAGCGGGTAATGATCTTTTCAATATTTTCGTATAAATTACGGTTATTTTTATTTTTATAAATCTTATTCGTTATTTAAAATCTTCAGGACACGCCTAAATCTCAAGCAATTAAGAAGAAACCCCTGCAGTGCATCGAGCTTATGCATCAAGTTTTTGGACGACGTAGAGTTGATACAGAACTTGCGTTTTCACCTGCCTTAACCCGGCAGAGAAGGCAAGCTACAGTAGCTAATGACGAGGATTCTGATGAAACAGAGCCACCAACCCAAGAAGTTGAAGTTGATGAGCAGGCTGATTCTCTAGACAATGATGATGGTATCCAGAATCCACTTCAACTTGATGCTTCCCAAATTGCTAGAAGAGAACGAAGAAGTGTTAGGAACCATCGTAAGCGTACTATCCTTGACGAACTGAAATCGAGAACTATATCAGACGCTTGGAAGAAACAAACATACGGCGGAATACCATACCCCTCGTTCAAGAGGCAACTTATGCCCTCGTAGATGCTTTTACGAAAATGGGATTGTCTAGTGGGAACACATTTTTTGTTGCTGCACTGCGCCTTCTCGGTAACTCCACTCCAGCAACGCAATTCTTGGCTTTGCCGAACAACGACATGAGAATTGCAATGCTAGAGGGAATGACCGGATATAGTCGAGAAGGACATTGGATTGGTCTTCAAGGAAGCATCCATAGTGGAGATAATCGTTCTAGTGCACATGTTACTATGGGTGGATATGTGAATCCTTACGGTGGATATCAAAATGGAACAACAAATGCTCATGGCATGCAGTTTGGGGTGAACTCGAATGTTGAAGAAAGTGCTGGTACAAACCAAAGAAACAGAAATGAAACTACGTCACCGGTGTTAGGTGGATTTACAAGTCTATTAACCCATGGCGTTGGCAGCAGTGCGTTAGATTTTTAGAAAGACAAGGGGAAAGTTGTGTTCGTTGGTGTTTTTTTTTCTTTGGCTTTTGATAATTTTTAAGCATTTTAATAATTTAGTATGACAACCTATGTTGTTATATCACTATCATTCCTATTCGTGTACTAGCTAGCACTATTTATTTAAAAGAGTTTTTTTTATATACTTTCATATGAACAATGCTTTATTAACTAGTTAAAACGTTACTGATTCATTTTAATATCTTTAGATTTCTTGAAGTTCTTGAAGATCATTGTTTTTTTTTTTTTTTTGCAGGAACATAGAAGAAATGAGTTGTGGGCACGTGGATTAGATGCATTGACAGATAATGAAATTGAAGAATTGTTTGCAATAGAGAATCAAAAACTTGTCGATTTGATTTTACAGCCGTTGCTCCAATACTACGTGCGGTATTATCGGAAACGACCTATGGGAACTGAATGGGGAGTTGGATGGATGTATTTGAAAGACAAAATAATGCATAATCCAGAAACTTGTCACACTCTTCTTAGGATGCATCCGCAAACATTTAGGAGCATGTGCAAGACTCTCAAGGAAAAATATGGGCTAAAAAGTACGAAGAACATGAAGGTACAAGAGAGTGTTGCAATTTTCTTGTATACATGTGCACAAAACGAAAAGCAACGCGTCATTTGCAGAAATATTTGGTCTTTCGCACGAGACAGTCACTCATAAGTTTCATGAAGTTCTTAATGCATGTGAGCAACTTGCTGGTGATTTCTTAAGTGAACGAAGTCATGAGGAACTTAGTGATGTACCACGTGGACTGCGAGAAGATGACAGATATTGGCCATATTTTAGAGATTTCATCGGTGCAATGGATGGTACACATGTACCGGTTCGTGTGCCTGCAAACAGAGAAATTAAATTTTTGGTGTCGACATGAATACACTAGTATGAATGTCTTGGCGATTTGTGATCTTGACATGCTTTTTACGTATGCATACATCGGAGTTCCGGGATCATCTCATGATGTTAATGTTTTGCAGCTTGCTATGGATAATGATCCGTGTTTTCCAACCCCGCCTATTGGAAAGTATTATTTAGTAGATTCGGGATATGCTAACAAACCTGGATTTCTTGCTCCTTTTCGAGGGCGTGTAACGAGCACTACAAGAAAACATGTCATTTGGCACTACTAGAAACGTCACAAATTCGTCACTAATAAGGGATTTGCAACTACTTTGCGACGAAAACAAGTAGTCACAAAAAGCTCGTCGCTAATTTGCGACGGTGCCAATTCGTCGCTAATTTGTGACGGATTTATGACGGATTTAGGACTCCATAACTCAGTCGCTAATTTGCGACGGTTTTGCGACTCCACATTTCAGTTGCAAATAAGCGACGCTTGTGTGACTCAGACAAGTAGTCACTAATTAGCAACGAATTTGAGACTGTCTTGTGCGTGGCAAATAAGCGACTAATTAGCGACGTTTGATTATGCGACTGAGTTATGACTAACTATATTTGTCGCAAATTAACGACTAATTAGCTTCTAATTAGAGACTATATTGTTGTTGTCACATTTTGGGTTAGTCACATTTTAGTCACCAATTTGCCATTGATTTGACACTTATATGCTACTAATTGTTTCTTTGTTTTGTTTTGAATTGTCCAAATCGAATGAATAACAAAAACCTTAAAATTAAAAGCATACTACATAATCAAGCATTTAAAGTACAAAAGGGTTGAAACCAAAGTACAAAAAGTATTACAACATGCTAGTTTGTTAAGAAGAGAGAGTTCTTGTGACCAAAAAACAAGAAAAAAAAAGAGTTCAAGAGTTGAAGAAGCAGCCTAAGTGTTGGATCTTTGTTCTTCATGAACTCGATCATCTTCACCATCGCCTTCGCCTTGGTGAAACCTAATACATAGATCATGGAAAGAATAAGCAGACATCCGTGAACAACACACATGTAGCTTTAGCTTTAGGGGGCAAGATTATATAAATCTTAATAAAGAATATCAAAGGAATAAATATTCTTACAATATGAATCTACCAACATCAGAATATTTTCAGCTACCAAATCCGGGTTCCTAGAAAATATACTAGGTGGATCAAGAACACATACAAAATCAGAGAAGAGTATTGAATTAATGTACCTTCACACACTTAGTGCTAGCGACTTGTTGCACTTTAGGCACAAACTGATCAAACGAATAGTAAGGTAGCAAATGAGAATGCCAATCACTGTAAAGCCGTATCAAATTCCCCAAATCGCTTACCTATAAATGAACATAAAACCCATTTTTTATTGGCTTTAGATAAAGATTCTTACTTACCCTACACACAGCAAATGTTTGAGCTAAATAACCTCCAAAGTAACCTTCAACACAAACCTATAATTAACTAACAAGGTTATAAACTGACTAAAAAACTCCAAATAAAAACTACTTTTAAGATGTCAATTATGAAATCCGAATGAGAGATGAAACAAAGAAAGCTACTCCAACAAACCAACCATACGAGATCTTCAAACAAATACGAGAAACTTCTCTAAATAGATAAACATTGATGAAGATATCGAACTTACTTTGGAGTTTCTTATCCATGTACCTACATCAAACGAAACAAATATAAAACAACAGATTAGAAAATTCACCAACGGCAAAGATATGTAAACAAAACTCCAATCTCAAAACATCGGGAAAACAAAGAGCTTACTTCTTCAGATCTGAAGTTGTCCTGGCCGACGAGGCCGCAGAAGCTACAACAATAAGACAAGGTTAGGGTTTGCATATCTAATAGGAAAAGACAAGTCAAGAGAGTTGTTGTCAGCCAAATTTATGGATCTTTATTTTCCAAATCGAGAAGGTTAAGGTTTGTTTCAGAAAACGATATAAGCAAGTTTGTTGCTTTCTTGAGCCAGAGATTGATGTGATTGTATTGCAATTCCTTATTTGGGTAAAAAATGTTACAGAATTTCTCCTCCTATACTCTTAAAGAAACCTATCAAATATGCATCAACATAGAAATCAGTTAAAAAGCCCTAATTTCGTCCGTAAAATCACAAATCACAATCAAATTTCGATTTTTTTTAAACTCAAACACCAAAGAGAAACAAACCCAAATCAAAAACCCATAAACACAGGAGAAGAAAGAACTGACCTACGAAGCCAATTGAGAAAATCATCCCACAAACCCATAGTTTATGATGATTCAAGTTTCCGACAAAGACAGAGATTCGTAGAAACAGATCTGTATGCTAGAAATTCTCCTCCACAGATCTCTATTGGGCAATCGAGAAGGTTGAGTTAAGCATTTACCTGAACTAGGAGATGGGAGTCGCAAGCCGCCGTGAAGAAAGACCTCGCAAGTGACACCACACGGTGGCTGAGATGTCGAGATCGACCCTAGAAATCGAAAAAGGGTCAAGAGGGTTCCATCAGTGAAATCAAATGGGAATATTTTGGTCAGAGGTATAAACCGAGGAGAAGAGGAGAGAAGATGGAGCCAAAGGTAGAAGAGGAGATCGAAGAGAAGAGGAGACGTATAGGAAGATGAAGAAGAGAGAAAAGGAGACCAAGAGATAAGATGAGTTTTTTTTTAGTTCTTTGTGAATTCAGAAAAATAAAATAACATCTTCTGTTTTAACTTTTACACTTAGGCGCAAAATGAAAAATTTTGGCAAATTTCGTTTCCCGCTTAGTCATTTTTAGGCTTGGCAAATTTGTGACTAAGGTCTCTGTCGCTAATTAGTCTCAAATTTGTGACTGATTTGTGATGATTTTAAGTTAGTCACAAATAAAATCCCTAAACCCAAAATATTTAGACCCAAAAAATTTATTCTTCTACCCTTTCCCTAAACCATATACCCTAAATAAACTGATATAACCATTATAACACCACTAACAAAGCTAATTTACAAAAACATCAACTTTACATAAACTTACTTTAAAACTTCTAAGTGTTTATAAGCTAAAGTACATTAATGTTGTTCTCACATAAATATTTTTTTGTAATCTGATTTACTCACTACAACCACATCTTGGCTACTTTGTCATTGAATTTAGTACAAGCTAAATACAACTATGAATCATATAAACATACATTTTGGGTTTTAATGTGTAGTAATGTAAAATGGAGTGGCAAAGTAGTCACTAATCAGTCGCAGATTTACTTCTGCGTTGCAAATGTGTCGCAAAGTAGTGGTATATTTGTGACTATTTTGTGATGTTAGTATAAGGTTTCAGATAAACCCTATATAGTCACTAAAGAGTCACAAATTCGTCACTACCAATTTTTTAAAACTTGTTAATCTGAAATCCTAAACCCTATATAATCACTAAAGAGTCACAAATTAGCCACTAATTTGTGACGTCTGTGGTGTGTTATAATTACTCAAACCCTAAACCCTATAGTGTCACATATCCGTCACAATTGTGACTCTTTAGTGACTCTTTTTAAGGCGTCGCTAAATTGTGACTCCTCTGATAGTCACATATCCGTCACAATTTTGCGACCACTATAATCGTCTTCCAGGAGTCGCTAATTTGTGACTGATTTGTGACGACTTCTGAACCTACTTTTAGGTGTCACAAAGTAGTCACTAATTTGCGACTACCTTACGACTAGTTGTTGGCGTCGCAAATTAGCGACTAGTTTGCGACGATGTTTATTGGCGTGACAAATCAGTCGGACATTGGTCGCAAATATTAGTGACTGATTTTTCAGTCATAAACCGTAGTCACTAATGGACTGTTTTCTTGTAGTGGAGATATCATCTTCGAGAGTTTCAGGATGGTGGACCTCCACGTAACGACAAAGAAATGTTCAATCGTTGGCATTCGTCTCTTTGTTGTGTCATTGAACGAACCTTTGGAGTTTGGAAAAGCAAATGGAGAATTTTGATAGATCACCCAAGATATGACAAAGCCATTAAAAAAAAAATAGTTGCTGCTTCGATGGGTTTACATAATTTTATCCGGAGATCTCAAATGCCAGATGACGATTTTGAGCACGCAGATGAATTCGATATCAGTGGTCATGAAAACACAGGAAGACGTGATAATATTGTTCAAAAAGAAAACGAGGATGTGAGTATGCAGACAGTTCGCCGTGAGATTGCAACTCATCTATGGCAAATGCGAGAATAGAAGTTTTTTGAATTCTGAACTATTTCTTCATTGTTCCTATGATTGTTCTCCAGTTGTTACATTTGGTTTGTTTTTCTTCTGCTTTAGTTGATTTCGAACTTGATTATTCAGTTTTATGTCTGCTGGATTTGCGAATTTGGAGTATGTATATGGAGGAATTGTTTCTTGGGGAGGAAGCCACATCTATACAATGTTATTACACGTATGTTGCTTTTAACTTATTTGAAAAAAATTTCTTGGATTTTGGTAAAAAAACGAGTATTGATATATTTAATAGGGTCATTTTCGTAATCTAGTAGTATTCTTTTTATGATTCAGTTATTCAGCAAAAAAATATCATTCATGTGTTTTAATCCTTTCAGTTGTTTCACAATTCCGTGTTTTTGTTATTCAGCTGTTTCACAATTCCGTTCCTATGATTCCGCTATTTCATGATTCAGCTATTCAGTTGACACACTACAAGAAAACAAGGCATTTTCCGACGGAAAAACAATGCCGTCGGAAAATCCGTCGGACATTTGCGTCGGATTTCGGACGGAATTCCGACGGAATGCGTTTTTAAAAATTAAAAAAAAAAAAACAAATTCCGTCATAATTCCGTCACAATTTCCGACGGAATTATGACGGAAGTAATAAAAATTAATTAAAAATAATTAAAAAAAAATTCCGTCACAATTCCGTCGGAATTCCCGACGGAATTATGACGGATACCGTATACCGTATACCATATACGGAATATGAGGTATACGGTATACGGTATCCGTCACAAATCCGTCGGAAATTGTGACGGAGTTGTGACGGAAGTAATAAAAATTAATTAAAAACAATTTCCGTCACAATGCCGTCGGAAATTCCGACGGAATTATGACGGATACCGTATACCGTATACGATATACGGAATACCGTAATTATTTTTAATTAATTTTTATTACTTCTGTCACAACTCCGTCACAATTTCCGACGGATTTGTGACGGAATTTCCTATGTTTTTTTTAATTTTATTGAATTTTAATTAATAAATTTAGGGATTTTGACGGCTTCCCGACGGAGTTCCGACGGATTGCGTTTTTTAAAAACAAAAAAAAATTCCCGCCTATGTTTTGGCGGTATAAAATTAGGGTATAATCCGTCGGAATACCGACGGATTTCCGACGGATTTTACCCTAATTTTATACACATTTTCTTATAAGAAGAAGAAGGAGAAGAAAGAAGGAAGAAAGAAGGAAGAAAGAAGAAAGAAGAGAGAAGAAGAAGAAGAGAGAAGAAGAAAGAAGAATTAAAGAAGAAAGAAGGAAGAAGAAGAAGAAGAAGAAGAAGAAGAAGAAAGAAGAAAGAAGAAGAAGAGAGAAGAAGAATTAAAGAAGAAAGAAGGAAGAAGAAGAAAGAAGAAGAAGAAGAAGAAGAAGAAGAAGAAGAAGAAGAAGAAGAAGAAGAAGAAGAAGAGAAGAGAAGAAGAAGAAGAAGAAGAAGAAGAAGAAAGAGGAAGAAGAAGAAGAAGAGAGAAGAAGAATTAAAGAAGAAAGAAGGAAGAAGAAGAAGAAGAAGAAAGAAGAAGAAGAAGAAGAAGAAGAAGAGAAGAGAAGAAGAAGAAAAAGAAGAAGAAGAAGAAGAAGAAGAAGAAGAAGAAGAAGAAGAAAGAAGATTCACGGGCCGGATTTCTCCGGCGGAAATTTTCCGGCCGGTCGCCGGAGAATTTCCGCCGGAGAATTTTTTTTAAAAAAAATTGAAAATCCGACGGTATACCGACGGATATGATATCCGTATACGGTATACTGTATTCGTATACGGTATACTGTATCCGCATACTGTATTTGTATACGGGATCGGAGTCCGTCGGTAATCCGTCACAATTCCGTCGGAATTCATATTTATGACGGATTTCCGACGGAATTTTTTTTTTTAAAATCCGTCATAATTCCGTCGGAATTCCGTCTAGATTTCCGACGGAATTATGACGGAAAACTATTTCCGACGCGATAGAACCGACCGGCCAAAACCGTCAGAATACCGTCGGAAAAGGGTCTTTTCCAACGGATTTCCGACGGTTTTGGCCGTCGGAAATAGCCCTGTTTTCTTGTACATACCATTCAAGCCCTTTGATAAAGCGGCGTGGCAGTCTCTGGTAATTGTCAAGACTCTTTTTGGGGTTTCTGTAATGAGCTCGAACATCCATGGAATTCACAAGCACTTTAATTCAGTTACAAAGCTTAGGCTAATGGATCCTCGTCGTAACTCATTTGTCTTATCACAAGTTTTTCACTGCGACGGTTTGTTGTTATGCATCACCTCAGAGAACCCGAGATTTGTGGTTTGGAATCCGTGTATTGGTCAAACCATGTGGCTCAAATTTATAAACCCCTCCAAAGGTTTCGCAGATATGTATGCTCTCGGATACGCAGAGAACAAATCGTGCCACAACTACAAAATCTTGAGGAGATTCAAGAAAGGTTTGGCGAAAAGAATAGAAATCTATGATTTTTTCTCAAACTCACGGAGGGCTCTTCATGATGACTTCCCTCCCAACTGCGTCAGACAATCTAGTGGTGTGTCTTTGAAGGGAAATTCGTACTGGATTGCTTCATCCAATAACAAAAGAGTCCTCCTATGTTTTGACTTTTCAACGGAAAGATTTCGATCTATGTCTTTTCCTTTTCAGAACGGTCGTACGTGTCTAGCAAATTTTAGAGAAGAGCAACTTTCCGTGTTACAATGGAACCTTGATACAAAAGAGGCAGAGATATTCGTGAGTACGATGATTGGGAGCACAAATTTGTCCTTGAGAAAGTTTTTAAAAGTGCGCTTATTCAACGCGCCTAATTTTTCAGATGGTAGTGGTGGAAGTTTATACATCAGCTATGATAAGAAAGTTGTTGTTTGTTGTCAAAATTACTTGGCGTACACCGGGAATTTGGTACAACTTATTGGAGAGGAAGCGGAGAACTTCAGAGAACTCTCTCTTGGTCAATCTACTGATTTCATCAGCTGGGGAGATACATTTAATTATGTTCCGAGTTTAGTTCAAATCCAAGATGGTATTGTAACAACTAGAGGCAAAAGAAAAAGAAGTTAGACAACTCTCATTTAATTCCAGTTTTGTTTTCTTTACAAATTTCATATTCATTGATTAACTAATGAATTCAATATTTCATTTGCAAAGGAATGTTATGAGTTATATATTAGTTACACATATGTATAGTAGTTCTTTTTGGGGGGTTAAACATACATAACTTGTTGCTCACGCCTTTGAAGCAAAATGATAGTATATATTATCTGTTCCAAGTAAATTCCCTTTTCTTCTTTTTCTTCATTATACCTTAAAAAGCATGCGGAACCATTACAACGACGAACATGTCTATTTAAGTTCATACAAAATTCACCACATTCTCTTTGATTACGTGGTTAGCTATTTGGGATCACTTTTCCACCCAAGCTTGAATGTACAATTAGAGACTACCAAATAAACTACACATTCTAAAGAATTTAGTTTTGTCAAGGGACCAACTTTTTCTTGCATAAGTACTCACATGGAACTGGCTGAAAATCATGGTTGGAACCTATTTCAATTTTCTGTCAAAAGAATTTTAGAGTACAATCTACCACATATATATAGAAAATGCATAATGATCGGCAACCTTACGGACTTCCCCAATCCTGTGCCCAATTTGTTATTGAAGATTAATTAGACCACAAAAGTAAGTTTTATATTATACTAGATGATTCTCCGCGTAATACGCGGATTAAATAATTTTTAATTTTTAAAAATTTTACTAAATAGAAAATGTTGCACTATGGTTTAATGTTGTTAAGATGTTCAATCTTTTATTTCGTTTCGGTTTAAATATTATGAATTTATAGGGTTTTGAATAATAGTATCTAAAGTATTATCAAAATACAATGTATATGATTGTATTAATTAAAACACAAAGTTTTTTTTATCATTTAGAATCTAAAGAAACATATAAAAACCATTAAAAAAATCTAATAAAAATTATTTTTGCTTGAAAGCACGTTATAAGTTGAGGCACGTTAATATATGAATATATAGATTAAATTAGAAGTTAGGTTATTAGGTTAGATGAAAAAAAATATGGATTAGCCCAAAAATTTTAAAATTTTTTGTTAATTGGCCCATTTAAAGGGATTGCCATGTCATATTTAAAAAGATTTCATTTCACATTTAGAAGGATGTCATGTCACATTTTTTAGTGAAATCCCCTCCCAAATAATGTGTAGGGGATTCCAGAGAAAATAATTGTTATCAGATTGTGTACTGTTATGTTTCAAATATTAATGGAGCACATGATTGGCGATCAAAATTTGAGCTATATTTGGCGGCTCTTAAATATCCACTCAAGTCACTCTTCCACGTTCCACAAGCATGTCTTCACATTTACTTTGTTGGCCATCTAAAAATCTCAGTTATAACTAGGTATCAATTTTTATCACTCATAACTATTTAGATATATTTTTTTGTTTCATGTGATATTTTATCGTTAGCCGACCGATTCATGTGGCAAATGAAAACAATATATTGTTGTTTTGACTTTTAGGCCCATTAGACAGTTAGAAATTAAAGTCACTTATAACAAAACTAGTATTAAGGCCCATGCGTATGGGTTGCATGGCTAAAATTAATTTTAGACTTTTAATTATGTTTTTAATTAGTAAAACTTATAAATATAGATTTTAAATATACTAAAAAAAATTGAACCTAATATTGTAATACAGCCTCAATATGAGAAATTTATCTATAAACCACTTAATTAAATAAACAATAACTAAAAGATGTTCAAACAATATTAAACATAATATATATATATATATATATATTATCTATTATAGGATGCAGGTAAATTAGAAAAATTTCATCAGTGTCGTTACAGAAAATGTTAGCTTTTATTTATATTATTATATAAAATGTTATATTATAGGAACCAGAAATAAATTAGAAAATGTAAGTTAAATTATTAATTGGAAAAAGTAAAAGAAAAAACTACATGAGGAATGAGGATTTTCGTCACTGATTGTTTATCTTCATACTCATGTTTATTGCTTTCATTCATCCGATTTGATCCTTTTGTTAGAGGTAACCGATTCTCCTCTCAATTGTGCCGCTCTCTACTTCCTTTTATTCCGATTCCAAGTAAGTAGAATTTGGTTGAGCTTATGAACCATTTTCTTCATCTACACCAAACAAAATTTTAATTAGATACAAATCAAAAGAAATTTCAGTTTTATTAACCAGAGAGAAATTGAAGAAGACGTAATCAAGAAAAAATAGAAATAAATATGTTGAAAGTTTAGTAGAAAATAGTGTTATGAAAAGGAAGTTAGAGAAGATTGGGGAGCAACACCGTGAATTGCCGGATAACCATTAGCCATAGTCGGAAAAGGTCTCATACCAGCCGGATTGGGAATCGACCATGCTGCGGTTGATAATTAGACATAGATCCTCGAACACCAGAGTTCACGCCGGGAGGAGGAACTCCAGAATTAGGGTTTTGAAAGTTGGGAACGAACGGCATACCGGGACGGAATGGTGGTGGTGTTGGTGAAGGATTTGGGATTGGGATTGTGAATCGGAGTAGTGGGTGGTTCTGTTTTGATCGAATTGGGAACCCCCGTGGCCGGAGAAGAAGAATCGTCGGCCATGGGAGTAGAGTTTGGGTAAAAGCTTGGTGATGAACTAATTGTCTTCTTCACCGAATCTGGGTTTTTTGCCCTAGAAAAAAAGTTTATACCTTGTTTATTCTTCACTTTGACTTTCACCGGTGAGGAGAACATCCGAATACATTCGGCTTTCACTCCTCCACACTCATTCATCGGAGAATTCACTTCCGAGAATCCAAAATTGATCCCTGAAAAGAATTAAAGAGAGAGAATAATTCAAAATGGGGAGAGAGAGAGAGAGATCGTGTGTTAAAGAGTATAAAGGAAGAGAGGGGAAGAAGAAGAATGAGAAGAGAGATGATACCATGTCGGTATCATTAGCATTATTTTAGTATAAATTTTAATCTTTGTTTATTGTTTGAGATTTATTATGATACTGTTAATAAATCTGTCTTCAGTATCGGTCTCATAAAAAAAAAATTATTGAAATTTTTAGTTTTAGTTTGCAATTAAAAATATAGATTCAATTCGTTAAAACTTTGGGAAAATAGATATATGAGTAGTTATATAAATAGGAAAAAAATTGTTTTTTACTTTTTCATTTTTGACTTTCTACGGGTTATAAAATACTATGTATAATAAATTTTTGAATCATAAACCCGCATATATACGGGTCCTTTCACCTAGTATATATAAAAACATAAGATTAAAAAAATGTAATATTACAATCCGTGAAAACGTAAAATCACTCGACCAATTTCTAATTGTAAAAAAAAAAAACTTTAATATCATTCCTTACACCGGTGAGAATTTAAAAAAAAAAAAAAAAAAAACCAATCCAATCACATGGTTCCATGTCATACCTGATACCGTATCAATGGGACAGTAGGATGATATCGATCTGTGAGTATCAAGCACCTTTACTCAATTTTTTATTTGTTGATTAGGCCTGGGCGCGGATCAGATATCCGGAAAAATTATAGTATTTGTGATTCGATTTGTTATTCACGGATATTAAATTTTCCGATTTGCTTTGCTTTGAAAATTTTAGATATTTGGAGTTACGGATATCCGGATTTTTTTCCGGATATTCGGATATTTGCGGATATTTGTTTTAACTGAAAAAAACGAAAGAAAAATATTTTATTTTTTCAAAAAGTTATTTTTTCAGTATAAATTTTAAACTAATTAGTGAAAAAATAATATAAGTTAGATAATTTTATTTGATATAACTAAAAATAAAATGAAAAGTGAAAGAAAAAATGGTGGACTACGAAACATTTATTATTATTTTTAGATAAAAATATGAGACAACTGATTTACAAAATTAGTAACTACGTAAATTTACTATAACTATATCCGTTCAATGTATTGAAAAGGTTAAAAAATGCAAATATATGTTGTAGGTATATCATATTATATGTACATATATGTAATTTACGGATCGGATCGGATATTCGGATTTTTAAAATTAGTATTTATGATTTGCTTTGCTTTAGACGGATCGTAGATTTTACTATTTGCTTTGCTTTGATTTATAACGGATATTCGATTTTTTCGGATCGGATCAAAACGGATCACGGATCGGAGCAAATCTAACAGATAATTTGCCCAGCCCTAGTTGATACTCCCGTAATATTACCGCTGGCCATGGTCTTAGTGGCGTCGAAGGTGGGAGGGGAGTTGAGAAGATCGTGGGTTTTTTTTGTTAACACAGATATGTGGTTTTTGTTATTTTAGGTGAAAAAAAGGAATAATCATTTTTTATTTATTAGAAATTTAAAAAAAAACAAATTGAATTGAAAAAAAAAATTGAGAGTAAAAAACGGAATAGCATAATTTTAGATTTTTGCCACGTGGCAGATGGAGAAAGTTGTAGTTTCTTTATAGATTTACTTGTGATTTATTATAATAGGATGTTTTAAATGAAACATACAATATCAAGATAACTCAACTTTATTACTTTTCATATATATTTTTGGGGAAGGTACGAAATCATGAGTCATATCTGCCTTAGAGCATGATTATTACAGATTTTTAAAGGTCTAATTAGAGTGTCTAAAAAAAATATTATGATTTAATCAAATTTTAGGGGGTCTAAAATGATGGTTTGGGGTCTAATTTTGGATTTTTTTTGCACTTTAGACCCAGTGACATGGCCACATCCAAACCATTGATGTAACGTAAACACGGAGATGAAAAAAAAATTCCCCGTGTTTTGTGATCAAATTGGCTTTTCCTCTTCCTCTCTCTTCTTCGTTTTCTCTAATGACATTCATCGCGATTCGATTCTCCTCCGTCGAATCGTGATGAAACGGCGATATGATCGGAGAAATCACTCGGAAATCACATAGACTCTCCGTGGTGAATCTCGTTTCCTTCTATGAATCGAGCTGCAACTCACTCGGTTTACTCGGACGAGTTAGGCTCTCTTCTAATGGCGTCAATGTCACTGTATTGCTTCTAATCTTCTACTCTGCATATTCGATGTTGTTTACTGATTTAACCCTTTTTGAGGATTATAGCCATGAATTAAAAAGTTTAGTCCTTTATGAGTTTAGAAGAACAAAACATTGGATTTGTGTTTTGCTCTGGCTCTTTGATTGAGATATTTGTTTCTGGTGAAGGAGTTTGTCCTGCTTTAGCTATCTCAAACGCAAACGCAATTACTAATCTTTATGATAATTTTTGATATAAAAATCCATACTTTAGCTTTGATGTTTATGTTTATTATGTGAAATTGAGAAATCGAAGTTTTTCTTTCTGTTAGTGATCACATTGTTGAATTAGTACCTTCTTTTCAGAGTTTCCCTAATGGAAGCAAGATTGAGGTACTTAATTAGCTTAAAGTAAGAATCAAGTCATGTAAATTGGATTTTGACATGAGTAATTGTGTTTTATCTTAAGGTGATGAATTGTAGATCAGTCAGAGATGACGAGTCAGGTGAAAAGGGAGACGATGAGGACATGCTTGAGCTGTCCTCTTCATTCAATCTCTCAAATTTACTTGGAAATTTTGATGGTTATAGGTCTTGATTCGTTCGTTTATCTATTGCCTCTGTCTCAATGTTGACCAAAAACATGCAATTTTACTTGGATTTTGGTTATCTCAGAATGAAATTAATCGGAATGAGATTACTTTCCTTCATATGCAGTTTGTAGAAAATATATCTATTTGTTCAGTTTGAGGAAGGTTGTTCATTTACAAGTTCTAAAAGAGAAAACTGGGGCAGATGCTCTTCAGTTGGAGGCACTGAAGGGAATGAGAGCTTGACCATTGGCGAGGGCGATCAGGTTGATGTTCATTGAATCTGTTATATGAAACAACTTGATGTTTGGTGAGACTGGGGTTTCTAATCCATGCCTTTACAGGTTGAGAAAACTGATGTTCGGAACGCAGAACAAAAGCCTATAGACTCAACTAGAGAAGAAGAAGAAAAAGAAGAAGAAGAGAGGAAAGAGAAGAAGAAAGGAGATGAAACAGATGCTAAGAAGCCTAGACGCGAGAAGTTGGAAAGGCTGGAGGCCTTCAGCAAAAGACTGCGGCTTTGCATCATACTCGAATTCTTGGACACGCAAAACACATCTTAATGTTGGCCGCTCGAACTCGAAT
This sequence comes from Draba incana, assembly GCA_963576765.1. Classification (NCBI taxonomy): domain Eukaryota; kingdom Viridiplantae; phylum Streptophyta; class Magnoliopsida; order Brassicales; family Brassicaceae; genus Draba; species Draba incana. The sequence continues at coordinate 28,453,196 of OY755213.1, forward strand.
TCGCGATAAATAGAAACATGAAGACTTGAAAAAGGATTTGATTGAGCGTATATGGCAAAATCAACAATGTCAAGACTAAAACTCACCGTTCTTTTTCTGTTTATAATTTGGAAAATTATGTTTTAAATTTTTTTTATGTCATCTATCTTTCAAATTTTGTTGGGACATTTACAAAAATGCCACTTTTGACATATCACTTTTCAAATATGTCACTCTTTAATTATTTTCTTACCAATACGCCACTTTTAAATCCGTTTAAAAACCTTATATCTCAAAATTTTCAATTTAAAAAATGGTTTTGATATCTCACAAACCTTAAACCCAAAAAAACTAAACTCTAATATAACATAGTTAACTCAAACATAAATGATTTAAAAATTTGGAAAAAGTGAAAGTGGCATTTTTGAAAAGTGGCATGTCAAAAGTGGCATATCTTGAAATTTCTCAATTTTGTTAAACTTTTTTGTATTTTAAATGTTTCTATGTTTAATAAATTGTTTTATAATATAAAATAAATTATTATTATTTTTTTAGACATCCGGGTGTCTCTAATGGAAGGGTCCAAACCGAAAGTGTCTTAAAACAAAAAACCCAATTAATTAATACTTTAGATACCCATTAATTAGACCCTATTAGATCTCCAATAATCATGCTCTTAGCTAGCTAAAAAACTCTGAAAAATCCTAGAATTCCATTTACTCCCTCCGTTTCATTATATAAGATTTTTTGATTTATTTCGCGAGAATTAAGAAAACAATAAATACAAACAAAATCTCAGTTAATAATTAATTAAAATTATAACTCAACCAATCATATATAAGACTACGGAATTTAAAAGGATAAAATTATCAAATCACATTAAAATCTGCATAGAAACTAGTAAAACATCTTATAAAATGAAACAAAAAAAATTCTCTTAAAAATCTTATATAATGAAACGGAAGGAGTATTGATATGTTTGACTATAAATGAAATCAGTACTAGAATTCACAAACCTCTCGACAAATTTTAAAACTGTAGGTATCTTTAATATAAGCACAAATCATCTTCATAATTAAATGATAAAACACAAATTTAAACTCTTGGCTTAACCATAGCTCTCAACGGTTTCTTCATCACCACCGTGAACTCGAATTTCCCCGTGAAATCGATTTCACCACCCGCTGGATACGCGCTCCATTCGAATTCTTGAACCATTTTCGCAAGCATCAAATGCACGTGTACGGTCGCCATCGATAGCCCGGGACAAATCCGACGGCCGACGCCAAACGGCATCATTTTAACTCCGGTTACGCCGGTTATATCCGCGTCTTCCTTACCCGAAACAAACCGGTCTGGATTAAATTTCTTCGGATCAGACCAAATTTTCGGATCCTCATTTATCCCTGGGAGATAAAATTCGACGTTGATCCCGACAGGGACATCGTAACCGGCGACCGTCGTCGGCTCGGCCACAGAATGTGTCAACGTGAAGTAAGTCGGAGGATGTTTCCGTAGAATCTCCTTGACGAATGCTTGTAAAAAGACCATTTTGTCCACGTCTTTTTCTTCAACCGGACTATTTCCAATGGTCGATTTGATCTCATCGTAGAGACGAGATTGAATCTCCGGATTCGCGATCAGCTGCGCGATTCCCCACTCGATAGCCGTCCCCGTCGTGTCCGTACCTCCGTTAAGAAACTCCGAACAGAGCGTCACGAGCTCTTCGTTAGACGGTGCCGTTTTACGCCCTTCGATTTTTAAGTCGAAGAGCGTATCAAGGTAAGAAAAAGACGACGCCGTATTATCCGATCCAGGATTTTGAATCGATCTCCGTCGTCTCTCGATGAATCCAACGACGAAATCGACCTGTTCACGACGAACCTCGAGCGCTCGTTTTCTCTCCTTGGAGAAAAACGGAGCAAGAATCGGTAGATAATCGTCGAGTCTTGGATCGATTGTGATCAAAACTTTCTTCATCATCTGATCCATTCCCAAAATGGATTCTTCGTCCATTTCAATTCCGAAACACATTTCCAAGAGAATGCAAAACGCAGCGAACCGAGCGTTTCGTAGGACCCAAACAAGCCCGTCGTTGTCGTTAGCCTCTGTTTTGATCCTCTCGGCGAGCTTATCCATCGCGGATTGCCTAACCGAACCGAATTCCTTAAACCGGGTCGAGCTAAGCATGTTTTGTACCATGTTACGTCTCAGTGACCGCCACACGGGTCCGTAAACGGAAGCGTTCACGGTGAAAGTGTTGGAGCTGAAGATGGTCCGGGTCGGATTTTCTTTGGGTCGGGTTGCGAACATTTGTCCACGTTGTATCAGAACGTCGTGTGCGAGAGTCGCATCAGAGACGATGATCATCGTTCGACTACCCATCCTCAACGTGAAAATCGGACCGTATTTTTCCCTTAGATCATCGACGTACTCGTAAAATTGCTTCCCCGAGCGCGCGAATTGGAAGAGGTTTCCGACCACCGGCCAACCAGGAGGACCTGGAGGGAGTTTCACGCGCTTCGAGTTTGAACTCCGGCCCGTGAGGATCAGTAGAACGAAAGCGGATACGAGAATGGCGATTATGGTATAGAAGAGTGAAGGAGATATGTTAAATGAAATTGGAGAAAACGAAAGGAGAGACATTTTACTTAGCTATTTTCTTATTCTACTTCTTCACTGAGCTTTGCTGGAGAGGAAGGTATAAAAACAGAGTAGAGCATGATAATTTAGGTGAGATGTATTTAAAGAAATCACTCTTTTTTTCGGTTTTGTGATTGATGTCATTTAATTTGATACGGTTGAGTTTTGTACGTGTACTACTATTATGAAATTTAGAATTTGTTTCTTTCTTTACCAGTAGTTGTAAACTTGTTTAATACGAGCCAATGATTTGGTGTAATCCAGTTTTTACTATCAATCATAGTCATATTCATTTGTAAAATTTCATTTTGTATGTCGATTATTACATATCATAGTTATGTCTTTACCCTCGACTCGAGATATGAGATTTAGGAGAAGATTGGTTGGACTTTAATTTAATTACAGTCTGTCTACAGTCTTGTTTTTTAAAAAATTACCTACAAAATCTTTACCAATCATGTTGTAGCTTTCTTCCTAAAACTAAAGTCTTGTTTCTAATTTTTATCAATCATGATGTAGTTTTCTTTTCAAAGTTACAACAAAAAAAAACAAAAACTTTTTTTTTCTCGTTGTCAAAATCCTAAAGCCTTTTTTTTTTTGCTGTAAAAATTATTTGGCTGTAACCGTCCATTTTTTTTGTTGCAGATTTTTTTTTGTAGTACATTTAGAAGCTGTAACTTCAAATTTTTAGATATAAAAATATTCTAAAATAAAATATGATTAGTAATATACAATATATGATGTTTTAATTAGTTTATACATATAAAAATTGTTATAATATAGAAATTTATTTCTACTTTTAACATATAAAATTGTTCTTTTAAACTAATTTTATTTTATATGTTTAAAGTAGCAATGAATTTCTAAATTATAATAATTTTTATCGACACAAACTAATTAAAACTACATCACATATTGTATACTTACCAATGATATTTTATTTTAAAATAGTTACAGCTAAAAACTTACAGCTACAGCTTCTAAATCTACAACAAAAGAAATTTACAGCAAACAATTCTGCAGCAAAAAAAAAAATGTACAACTACAGCAAAATTTTTACAGCTACAGCCAAACCAATCACCTCCTTATTCACTTTTTATTAGTCGCTAAGAGCATCAACAACGGCATATCTTAAGGAGATCTTAGGCAGATCTTAAGTAAAAAAAATTAAAGGAAAAATTGATTAATAATGAAATTTGGTAAGGTTCAGTTCTTATTTAAGCAGTTTTTGTGTGTATAGGTAAATGAAAAAGACAAATTGTCGCATATTTCGATTCATAAATGTAAGAAGAAACCGATTTGGCTATGGCTCTCTATCGCGACCACATGATAGCTAATCACTGGTTTGGTAAGTCTTTGGCTTCATGCCACACTATCTACTCATGTAGTTTTCTGGAAGTTCAATGTTGATGATGATGTTCATAGAGAGGGAGAGATTTGGTTAGATAGTATTCAAAAGACTTTGGAATTAAGATTTCGGAACTATTCTCGTGTATACACAAAAGTTTTCTTTTTAAAAGTTTTGACTGAATTGAATAGATGACTTAGATCGGTGTGGTTAATGATATGTGTTGTGCTCTTGTAGTTTATTGATGAAATTGTATGATAGCTATGAGATCTATAGATGGTTCATTACTCAAGTTTTAGTTTTGCTTAAATATTGTATCATTTTACAATCACTGGAGTTGGTTTTGTTTATGAACTTATCTAATTAATATTGTCTACTCGTTTCTGCTTAATGACATAATAAGTAGCTTATGTTTCTGTAAAACACCATTTCCTAGTGTCAAATAATTTGGTTTCAACTGTATCTCAACAGTTCTTAATAATATCTCCTAGCCATTGTGATGATTAACTAATGCAACTTCTGTTTTTAATTTTGTCTATTCATGTACATGTATATCTTCTGAGCATATATGGACTGTATAGAGGTACTGTTGCGTCTGGCCTTTGGTGAAAGGAGAAAGACACTTCTGACATTCAATAAAGCAAGGTAAACAATTTCTTAATCTCTCTTTATTAGCTGTAGATTGGAGTAGCCTTGATTGATGTTATTACTAGATGGTTGCTATAACTGATGTTAATTGTATTAGTAATAGATCATTGTGGTACTTTGTGGTAGTTGTCTTTAATTGATGGTACTTTGTGGTAGTTGTCTTTAATTGATGGATTGTATTAGTAATAGATCATTGATGCTTTTGTTTTTTCACATTCAGACAATGTAAGAAAAAGAATCTTTTATTATTGTCCATGTATTATTGAACTTGTATTTCTTTTCACATCCATACAATGTAAGAAAAAAGAATCTTTTATTATTGTCCATGTATTATTGAACTTGTATTTCTTTTAACTATCATTCTTTCAACAAAGAAGAGATGCTACTGGAAGGTACGGTCTCTCTGCACTACAAAAGTGTACAACCGCAATTCGTATCATGGCATATGGTACCGCGGCTGATTTGCCTGACGAATACCTCTGTCTCGGTGAAAATATTGTGCTTTCATGCTTTGCAAATTTCACCGAAGGTATAATATATTTGTTCCAAGATGAGTACCTCAGAAGACCCACACCAGATGATCTTCAACGGTTACTCGATGTTGGAGAGGCACGCGGATTTCCAGGAATGATAGGAAGCATCGATTGTATGCATTGGGAGTGGAAGAATTGCCCATGGCTTGGAAAGGGAAATATTCACGTGGATCCTAAAAACCTACAATTGTTTTAGAGGTTGTAGCGTCATATAATCTCTAGATTTGGCACATATTTTTTGGAGCCCCGGGTACATGCAACGATCTCAATGTTCTTGATCGCTCACCGGTTTTTAATGATATAATAGACGGTTGAACTCCAAGTGTGAATTTCGTTGTCAATGAACACCACTACGATTTGGCATGCTATCTCACATATGGTATTTATCCAAAATGAGATTTTTTTTCAAATCTACTTCACTTCCACAAGATCTGAAAGCATCGTTATTTGCGGAACGTCAAGAAGCTGTCCGAAAAGATTTCGAGCGTGCTTTTGGAGTCTTGCAAGCTCGATTTGCAATTGTGAAAAACCCAGCTCTTTTTTGGGATAAGGTCAAAATAGGGAAGATTATGAGAGCATGTATCATACTGCACAATATGATAGCTGAAGACGAACGAGATGGATACGCTCTTGTTAATGTCGTAGAATTCCAACAAAGAGAATGAAACATGACTTCACAAGTGGATTTTACGTTCTCTACCGATATGCCTACAAATCTCGTCTACTCGAATTCGTTAGAGAAGAATCCATCACCAATTGAAAGCGGATTTGGTTGACAATATAAGGCAAAGACGAAATCAAGATTAAATCGGACCGTCCTTTTCGTTTATCATTTAGGAATCTATATTATAAATGTTTTTATGTCTATGTATTTTCAAATATCCTTAAATGTAATTTATTTTAGGTTTTATTATATACACTAGGCCTTTCCCCGCGTTACACGCGGGATTTATGGTGAATTATTATAATATATTTGGATTATTTTTTTTCTTTTTAACTACTTATGTATTGGTTGATTTAGTTTTTACTGATATTTGGCTACATTTTATTTGATATTTGACTAATTTTTTATTGTTACTGAATGTTTTTATTGTTATCCATTTCATTTTTCTCTGCGTTATATATTTTATATGGTTTTTTTATCATTAATTTGGGTTTTTTTTTTGTTACAAAATATTGATGGTACATTGTATTTTATATTATTTTTCCCCCACAAAACAAATTTCTTAATTAGTGCATCGTATATTAACATGTTATTTTTTACAAAATTGTACAATTGTTCTAATTTAGATATTGCATGGCAAACTTATTTTGGAAAGATATGGTTTTAGTAAAACTATAACCTTAAGCCTTAACTTTTCGAAAAAATTTAGTTGTGTTGCAGATTTTTGGGAAGTCATGTAACTGTTTTATAAGTTGGAAGTTCCAAATTTCGATTATGTTCATAAGAGTTTTAATGGGTCACTATTTGTGATATAATCCTGATTATTTCTCAAATTTTGTGGCTGATGTGGTAGTACTTAGAAGCCACAAATTCTCCTTTTTATATAAAAGAGATTCATTCATATGAATTATCAAAAGAAGCAAAACACTCGCTTTAGAACATACCTCGTTCATGTTTCTATTTCATAATTTTGTATACCAAGCAAGGTATAATATGTTATGGTCTATAAAATATGAGGGGGAAATTGAATGGGTGAAATCCTACAAACACAAAGTTTACAAAAAATTATTAAGGATAGATTAAAAAGGAAAATAGGATTTAGTACTCATGACATCTACGCACTATGCCATCTTTTGTTCAAGCTTGTATAAGCCATTAAGGTTTTAGGATGTCTTGGTTCACACAATTGTATAGACACGTTCATGGAAAGCTACAAACAATAAAATAATTAGTAAATATAGTTACAACAAATATTTCGTTGATCCTTGTATATTAGTGCCAATCAATATGGTTGTCCTACCTATCAAAGAACATAGCCCAGACGTGGGTATAGCAAGGTTGATATAACTTTAGATACCTATCTCCTCGTCATTTCTTGTATGTTTTGCATCATGTTTCCCCAAGATGGAAAAGATTCAGAATGATGCCACATTACTTTTCTGATTTTGCATTTCATCATTGTTCACTCCGCAAACAACATATACTCATATTATAGGATGGTACAATTGTGTATACAAAACCAGATTCACAAGATACCATGTTAGTCTACACAAAAAGACTAACATAAACTTTAGACTAATAAAATGTGTAAGGATATTTTTATTGTGAACGTGAATGTCTTGCAAAGCATGACCATGCCTTCTTACTTTCGGCGATTGATTCTTGAGCACATCAGATATTGTCAGCCCGGATCCAGCTACTTGTTATATAGAACACAGAAGTCAGTATTTAATATTATACCCCCAGGCCTCAATAAGTCATGTTAACAAAGAACATCTTCAATAGTGTCCACACAACTTACCCCTCTTATGGATTTGAGGCTTGTTAATGGAACAACAATCTACCTGCGCTGAAACCTTGATTATTAAAATGGAAACACAAATTCAACTGATTCTTCATATTAATTTGATAAGTTTAAAAGATAGACGATAATGACTCAATGAATAATACCCAAGTTTAACCTTTTTCCTCGTGTCTCTTTCTTTTTTCGCCAGGGACAAATGTATTATCGGCCTTGACAACATGGCAACTTTTCAGTCAACAACTTTAGCTTGTAAATTGAATCGAAAGCTTGTATAAAATCGAAAGCTTTTCAGTTAATCATGTGGAATATATATACAACATTAGTATAAAATTTAGTTATCGGCAACATATATTGTTAGTTATCCTTTAGGTCATTCTTATTAATAATTAATAAAAAAAAAAAAAAATTGCATATGTTTATGCCTATTTCTATTTTCTCAAAAAATCTTTGATTCAAAAAGTGCCCGGAATTTAATAATAACAAAACCTTTTTTTTATAAAATACAACCGTTAAAAGAAAAAAATCATATATATATATATATATATATATATATATATATATTCGTTTATGATGCTTCCTTTTGTCTATTATTTTATATTCATACCGTATAACTAATTGACTAAACGGTTTTTCTTCGTACCAATTGATTATTGTTATTACTTAATTTTATTTATAGCAATTTTTTAAGTTATGATTCATGTAATTTGGTTTTGTATACCATTTGAAATATCTAACAAATCCTATAATCCTTCCAGTTTTATTAAAATGTATGTTAGTTTTTTTTTAGTGTAGATAAAAGGACAGTTTTAAAAGAAGCATAACATGTTTTATTCATATGAAATCATGATACAAAATACATACAATACAAAACACTCAATTATATAATTTAGAATGTTCATACACACTCTGGTATTTAAACTTGTGAATTTTTTCGACCAAAAAAAAACCTTGTGATACACTCTTGCACCTCCAATTTTTTAAAATTCTTCTTTGATATCCCGACAAAAGGAAGTTTCTCCTGCAACAAAATACTGTAACATTTCAATGATAATGCAACTATACATATAAAGTACAAATCTTTTCGGTTCCTCAAACGGTTCGTAAAAGAGACAAAAATGAGTATTAAAGAAGATGGAAATACACCTTTGGGACCAATGACGATAAGTTGTGACATGAGGAAAGATTTCTAGGACTCCAACACTTTTTCTTCTAGCTTTGATTTAGAAGAGTTTAAGAGCATGTTTATAGATGGGTAATAAGAGTAAATATAGGTGGGGTTTTAACAATTAAACCCATAAAATTAAATCAAAATTCATATTTACCAATGTTTGGGTTTCTAAATATAAGATTATATTACCCTTATTTGATGGGGTAATATACATCTATCTCTCTCTCTCCTTCTTTCTCTCTCTTCATCAAATCCCAACACAATTAATATTATAAAATGCATATATTTACTCAAACATATTTACTAGCTATAAACATGCTCTAAGGTTTTATCTTCGCCATCAAACCTTATTTCATAGTGAATAATTAATACAACTTGTCTGCACAAACCATTAATCAGTGTTAACTGACAAGCAATCCAAAAGCAAGCAATTATACACAAAATCTCCAAATTTCAAATCCTTTGAAGAGTGAGTTTCATATCTCAGTCTTATCCGATTAGAAGGAGATTTGATGACATACATCATTTGAATCATCTAGATAACACATCTGGAAGCGAGTGGACCAAAAGTGACCTGGACCATGTGTGAGCACCTTTGGGGAAACCACCATCACCCTCAGGGAGTGAAGCTACCCTAGAACTGTTGAACTTAGAACGCAGATGGTTTAGAAGGATCTGCAGGACCTGCCACATAAAACAATTACATAAACCTTATACATATACGAATTTACTCACAGAAATATTATGATAATGCAACAAAGCTACCGTTAGCTGAGATCGCCGTCTCATTGCCCTTGGAACTCATGGCAAGAGACTGAGAAGTTGGAGCCTTTGAAATAACCGTTTCATCAGGCGGTCCTGTAACTAACAAAAGGTGAGCTAAGCGAAAACGATCTGACCCCAAAATTAAAGTGATGGAAAAACCTCTCTGTTTTTAAAAGATCATACCTTGAGACCGAGGCTGTACATTAGGACTATTATGATTGTTGTGATGCAACCCATCCTTAGAAACTAAATGATTCACAGCCTCGCAGGTGGTAGATTAACCCTATACTGTCCTCCTTGAGCATTTCCAGGCTTCTTAAAACTGCCACAAATACCCAAAAACAAAACCGTTAAAATTATATAAATTGAATCCCCGAACCTGTCTAATTGAAAACAAAAATTGCAGTCATAAAACTAATACACATAACTATCCATAACGAATTTGACTTTCGCATTAGTTTACATGATGTGATTCTACCCAAAACATCTTTACTACGATCCCAAAATCTCATTTTTTGATCGCAACATCCGATTGCTTACCTGGTTTCTAGTTGTAGGGGTATGCCTAGACTCAAGCAAGCGAGCTAATTCTCTTCTCAACTATTTGATCTGAATCTCTTTTTAGATCTACACAACACGTGCTACATAGAGAGAGTACGGCCATAGCTTATTGAAGAGATTAGGTAGAGTAATGCGTTTGGAGTGAGGAAAAAGATGTGAGTGCTATGATTGAGAGAAGTGGTTCTATATATACATATATATAGGATGTAGTGGATGCGGAGATGGAGAAGCCATTAATACGGGTAGGAGTAGTTAATTAGGGGTTTGAGAGTGAGAGAAGTTGAGAAGTTTATGAAACCGTGGCTTAAAAACAAAGGAAGGGAAGGATCAAAACCATTAAGTAGAGAAGATGAAAGGTTGATTTAGGGGTTTCTATTGCTGTTGTTGTTGCCGGTTCCGACGGTGAAGAAGAAAGATTTGTGTTGTAGTTTGGATGGGCCTAACACCTAAAATTAGATTTGTGGGCTTTCTCTTATTGTTATAATTGAGAATCCAAAAAGTGTAAACGCATATGCCATGTCTATTTAGAAGCTTCTCATTAGCTGAATATAATTGGGATTAAATATGTGGTTTTTTGCTGACGTGGATATGCTCAAAATCTCTCCCTTTTATATAAAGGAGATCATGTTATAAATTTAAATAAGAATATTAAATTTTTTTTTTTAAAGAACTGCGGGGTTCTACTATTGGACAAGCAAAAACCAAAAAGTTCTTAGCGAGGTTCTTAAATTTTATTGATGGATAATTTATTATAAAAAAAATGGTAAGATCTTAAATTTAAGATTCATTGTTGTGGATGGTCTAAGCATTTTCGAATTTTGAATTTCATTTCAATTCATATGCTAATATTCCCGCGGCTTTGATTTGTAACTCTAGGTTTAACCATTGCTCTCAACGGCTTCTTCATTACTACCGCAAAAACCAATTTTCCGGCGAAATCAATGTCGGTTTTTGGTGGATAAACACTCCACTCGAACTCCTGAACCATTCTTGCGATCATCAAACTCACGTGTACGGTCGCCATTCCCATCCCCGGACAAATCCGACGGCCAGCACCAAAAGGCATCATCTTCACTCCGGCGACTCCCGTCATATCGGCGTCTTCCTTACCCAATATGAACCGATCCGGATCGAACTTTTTCGGATCAGACCAGATATTCGGGTCTTCACTAATACCGGGTAGATAAAACTCGACATTTACTCCGATAGGGATATTATACCCGGAGAGAGTCGTCGGTTCGGTTACACCGTGGCTTAACGTAAAGTAAGTCGGTGGATGTCGCCGGAGAACCTCCTTGACTACGGCTAGTACATAGACCATTTTATCCACGTCCTTTTCCTCGACCGGACAATCTCCCACCGTTGATTTAATCTCATCGTAGAGTCGAGATTGAATCTCTGGATTTGCGATGAGCTCCGCAATTCCCCACTCGATCGCCGCTCCAGTCGTATCCGTACCGGCGTTGAGAAATTCCGAGCAGAGCGTGACGAGATCTTCGTCGGGCGGCGTCGTTTCGCTTCCTTCGACGACTCTAAGATCGAAAAGCGTATCGAGATACGAGAAAGACGACTCGGATCCTCCCGGATCACGAATCGCCGTCCTCCGTTTCTCAATAAACCCGACTACGAAATCCACCAATTCCCGACGAAGCTTCAACGCGCGATTTCTCTCGCCAGAGTTAAACGGCGTTAAAACCGGTAAGTAATCGTGGAGTTTAGGATCGACGGCGTTTAATATCGCCGTCATTAACCGATCCATCTTCTCGATTGATTCTTCATCCATCTCAACACCGAAACACATATCTAATAACACACAAAACGCAGCGAATCTGGAGTTTTTGAGAACCCAGACGAATCCTTCGTTATCTCTAGCTTCCGATTTGATCCTCTCGATGAGTTTATCCATGGCGGATTTTCTCGCGAAACTAAATTCCTTGATTCGATTCGAGCTAAGCATGTTTTGAACCATGTTTCGCCTCAGTGATCTCCATACAGGTCCGTACATGGCGGAATGGACTGTGATTTCGCTGGAGCTGAAGATTTTCCGGGTCGGAGTTTCGACGGGTCGGGTCGCGAATTGAGCTCCACGTTCGATTAACGCCTCGTGTGCGAGATGCGCGTCCGAGATGATGATCATAGTCCGGGTTCCTAACCGGAGAGTTAGAATCGGACCGTAGATTTTTCTCAGATCGTCGACGTATTCGAAGAACTGTTTCCCAGAGCGTGTGAACTGAAATAGGTTTTCGATCACCGGCCATCCTGGTGGTCCCGGCGGGAGGTTTTTACGGTTCGAATTGTGATTCCGGTACGTGATGATTAATAAAGCTAAACCGGATATTAGAATCGCCAAGACGGTTAAAAAGACATTATTAGGGAACAAGTCAAGAGAAGAAGCAAGATAAAATGAAAGGAGTGACATTTTTGTTTTCTTTTTTCACTGAACTTTTTTAGCTTTGGGGAATTTAAAGAAGCAGCAGCTTGTAATATACGTAGAATCCTATAACGTATTATTTGCTTACCATCTATATCTTCGATCTGCTTTGACTTGTTTCGTATAGAGATATCAACATCAGATGTGCATAAATTAGCTATAGAAATCGGTCATATGTTATATGAAGTATAAAATCATTTTAGAAAACAGTTATACGTTATATATTTTGATGAAAATTGGAATCCGTTCAGTGGAAACTGATTGAGTGAATATTCTGCTAGTTGGAAATGTTTGATTAGTTATTAATAGCATAAACTCTTACCTAAATTTGTCCAAAATGCTGATTAGGCCGATCAGTAACGAAGATATGAAAGTGGTGAAAACATGTCGTGTAGATTTTTTCTCTCTCAAGGGTAGGTAGAGGCAACATGCTATGCGTTTAAGTTGACTTAGTTTTTAGACTAATTAAATTTGACAAATAGCATCCTCAAAAATAAAATTGCAACCGACATATATCAGGATTGCAGTGTTGGCCCGAGAAGTTTTGGTGAGCATACAAAGAAATGTTGAAGTCATATTCTGCTCTACGCCAAACATAACATTCAACATTCTTGCCTTTTATTTTGATTACTGAGCTTTTGAGCAAATAGCAAATACATTACTATTCCCAAAAAGGCAGTAATTATTTTGTCCATACAGCAATCAAACATACCCAAAAAAAGGACTTATTGATGGTCTCAACTCAAGTAAACGGTAAAAAGTACAGAAAAGTCGATCAAATACATAAATCTTTCTGAGTCAGATGTTACCGAAGAGTAACAGTCCGGCAATAGAATAGATCATTTTGTGTTGAGTAATTCCAAAAGAAGAGCTTTTCTTGTATTACTTAGGATCAGCTTTTCTTGTATTACTTAGGAGGATCCTTCGTACGTATCTATCAGCTCCTTGAGTTTCTCAAATCCCTGCAAAATTTATCAAAATTCCATCTCTAAGCTTCATAAAATATATTTTCAAGACCCTGGTAATTCAACAAGAGTCGTCTAGAAATTCTTACCAAGCGGGTTGAGAATTCTCCAAACGATTCCTTCGATTGTCTCCCGATTTTCCAGTTGTAAAACAATGGCTCAAAGACTTTCTCAAAGTCATGAATCTTCACTTTGTCCATGAAAGCCCTCGCTATTTGTGTCTGGTTCGGTGTTCCACCTAACCAAACCTGCAAGAAACAACAGCACGAAGAACCGCAATGAGCTTTCATCTATTGAAACCCATTGAAGGAAGCTAACCAGAGAGGTGATTTACCTGATAGCTGTTTGGACCATCCCCGACTAGTCCGACTTCAGCCATGTATGGTCTAGCACATCCATTAGGGCAACCCGTTACTCTTACCACAACGGATTCATCGTAATCAAGACCAACCTGAAACAAGAAAGAGTTGGCACATCAACCATTGTTATGCCGCAAAACTGAATGAAGTTATTGTTTTAGCTAGTATCCATGAGATCTTACCTTCTCAAACATTGCTCGTACTCGCTTTAGAATGCTGGGGATCCCACGCTCTGCCTCAGTTATAGCTAGAGGGCACAAAGGAAAAGCTGGGCAAGCCATTGCAGTTTGGTTGAGCGGGTCTACAAACTCTGGTTGCTGCTCAAATTAACAGACTTTGTCAACTTAATTTCACAATGGCAAGACTGTGTAAAACTAATATTGTGTAAAGCTGATGTTTGGGTCTCCCATGGAGAAAACAAACTGCTTACCAGTAGACCAGCCTGAGCAAGCACTGTGGTGATGGAACGCTTCCATTCGGTCTTGATATCACATAATACAATGTTTTGATTGGGTGTGATACGCACATCAAGGTTGTACTTCTCGATGACTTCTCTCAGTGTCTTTTTCATGATACCACCAATGCGTCCACTGTCTACATGAAGCCCACAAAACCAAGCACCATCTCCCTGCAAGTTTTTGTAGACGATTGACAAAAAAAGGTAATTGATAACTAGAAGGATAAAGAGAAGCTCTGTAACATAACATTTTGAAAAACTGTTCAGTAACTAACCTGCTCATGCCACCCCAAATAACTCTTGAACTCCCACTCTGGCAAATCACGGGAAGACTCAAACTTTTTACCATAGTATTGCTCGACCACATCTCTGAACTTTTCAATTCCCCAGGAGCTGATCAGATATTTCATTCTACTGTATTTGCGATCATCTCTTCTCCCGTGTTCTCGCTGTGTGACAACAATGGCCTTCACAGCATACAGAATATCCTCCTTAGGCACGTAACCTAATGGCTCCGCAATGCGGGCAAAAGTAGACTCCATTCTGTGTGTTCTTCCCATACCTCCACCAACCTGAAACAGACAAAATAAGCCAAAAAGAATCTGTGAGCAATTTTAAAGAAGACTAAATGGATACTGGAGATGATCAAGAAAATGTAGTGACTTACGTATATATTGAAACCCTGGGGTTCCCCATTTTCATCTGAAACGACAACAACGCCAATGTCATTGGTGAGAAGATCTACAGAGTTATCAGTAGGCACAGTTACAGCAATCTTGAACTTCCTTGGCAAGAACTGAGTGCCGTAAATAGGCTCAGGAGAGTCGACAAAGTTAGTTCCATGAGAGTTATCATTTCTAGCCTTCACAACCTCAGGTGGCTCAGCTGTCAAAAACTGCTCACCATCAACCCACATGTCATAATAGAACCCTGATTGAGGAGTGAGAAGAGCCGCAATGTTATCGGCTGTTTCTTGCGCAAACAGATAGTCTTTCTTCACATAAGGAGCAGCCGGAGCAAGAACATTTCTATTCAGATCACCACAAGCACCAAGAGTACTACCCATGTTTTTAATAATTGAGCTCATCACAGTCTTGAGATTCTGCTTCACAACACCATGAAGCTGAAACGTCTGCCTAGTAGTCAAACGAAGCGTACCAATCCCAAACTCATCTGCTAAATCATCCATAGTTAAGTAGAGCCGGTTTGGGACCTTCCCACTTGGATTCTTAGTACGGAGCATGAACGAGTAGGATCTTCCACCACGTTCTTCTCTGTTGTACTGTTGGTAGCTTCCATGGAACTTAATGAGCTGCACCGCGGATTCATTGACGTTTGGAGCTTCTGTCAAAAGCTCCTCGTTAAGAGGATACCTTATGAAATTACTCTTCTCCTTGATTATTTCAACCTTACTCCTCTTGGTGGCTTTCGCTGTCTCAGTCTTCGCCGGCTATAGAAAAAAAATCACAGAACATCAGAATAAGAAAAAAACTTCTCTCATTGTTATCTAATTTCAACCTAAATTCCCATAATAACACAAAATCAATCACTAATCTCACAAACAACACAACGTTACCCAGAAAACAGCATCAATCGAATACAAATCTCTAGATTTCCATTAATACCACGATTGATTTCCAATACAGTTGTAACAAATCAATTCTTCCCAGAAATTACTATTCTACGATTGGAATCAGAGAAATTAACGTATCCATTAGAACAAATCTCCACAGAAATTAATATTTCCACCGGAGGACAAATCCACTCTAACAAGGAATCATATCAACGATATACCTAAATCATGAGAAGGTATCGATTCTCACCGTAGATACGGCTTGGATAGACGAAGAAGACGATGAAGATGACGACGGAGGCACCGATTGAACACCGTTCACATTTCTTCCGAGGAAAACTGTACGAGATGACCTCAGAGAATCGAGCCGTCCAAGCCGGATTTTCTGATCGGAAGAAAACACGGTGGTGATTCCCGCCGGAGATCGAAACGACGTTGTCATTTGTTCAGATAGAGAGAGACACTGAGAGGGCTATTGGAATAATTTTAGTGGTCATATAAGAACGAATAAAAATGAATTAAAAAATATTTTAAATTGAAAAAATTAGAGACCATGGTCAAAGCTAATGTGCGCAGTCATGTGCATGGCACGAGACATTAACAACTGAGATGGTTAACCATAAGAGCGCGTGAGGAACACTAACCGTCGATGATGACGAAACCGAAGCGCGTGTTGAATGTGTTCGGCTAGAGTCGCGTGAGGTTTAGTTGTGATGTTAACGAAGAACCTGACCGGTATCTTGTACGGAATACAAAGCTGATGGGAAACTCGGTTATTCTTCAGAATCTGGGCTGCAATCTTCTGCGCCCTGGTGCATAATCATATGTTATAATAACATTACGTGGCAGGCTTGCATTGGTAAATAGGTGAATCAAAAATACACACGTGCGGGAAAAAGGTGTGTGCAGTGACTCTCACCTACTTAGCTGCTCGTGAGCTCGAAGGGCTAATAGGTTCCGCGGTGGGCACATGCTATAATTTGTAGCTAGGCTCAAACAATTTTGATATCAATTCCAATTACAAATACTTTAAAATGTTAATTACAAACCCCATAGTTGAATTGTTTTTTTTCTTCTTATTATCGTGGGGATCACAACGGCTTTCTAGACCGAAAGACTAATTCCATAGAGCCTACGTTTCACCGTCCATTTTTTTGTGGTGGTCTGGAGTCGAATTCAGGTGGCGGAACTCACAGCCGTGAGCCCATTACCACCACGCCACAACCGCTTGGTTAGTTGAACACTGTTACTGTTTTACAATTTGTGGATCGGATGGTTATGAAGCATTATACGATAACAAAAAAATGTTATTAGCCATATAAAATGAATATCATTAATTGTGTGATATGAAAACCAAAAAATATGATCATTGTGTGGTAGTAAGTAGGATCTGACCACATCATTAGTATTCTTTTTGCGTAAAGCATTCTTGATATTAGTGGAGAATAAAAATATGCGATGAAATTAACCAATTTATTCTTCTTTTTTTCTTTATTGCGTCGGAGATGAAAATTCGTCCAAATATAACGAATTTTTATACAAGTCGAATTTCGTGACCAACTAAGAGCAAGTGTATTGTAGACTTTCATAAGTAATGCACTTGCTCCAAGAGTTAAGAGATCATGATTCCTCTAGTAATAGTTAACCACATGTCTCGATAAAAAAAATATTCTGATGTTGATGTTTCACAAACTCTTCACAACATAGTGTAAGCCGTTATATCATAGATGTTGTATCGCAAAAGAAATAATGAACCATGCATGCATATCTTTTTCAGGTGCGACTAGCTAGTTATAGATTGTGAAGGAATATTTAAGGAGAATATATATATACATGTATTCTGAAGAACATTTTGAGTCCGTTCCTTGATTGCGGTACACAACAAGAAGGAGAAAAATTTCTCACTATTGACCGCTTTGGACTTTTTGGAGAAAACGGAAATTAAGAATCATACTCACATTTTAGCATAAGTCAAATATGATATATCACTCTTAGCAACAACAAAAAAATGATACTAGATATGTGTTTTTTTTTTTTTTTATCAAATTTTTCGATACTAAATATGTTACATACACTAAAGATCTCCCACATAGGATTGCATATTTTGCATGCGTTATGGCATGGAAAGAGGCTAGCTAATGAATAATGATGCAACAAGTAAAACATGACACATTAATAGAAAATCAGTCCTCAAGCTAAGTTCCATAGTATACAAGTCAAGGGAAGCAAATTAAATTGAAATTTTGATGCTTATGAGAGCCGGAGACTTTTGGGGCTCCAAACAAAAATTAATTTCCAAATTTCTATATCTTTTTACAAAAAAAAATCAAAAATAAAATAATGAACAAAAGTGATCTTGTTTTAGAAAACTTCATTCAGTATACAAGATAGTCATGAACAAAATTATTTTTTTCTTCTACATTTATCATATAGTTGTATAAAATATTTTGCACATAATGATTTGGAACCCCACACAATATTTTTCATAAAATCTCCCACTAAACTCTTACTTCATTTCTAATTTTTATAACAATGTATATATATGTACATAATTTTTTTTTAAAAATAGGGCCCTCATGAAGTGGGAGCCCATTCAAATGTTTCAAACCAATGTGCTCAGATCCGCCTACGAATGATCCTAATGTGAGGTTTAAGTTAAAACTAACACTTTATTGTATCATTTTGTACTTTTTAATGGAGAATAATTAAGAAAACTTTTAGTTACAAAATTTAGTTAGTTTGCGGGTTTCCTTCGTGTAGCTCGTGTTCTTTCACGATCAATTTCTACCCAAATATGCAAGGCGATCTTGACGACTATGCAAATTAGATGCCACATGTAAATCGAAGGAGTTCTATATTTACATCTTTTTGTTATAACTATTTCGTAGGGATATATATATATCTTGAATGTTTCGTAATTAATATTCTTGCTTCAACTTTGCACCTGAACGAAGAGATGATCTAATCACAAGCGCGTTGAAGCAACAACGGTTTGCTCCTTTGGTCACGATCGAGATATATATACCTAGGAAAAAGACATATAGCATTTATTTAGTTTTATTTTTTATTCTATTTTAATCAGATTGGGATGTTTTCGGGTTAGATTGGTGAAAATCTTTATAATCTTTATTTTTAGGTCAAGTTGCTCCAGGTATGAAATCAATCCTATGTTGGTCGTAAGAGTGGCAAACCACTTTTTAATTTGTACCGCTTTAGATTGTACCAATCACGAAAACTTTATCAAAAGTTTTACCAACACTATTACACTAATCTTTATTCATACAGCTTTATCTCAAATCTTTATTTATACAACTTTGCACTATGGTATAAAGCTTACCGCTCCAGATTTTTAAAATGTTAGGTTACCAATCGGACCTTCATTTTTTTTCAGTATGTAGTTTTTTTTGTTTGTTTGCTAACATTCAGATTGTAGTTGCTCTTTTATTCAAAAAGTTAAGAAATGAAGGGCATGATTTTCATGTTATAACTTACAAGCATCATAATACGACTTTGTGTTTTTTTTTTTTTTTGTCTTGGGTGCTCTTCAAATGGTTAATACTCAATGTACTAACTAGCCAACTTTCGTATTTTATGATATTTACAGTTTAGAAAGAAAAAAAAGGATTTTCTAAGTATTCAGACTTTGTAGTGATTTATATATGCTGACCTAAAATGATTATTTCAACAAGAGAATAATGCAATTATAGAATTAGCCAGTGGAATGACAATGACAAGACAAAATCAGGGGATACAAATTGAAAATGTTGAAAATATTAAACCGACTCCGTGTTGGTCTTGGTCTTTTAATATAACTTGGATTATCCAAGTGAGATGGCTATTTCTTAAAGTTTTTAATGTTGAATAAATACAATTCAAATTGTTGAGAAACACCTGCGGATAGTTTCGTAGTTTGTTGTCAAGACGGTGACGTTATTGTGCCGAAGATAAGTTCTACCGTCCAAATTTTAACTTTTAATATAATAAGATCTTTATAAATTAAAGAGTTAATTTGGTGACTAACCAAAAAAATAATAAACTACTAAATCTTTTTTTTTTTTTTTTTGTCTCCAATAAACTACTAAATCTAATGGCTATGATTTTGCAACATATTGAGTTTTGGTTAGTTATTAATTTTATTTTTTGTTTTTTGATTGTAATTGCCAAATTCCCTAAATTAAATGTATTAACTAATAAAATAAAACAATCAATTTTTTGTTGTTGAAAATTTACTAAAACAATCAATTGCTTTTTTTTCTTGCTGATTTAATTTATATTTGGTTAAATTTCAATAAATCATATCTCATCAGGATGAATATAGTTTAACTTTAAGTAATAATAAAAAAAATATTATTAATATTGTGAATTGCTTTGGACTTTTGTTTTCCTTTTAAAATACAAATAGATGACAACACTAACAAAACAATTAAGATTTTATTTTTCCAATTAGGAAAGAAAAAATCCAAAAGGAAAAAAACAAAAACGACAATCACCGTACCAAAACTGTGTCGTATTATTATTGTTTGCGAGAAGCCTAACGTGACAAACCCGTCGTTTTCTCCTTCGTTGATCGGCAGGTGAAGAATCTCCGTCACCGTCTTTCTCTCTGATGACGCCGCCGAGACCACCGGCTTGGCGACCAAGGTCGCTGCGTGATTTTTCCGATTCAGATAAGATTGAAGGTAGCGGTAGTTGGGACGCCCTTGATTGGACCAAACTCGATGTAATTGCTCTTCGACTCTTTTCAATTCTCCCCAATTCTAGGGTTTCTCACGTGAATAACGTTTTTCGTATACAATTCTGGGAATAGTATTGGATTTTGATTGTTCATATTTCATTTTTGGCTCTCTTTCGATTTGGTCGCAGCAGCCAGTTTCAGAACCAGTATCTTTCGCGAATTTGGATTGCTTACTGGAATCGGAGAAGGTCGTCGTTGAGGTAGAGTTGGTTAAATTGATTTTTTTTGCTTTTTGAATTTGTAATTGTCCCTAGAGGAATTGTTACTATATCTGGCCTATTGAAATTGAGACTTTGTATGCAATATGCTTCACTTGTGTTCTTTGTAAATTTGGGGAAATCAAGTATTAGTTATAGCATTTGTCCATGATAATAGTATAGAGAATTTGTTGTTGAAGTTGTTTTTTGTATCTTTTATCTGATTTTGGACCTTGTTTACAGGGTTATGGAGTTGTCCTTATCAACACTGATGAGGCAGGAACTCTGTTGGTGACGAATTTCCGTATTCTGTTTTTGGTTAGATTTTGTCTTTCCTCTGTTTCGCATTTATGTCTATTCGTTTAAATGTGTGCATAGTGCACACTGCACAAAGATCTATTTTTATGGCCAATGTAATAGTTTAACTATTCCTGTATTAGGCTTTTTAGTTTCTCTAGTACGTGTAATCGACAAATTCTTTGTTTTTCTTTGTGAAGAGTGAAGGTACCAGAAAGGTCATTCCACTTGGAACAATCCCATTGGCAACTATTGAAAAGTTTAACAAAACGGTTAGTTTCTATACCCCTGAGGATAGAGCTGTGTCATTAAAGCTAATCATTTGCGGCTCTACTGTTGTTTGTATGTACTTTTTGATTCACGGGTTACGTATTAGGTGCTGAAAGTTCAATCAAACAATCGTCAGTCCGACAAGAACCCACCTAGACGTCTTTTACAGGTCATTGGTATGTTTCCAGATTTTATTTATACAAGAATTCATTTTGAGTAAGGCTTGATTTTTGCGTCATAGCTCAAAATTTACTAGGTGTTTAATTCTGTTTTTATTTCTCATTGATTCTTAATGTCTTAGTATTATCTTGGAAGATAGACATTTCACCATGACGTTGGTTATAGTGTTTTCTTACAGCTATATTTGATACGTCCTGTATCTTGACATATGATGCTGTGGTATTGTATGTTGCAGGCAAAGATATGAGGATAATTGTTTATGGTTTTCGTCCTAAAACTAAGCAGGTGAAACTCTTGCTTCCTGCTTTATGCTGCGATACACATTTTCCCTTGAAATCTCTATAACCTAATATCTAACTTTTGCAGAGACGTACAGTGTTTGATGCATTACAGAAGTGTACCAAGCCAGAGAGAGTATGGGATCTTTATACTTTTGCATGCGGGCCTTCTAAATATGGTAACGCTAACCCAAAGGAGAGATTGCTTAATGAATATTTCCGTCTTCTCGGAAAAAGTTCATTACGAGCATCGATGGATATCATTGAAGATGGATCATTCACATTGTCCAATGATATGTGGCGGATATGTGACTTGAACTCCAATTATAACTTGTGTCAGACTTATCCATTTGCTTTTATGGTTCCAAAATCTATAAGGTATGACACTAGAATCCCTTACAAGCTTAGTGCAAAAAGTCCTCTTCACTGATTCGGCATGTCTGCTGTTTCCGTGTTGAAAATAGCATATCACTAACATATCGAAAAGTCATCTCTCTAGTGAGTATTGATAAACAAAAGTAAAACTAACATATCACTGTTGCTGATAGTGATGAAGAGTTGCTCCAGGCGTGTTCTTTCCGAGCAAAATGTCGCTTACCTGTGATCACGTGGTGCCAGCCTGGTAGAAATGCAGATATTATGGTTGCTTCCATTTTAGTTTTGGTGGTATTTTTTCCACACTGACTGCTTTGATCTCGATTGCAGGCAGTGGAGCTGTAATTGCACGCTCATCACAACCTTTAGTGGGTCTTATGATGAATATGAGGAGGTATATCAGACTTACAATTTCACGAGGAGACATTTGGATTATAAACAGCTGTAATTTCGGATTTCAAAGTTCTTGAAAGGATAGATTTTGAAGTTTGATTTGTTTCACTTATCTTGACAGTAATTTTGATGAAAAACTTGTTGCTGCATTCTGCTCTCAGTTAGCTGGTGCGAAGGGTGAACGAAGGTGAATCTGAAATTCTCTTGATCTGTTATCTCTTACCTATCTTGTATTTGATGTGTTGTTATAAAAGATGAAAATTATGAATCACGAATGCATCTCACATTGGGAAATTAACACTCAAGTTGGTCTTGCTGGACGTGTGATTCTTTTGCATGCATTAAAAAGATCTTGGCTGCAATGAAAAATACCCTTTTTTGCTGTTGAATATCCATTATGGTTGACGGTGGTTTGCCATTCACAAGGATGTGTTGAACTCATTCCATATGGTTGATACTAAAAAAAGGCACACAACTCATATGTTGTTTTCCTCTGCAGGAAGCTTTATATTGCTGATGCGAGGCCTAGGAAAAATGCATTAGCAAATGGAGCAATGGGAGGCGGCTCAGAATCATCTTCAAATTATTTTCAGTCTCAAGTCAGTAAATGATCTTGGTGATTTGATACTCAAAGTCTTGATCTTCTGAAATTGCTTGATTTAAATGACGGTGTTTCTGTCTTCAGATTGTTTTCTTTGGCATAGACAACATACATGCAATGAGGGAGAGCTTTTCCCGCATTAGAGATTATTTAGATATGCACGGTACAACATCATCTGATGGGAGGTCATCCTTCTTGGTAAGTACTTAATAATATCCAGGAACTCTCTGTAATCGAAGTCGGTATAATTATTGAACTTTTCTTTCAACAAATCAATGATGCGTTTTCGACTGTCTCACTAGCACTTGACCTTCATATAGTTTCAGCAATGAAATGGATGTCCTTCGTTCATTCAAAGTTGATGATGTCTTTGGATTTTATAAGCCGACTAGAACTTCATTCAAAAGCACATCTTTTAATAATTTATCAACATTTTTGACAGAGTTCCTTTAGAGGATACAATATTGATCTATTGTACTTCTGTTTCTTACCTATGTTGCTAATCATTAAGATATATGTATGCGTGGAATCTGCAGAGACATGGTGGTTGGACTTGGGGAGGAGGTAATCTTAGTAGTATGTCTGCTTCCGTGTCTTTACTTGGAGACAGTGGTTGGTTGATACACATCCAGAACGTCTTAGCTGGCGCAGCATGGATTGCTGCACGTGTTGCAATAGAGTCGGCATCAGTTCTTGTGCACTGCAGGTTAGCTATCTTGAAGTCACATCATCACCCAATTGTTTAGTCGGATACCAGTATCTATCTTTGTGATAAGATCAAGATGCATCTTATATTATTATCACTTTATCAGGATGAAATACAGGCTAGTTACTGTTGAGTATTTTATTTTGTTATTTATGAATCTTATAGTCTCTGTCACTGTGCAGTGATGGATGGGACAGAACCACACAGCTGGTTTCTCTTGCATGTTTATTGCTTGATCCATACTACAGGACATTTGCTGGGTTTCAGGTATTCCTTGCTCTCATTTTGGTGTTTCCAGGTTCTCGTTTTTGTTTGTGACTGACTATACCAAAGTCTTTATCTAGTTCAGGTTTTAGTTGAAGCTTGCTTTGATTTCTCTCTAATATGTTAGCTCTGTGAAATTGATTACTGGACGTGTTTGTTAATGATTCTTTGTAGACTGGGAGTACTATATCGAATACTCTTCTTAGAATTCATTCATGTTTTGCTGTGCACCCGATAACGATGTTACCATATCATTCATATGTTCTTTCCAACATTCTATATGAGATTCTTGTTTGTTACACCCCTTTCTTATGTAATTTTTTCCATTGACCTCACATCAGGCTCTTGTCGAAAAAGATTGGCTTGCTTTTGGTCACCCATTTTCGGATCGTGTAGGAATGCCTAACATATCAGGACCTGGTAATTTTGACTTACCAAAACAGTCTTCTTCTACTGGAAGTTTCCCTTCATCTCCCGTGCGCCAGTCTTCAGGATCACCAGCCTCACAATCTTCAAGCTCTTCCCATGCTCAAAATAATTATTCACCAATATTCACACAGGTGAGTGATCCTTTTGGTCTGTTTAGATATGTTACGATGGGTTGGCAAACCAACAGCTTTAACAATGTTCACATATATGTGTTTCCAGTGGGTTGATAGCGTTTCACAGATAATGCGGATGTATCCTTGTGCTTTTGAGTTTTCTCCGGTATGTATGAAGGCTAATACATTCCTGACATATTTTATGTTCAACTCCTTCTCGTAATAATAGTTCTCACTGGCCTTCTGCTGTGGTGTTGCAGACTTTCCTGGTAGATTTCATGGATTGCTTGCTTTCATGTCGTTTTGGGAACTTCTTATGCAACAGGTACTCTTTCGTTTCCATATCCTTTCAGTCGTGCAATGGAATTTAGCTGTCACAATGAAGTTCATATGCAAGGTTTATATTGAAAGGTTTGATACTCTAAAAGAAGTGATTGTGAAAGCATTTTTGTTAATCTCAGTGAAAAAGAGAGGCAGCAATGTGGGATTACTGAAGCATGTGGGTGCATATGGGCGTACTTAACTGATCTGCGTTCATATAGTGCAACTACTCATGCCCATTGTAACCCGTTCTATGATCCTTTGAAATACGACGGCCCATTATTACCTCCAGCAGCATCTTTAGCACCTACCCTTTGGCCCCAGTTCCATCTCCGGTGGGCATGTCCTGATGAAGCTAAAGCTGCAGATATCGAGGTCCAATGTAGATCCATGACAGTGAAGTATTCCGAAATGCAGAAGGTAACATCTGATCCCTTTTAATAGGTCGTGCTTCAGAGTTTCTTAACACTTCGACTTGATTTGGAACAGGAGAAAGCAGCAGCAGAAAGAAGAGTGGACGAGGTAACTTTTGCGATGGAGTCATTAAGTGCAGAGTTGCTAAGAGAAAGGCATAGGAGTTGGTCCGCTAGAGAATCAGAAAACCGAGCTACCAAGGAATACACAGCTGTAACTCGAGCCATACAATCACTCGGTTGCAAGATTAATTTCACCACATCTGATGTCGAAGACGACCCAAAAACATGCTCTCTGGAGAACAGTAACCCTAGGAGGCGAAACAGACACGGGAACAACTCAGATGTTTCTGTATCGATCTCACTAATGTCCGAAGAAAACAGATCAGAAAACCCGATAGGACGAGTTTGTGAAGCTTTGTGTCCGTTGCGTACAAGAGAAGGAGTATGTCGATGGCCTGAAGCCGGATGTGCTCATCTCGGAAGTCAGTTTGTCGGGTTAAAAGCTAACTTTGATGCGTTTGATCGGCTTTCCATCTACGATAGCTACTTCCAATCTGAATGAAGGAATCTAAAATCTTAAAGAAGGTGTAATTTTTAACAGAATAAAGACAATGGAGGATCAGAAAGCATCAATAAAGAAAAGAAAAAGGCGGGAGCATAACCATAAAAACTGACACCCTGAATTTAGTGAACAAGGGAGTCTTTGATCTTTTACTTTGTGTATAGTTAAAAGCAGAAAAAATGTGTAGAGGTTTATACAGTTCTCGCTATTGTTTTCATTTTTCTTAACCAATAATTGCTTTAGACCCTATGATTCTTTTTGGTTCAAATGAATAAGTTTGGAAATGATGTACAGGTTGATATATATAAATCGATTACTATTAGTCTATTATTATTATTTCTTGGAATTACGGGTTCCTTGCAAATCTCTCAACTTCATCAATTGGATTGGTACCTTTGGCTTCGTCTTTGTTTTGTGATGAAGACTATCCTCCTCGAAAGCGTAACAGATTACTGAATACCAAAAGTTAACAAAAAGCTCTTATATATATAATTCATAACAAAATAAAAGATCCGTTTTAACATAAAGGCTAATGTCACCTATCAAAATGATGGATATTGTTTCTGGCAGATTATTTTTTAACTTTGCTCTCTTTATATATATATATATATATAATTCATAACAAAACAAAAGATCCGTTGTAGCACAAAGGCTAATACCACCTATCAAAATGATGGATGTTGTTTCCGGGTTTGAAGCCTGGCAGCGGAATATATTTTTAACTTTGCTCTTTTTACATATATATATGGAAAATTGTTTCTAAGTTCGAACCCGGCAACGGAATATTTTTTTTAACTTTGCTCTCTTTACATATATATATAATTCATAATATAACAAAAGATCTGTTGTAGTACAAAGGCTAATATCACCTATCAGATTGTTGGAAAATTAACCCCGACAACGGAATAATTTTTTTAAACTTTGCTCTCTTTATATATATATATATATAATTCATAATATAACAAAAGATCCATTGTAGTACAAAGGCTAATATCACCTATCAGATTGATGGAGAATTGTTTTTGGGTTCGAACCCTGGAAACGGAATATTTTTTTAAACTTTGCTCTCTTTATATATATATATATCTTATTATATAAAGGAGAGTTTTATAATTGTAACTCACAAGATCGCGACACGTGTTAAGTAGTCGTTTAGATTGTGACACGTGTCAATATATCTTATTATATAAATGTCAATATATTAAGATGTAAAATTAAACCTAATATGTTAAAAACCATTTAAAAAATCATGTCATACGGAAAATATACAAATATACAAATCAATTACGTTTTAAAATAAAGATAGAGACATTGAAAAATAATTCAATTGCCTTTTTAACGGAAAATATACAAATAGAACATTGAGAAATAGTTCAATTACATTTTAAAATAAAGATAAAAGCATTGAGAAATAGTTCAATTACCTTTTTAAAAAAATTGCTATAATTCTTAACAAGAAAAAAAAAAATATATATATATATATATATATATAGAAGAAATACAGAAGAAGCTAATTCCTACAACACTATAAAAATTTTAAGAGAAACGTAACATTACCATATATCTATAAAAAAAAAAAGGACAAACAAAAAAGAAACAACTTACGCATAACAAACTCTATATAATAACACTAAACCGTTCACAAATCAATATTGTGCTTAGATTTTAAATCCTCCAAAGCAAATTACAAACTAGCATACTATGAATTCAAGAGTTTCACAAATCGATCAAAGCTATTTAACTATAGATCAACTAGATCGAAAACGTGTTTACCGTCGTACTATCGTACGTATTCTTCGAAAGTGGGAAGCTAGAAGTTTTAAAGCAAATAATGTACTCATAAGAGTTGAACTTCTGTTGCTTGATGAAAAGGTTTGTTTTTCTGGAACTTCTGTTGCTTGATGAATAAGTTATTACAATATACTTCTGTTTGACTTTTAAAAACTTTCATGAGTTGTCATCTTCTGTCTCCACTATTGTATGTTGATTTCCACGTATCCTCTGCAACATCACCTTCCATGTATTTAGTGTCTTTCTTTAATATCTTCTTCCAAATATTTTATGCCTAACTAAAAGTTTAATTTTTTTTTTTTTCTTTTCTAAAAGTTTAAATTCTTTTATAGGAAAATACAATTCAATGTTTTGGGCATCATTTTATGCTTCAAAGATTTGGAAATCAACTATGTGAAGGAAACATCATAGAGATTTGCAATTTCAATACGCAACCGACTAGCATCAAAAAATACAGAGTCTCTAGCCATCCATTTAACATAGTCTTAACAGCAAGAGCAACGGTTGCAAGTGTTGGACAAGAATTTTACAAGATTCCTCTGGAAAAATTCCGACTACGAACTTATCAAGATTTGGTCCAATTACAAGATATGACAGATGATTTATATGGTAAATCTTTTGACTTTAATTAACTTACTCCATAATTCTAATTTATTTTTTAGTTTTTTACTACAACTTTATTTAGGCCTAATATTTTTTTATTCTTATACAGATACAATTGGATACATCCGACCAAAAAAAGATACAATTGGATACATCATTAAAGTGGATAAAGGTGATGTCCGTAGTAAGACTACTCCAACAACAACGCTTCTGAAGGTAGACTTGACTCTCTTACTGGAGTTCCAGTAAGTTTCTATACACCCCCACTTCATGCCTTTTTCACAGCTATTGATATAACAAATTTCAATATTTGACTGTTGATTTTATTTTCAAAGTGGAATTGAATTCCCTGTGGTCATATGGGAAGACCAAGCTGAAATATTTGAAGACAAATATCGTGTGATAGAAGATAGTAACATTGTCCTCATTATGACAAACGTTTTGGTCAAGATGTATCAAGGGACATTACAATTTAATGCATCTTCTTCAACTAAGTTTTACTTGAATCATGATTCCGACTCCGTTACTGAATTTAGGAAAAGGTAATTAATATTCATATTTTAATATCATTAAATCTAATAGAAAAAATTAAATTCTCTACTAAATAATTTTTATCTTTTACTTTAACTAGCTTGAAATACGATGGTGGTTGCTCTGTTAATCTACGCACCATGGTTCAACATGATAAAGCTGATGATGAACAACAGACAATTAATCATATTTGGGATTATGTGTCATCAGATGATCGTACGGTAATGCAATAATTTCAGTTCCTTTTTAAAACCAAACATGATTTATATGATTGTTATTATATTATTCTAACATACTTCTCACCAAATTAATTACAGACAAAAGAATTTTTATGTGAAGCAACTATCATGGAAATTGATGCACGTAAAAGGTGGAATTACATATCATGTTCCAAATGCCAGAAAAAATTAACAAAGTTAGAGACCTCTCTTTTTTGCCCAAAGTGTAACAAATGACAGGCCGTTGGAATGTTAAGGTAGATTTAATTAATTTAAAATTTTTAAATTCAGTATATTCAACTATGGATATTTACTCACTATCTATGTTTCTAGCTTTAAAATCGAAATAATTGTTGACGATGGACGCGATACTGTAACTTTGATCCTATGGGATCCAGAAGCTTCAAAAATGCTTGAAACGACCGCTGAAAAAATAGTTATAGAAGATGTAAGTATTATCTATACCTACGTATGAATTTTTTTCATAAAGATTGTTATTAAATATTCTATTTACATAGGTTGAAGACAAAGGAGTAGACACCATTCCTACAAGTGTGAATGATACAATTGTTGGAAAGACTTATTTGTTCCGAATTAAAGTTACTAAGTCCGATTTCGATACATTGTATCCATGCTTCTCTGTTACAGCAGTCATCGACAAGCAATTAAAGGTATTTATGATAAATCTATGTAAAGCTATTATTATTCAACCAACTTCACGATTTTGATGCATTATATATGTTTTCCATGTTTATGATGATTTCTCTATTTCCTCAGCAGAGAATGGAAGATAACTGCGAAAGAACTGCGCCAACTGCGGAATGTCTGAACAACTGCGAAAGAAAAAATCAAGAACGTGAAGAACATATTGCTGATGATCTTCAGAAGAAGCCAAGAACCAAGAAGTTGAACTGATATTTAATACTTTTAAATTTTAGCTATTCTTCAATTATAACTTATAAAAAGATTATTTCTGGTGTAGTGGAATTATTTTTATAAATTTTGAATAATTAGATTACTCACATGTTTTATTCCTATATATGAAACATGAAGATACGATTAAATTTATTAACTTTGCTATTTTAAATTCTGTGAAAGCAGAAATCTTACTATATAAAGTTGAATTAATATCACACCATAAGTATTTGTGAGAGGGAGATGAGAAGAGAAAAGAAAACAATATGCAGTTTGTGTGAATAAAATCTTATTATATAACTTACGGAAATTGCAAATACGTCGGACGGAAAAAAAGTTAAATATCAAAAAGAAATAACAGAAAATTTAATTAGTGACAAGAGATATAAAAAAGGAAATTGGCAATATTACATGTTGTTTGTGTACAATGGGAGAAATAGAAATTTAATCGTAACTAAAAAAAAAAAAGGAAACACATGTTAGGATTTATTAAGAAAATAGAAATAACGAGTTAACTAAATTTCCTCTTGCTTATATATAGAGCGTATCATTAGTTGAATGGGAAATACCAAGTAAACAGAAAAGCAAAACTACCGCATTGAGTCATGACCAAATAGAGAGACAAATCAAGTTGAAGAAACAATCAAAATTGATGAGAAGGTTGAAATTTCAAACAATAAAAGAAAACGTTGTCTTATGAATGATGATCAAATCGCTGCTATTGAGAAAGCCCTTATAGATGAACCTGACATGAGATTAAATTTATCTTCACTACAATCATGGGCAAGCAAACTCGGTCAATTGATTAGTTTTATATTTCTTATGGTTGTTTTGTTCGACATATCTTATGCTAATTTTATAAGTACCTGACGTTTATTTTTCTCTTTCTTCATAGGGGTCTCAGGTTACAAGTACACAATTAAAAAATTGGTCAAAAAGTTTTCCCAATCTACTAAAGAAATTACAACTCCACTCCTTATCTAACATTAGAATTTATTGCAGGCTTTACAATAGAAGAGGCAGCAAGCAAACAACCAAGGCAACCTCAACCAAAAACTTCTTCTACTACAGGAAATAATAGAAAGAGAAAAAGGCAATCTAATACCTTAGTCAACTGCAGTTTCTGTGATGCATTAATGTGGACATCTGAAAGTTTGAAACAATCAAGAGGAGAATTTAAATTCTCACTTTGCTGTCAACAAGGTCGAGTCAAATTGCCACCGTTTCGAGAACCTCCAACTTTCCTAGACAAATTGCTATCAGAGTCAACATCATTCCGTACCAATATACGAGCATACAATTCAACGCTTGCATTTACATCAATGGGAGGCAAGATTGACAACGATATCAATTCAGAGAATGGTCCATACACTTTTCGTATGCATGGCCAGAATTATCACAAAATTGGATCTCTACTACCGAGAGAAGGCGAAACACCATGTTTTGCCCAATTATACATATATGATACTGCCCATGAAATTCAGAACCGTCTCAACGCACTAGCAAAAGGAAAAAAAAACGAAGCACTAGAAAATGGAAGAAAAAACAAACTAGATGAAGAGATCTTGCGAGGATTGATTGAGATGGTCGACATGTATAACGAGCTAGCTAAATTGTTCAGAAACGCTAGAGATAAATATGAGTCTGGAACAAATGAAGAATTCTTTATTAGACTAATAAAGAATAAAGAACGTGGGAGACGATTTGACTTACCACAAGGAGATGAGATTGAAGATGCAGCTGTTGAAGCAGCATTCTGTAGCAGCACCAGATGGGAGTACTTCAGAAGAGGACGGGCCAGCTGGTGGGCTTGAAGCTTGATGGGCTTTTTGGAGTGGATCAGTCCGAGCAAGAGAGGACGTGATGAGCACTCAAAGGAAGAGCTAGAGGATATCTTGGAGAAGATTTACTCGAGCTAGGATCTTTCCTTATACTTAGGAGAAGTTTAAGGAAAGTGAATCTACTATGGAGATTTGAAGAAGATAGCGAATCTCGCATGAGTGGAGGCCAAGGCTAGGTTGAGCCGCATGCCATTGGGTATAAATAGGTGTGTTTAAGTCGTGTAAGAGCTTTAACACAACTAGAGCAAATACTTAGCAAAGGGATAAGGGTTTCGGATAAACAAAGAAATCTTGTATCAAGGGCTAAAGGGAAAAGGGTTCATGTATCGGGTTGATTCGTGAACAGGGTAGACTAGGATTAAGTGAAAGCAATACGTGGAAGTATTCAAGTCATTAATTTAGTATCTTTTTTAGAAACCCTTTGTGTTGTGTTCTGGTTCTGCTTCAGTAGTATTTGTCTCTGAATTACGTAGCTGTTACATTTTCATTTGGTATCAGAGAGGCATTTGTTCGTAATATTACGGGTGAGATCCTGTGGAGAAGATGGATAGCTACGAAAATATGGTTAATGACTCAAAGGTAATACTGGATGGCGGAAACTACGGCTTCTGGAAGTCTAGGATGAAGTTCATCATTGTTGGAATCGATGTACTAGCTTGGAGATCTGTACTGGTTCAGTGGGAAGCACCTGTAATAGTGGATGATAACGGATTTAGGACTCCCAAACCAGAAGAGACTTGGACAGAAGATGAGTTGAAGAAAGCGAAGTATAACGCCAGAGCCTTGTCTGCCATACATAGCTGTGTAACTAAGAAGACCTTTGAGCTGATTCAAGGATGCGAAACAGCAAAAGAAGCATGGGATCTGCTTCAGACTCACTTTGAAGGAACCACTAAGGTTCAGAGCTCCAGGAGAGACATGATAGCTTCTCGGTTTGAGAACATGAGGATGGAAGAACATGAATCAATATCAGATTTTGGTTCAAGGTTGAAGTCACTGGCACAGGAGTCTGCTACACTGGGAAAGAAGTACAAGGATGAGAAGTTGGTGAAGAAGTTCCTGAGGTGCCTTCCTGCTCGATACATGGCGTACAAGTCTGCTCTAAATGTGTCTCACAACACAGAGGATCTGAGTTTTAGTGAAGTTGTGGGAATGCTGCAGGCTCATGAGATGGAGCTGGATGCTGCTGAAGCTTACTCCAGGAAGGGCAAAAACTTGGCATTGACCTCGTGTGAAACAACTGAAGAGACAGAGGATGAAGATCCAATGAGCTTGTGGGTCAGAAGGTTTGATCGAGCTTTGAGAAAAATTGCACGTGGTCAAGGTCAGAAGAATACGGGAGCAAGTAGAAACCAACCCGAAGGAGACAAGCAAGGCAAGAAGACTGAGTTTCAATGTTTTGAATGCAAAGGATATGGCCACCTCATATCTGAATGTCCTACGATCAAGAGAAGAGAAATAAAGTGCTCAGTGTGTAAGGGAATCGGATATACTCAGCTGGAGTGTGTTGGTCAGCAGAAACAGAGGAGAGAAAGATCAATGATGGCTGAAGAAGATTCTGAAGCAGACAGTGACAATGAAGAAATTCGGAACAACTGGGTGTCATTCGTGGGAATCATGGAAGTTGGAACTGAAGACGAACAGTCTGAGTCTGAGTCTGAAGAGGACGAACTGATTGAAAGTTATAAGGAAGTACGAGAGACTTTCATCAGACTGGGACAGGAGAATCGTTTGCTGGTTAAGGAGAAGCAGCGACTTGAAGCTCAAGTGGAATCACTGCAGAGTAAATTACAGGATGAACAGAAGCTGAGTCAAGAGAGTGTGGTACTGATAAAGGAGAAACTCGAGCTAGTTGTCAAGGCTGCTAGTCTGGAAAAGGAACTGCATGATGAGAAAAAGGTTTCTGGTGAGCTTCAATCACAACTGGATCTGCAGTATAAGAAGATTCGCATGTTTGCTGGTACAAGACAGTTGGACAAGTTTCTGTCTTATGGAAGGACTGAAGCAGTTCACAGAGGACTTGGTTACAATGGAAGTGGTGGATCGGGATCCAACAACATCAAGTTTGTAGCCGCTAGTAGTCAGTCCCAGGCTGTCAATAGACCGGAAAGTACTAAAGTCATGAGGCCTGAAGTCGCTACAAAACAAAGGACTGGATGTTACTTTTGTGGCAAACATGGGCACATACGAGCCTATTGCTACAAATACTGGGAGAGGATCAGACGTCTTCGCTACGAAGGAAGATTCACTTGGAATGGCAGTCGTAATCAGATTTGGGTAAAGAAATCTGACTTAAGGTTTCCTGCTGCAAGGAAAGGGTCAGACAGTGCTTCACAGTTTGGATTCAGATGCAGCATGGCAGTTGTCACAGAAAAACACGAAGATACAGGTCCATGGTATTTCGATAGTGGTAGTTCACGACACATGACCGGAACCTTGGGCAACCTGGAAAACTTCAAAAAGATCAACGAGGGCAAGGTTACGTTTGGTGATAGAGGCCATGGTCGGATACAAGGGAGAGGACAGACGTGTGATGCAGACTTACCCAGACTAATGAATGTTTATCCGGTATAGGGACTGAAGGCTAATCTCATTAGTGTGAGTCAACTGTGTGATGAAGGACTGATGGTTTGCTTCACTAAACATGACTGCAAGGCGATTGACGACAAAGGGAAGACTGTGATAATGGGAGTTAGAACAGGCAACAACTGCTACATGTGGAAGCAAGAGGCCACAAACTGCTTCAGTGCAACAGATGACCTGAACCTGTGGCACCAACGCCTAGGTTATATGAATGTCAGAAGTCTCACCTTGCTTACCAATCAGGAGATGGTCAGAGGAGTACCTCAGCTTAAGGGAGGAGAAAAATTTGTATGTGGACCTTGCAGTAAAGGTAAGCAAGTGAAAGTTCAGCACAAGAAAATGACAGATGTAAATTTTGAATCAGCACTGGATCTGGTCCATATGGATTTGATGGGGCCTACTCAAGTGGAGAGTGTTGCTGGTAAAAGGTATGTGTTCGTTCTTGTGGATGACTACACAAGATACAGTTGGGTTCGTTTCCTTCGTGAGAAATCTGAAGCAGTGGACAGCTTCAGAATCTGGGCTCTGCAACTGATTAATGAACGAGGAGGAATGAAGAGAATACGCAGTGATCATGGAGGTGAATTTCAGAATGGGTACATGTAGGAATTCTGTGAAGATCACGGTATTGCACACCAGTTCTCAGCTCTGTGGACATCGCAGCAGAATGGTGTAGTAGAAAGGAAAAACCGGACACTACAGGAAATGGCAAGAGCCATGATACACGGAAACAACATTGCTGTAAAATACTGGGCTGAAGCAGTAAGCACCTCATGTTACATTGTCAACAGAGTCTATGTACGTAAGGGATTGTCCAAGATACCTTATGAGTTGTGGAAAGGAAAGAAGCCCAATCTGAGCTACTTTCACGTGTTTGGATGCAAATGTTACATTCTAAACGATAAGGATCATCTGGGGAAGTTTGACTCTCGAAGTGATGATGGTATCTTTCTGGGATACTCAGAAAGTAGTACAGCCTTCAGATGCCTCAACAAGAGAACAAACGTGATCGTTGAGTCAGTCAATGTTGTCTTTGATGACTGTACAAGTACAAGACCATGCAGGGATAGGATAGTTCACATGGACAATGAAACTGAAAAATCATCCGATGGAAAAGAAGCGGAGCAGTCTGAGAAGCATACTGGGTCCGAACTTCAATCTGTCACAGATGGTGATTCTGAACCAGAACAAGCTACAGATCTTCAGGTACCTCGGAATCATTCAACATCAGATCTACTCAGTGATGTGAATGAAGGGAGGAAAACTAGAGGAGTCACGAAGGATTATCGTGAAATGATGGGCCTGAAGAAGAAGAAGAATCACGATGTAGTACAGTTTGCGTGCTTTGTTTCGATGATTGAACCACGAAATCATGCACAAGCCCTTGAAGACGAATTCTGGATTGTTGCAATGGAACAAGAGCTTGGGCAGTTTGAAAGAAATGATGTGTGGGAACTAGTTCCACTACCGGAAGGTGTTAATATCGTTGGAACAAAGTAGATTTTCAAGAATAAGATCGATGAAACTGGAGTGGTGGTTCGGAACAAAGCAAGGCTGGCGGCACAAGGTTACTCTCAGATTGAAGGAGTGGATTTTGAAGAGACCTTTGCCCCTGTAGCAAGACTTGAGTCTATTCGATTTTTCTTGGGCATGTCGTGCATTCTGAACTTTAAGGTATATCAAATGGATGTTAACAATGCCTTTTTGAATGGTTTTTTGCAGGAAGAGGTCCATGTTGAGCAACCGAAAGGGTTTGAGGATCCAACCAATCCAGATCACGTGTACAGGCTGAAGAAAGCTCTGTATGGGCTGAAGCAGGCGCCACGGGCTTGGTATGAAAGGCTGACAAGCGTCTTGACGGGACAAGGATATGAAAGAGGCAGTGTGGACAAGACGTTGATCATTCTCAATCAGGAGAGAGATATCATGATGGTCCAGATCTATGTAGATGATATCATTTTTGGAAGCACGTCACAACGGCTTGTGGACAAGTTTGTCGAAAGCATGACTCAGGAATTTGAGATGAGCATGGTGGGTGAGCTGAAGTATTTCCTGGGCCTCCAAATCACTCAATCCGAAGAAGGTGTGTCTATCTCTCAGAGTACCTATGCAAGGAATCTGGTAACAAGGTTCAAGATGGATCAATGCAAGGAGGCAAGGACACCGATGAGTACTACAGTAAAGATGACTCGTGATAGTGATGGGAACGATGTGGATGTTAAGCTGTACAGAGGGATGATCGGCAGCCTGTTGTATCTCACAGCAAGTAGACCGGATTTGTGTCTGAGTGTTGGGATTTGTGCTCGGTTTCAGGCCAAGCCGAAGCAGTCACATCTTGAAGCAGTAAAGAGAATCATCAGATATGTCAAAGGTACAATAACTTTAGGAATTTGGTTCTCCAAGGGGTCAAACAAGAATTTTGTTGGATACTGTGATGCTGACTGGGCTGGGATTTTAGATGATCGGAAAAGTACCAGTGGTGGTTGTTTCTTTTTGGGAAATAACTTGATCTCTTGGATGAGCAAGAAGCAGAACTCTGTATCTCTGTCCACCGCTGAAGCAGAGTACATTGCCCTAGGAAGCTGCTGCACCCAACTTCTCTGGATGAAGCAAATGTCTGCTGACTATGGGTTGGATTCTGGACCACTTCTGGTTCACTGTGACAACAAGAGTGCTATAAGCATCTCAAAGAACCCGGTGCAACACTCAAGAACAAAGCACATTGACATTCGACACCACTTCATCAGAGAACTTGTGGAGGAGAAACAGGTAGTGGTGGAACATACTGTTACTGATTTACAACTGGCTGATTTATTCACTAAACCACTGGATTTTAATCGTTTTATCACTTTAAGAAACTCAATTGGTGTTTGTGGAATTTGATCAATTGTGAAGTGTGCAGAGCTGATACAGGTACTGATTCAAGGTGCATATAAGGTTTTGATTTTGTTTGGAGTC
Source organism: Draba incana (assembly GCA_963576765.1). Lineage (NCBI taxonomy): Eukaryota > Viridiplantae > Streptophyta > Magnoliopsida > Brassicales > Brassicaceae > Draba > Draba incana. The sequence goes on from OY755213.1 coordinate 28,490,671, forward strand.
TGAAACATCAATGAGAAAGAGCTGCCTATCATGTCGTCTTGTCTTGACATCAGTACAGATTCCACGGTAAAGAAAGATTCAAAGCTGAAGAAAGAAAATTCAGGAGTCAGCTTCTGAGAAGTCAAGTGATGGAGCTGTCTCATTCAAAAGAAAAGAACACAAAAAAAAAAAAACCCAGAAAAGTGGGCAGGCGTATGGAGGTGAAGAAAATCATAAGAAAAAAAATACTCCACACGTCTTGAGTGCATCAGCAATTTTCTCGAGTGGATAAAGGTTAAAAACTGGCCAAGACAAGATAAAGACATGGTGGTGTGAAAGCTACTCATTGGGGTGGAAGGTGACCAGATGTTGTCAATCAGTTCGGGTTGAGTGTGCACTGTGAATTGGTCAAGTTCAGTCTCTGAAACATCAGCCTAAATCGGTAAATTTTTAACCTTGTGTCAAAAAGTTGTTTTTCAAAAAGGCCAGTTTAAATCTTAACACGAACCATCATTATATGTTTAATCCCCATTGTGCTCTTAAAATGAATGTGGTTGTTGTTTTTGTGTTATGAAAAATCTGATGAGTGTGAAAAGTTGTTGCAGTGTTCTGAAAGTTGGTACAGGATCCCTTGGTTCAGATCAATCTGTGAGTTTGGGCTTCAGTTTCTGTACGGGCCTGGCAACAAAAGAACTTGGGCCTGAGGATGTCGGTTGGGCCCTAGGGTTTTCCGAATTGCAGCCCAGAAGAGACTCTGTGTGTTTAAATAGTTCCTGTGTTTGACCGTGAGAAGAAGTACAGGAAAATCAAGAGTCTTTTACTTCAGAAACCCTAGAAATTCAAAAGAGAAATTTTTTGAAGTCACCGTGGGAGGAGAATCAAGCTCGAAGACTGTTAAGAAGAAGAGTTCGAAGAAGAATCCTCCGAAAGACAATCCCAATCGACTACGGCTGAGGGATGAAGAAGAGGAAGATGATGAGGAGCCACTGATTCGAACTTCGATGGCTCAGAGGCGGAACAAGGATCTGGAGAAGCAAAAAGGGAAACAGATTAAGGAGCAGGAGAGTTCTGAAACTGGTGAGTCAGACGATGTTGGAGCAGGATCTGCAGCTGGTGCAGGATCCGTGACTGGTGGAGTGCCTCCCTTTGATTCTCACAAGCTCTGCTCAGCTGGAGCTTACCAAAGTGTCGATTAAGTCAGGTTATGATAGGGAGGTTATGAATGAGTTTTATGCGAATCTGGGAGACACTTTGATAAATGATGGGGGAGTTAAGGTTCTGGTCCGAGGTCGTATTGTGAGGTTCAGTCCTGCCAAGATTAACTTGTTCCTAAAGCTGCCTGAATTGAGCGCCAAGGACATAAAAGCTGCTGCAGCACTTGACAAGGTAGATCCTGATTATATCGCAGCAGTTCTGAAGGGAGAAGAAGCTCATAAGAATACTGCCCCAGTCATCAGCAAGCGCCCCAAGAAGGCTCCAACACAGTCTACAGTCCATCTGTCTCCGAAGTTTGCTGCACTGGCCATTGCTCAATACAGAGCTGTGCTTCTGTACAAACTGGCTCAGAAGGTACGTGTGGACCTTGGAGAGATGGTGGTTGAGCAGGTCATGGTCATAAGTCAGATTGAGAGAGAGGACAATAAGCAGGCTGATTCAAGAAAGCTGGTATTTCCTCATCTGATCTATGGGATGATTCAGGAACAGTGTGGAGGTGTGGTCAGTGAGGATGAGGTTTTGGTACTGCCCACTCATTATCAGATGGATGTCAGGACTGAGAAGAAAGAAACAGGAGCAACGAGGTCATCCAAGTGCATCAGGTCCATGGCTCCTGTGGTAGTAAAAGAAGAACCGACAATCAAGAAGAGGACCCAGTCGTCTCCAAACCAGCCTGCACTGAAGAAGAAGACCAAGCGAGAGACAGAACAGTCAAAGCCGTCCAGCTCAGCACAGTTCGAGGATTCAGCCTCAGCAATTGATGTCTCACTTAGCCACATCAGTGTACCTCTGGGATGCTCTAGTCAGAAAGTGGTCAACAAAGCTCTGTATCAGATCACTTCTGTGCTGTATCAGCTAGCTGAGATAGTTCGGGATGTACGCCAAGCCAATCAAGGTAAGTCTCCATGATCTCTTGTCATTCTTTTTTTGTACACTAATGGTTGTATTTTTAACTTGTGTGCTCCCAAGCAGGGGGAGAAGTTAGTGATGACGAGAGTGGCTAAGTAGGTCGTGGTCCATGGGGGAGCATGGGGGCTGGTGTTTTTTGCTAGTTTTTGGTGTTTTTAAATGTTTAGAACTCGGTTTTGATTATGGGGGAGTTTTTCTTTTGGGTTCTGTTTTACTCCTCGTTCCAAACTCTAAGTACTTTACTTGGTTCAGATTTGAGCTTGTAATAACTTTTGCAAGTTGGTTTTCTATGAATGAGTTGGAATATGTGTGTGCTTGGGTGTGGTTGTCTTTGTGGTTGTGGTGAGTTTGTTTTTGCAGATACTTGGGAGACACACAAAGCTGAAAAGGGGGAGATTGAAGATGCAGCTGTTGAAGTAGCATTCTGTAGCAGCACCAGATGGGAGTACTTCAGAAGAGGACGGGCCAGCTGGTGGGCTTGAAGCTTGATGGGCTTTTTGGAGTTGATCAGTCCGAGCAAGAGAGGACGTGATGAGCACTCAAAGGAAGAGCTAGAGGATATCTTGGAGAAGATTTACTCGAGCTAGGATCTTTCCGTATACTTAGGAGAAGTTTAAGGAAAGTGAATCTACTATGGAGATTTGAAGAAGATAGCGAATCTCGCATGAGTGGAGGCCAAGGCTAGGTTGAGCCGCAGGCCATTGGGTATAAATAGGTGTGTTTAAGTCGTGTAAGAGCTTTAACACAACTAGAGCAAATACTTAGCAAAGGGATAAGGGTTTCGGGTAAACAAAGAAATCTTGTATCAAGGGCTAAAGGGAAAAGGGTTCATGTATCGGGTTGATTCGTGAACAGGGTAGACTAGGATTAAGTGAAAGCAATACGTGTAAGTATTCAAGTCATTAATTTAGTATCTTTTTTAGAAACCTTTTGTGTTGTGTTCTGGTTCTGCTTCAGTAGTATTTGTCTCTGAATTACGTAGCTGTTACATTTTCAGAGATTGCTGACTTCTTGTGGGAGACATGTCTCTACCAAATTGTGACATAGATATAATAGTGCATCCTAAAATGGAGAAACCTAAATGGATAAGCATTTTACATCCATTGTACATGCCACTGCAATATCCTCTGTTATTTCTATATGGTGAACAAGGCTACATTGAAAAAAGCATTCCATACACATCTAAAGCATCTGCAATCAAGAGATTATATGTTACAATGCGAGAATATTATGCATATCAAATACAATCAAGATTATCATCTCCAGGAACAATAGTTCGTTCAGGCCGTCTTTTTCATCAATATGTAGTTGATGCATATACTACTATCGAACAAGAACGTATGGACTACTACTATCGTAACCAGAAAAAGTTAAGAGCAGACCTCTAAAACAATGTGTGTGATGCAGTTGTACAAGGCGACTCAGATTCGAACAAACTTGGTCAGCGAATAGTTCTACCATCTTCATTCACAGGGGGGCCGCGGTACATGGTAGAGAATTATCAAGATGCAATGGCAATATGTAGATGGTATGGAAATCCTGACTTTTTCATTACAATAACTGCGAATCCAAATTGGGAAGAAGTGAATGATCATATAAAGAAAGCAAGAAACCAAAATGCAAATGAGAGACCAGATATTATATGTCGTGTATTCAAAATGAAGCTGGAAGAATTACTAAAAGATCTTTAGGATGGTATCTTCTTTGGACCTATTTCCGCAGGTACTAATATTAGTTATTTCCAGCTATAATATATCTTAAGAGTTACTTACTAATTCATTTTCATTTGATACACAGTTGTTCACACGATCGAGTTTCAAAAAATGTGGCCTTCCTCATGCACATATAGTTTTGTGGCTACAAGAGTCTAAACAAAATCCATCGGCCGAAGATATTGACACATTCATTTCCTTTGAATTACCGGATAAAGAGACTGATCTAGAAGGATTTCTATTGGTTGAGCAACTTATGATGCATGGACCATGTGGAAGAAAGTGTATGGAAGATAATAAATGCACCAAAAAATATCCAAGACCCTACAATGACACCACAAGTATCGGTGAGAGTGGCTACATTACATACCGTCGGAGATTTGATGAATCAAAGTTTGTCATGAAAGGTGACACGACAATTGATAATCGCTATGTTGTACCTCACAATCTCTTACTCCTGAAGAATTACAAAGCTCACATCAATGTCGAATGGTGCAATACATCATCTGCCATAAAGTATTTATTCAAATATATCACGAAAGGCGTAGACATGGCTACAATGGTCATTGAGAAAGTACAAGCAAGCCAACAGAGTACAGAAGAAAGTAAAGCAACAAATGAGGTTAATGAGATAAAAAATTATCTTGAATGTCGTTATCTCTCTGCATGTAATTTACATGGCAAATTTTTGCATTCGATATACATGAACGAAAACCCGCAGTAACAAGACTACCATTGCACTTACCAAACCAACAGAGAATCATATACCCTGAAGGGAGCAGTTTAGAGAACATCATCTCACAAGATGGAATTGAACGAATAATGCTTACAGAATATTTCAAGATGTGTAAACGATGCCCCGAGGCAAGAAAACTTTTATATAGCCAGTTTCCTATAAAATATGTGTGGAATTCAGATGCCAAAATATGGACAGAAAGGAAACAAGGATTCAACATTGGAAGATTAGTGAACATTCATCCTAGAGCAGGAGATCTGTATTACTTGCGAATGTTGGTTAATACACTTAAAGGTCCAACAAGCTTTGATGATATACTTACCGTCGAGCATGTACAACACACCTCATTCAAAGCAGCATGCTTTGCAAGAGGATTGTTGAACGGTGGTGCAGAATGGAAAGAGGCTATGGATGAAGCAGCGCTGTATGCATTTCCTTTCCAGCTTCGTGACCTCTTTGTGACATTTTTACTATTTTGCGAAATAAGTAGCCCTCTTTCTCTGTGGGAGCATTGTTGGCGTCACCTAGCAGAAGATATACCACATAAACAAAGGAAGACATTAACTTTCGATCATATGCAATTCCCAGATGAAGTGTTACAAAGTTATACACTAATAGAGATAGAGAAAATTATGGCAACAAATGATAGATCACTGACTGAGTTCGACGATATGCCGAAACGAGATAAGGAGTTGTTGAAGAAAATGGCAAACTCAATGCTCACAGACGAGAAAGCTTACAATGTTGATAAAGAAGAAAAAGAGCATTGCAGGTTGATCAAAACGTTAAATAGTGAACAGCAGAAAGTCTATGAGAGTAAGGGAAATTATTCTTCCTCAATGGACCCGGTGGAATAGGCAAGACACACGTATACAAGACGATCATCTCAAAATTAAGATCTCAGCGAAAAATAGTCCTACCAGTGGCTTCATCTGGAATTGCAGCTATCCTTTTACCTAATGGTCGAACAACACATTCCCGATTTAAGATCCCAATAGATCTTCATCAAGACAGTATGTGTAATATCAGTCGTAGTTCCATGCTCGCTGAATTACTTAAAGAAACATATCTTATCATTTGGGATGAAGCACCAATGTGTCATCGATTTGCTTTTGAAGCTCTGGATAAGAGTCTGCGTGATGTACTCTCAATGACAGATCCAGATGCAGCATCAAAACACTTTGGTGGAAAAACAGTGCTTCTTGGAGGTGATTTTAGACAAATTCTTCCAGTCATACCGAAAGATAGTAGGCAAGAGACGGTTATGGCAACAATCAACCGTTCATATTTATGGAGCTATTGCTCTGTATTCACTCTAGAGAGAAATATGAGGTTGCATCAAGCAGAAAAAGATTTTGCCAAATGGCTACTACATGTTGGAGATGGCACATCGCCTAAATTGAGAACCTCAAATGATGGATCATCCATGGTACAGATAGACAAGGACTTGCTCTTGCAAAATGATGGAGATTTCGAAGAAACCATTGCAAAGTCTACGTACCACAATTTTAATGCTTCATATAAAGACAAGTATTATCTAAATGAACGTGCAATTCTTACGCTAAGAAATGAGACAGTTGATAGAGTTAATAACTACATGTTATCTTGTGTAGAAGGAGAAGCAAAAGAATACTTGAGTTCTGATAGTATCGGTGACGACAAAGAAGAAGCGGCAAACCAACATATTCTTTACCCCGCAGAGTTTCTAAATACTTTGAAATTTTCAGGTATTCCTAATCACCAACTAACTCTGAAGATAAATGCACCAATTATGTTACTAAGGAATTTAAATCAAAGAGAAGGTCTTTGCAATGGTACAACATTAATTGTAACTCGCTTAGGCGCAAGGGTCATCGAAGGGGAGATACTTACTGGATCTAAAGCTGGGAGCATGATTCTTATTCCTAGGATAATTCTTACACCAACAGATGCAAGATGGCCTTTCAAACTAAGAAGACGTCAATTTCCTGTGCGACTTTGTTACGCAATGACTATCAATAAGAGCCAAGGTCAAAGCTTGAACAAGGTTGGTTTATATTTGCCAAGAAGTTTTCAAGAGTGACAACAACTTCAGGACTTAAGATTCTTAACGTTGGAACAAAAAATTACGACAATGATATTTTGGAAAACATTGTATACCAAGAACTTTTCAATAACAT